>JANUWF010003385.1:1828550-3028550 GCA_026120185.1 Voacanga thouarsii
AAGCTTCTCACTTAGGAATTCAACTTTCTTCTTCCACCACAAGTGGATCAACTCACATAACATCATGTAGTTTTAATTCGACGAAGACAAAAGCTTCATTGTTGTTGTCATGAGTTTTGAACCACTATTTTTTAATCAAGCAATATTCGAGGCTTTCCTTGTTTTCTAAAGCAATCACAAATATTTGCAACTACCCACATTCAAACTGAAACAGAAACCCATTCAAACTGAAGTAGAAACCCACATTCGAACTGAAGTAAAAAACCCACGTTTGAACTAAGGCTACAGCAAACATAGCAACAACAAACTAGTAAACTCAAATTTCAAAGCCTCGTTTCAAAATTAACACAAATTTCACACACCTCAACACGAAGGTGCCATAATCAAGTTAAAATTATGTCTCAAACAACAATAAAATTGAAGAAATAGTACAATAAACATGCCGCTGTTACCTGCAGTGTACTTTGAAGGTGCAAACTTAGGCGAATGTGGCCTGAGATCTGAGAGATTTTGAGCTTTTCTTTGTCTCTGTGTGCGTTAAGGTGTGTCGTAACCGATGAGAGGGAGAGGCTTGCAGTGAAAAATGGCGACGATATTAACACCGACAAGCAGCGGCAAACACCGAGAGGGTGAGGGTGAGAGTAGGATTGCAATTTAATTTACGTTTTTTATTTTTTATATTATTACATTTTTTCCTTCTTATATTTATAAAGTTGAATTATAATTAAGTTACTATATTTCTAATTCATATAATATATAAAAATTAATTATATATGTTTATATTTTTGTGTATGTATAAATAATAGTAATAACAATATTTTATGCATAATATATATATATATATATATATATATATATATACATAATAACTATACTTATACATATATATATATATATATATATATTTATATAATTACTATCAAAACTACTTAGTTTTTAATTTTAAGTTATTCTATTTTATCTCTTCTTATTGCCTAGACATTGTTTTTTAATTCGAAAAAATTAGTATAACTTTTTCAATCCTTTTTTAAACAAATTTTATTTTGAGAATCAAATAAATGCAATTATTATATTTTTTTTTTACCTTGTTATTCTTTGTTTCTAAGTTTATTACTCTTATAATTTATGATATGAACATAACCACATAAATATACATTTTAAAAATGAAATACATATAACCAATTAGATAGATTACTTTTAAAATAATATATAATATCATTATTTGATTTGATATGTCATATTTCTACAATAATTATTAGGCTCAATTTAGAGATCATTTCAATTCCAATGAATTTCATTTTAATTTATTAATTTTGAAGCTATTCCCAAATACTAACTTCAATATTTGTATATAAATATAAAATATAAAGGTATTGTTTAAATAGAATGATTGAATTTCACTTTAAACAAATGTTTGTCAACAGGCATAATCTGCCAAATAATTTTGGCCTGTTATATAGAGGTTATATTAGATTATATAGAAAAATATATCCAATTACTTTCAAATTTGTTCACGATAATTTTGTTAGCGATTTCAAAAAATATAACGATTGGATCTTTAATTTGATATGCTTTTTTTTATAAATGCATTAGGTTTTTAGCCGTTATATAGAGATTATGCTATATTATGTGAAAAATATAGAGATTAAATTTGGTCATAATACTTTTTTTTAATAACTTTAACAAATCTAACAGTTGAATTTTTAATTTGATATGTTTATCCTTATAAATACATTATGTTGTGGGTCGTTATATAGAGATTATGCTACATTATGTGACAAAATATATCTAATTATATTCAAATTTGGTCACGATACTTTTTTTAATAATTGAAACAAATTTGTCGATTGGATCGTAACTTTGACGTGCTTATATTTATGAATGAGTTAGGTTATTGGTCGTTAAATAGAGATTATGATAGATTGTGTAGCTAAATATATCCGATTACCTTCAAATTTGGTCACAATACTTTTTTTAAGTACTTTTAACAAATCAAATGGTTAGATTATAAGTTTGATGTGCTTATATTTACGAACGAGTTAGGTTATTGGCCGTTATATAGAGATTGTGCTAGATTGTGTACTTACATATATCCGATTACCTTCAAATCTGGTCACAATACTTTGTTTAGTACTTTTAACAAATTTAGCAGTTGGATCGTCAATTTGACGTGCTTATATTTACAAACGAGTTAGGTTATTGGCCGTTATATAGAGATTATGCTAGATCATGTAACTAAATATATCCGAATACCTTTAAATTTGATCACAATACTTTTCTTAATACTTTTAACAAATATAACGGTTGGATTGTAAATTTGATGAGCTTATATTTATGAACGAGTTAGGTTATTAGCCGTTATATAGAGAATATGGTAGATCGTGTAGCTAAATATATCCGATTATCTTCAACTTTGGCCACAATACTTTTTTTAGTGCTTTTAACAAATCTAATGGTTGGATCGTAAATTTGACGTGTTTTACGAACGAATTAGGTTATTGGCCATTAGATAGAGATTATACTAGATTGTGTACCTAAATATATCCGATTACCTTCAAATTTGGTCACAATACTTTGTTTAGTACTTTTAACAAATATAACGGTTGGGTCGTCAATTTGACGTTCTTATATTTACGAACGAGTTAGGTTATTGGCCGTTATATAGAGATTATGCTAGATCGTGTAGCTAAATATATCTGATTACCTTCAAATTTGGTCACAATACTTTGTTTAGTAATTTTAATAAATCTAACGATTGGATTGTCAATTTGATGTGCTTATATTGATGCATGAGTTAGGTTATTGGCCGTTATATAGAGATTGTGCTAGATTGTGTACCTAAATATATCCGATTACCTTCAAATTTGGTCACAATTCTTTTTTTAGTACTTTCAACAAACATAATTGTTGGAACATAAATTTGACGTGCTTATATTTACGAACGAGTTAGGTTATTGGCCATTATATAGAGATTGTACTAGATTGTGTACCTAAATATATCTGATTACCTTCAAATTTGGTCACAATACTTTTTTTAGTACTTTTAACAAATCGACTGGTTCGATCGTTAATTTGATGTTCTTATCTTCAACAAATCTATTTTTTTTCTACTTAAATGTCTACCAACTACCCATGTCTATTAGTATTTTGTTGGAACATCGACAGGGAAAAAACATTCCTTTTCCCTTTACCAACATATTCCCATCATACATAGTTACCGACCACGCATATTTAATTGGTAATCGGTTGGTAAATATTTTCTTATATGCTTACCAACATATTACCAACACAAATATTAACAACTAAATACGCACCATTGGTAATTCGATTTGCAATTTGTTGGAGATTGATTTACTATATTTTCAATGGATATGTTGGTTGCTAATGTTGTTGCTAAAAAATAAGCTATCATATTACCAATTATATTACCAACTGCATTAGCTACCAACTATCCACTTCGGTTGGTATTCCGTTGGTACATTGGCGGGAACAACATTCCCTCCCTATTACCAACAGATTACCATCCGACATAGTTACCAACCACTTATATTTTGTTGGTAATCAGTTGGTAAATATTTTCCCTCCCATTTACCAACACGTTACCAACCGACTACCAACAGCAAAATCACTAACAGAATACACACAGTTGGTAATTTGTTGGTAATTACCAACCAAACTTGGTTTGTTGGGATTGGTCTGTTGGTAATCAGCCTTTTTCTAGTAGTGACAGTTTGTATTCTAGATTAGAGAAGTAGAGTGAATCATATTTATTTGGCATAAGCTTGTTTAATTTAACTTTGATATTCTTGATTGTGTGATATTTAATATATGGGTACACATGGAATTAAATTGGATATCAGTGTTTGGATGAATTCTAAATTGGAGGATGAAACAATGTCTCTACTATTTTGTCCTTATTGCGTATATACTGACTTGTTCTTGTAAATTTTTCCGATATACTATGTTTAAAATCATTCATGTTGCTTGTACAACTATTTTGTATATTTGTAAATAATTGTATTTTGCTTGTACACTCTTTGTTTGTTTGGAAAAAAATTTGTTTTGCTTGAGGACAAGCAAAAGCTTAAGTCGCGTGGAGTGATGAGTGCTTATCATGTATAGCTTTTCTATATCAATTGTATTATAGTTGTTATAAAATTTGATTTAAACTACTTATCCCCATAGTTTCATATTATTTTGTACAAGAATCATGGAATAAAGTTTTAGTAAAGAATAAAGCTGAAAAAGCACCAAAAAGAAGTTTAAAAGGAGATATGTAAGAAGCATCCATGGCACCGTTATGTAGATCCAACACGGCGTTGTGCATTTTTAGAATTTAAAAGTCTCAAAGCATTAGGCTTAGACGGTGTTGTGCAGTTCACTGGTGATGCCATCGTGCAAGCCTACTTCACACCGGAAACATCACATTGCATGCCACCATTGGTGAGTTGTAATCATTTAAGTAAAGTATACACAACACCATGTATAGTACCTTGTGTAGCGTCGCGCAATATCGTAGATGAGATATGCTATTCTTTTTTAGCAACGATTTTTAGGGCTTCCTACAAATAGAAGCTATCAACATAATAAGCTGTGGCCAACTAAGAGAAAAAACACCCCCACACTTGAGAGAAGAGATTGGAGAGATTGGAGTATTGATTTAAGAGAAGATGGAATATTGAAAATGAAGGCAACTTGTATATGAGCATTCTTTATCTCCGTCCTTTATTTTTCTCTTACCAATTTGTGTTTATTGTTTTAATTATTATTGAAGGGATGAACCCTAAGTTATTCTTGTGTTAAATCTACTCTTGCTTTGTTGATTTCCAACTTTTATTGAATGATTACTTGATTTTATTGTGTTGGATTCATTATTTAGGTTACTTACTTCTAATGAATTCGAAAAATAGGGCTAGGAGTTGGGTTCCATGTTGGCTTTCTATTGATGAACTTGAGAAAGGATTTGGAAAATTATAACATGGTAATCATTGTGAATTTGATATCACCTAGAAATAGAGGTATCGGGTTCTTCTGAAATTTTAGAAATTTTGCACTTAATGCTTCTTGAATTCAATTGAAAAGGTAGAGAGATCCTTTAATTAACCTAAGAATAGGAAATTCATACTCGAGAGAGAGTGAATTTTGCATTCGTGACCTATTCGGTAGTAGAATTGGAATTTAGCCATTTTAGGTTTGGTTTGGTACTCGGTTAATTTTAGGGGATTCTTGACAAGTATATTTCTTATACTCTATTTCTCATCCTTGATTTTCTCATGACCAATCTTGTGTGAGGTGATGTTGATTCTCTAGCTTTGTCCATTATAGATAGTTTATTCATTTAATTTGATTAGGCTAAATAATAGAAGAATAGTTAGTAGTGGTACCTTTATTCCTTCCCCGAAGATCTTTGATACTTGTCATAAACTCTATACTATACGATGGGTATATTTGCTCAATTGTGTGTTTTGAGTATTTTGATATTTTAATTAAAATTTGATTGTGTGTTTTTTTGTTGGTAATATTTCACATGCTCGAAAAAAATCCACAACATTGTATTAATTGAATAACATAAATTCAATGTGTTCTTTAATTTTTCTATTTTTAATTAATTCATTTTTACTATTTTTGATAATTAAAATGCATAAGGTAAATGGACTGTTGGCTTTAAGGATGATTCATTCTATCTTTCTTTTCATATACACGATTCGGGTGTCATCTCAAATTGTATAGTTTGGTTTGCCAATATACTGTATTATTATTAAACTTTTTCCCTATTATTGTTACATTAGTTAGGGCTCATTTGATAAAATTAAAATTTAAAGATTGAATTATAAATATTTAAGTACTAAATTATGAAATTGAAGTCTGTAGACTGAATTTGAAATCGAAGTTTGAATATAAAGTATTAATTAATTATAATTTATTTTTATATTATATTTTATTGTAATTTAGATTAAATATAAAAAAACATTAATACTTAGATGAGTATTTAACATATTCGGACTTTAGTCTTAAGCAACTTTCATTTCACTTAAAATTTATAATACAATTTAATACATCATAATCAATTGAGTGATAACAAAAGACTGTTATCAAACCATTTAATAAAATAAGTACTTAATTCATTCAATTTTAAGTATTAAATTGAGTTATCAAATAGGCCCTTAGATAGTCAATAATAAAAGTTTAATACACAACAAATTGATTATGTAATTCAATTTTAACAAGCCTACATCTGTGGGACCTAGTCTAATAAAAATGATTCACTAAAATTTTAATAAAAGTTATTAGGAATACACTTATCTTTGTCACTAATGATTCCTAATGGACTCTAATGGAATACTTATCGATGTTCCTATGTTAAATTCCTAATGTTTTTGTTGGACCCAACTTGTTGATTGAATATATTTTAATCCACGTTGCTACAACACATCGACACTTTCTTGACATTCGAATCTTTTCCACCAAAAAAGTATTTGAGACAAAGAAGATCGATTCATACTCTTCTTAATAATACACTGTAGATGCAGTAATGACTTAACTCATGCAACATACATTGACAAATCAAAACTAGAATACATATCGATTTGTTATGCTTTGAAATAATTTAGAATATTTCATGAAAACCACTCTCTATTACTCAACCCACTTTGCTAATTAATAATTCAATCCCCGTCTCTAATTCAATTCGGGGTCTTTTCCAATTGAAGTTCATGGCTCATAATAAGAACAATTCAATGTCAAATAGCATCTCCAAACTAGGGATTGATTGGTGAAAATTAAAGATCAAACAAATGCCCAACTAAAAGTCTACAACCTTAGGACAACAAAGGCACCTAGAACCTTAGATCTATCATATTTAGTCTTTTAATTCAATACCTAAGAACTTTTAATTCAACAAGGAATTCGAAACTAATGGGATAGAGAGAATTAGGTAACTAATTAAAGCCTACTAAGAACCTTGGAACAACTGAAAAATCTAAGACTTAAACAAGAACTTCAATTGATCTATCCTTTTAGTGTATAGAGACTTGTTCAAAAGGAAGGATTAGAACCCTTCTTAGGTCTTGATTTTTCTGGGAAGAACCCAATAGGATCACCCTCCTAAAAGATATTTTGATCTCAATTCAATATCCAAAGTTTTTATTTATAATGTTTTGAAGGCCTATATATAAGCATCACAACCTAGTTAATTGAGATGCAATCCCAACCATCCAAAGGTCTATTAACATGTCTTTTATAGCCCTAATACATGGACAAAGCGTGGGAATTAAACATAAACAAAACAATGAAAAATATAGAAGATAGGAAAAATGTCTTCATCTCTCGAATGCAAGTGGCATTGCTTGGTATGGACCAAGTGGTGTTGCTCACTCTTTGGTCTTCAACCTCATCTGTTCGAGCCAAACCAGCGACACTGCTTGTCTTTTGTAGCACCAAGTGGTGCTACTTGGTTTCTTCCAATGCCCTTTAGATTTTCTAGCACCAAACTTTGCTCTTTTACCTTAAATGCTTTTTTTTAGGTTTTCTTTACTCTCTATATAAATTATTGTTTACCTTGAGCTCTTTTTGGATTTCTTTTTCACAAACTTCTTAATTCTTGGCTTGTGAACTTTGTTGGTTTGAAATTCTCCTTGAAATCATTTGTATCTTTTTGTTTCCCAATAAGACATATAATGTGATTTAGCTTTTCATCCCTCTTATTTAAATGACCCTTGGAACTTAGGCTGATTCCTATTATTTTCTCATTTGAGAATATTTGTTCTCAAATAGTTACCTATATAAGAATTCAAATAAGAGTTTTTGTGTAAGAGTAAAAGATATAGGTGTAACATCCCACTATTATACGTAATCCACAAAGGATTGGGGATGTCGCTCCATCTAATCGACAAAAGGACGGTCTTTATAACGTGATAAATAAAATAAACCCTAAACTTAAATAAATATAGAATCAAACTTCAACATAAATCCCAAATATAGTACAAGTCTCTATAACATAGATATTGTGGAACATTTGGTACGTGAAATAAATACAAATTTAAGAAATATAAATTCGATACAAAAACAATAAACAAGTAATCTTCCACAACTCTGATAACTTTATTCACCATGAAATTATGGTAGAAACAATATAAGATAAATATCTCAATAAGTCCTATAGTGTTCATAGATAACTTTTCAAAAATTCTTTTCATGATGCATAAGTAGTAAGAATTTCATGAATCTCAAATTATGCTTTTAAAATTTTTCAAAAAAAATACTTTAGGAGAATATATCGATACTCTTGGAAAACAGAATAAAAACACATTTCTAAATATAATCATTATAAGTGAACTTTAGGAACAAATAAAATTCACATGTTTGAGCTTTTCATAAAAAAACATTTCCAAAATTTGCAAGACATCACATCAGTAAAGTTTGCCCACCATACATTTTCATTGTGTGATTTGCCCATCACACTTACACAACGTAACTCGCAAGTTACTAGTAGGTGATCGGCCTATCGAGATAATTTTCTTTCACCATTTCTCTAATCATTGCCTCAGGCCTAGAAGTCTTATGTTTGTCTCTAAGATTTCCTTTTGGTGCCTCATGCTAAGTTAAGAACAACTTTATCAAAAAGTGTAGTAGCCCCAATAGCATAGCGTCAACTTTCTAGAAGTGTCCACCAACTAGAAAGTGTTCACAACGCCATGAACGTTAGTATAGGAGTATTGCCCCTTTGAATACTCAAGGATTCATATTTACATTTCACAATGATATCAGCACAAAGATGTCCTTCACAGACCACTTAAACTTTTTCATCAAAACATAATTCCTAATTTCCAAAACATATTCACATAAACATTTTACAAAGTATAAAGTCAATCTCCCAATATAAAATATTTGAGCATTTATCTCACTTTTGAAAACAATAGAAGCCATATTAATAACTAAAATTTTCTTAACTCATATTCCAATAATTAGAGCCTATAAAAGACTTATGCTATGATTTTCGCAAACACATGCATGAGAAAAAATCCTATAGTTTTGACATGCATAAACATCTCATCTAATTTAATGCATGGCTCCCAATAGCTTCATATCAACTTTGAATAGAGATATATACAAGTATTCATTCATGAGATCTTGTGTAATAGAAAAACTCATACAATCTTTATGCATTTCAAATATTATCCAAGTATAAATCCTTTCATAAGGTTCATGGGTATAAAAACATTTTCATGATATACAAAGATCCAAAATATCTCATAGTATTTCACATATAAATATGGTTTTATGGCATATACAAATTTACAATATCCTAAGTGATTTATACCCCAAAAAAATTTCATAAGATGTAAGGACTTACCTTGATCAAGCACAAGAGAGTAGTCTCAACTAGCTTTTGATAAGCTTCACAATTTTCCATTTTAACTAAATCTAACATTTAAACCATCATGTATTAAACTTGTTTCTCATTACTCAAAACATATTATTCACTTCCAATCACATTCCTTACTTAATTAGTTCTCCAATTAATAAGCTTAGTTCACATTCCTACCCATCTTAAACCCAATCACACATCACAAATAAAACTTCATATAATAAACAAATGATACATGAAGTACCAAATATGTAACCTCAGCAATTTAATCACATAATTATTCATATAAACATGCTACCAAATAATGAATCTATTCATAAAGATTCACAATCAAATTATAGACTGTTTTTGTTTTCTAAATTGTAACATGATGTAACTTAATTTAATCAGTGACCTATATTAACTTATCAAAATGATCCCAGAACAATATATTACAAGATTGAATGCCCAATTTAATCAGTGACCTTTGCCAACAATTCCGTAGTTGGTATATTTATGTTGTTGGTAATTATTATTTATTACCAACAAACGATTTAGTTGGTACTTAGTTGGTAAATGTCGGAAAAGAAAACGCGTGTTAATAGCTTACCAACTACAATTTAGTTGGTACTGCAAACATATTATGTTGGTATATAGCAATAGATAAATCTGTTGGTAAGTCGTTGCAAGGTGTTGTTGTTACGTACCAACAGCGATCTGTTGGAAAGCACTTATAGATTGCTGTTGGTATGTACCAACTGATAAATCTGTTGGTATGTACCTGCAATTTTGTGCTGGTAATTTCTGTTGGTATGTAGCAACAGATAAATTTATTGGTAAGCCATTTACAAATTTGTATTGGTAAATGTCAACAGATTTTGGGTTGGTAACCGCCTGTAAAATTCAATTGGTATGTACCAACAAATCGTTTTGTTGGTAGGTACAAATAGCTTTCTATTGGTAAGTAGAATTACATTATCACTATTTAATCCATACACATATTTAATAAAGTAATTCTACATAATATTAAAAGTACACTCATACCAAAAGTCATTCATCCATATTGAAAGAACATCAATATCCATAACAAAAGTATATCAAACTCTGATGTGGAACAAAAATCAGATAAAGTAAATTTGTTTTAAGCTTAAAACAATATTTTATTTCAGTAGTCCAAAATATGAAATAAATTTAAGATCCAGCTCGTGAAGCATCCTCTCCCTTAAATTCCTTGACTTCTGATGTTATGGATTTCACCTCGGATTGCAAGCGTTCATTCACTTCTCGTAATTCTTGAATAGCCTTGTATAATGATTCATCAACACTTTGCAATTCTGACCTTTGGACATATTCGGTAGACTGTGCTGACGAACAAGATGAAGAGGATGACTTATATGCAGTGGATTTTTTGAGGCAGCTCAAACTGAGGGATCCTATGCCATAGACTGTATTACCCTTTTTTGGTGGTCCTACAACTCGCAACCAAACATCAACCTTGTTAACTGGTTTTGGTTGCTCCCCTTCAGGTGTTTGATTTGTTATTAGCTCCGTCTCTTTTTGTAATTCCTCTTGGTACCTTGTCTGTGACAATGAAAATAGTATAGTATCAATAATAAGCTAATAACAAATTTTATACATGCTACTAAAATAGTCCAAACAAAATAGCCTCCCAAAAAAATAGCCCCTACAAAGAACAAGTTTCCTCCAACTCTAAACAAGAGGACAAGAATCCCCATCACTGTAGCCACTTCAGTCACATTTTTCCAGCCACTTCAGTCACATTTTTCCAGCCACTTCAGTCACATTTTTCTAGCCCTAAACAAAAGGACAACAACTCCCCTCACTGAAGCCACTTCACTCACATTTTTTCCAGCCACTTAACTCAAAATTTTCTACGTAGTAGTATATTACCACTCAATTCACTAATCAAAAATCAACTCCCCTGAACAAACAACAATCAAGTTAAAACTCTACTACAATCAAACTAATTGTTCCAACACAAGTTTCAATATACCCAACACTATTTCAACCCACACTTCACAACTCAATCAAACAATCGACATACTTCTCCTCATAATTGCTACAGTAGAAACTTAACAATCCACATTTCAAAGCTTAAATCACTAGCCAACCAACACAAATGCAGTAATTAACCAACACAAATCAAGCAATAAAACTTAACTTCTCTTGTGAAGTTTAATAGTATAAAACCAGTATCCAGTCAACTATAACTCAAGCTTAACATTTCACATCAAAGGTAGATCAATCATATATCAATTTAAACTCGGCAGGCAAAATCGGAATGCATCACAGTCAACTCAATTCAATTCAAAATTCAAAGACAATCTCAATACCAATTGCACAATCTAGTCCATAGTAGTTTAAGCCCAATCACACAATACCAATTAAATTCTCTGTCTAATTATAACATCAATCATTAACAATTAAAAATTCAAGCTACTGTGGATTACTAGTTAATATTATGGAAATAATAATTTCATTAGATCCCTATTAAAATAACACCGCAATCAGATTAGAGCTCGTAAAACTAAAAGTAGAAATATGTTGATCTTGTACTTCAATAGATATGACACTTACGTATATGTTCTCAGATCGCTTGTCAATAAAGATAAGTTTTGGCGTCTCTGGCAGATCCTCTTCCTCTTCTAACATTAGCCTTTCTTTTTTTAGTACTTGCTCAACCTCATCTTTAGTGTTTGTTGGGTGAGTGAAGACATAGATGTCCATCTGTGAATATTCTCTATGGTATTTCTCCTCATACGAAATCGTCATAACATGTAAGTTGTAATTTATTATACATAAGAACAATAATTACAAATATATTTCAAATAATGAATTAAAATAAAATTCTGTGTATTATACAAGCTTTCTCTTATGTACAGTTGCTGGGATAGATCCTCCTGAATGATTTGAGGCTCCTAAAACACTCTTCTTGTTTGCTGACATAGTCTTTAACATTTTCTTGAATGCATCACTATTCCAATATGCTCGAAGCTCATTGTAATGCTCCTCTTTTATGAAATCATGAGAGATATGTCCATTTTGTACTTCTTCCATTAAGTACCTATAACTATTATTGGCTTCCCCCCCCTCCCCTATTTTGCTCTCATGATCGAATCATATTTGTGGTCCCATTTGTATTGTTTTTGTAATTTTCCTATACAAAATTACCAAATTAGCATAATAAGCATAGAATATAACCTATACCTATAATTAAAAAAAATAAATTTAATACTTACTGCCTACTCAGCGTACCATACATTCCTTGTGGTAGGTGGGACCTTTTCCCAAGTAGGATATGGTCCCGAAAACATAGATTCTATTGTTGGATGAATAGATCACACTGGTGTTGAGCGGCTTGGCATTGCAAAGAATCCTACAACAGAAAAATAAATATTTAAGGATTTTGCTTGATACATTTAGAATGAATACTAAATTTTAGAAAATAACAAATTTTGAAATCACTTACTCATCCCCTTCAATCCAACATTCAATCTTGCCCTGTGCTGGTGTAGTAATAGCTATAGATAAGTTAGAGTTTTGCACATTCTCTTGAGCTGGAGTAGACTCAACTTGATCATTACGAGTGATAGGCGCAACTTGCTCATTGTGAGTGATTGATTCGGCTTGCTCAGAACGAATCTCTAGTTGGACACTTTCTCTAGAATTGCTGTCATTGTGGGCATCAGTAGGAGTAGGCAACGTAGGTGGTGGCGTACGGAAATCATCTGCTGCTCTGTGGCTGGTATTTGGAGATTCCTGATTTTTTGTTGGGGGTGAATTCAATGGTTGACCATCGGAGTCGTTATTTGATTGGACTACACATCGCCTTACCTTTTGCCCTTTTTTTTTTTTTTTTTTGCATTCCTTTCCTACCAGGTGCCATCTGAAAATAATGCATAGAAAACAAGTACCTATGTCAACAACTCCACAAATCACCTATAAAAATTCAAAAAGAAACACAACCACACCAACGCAAAACCAACATAGTTTCTAATCCCTTCCACCAATTTCCACAATGTAAAACAACAGAAATATAAGCTAAATTCAATATCCAATTCGAATCACCTTAGCAAAACCAGAAATTAGAAAATACAAGTCAACAACTGCTCAGCACTTATTGATGACATACCTCACCATAAAACATATATCCAACAAAAATAGACAGCTAATGACAAATCAGAGCATACATTGTCAATGCCTCAATATCTAAGGATTGCAAAAACATTTAGGCCTTAAAGTCACTGAAATAACACAAAATTCAGTTCATAAATCACCCAAATTCAATAAGACATCCAAAAACTCCCGTGTCTAAGCATTAGTACAATTACCAATATTCACAGAATTAGCTAAATTCAAAGATGAATTAATTCTATGAAGAAGAAAATAGTACAATTAAAGATACAACCGTGTGCATAGAGATACTGTAAGCAAAATCTTGCTATTTTGCCCGATGTTTCCTACTTTTCTTAACCAAAATGCATTCTCCAATTATTCCTTCGTTGTTATAGGACTTAAACATCATTTAATCCATTCCATTCTTCATTTTAACGACAATTAATCTTCCTATTTTCAGTCATGAAGGAAGTAGCATTTCCATCAATACACAACAACAAAACCGGCAGCCATGACATGAACATATTAACCTTCTATTTTCTCCAAAAATTCTCAATTTCCTACTTCATTTCTTTCTTATACATATGTAGCCATGATCAATCCTTCACACACCTTCAAAACACAACCAAACAACACGCACAACATAGCAAATTGCCCCTCAATTCCACTACCACATGGCACACATAGAAACAGCTTTGTAACATAAATTTCTGCTAACCATAATTCATAATTCAAGTGTAATTCCTTGAAAACTTTTGCCACCATTGAGTAAGATTAAAAAGCGACAAGTATAGCATCGGCATCCGGCATTTCAATATGGTGAAAATTTGAAGCAACACCACAATCAATGATGACCGTCAATTTGATGTTGCAAGTTTATCCCTGCACCAAAGGACTCTTTTAAGAGATCCTAATCTTCTTCCTTAAAGAGTTACAAGTGATAATATTCCTTGTACCTCTCTCTCTCTCTCTCTCTCTCTCTCTCTCTCTCTGTCTCTCTCTCCTATTCTTTTTCCATTTTTTCCCCTATTGAATATCAAATAACAAATGCAAACTTCAACAATAGGAGACAATCTATTGGAAAGAAACCATATCTACTATGCTTCTTCTCCTATTTTGCAAACCTTCTGCAATTGTCAAGCTGTTAAGATGTCTAATAATTAACAGCTACAAGCTTCTCACTTAGGAATTCAACTTTCTTCTTCCACCACAAGTGGATCAACTCACATAACATCATGTAGTTTTAATTCAGCAGCACAAAAGCTTCATTGTTGTTGCTGCAGTTTTGAACCACTATTTTTTAATCAAGCAATATTCGAGGCTTTCCTTGTTTTCTAAAGCAATCACAAATATTTGCAACTACCCACATTCAAACTGAAACAGAAACCCATTCAAACTGAAGTAGAAACCCACATTCGAACTGAAGTAAAAAACCCACGTTTGAACTAAGGCTACAGCAAACATAGCAACAACAAACTAGTAAACTCAAATTTCAAAGCCTCGTTTCAAAATTAACACAAATTTCACACACCTCAACACGAAGGTGCCATAATCAAGTTAAAATTATGTCTCAAACAACAATAAAATTGAAGAAATAGTACAATAAACATGCCGCTGTTACCTGCAGTGTACTTTGAAGGTGCAAACTTAGGCGAATGTGGCCTGAGATCTGAGAGATTTTGAGCTTTTCTTTGTCTCTGTGTGCGTTAAGGTGTGTCGTAACCGATGAGAGGGAGAGGCTTGCAGTGAAAAATGGCGACGATATTAACACCGACAAGCAGCGGCAAACACCGAGAGGGTGAGGGTGAGGGTGAGGGTGAGAGTAGGATTGCAATTTAATTTACGTTTTTTATTTTTTATATTATTACATTTTTTCCTTCTTATATTTATAAAGTTGAATTATAATTAAGTTACTATATTTCTAATTCATATAATATATAAAAATTAATTATATATGTTTATATTTTTGTGTATGTATAAATAATAGTAATAACAATATTTTATGCATAATATATATATATATATATATAAACATAATAACTATACTTATACATATATATATATATATATATATATTTATATAATTACTATCAAAACTACTTAGTTTTTAATTTTAAGTTATTCTATTTTATCTCTTCTTATTGCCTAGACATTGTTTTTTAATTCGAAAAAATTAGTATAACTTTTTCAATCCTTTTTTAAACAAATTTTATTTTGAGAATCAAATAAATGCAATTATTATATTTTTTTTTTACCTTGTTATTCTTTGTTTCTAAGTTTATTACTCTTATAATTTATGATATGAACATAACCACATAAATATACATTTTAAAAATGAAATACATATAACCAATTAGATAGATTACTTTTAAAATAATATATAATATCATTATTTGATTTGATATGTCATATTTCTACAATAATTATTAGGCTCAATTTAGAGATCATTTCAATTCCAATGAATTTCATTTTAATTTATTAATTTTGAAGCTATTCCCAAATACAGCCCCAATATTTGTATATAAATATAAAATATAAAGGTATTGTTTAAATAGAATGATTGAATTTCACTTTAAACAAATGTTTGTCAACAGGCATAATCTGCCAAATAATTTTGGCCTGTTATATAGAGGTTATATTAGATTATATAGAAAAATATATCCAATTACTTTCAAATTTGTTCACGATAATTTTGTTAGCGATTTCAAAAAATATAACGATTGGATCTTTAATTTGATATGCTTTTTTTTATAAATGCATTAGGTTTTTAGCCGTTATATAGAGATTATGCTATATTATGTGAAAAATATAGAGATTAAATTTGGTCATAATACTTTTTTTTAATAACTTTAACAAATCTAACAGTTGAATTTTTAATTTGATATGTTTATCCTTATAAATACATTATGTTGTGGGTCGTTATATAGAGATTATGCTACATTATGTGACAAAATATATCTAATTATATTCAAATTTGGTCACGATACTTTTTTTAATAATTGAAACAAATTTGTCGATTGGATCGTAACTTTGACGTGCTTATATTTATGAATGAGTTAGGTTATTGGTCGTTAAATAGAGATTATGATAGATTGTGTAGCTAAATATATCCGATTACCTTCAAATTTGGTCACAATACTTTTTTTAAGTACTTTTAACAAATCAAATGGTTAGATTATAAGTTTGATGTGCTTATATTTACGAACGAGTTAGGTTATTGGCCGTTATATAGAGATTGTGCTAGATTGTGTACTTACATATATCCGATTACCTTCAAATCTGGTCACAATACTTTGTTTAGTACTTTTAACAAATTTAGCAGTTGGATCGTCAATTTGACGTGCTTATATTTACAAACGAGTTAGGTTATTGGCCGTTATATAGAGATTATGCTAGATCATGTAACTAAATATATCCGAATACCTTTAAATTTGATCACAATACTTTTCTTAATACTTTTAACAAATATAACGGTTGGATTGTAAATTTGATGAGCTTATATTTATGAACGAGTTAGGTTATTAGCCGTTATATAGAGAATATGGTAGATCGTGTAGCTAAATATATCCGATTATCTTCAACTTTGGCCACAATACTTTTTTTAGTGCTTTTAACAAATCTAATGGTTGGATCGTAAATTTGACGTGTTTTACGAACGAATTAGGTTATTGGCCATTAGATAGAGATTATACTAGATTGTGTACCTAAATATATCCGATTACCTTCAAATTTGGTCACAATACTTTGTTTAGTACTTTTAACAAATATAACGGTTGGGTCGTCAATTTGACGTTCTTATATTTACGAACGAGTTAGGTTATTGGCCGTTATATAGAGATTATGCTAGATCGTGTAGCTAAATATATCTGATTACCTTCAAATTTGGTCACAATACTTTGTTTAGTAATTTTAATAAATCTAACGATTGGATTGTCAATTTGATGTGCTTATATTGATGCATGAGTTAGGTTATTGGCCGTTATATAGAGATTGTGCTAGATTGTGTACCTAAATATATCCGATTACCTTCAAATTTGGTCACAATTCTTTTTTTAGTACTTTCAACAAACATAATTGTTGGAACATAAATTTGACGTGCTTATATTTACGAACGAGTTAGGTTATTGGCCATTATATAGAGATTGTACTAGATTGTGTACCTAAATATATCTGATTACCTTCAAATTTGGTCACAATACTTTTTTTAGTACTTTTAACAAATCTGACGGTTCGATCGTTAATTTGATGTTCTTATCTTCAACAAATCTATTTTTTTTCTACTTAAATGTCTACCAACTACCCATGTCTATTAGTATTTTGTTGGAACATCGACAGGGAAAAAACATTCCTTTTCCCTTTACCAACATATTCCCATCATACATAGTTACCGACCACGCATATTTAATTGGTAATCGGTTGGTAAATATTTTCTTATATGCTTACCAACATATTACCAACACAAATATTAACAACTAAATACGCACCATTGGTAATTCGATTTGCAATTTGTTGGAGATTGATTTACTATATTTTCAATGGATATGTTGGTTGCTAATGTTGTTGCTAAAAAATAAGCTATCATATTACCAATTATATTACCAACTGCATTAGCTACCAACTATCCACTTCGGTTGGTATTCCGTTGGTACATTGGCGGGAACAACATTCCCTCCCTATTACCAACAGATTACCATCCGACATAGTTACCAACCACTTATATTTTGTTGGTAATCAGTTGGTAAATATTTTCCCTCCCATTTACCAACACGTTACCAACCGACTACCAACAGCAAAATCACTAACAGAATACACACAGTTGGTAATTTGTTGGTAATTACCAACCAAACTTGGTTTGTTGGGATTGGTCTGTTGGTAATCAGCCTTTTTCTAGTAGTGACAGTTTGTATTCTAGATTAGAGAAGTAGAGTGAATCATATTTATTTGGCATAAGCTTGTTTAATTTAACTTTGATATTCTTGATTGTGTGATATTTAATATATGGGTACACATGGAATTAAATTGGATATCAGTGTTTGGATGAATTCTAAATTGGAGGATGAAACAATGTCTCTACTATTTTGTCCTTATTGCGTATATACTGACTTGTTCTTGTAAATTTTTCCGATATACTATGTTTAAAATCATTCATGTTGCTTGTACAACTATTTTGTATATTTGTAAATAATTGTATTTTGCTTGTACACTCTTTGTTTGTTTGGAAAAAAATTTGTTTTGCTTGAGGACAAGCAAAAGCTTAAGTGCGCGGGAGTGATGAGTGCTTATCATGTATAGCTTTTCTATATCAATTGTATTATAGTTGTTATAAAATTTGATTTAAACTACTTATCCCCATAGTTTCATATTATTTTGTACAAGAATCATGGAATAAAGTTTTAGTAAAGAATAAAGCTGAAAAAGCACCAAAAAGAAGTTTAAAAGGAGATATGTAAGAAGCATCCATGGCACCGTTATGTAGATCCAACACGGCGTTGTGCATTTTTAGAATTTAAAAGTCTCAAAGCATTAGGCTTAGACGGTGTTGTGCAGTTCACTGGTGATGCCATCGTGCAAGCCTACTTCACACCGGAAACATCACATTGCATGCCACCATTGGTGAGTTGTAATCATTTAAGTAAAGTATACACAACACCATGTATAGTACCTTGTGTAGCGTCGCGCAATATCGTAGATGAGATATGCTATTCTTTTTTAGCAACGATTTTTAGGGCTTCCTACAAATAGAAGCTATCAACATAATAAGCTGTGGCCAACTAAGAGAAAAAACACCCCCACACTTGAGAGAAGAGATTGGAGAGATTGGAGTATTGATTTAAGAGAAGATGGAATATTGAAAATGAAGGCAACTTGTATATGAGCATTCTTTATCTCCGTCCTTTATTTTTCTCTTACCAATTTGTGTTTATTGTTTTAATTATTATTGAAGGGATGAACCCTAAGTTATTCTTGTGTTAAATCTACTCTTGCTTTGTTGATTTCCAACTTTTATTGAATGATTACTTGATTTTATTGTGTTGGATTCATTATTTAGGTTACTTACTTCTAATGAATTCGAAAAATAGGGCTAGGAGTTGGGTTCCATGTTGGCTTTCTATTGATGAACTTGAGAAAGGATTTGGAAAATTATAACATGGTAATCATTGTGAATTTGATATCACCTAGAAATAGAGGTATCGGGTTCTTCTGAAATTTTAGAAATTTTGCACTTAATGCTTCTTGAATTCAATTGAAAAGGTAGAGAGATCCTTTAATTAACCTAAGAATAGGAAATTCATACTCGAGAGAGAGTGAATTTTGCATTCGTGACCTATTCGGTAGTAGAATTGGAATTTAGCCATTTTAGGTTTGGTTTGGTACTCGGTTAATTTTAGGGGATTCTTGACAAGTATATTTCTTATACTCTATTTCTCATCCTTGATTTTCTCATGACCAATCTTGTGTGAGGTGATGTTGATTCTCTAGCTTTGTCCATTATAGATAGTTTATTCATTTAATTTGATTAGGCTAAATAATAGAAGAATAGTTAGTAGTGGTACCTTTATTCCTTCCCCGAAGATCTTTGATACTTGTCATAAACTCTATACTATACGATGGGTATATTTGCTCAATTGTGTGTTTTGAGTATTTTGATATTTTAATTAAAATTTGATTGTGTGTTTTTTTGTTGGTAATATTTCACATGCTCGAAAAAAATCCACAACATTGTATTAATTGAATAACATAAATTCAATGTGTTCTTTAATTTTTCTATTTTTAATTAATTCATTTTTACTATTTTTGATAATTAAAATGCATAAGGTAAATGGACTGTTGGCTTTAAGGATGATTCATTCTATCTTTCTTTTCATATACACGATTCGGGTGTCATCTCAAATTGTATAGTTTGGTTTGCCAATATACTGTATTATTATTAAACTTTTTCCCTATTATTGTTACATTAGTTAGGGCTCATTTGATAAAATTAAAATTTAAAGATTGAATTATAAATATTTAAGTACTAAATTATGAAATTGAAGTCTGTAGACTGAATTTGAAATCTGAAGTTTGAATATAAAGTATTAATTAATTATAATTTATTTTTATATTATATTTTATTGTAATTTAGATTAAATATAAAAAAACATTAATACTTAGATGAGTATTTAACATATTCGGACTTTAGTCTTAAGCAACTTTCATTTCACTTAAAATTTATAATACAATTTAATACATCATAATCAATTGAGTGATAACAAAAGACTGTTATCAAACCATTTAATAAAATAAGTACTTAATTCATTCAATTTTAAGTATTAAATTGAGTTATCAAATAGGCCCTTAGATAGTCAATAATAAAAGTTTAATACACAACAAATTGATTATGTAATTCAATTTTAACAAGCCTACATCTGTGGGACCTAGTCTAATAAAAATGATTCACTAAAATTTTAATAAAAGTTATTAGGAATACACTTATCTTTGTCACTAATGATTCCTAATGGACTCTAATGGAATACTTATCGATGTTCCTATGTTAAATTCCTAATGTTTTTGTTGGACCCAACTTGTTGATTGAATATATTTTAATCCACGTTGCTACAACACATCGACACTTTCTTGACATTCGAATCTTTTCCACCAAAAAAGTATTTGAGACAAAGAAGATCGATTCATACTCTTCTTAATAATACACTGTAGATGCAGTAATGACTTAACTCATGCAACATACATTGACAAATCAAAACTAGAATACATATCGATTTGTTATGCTTTGAAATAATTTAGAATATTTCATGAAAACCACTCTCTATTACTCAACCCACTTTGCTAATTAATAATTCAATCCCCGTCTCTAATTCAATTCGGGGTCTTTTCCAATTGAAGTTCATGGCTCATAATAAGAACAATTCAATGTCAAATAGCATCTCCAAACTAGGGATTGATTGGTGAAAATTAAAGATCAAACAAATGCCCAACTAAAAGTCTACAACCTTAGGACAACAAAGGCACCTAGAACCTTAGATCTATCATATTTAGTCTTTTAATTCAATACCTAAGAACTTTTAATTCAACAAGGAATTCGAAACTAATGGGATAGAGAGAATTAGGTAACTAATTAAAGCCTACTAAGAACCTTGGAACAACTGAAAAATCTAAGACTTAAACAAGAACTTCAATTGATCTATCCTTTTAGTGTATAGAGACTTGTTCAAAAGGAAGGATTAGAACCCTTCTTAGGTCTTGATTTTTCTGGGAAGAACCCAATAGGATCACCCTCCTAAAAGATATTTTGATCTCAATTCAATATCCAAAGTTTTTATTTATAATGTTTTGAAGGCCTATATATAAGCATCACAACCTAGTTAATTGAGATGCAATCCCAACCATCCAAAGGTCTATTAACATGTCTTTTATAGCCCTAATACATGGACAAAGCGTGGGAATTAAACATAAACAAAACAATGAAAAATATAGAAGATAGGAAAAATGTCTTCATCTCTCGAATGCAAGTGGCATTGCTTGGTATGGACCAAGTGGTGTTGCTCACTCTTTGGTCTTCAGCCTACTGTTCAGGCCAAACCAGCGACACTGCTTGTCTTTTGTAGCACCAAGTGGTGCTACTTGGTTTCTTCCAATGCCCTTTAGATTTTCTAGCACCAAACTTTGCTCTTTTACCTTAAATGCTTTTTTTTAGGTTTTCTTTACTCTCTATATAAATTATTGTTTACCTTGAGCTCTTTTTGGATTTCTTTTTCACAAACTTCTTAATTCTTGGCTTGTGAACTTTGTTGGTTTGAAATTCTCCTTGAAATCATTTGTATCTTTTTGTTTCCCAATAAGACATATAATGTGATTTAGCTTTTCATCCCTCTTATTTAAATGACCCTTGGAACTTAGGCTGATTCCTATTATTTTCTCATTTGAGAATATTTGTTCTCAAATAGTTACCTATATAAGAATTCAAATAAGAGTTTTTGTGTAAGAGTAAAAGATATAGGTGTAACATCCCACTATTATACGTAATCCACAAAGGATTGGGGATGTCGCTCCATCTAATCGACAAAAGGACGGTCTTTATAACGTGATAAATAAAATAAACCCTAAACTTAAATAAATATAGAATCAAACTTCAACATAAATCCCAAATATAGTACAAGTCTCTATAACATAGATATTGTGGAACATTTGGTACGTGAAATAAATACAAATTTAAGAAATATAAATTCGATACAAAAACAATAAACAAGTAATCTTCCACAACTCTGATAACTTTATTCACCATGAAATTATGGTAGAAACAATATAAGATAAATATCTCAATAAGTCCTATAGTGTTCATAGATAACTTTTCAAAAATTCTTTTCATGATGCATAAGTAGTAAGAATTTCATGAATCTCAAATTATGCTTTTAAAATTTTTCAAAAAAAATACTTTAGGAGAATATATCGATACTCTTGGAAAACAGAATAAAAACACATTTCTAAATATAATCATTATAAGTGAACTTTAGGAACAAATAAAATTCACATGTTTGAGCTTTTCATAAAAAAACATTTCCAAAATTTGCAAGACATCACATCAGTAAAGTTTGCCCACCATACATTTTCATTGTGTGATTTGCCCATCACACTTACACAACGTAACTCGCAAGTTACTAGTAGGTGATCGGCCTATCGAGATAATTTTCTTTCACCATTTCTCTAATCATTGCCTCAGGCCTAGAAGTCTTATGTTTGTCTCTAAGATTTCCTTTTGGTGCCTCATGCTAAGTTAAGAACAACTTTATCAAAAAGTGTAGTAGCCCCAATAGCATAGCGTCAACTTTCTAGAAGTGTCCACCAACTAGAAAGTGTTCACAACGCCATGAACGTTAGTATAGGAGTATTGCCCCTTTGAATACTCAAGGATTCATATTTACATTTCACAATGATATCAGCACAAAGATGTCCTTCACAGACCACTTAAACTTTTTCATCAAAACATAATTCCTAATTTCCAAAACATATTCACATAAACATTTTACAAAGTATAAAGTCAATCTCCCAATATAAAATATTTGAGCATTTATCTCACTTTTGAAAACAATAGAAGCCATATTAATAACTAAAATTTTCTTAACTCATATTCCAATAATTAGAGCCTATAAAAGACTTATGCTATGATTTTCGCAAACACATGCATGAGAAAAAATCCTATAGTTTTGACATGCATAAATATCTCATCTAATTTAATGCATGGCTCCCAATAGCTTCATATCAACTTTGAATAGAGATATATACAAGTATTCATTCATGAGATCTTGTGTAATAGAAAAACTCATACAATCTTTATGCATTTCAAATATTATCCAAGTATAAATCCTTTCATAAGGTTCATGGGTATAAAAACATTTTCATGATATACAAAGATCCAAAATATCTCATAGTATTTCACATATAAATATGGTTTTATGGCATATACAAATTTACAATATCCTAAGTGATTTATACCCCAAAAAAATTTCATAAGATGTAAGGACTTACCTTGATCAAGCACAAGAGAGTAGTCTCAACTAGCTTTTGATAAGCTTCACAATTTTCCATTTTAACTAAATCTAACATTTAAACCATCATGTATTAAACTTGTTTCTCATTACTCAAAACATATTATTCACTTCCAATCACATTCCTTACTTAATTAGTTCTCCAATTAATAAGCTTAGTTCACATTCCTACCCATCTTAAACCCAATCACACATCACAAATAAAACTTCATATAATAAACAAATGATACATGAAGTACCAAATATGTAACCTCAGCAATTTAATCACATAATTATTCATATAAACATGCTACCAAATAATGAATCTATTCATAAAGATTCACAATCAAATTATAGACTGTTTTTGTTTTCTAAATTGTAACATGATGTAACTTAATTTAATCAGTGACCTATATTAACTTATCAAAATGATCCCAGAACAATATATTACAAGATTGAATGCATAAATATTTAATTTGAATCAAAATTCCTAAGTAAACTTTTACACATTCAAAACATTATATTCTGCTTTAAATGATAAAATAGAGAATAAGTTGTGATAATAAATTAACATAGCAAATGAATTTACCTTTGCATAAAAAATTATAATTTGTAACTTTATTATGTATAGTAAACATTCATATAATTTTAAAAAAAAATCAAGCCCATTTCTAGGTCAAAATAATGCTCAAAATGAAACAACTGCTACAGTAACCTTATAAAATAGTTTCTAGTAACATTTTTCAAAAAATCACAGAGAACAAAATAAAAGCATTTTCTAGTAATTCTAAATCTAAAATTCACCTAAGACATTCTAATTCCATACTATGAAATTTCAATCAAAATTCATTCAAGAAGGTACTCAAATAATTCATCAAATTCACTGCTTCATCACAGAATCTTAGCAGAAAACAAGGCAACTTTCAAACTATCAAAAGAACATGTTTCGACATAAATTCCATGCAAGGTCAACATCAAATTGCTCCCAAGGCACTACATTTTCATTTAAAAAAATAAGTTATAATAAATTTCCAATTGATTTCATGTAATATCAACCCAAATATTCAAGATAAAATCTATTCTAGAAATAATATTTTGTTTAGTAAACAAAATATATATAATATTTTGTTTACGAAACAATTCCAACCATAAAATCAACCTCAAAACTCCATCAATTTCTTATACAAAGCTATATAAACATAGTAGATCATGTTAATATCAAGTTCATAACAATTCCCTATTAAAGTACTGTTTACCAAGTAATTTTAACCATAAAATCAACCTCAAAACTCCATCAATTTCATATACAAAGCCACATTAACATTGTAGATCATGTTAATATCAAGTTTATAACAATTCCCCATCAAAAATATAATCAAAGATCACATTTCTTATGAAATAGAAAATCTGTCTAGAAAAGTACTTTTTGCTAAACTTAAGAAAGCAAAGAGAAAATAAGTTCTTAGCTAATAAATCTTGAAGAACAAATTATAAAACCTTGAAACTAGTAGAAAGACTTGATCTTTCAAGCTTTTAGGGTGAGGCTTCTTAATTGTGTTTGAGAGAAAATTCAAGGAAAAGAGAGAGGGATAGGTGCTGTCCAAGGGTAGAGAAAGGAAGAGAGAAAAATGTTTTTGGTTGGGGAAAAGAGGAGGCTATCAATTTGGGGCTTCTAGGGTAGCTTAGGGTTTCTTTTCTTGTAAGATTAATAAAGAGTGTTGATTAGTTTGCTTAGATAAAAAGAAAGAATCAAGAATTGTGATTTAATAAGATTGGATGATTGAGATTAATTCTTATGAATGGTTAGGATTGAAAAATGTGTAAAGTTAATATGAATTGTCTTAGATAAGATCTGATTTCAATGGTCCTGATTAAGTAGCATGTAAGGCTAGAATGAAGTAAAGTAGATGGTGAGGTATCTTTTTCTTCTCTTTTTTATTTTTCAAAATTTACTGAAAATAAAAAACAAAAAGAATAAAATATGTTAATGTTACAATTTTGATATGATATAGCTTCAATGTTAAATTGAACAAAGACCTAATACTCTTTGCAATTTCTCAAATCGTGTATCATCAAGAGATTTTGTCAAAATATATGCTAATTTCTTTTAGGTTAAAACATACTCAATCTAAACAATTTTTTGTTCAACAAGTTCTTGAATGAAGTAGTACCTTATGTCAATGTGCTTAGGTAGGCTATGTTGAACTGGAGTCCCTTACTTCGACCAGTAAGGATTTTCATTTTAGGCAAGCAAGCGAGTACCTTTTTTTTTCTTTTTCTTTTTTTTACAATAAAGGACATATTTGGGCAAGCATACCCCTCATGTAGCATAGAGTTCTAATAGTAAGTATTGTTTCCCATGGGTAAGGTGGCAAGGCAAGTACTTCTACTTATGCTATTATCTTATTGTTTGGTCAACTCTTCATCTAGGGAAAATGGACTAACCATCAAAGGAATTAGCTAACCTTATCATAATAGAATTTACCCAAAATCACCAAGCCCAATAAAAGAAAGGAAGAGATAAGTAATGCAAGTAAATAGAGTCCCCAAAACGAAGTCAAACCTTAACCATAAAAAGGTAGCTAATTATCAACTTAAATTAGGCACCAATGGATAATCTCATATAAGACACACTCTCTCTTGAGTTATGGGCACCTGCCCTTATATCAATTTGATGGGTATCTCTACCTTACTAATCAATCCTAAAAGGTATTAAGACCTATTATTAATCTAATTTGGGGAAAATAAACCCCCTATCTCTAGGCAACCTCATAACCCTTAATCACCTAGTTCTTACCCTTAAACCCCTTTCTCGAGGAGATTCAAGAGAAACTCCATAAAGTAAATCTACTAATCAAGCCAATAAATCCTAATTCAATCTCTTGAAATCATTAGGAAGAAAACCCAACGAATAGAAATACATAATATATAACAAGTGATTGAATATCTAAAATAATTTATAAATAGATCAAATAGATGTCAAAGTGTAACAAAAGAAGGGTTTAACCTTTTAAATACATTATTAATCCACAAAAGTTCAATCAAAATTAACAAGGAAATATAGGAGAAAAAAAAAAAGAAACTCATAAACAAGTTGGTCTCTTCTTTCTCTTGCAATTTCCTCTTGAAGATGTTCCCATCTCCTTCAAAAGAGACTTAGATCCTTCCTTGAGCTACTCCTTGGTGTTCTAGGGTTTGAGAATGGTTCTCCCCCTTATTGGTACATCCCTTGACAAGACAGCACAATGGTCTATTATATTGGTCTTGAAAAACCCTTGAAATCTGCTATATACTATCTTGTCCCGAATCAAATAAACGCCTATTGTAAAGTTAGATGACGCTTGTTGTGTGATTTTTCTTGAAGATCGTAATTCCCGCTCCAAACCAACACCTATCCATCCTTCAAGTTGGCACCTGTTAATAGTTTTGTTCCAGTTCCTTAACTCTCTAAAAATAATCGGTGCCTCTTTAGTTATCTAATCGGTGCTTGTTGAATAGTGCTATTGGTTTCTATGTATCCTTTAAACCGGTGCATGTTATTTTTAGAATTTTGTCTAAACTTTTTGTTTCGAACTGGCACCTGTTTACCCTTGTACCAGGTACTGGTTTGATGCTTCTTGCTCTATTTTTGCTCTATTTCTTCAATCATCCCTTATTTATGCATTTTACACCAAACAAGGTAAAAAGGTGGGGGTAGGGGTGGGGGGTGGGGGGTGGGAATAAGTAGTCACTTGACCATAAATTTAGTATAACTTAGCACAAAATGACTAATGAATACGGATATAATGAGTACTCATTTGTTAGAATCCATACATGCATTATCTATGTATTACGCAGTGGAATACAAGGATTCTATGACAAGAGGACTGCATGTATGTGTTGATACGAATTAAAAAATGTAAAAGTACCTTTCAGTGATGTCTTTGCAAATAAAATTTTTTTTCCGACTGCTGAGGCAGGATTCAACACAAAACCAAAGTCTCTCGTCACCATCACTGGAGTCTAAGTGTGAGACTCCCTCTAATAATATCCACACGAGGATGTATACTTAATAAAACCCGATTACAATCTTTGTGCTAGTAGAAAAAATCAGTGATGGCTAGGGTACTTTCAGTGAGAAGAAGAAAGAGAGAGTCATGAGATTTTTTTTTTTTCCAGAGAGAACAATTTTCCTTTGTGTATCTAAAAGATAAAACAACCATGGCCTATTTTGAGGAAAAATCCCAGAAATTCATGCCCCTAACAACCTCTAAGAATAGTTGTTCATTGCTAGGCTCTCAATCAAGTCTCTTAGCTCTTTAGGAGTTTTGGATGATATAAAATCACCCGAGGATGCTTCTAAAAGTTGCTTGGTGGCAAAATTGAGCCAATTGTAAAAAGTCAGTATCTAAAAGACTAAGTGCCAAGGATGATATGGGCATGTCCTCAATAGTTCCTTCTAACACTCCCCAGCAATCATATAGTGTCTCTCCTTCCATTTGGACAAAGGAAAAGAAGTCATTCATGAGTTTGGCAGTACGAGCTGGGAAAAAGTACTTTGCCAAAAACGTCTGTGCCCAGTCGTTCCAAGTAGTAATTGAGTTATGAAGCAAATATTTGAGCCATTATTTAGCTCAGTCTCTCAGTGAAAATGGAAAAAATATCAATTTGATTGCATCTTCAGACACTCCATTCGACTTCAAAGTGCTACAAATTTTAAGAAAACTTACAATATAGTTATTAGGATCTTCATCTGGCAGTCCATCGAATTGTATGTTTGCTGTACCATTTGGATAAATGACGGTTTCAACTCAAAGTTATTTACTTTAATCTGTGGCCTCACAATACTCGATTCAGTTCATTGAAACGAAGGTCTAGTATAATCACCCATGGTTCTTCTCCGAATTCTATTTCATTTCATGTTTCATTTCCGTCTTGTGGCTCATCTCGATGAATCCCAATATTTCCTCTAAATGGATCTATATTGTCCAATTCTCTAAAAGCACAAATAATCTACCTCATTCTTTTAGATTTTGAGTTGACATAGCTTCCTCTTATCTTTCTCTCATTCTTCTTATAAAAGTCCTCCCTATTTCCAAATCAAAAATTTCCATTTATCTGTGCACTTTCCTATTCATATAAGAAAAGATCTCTTTTAATCAAAACACAAAACGAACATTAATTTCATGATCAAAACAATTTTTCAAAGGGTCTAAAATGATCAATTCAAACCCGATATGAACTCAAAACAAAAATATACCAATTACTCAATAAATCAATGAATGGAAAAATAATGTTCTACATGTTAAACTAAACGCAAAATTTTCATAATAACATCAAGGAGATTTCACAATACAATCACACTAATAAATTTAATACTAAAGTACACATACAAATAATTATCCATAATTAACATGTACAACTACCTAAGGATAAGTTAGTCATATTCACAATTTTTACAATTACAAGACCAAATCAACAATACTCAAGGAATTCAAATTATTGCCACTTAATCCCTGGTATAAAAACTTGATGTGCGCTTTGTGTGTCTATCCTTGTCCATTGAAAGTACTCTCAACAATTCACACAAATTAATCAAGTTTAATTATAAAATACCAAAATTACTTGCACATAACACATATTTGGGCAAGTATACCCATCATATAGCATGAAATTCTAATGGTAAGTATTATTTCCCTCAGGTAAGGTGGCAAGTACTTCTACTTATGCTATTGTCTCATTGTTTGGTTAATCCTTCATCTAAGAAAAATGGATTAACCATTAAAGGAATTAGCCAATCTTATCACAATAGAATTCACCCATGGTCACCAAATCCAATTAAAGAAAGGAAGAGATAAATAATGCAAGTAAATGTAATCCCCCAAACTAAGTGAAACCTTAGCCACCTAAATTAGTTAATCAATAACTTAAATTAGGCACCAATAGATAATCTCATATAAGACCCATACTCTTTTGAGTTATGGGCCCCTATTCTTATATCAATTTGTTGGGTATCTCTACCTCATTAATCAATTCTAGGAGGCATTAAGACCTATTATCCATCTAATTTGGGAGAAATAAAGTCCCATTTCTCGAGACAATTTGAGAGAAACCCATAAAGTAAATCTACCAATCGAGCCTCTAAATCCTAACCTCATCTCTTAAAATCATTAGGATAAGAAAACTCAACAAATAGAAATACACAATACATAACAAGTGATTGAATACCCAAAACAATTTGTAAATAACTCAAATAGATGTTAAAGTGTAACAAAAGAAGGGTTCGACCCTTAAAATACATCATTAATCCACAAAAGTTCATTTAAAATCAATAAGGAAATGAAAGAGAAAAGAAAATAAACTCTTAAACAACTCGATCTCTTCTTCCTCTTGAAAATGCTCTCATCTCCTCCAAAGGAGACTTGGATCCTTCCTTAAGCACCTTCTTGGTGTTCTAGGGCTTAAGAGTGGTTCTCCCCCTTGTTGGTCTATCCCTTGACAAGACAATACAATGGTTTATTTATATTGATCTTGGAAAATCCTTAAAATATGTTGTGCACTATCTTGTCTCGAATTAAACCGGTGCCTATTGTGCACTTTTTCTTGAAGATCTTGAATCTCGCTCCAAACTGGCACCTATCAATCCTTCAAATTGTCACCTGTTGATAGTCTTGTTCTAGCTCCTTAACTCTCTAGAAATAACCAGTGTCTCTTTAGTTGTCCAACCACTGCTAGTACACTAAGTGCTTGTGTGTCCTTTAAACAGATGATTGTTATTTCTAGAATGTTTCTCTGAACTTTCTACGTTGAACCGGTACTTGTTACCCTTGTACTAGGTTCTAGTTTGATGCTTCTTGCTCTATTTTTACCCTAGCTTTCAGTCATCTCTCATTTATGCATTCTACACAAAGCAAGGTAAAAATAGGAGAAATGAGTAGTCATTTGATCATAAATTTAGCATACCTTGGTACAAAATGACTAATAAATACGGATATAATGTGCACTTATCTTATAATAATCTTCTAATCATACTTCTGTAGAGTTGCTAATCTATATTTTAACATTAAGAGCTTCTGAGTAACATAAATTGGTGTTTTTATAGATTTGGATCCATTCATGTTGAACCTTTTAATCAAATTATGAGCATACGTGATATATGAGATAAAGATATCATCTTTCATTTGTTTAACCTGCAAACTAAGAAAGAAAGTTAATTTTCCAACTGTACTCTTTTTTACCTCAGTTCACATGAGTTCTATGAGGTCCTTTGATATCTGCTTTGATGTTGAACTAAAAACTATGCTTTGATGTTGAACTAAAAACTATGTCATAAACATAAACTTGAATAACCACGATATGTGTTCTAAGCATTTTAACAAACATACTTTTTTCTGCTCCTCATTACATGTATCCTCTCTTTATCAGAAAGTTTGTTAGTTTTTTATACCTAGAACTTGGAGCCTATTTGAATTTATGAAGAGCATTTTTTGACTTATAAATATGATTAGGAAATTCTAGATTAACAAATCTTTTAGGCTATTCAACTTAAGCTTCCTCTTGTAAGAATCCATTTAAGAAGGCACTTTTCACATTTATTTGTTAAAGTGTAAAACTTTTAACCCTGCTACAACAAGTAATAGTCTCATAGGCTCCATCTTTACTATGGGAACAAAGGTTTCATCGAAGTTGATTCCTTCAACTTAAGTATACCCTTGTGGAACCAATCTAATTATTATAAGTGATATTTCCAAACTTATTAACCTTGTTTCGAAATACCTCACTTGGTTCCAATTACATTCACATTTTTTGGTCTTTAGTATAAGTTCCCATACATAATTCTTCTCAAATTGTTGAAGTTTTTCTTGTATTGCTACAATTGAGTGCTTGCCAATCAGTGCCTCTTTAATATTCTTATGTTCCAATGGTAATGTATAATAAGCATACTTCATCTGGTCTCTGTAATCAATATTAGGCCACTCTTTTTGTTGAACACTCGATATGCTCTACTATTTCTGGAATATCTAAGGAAGATTCCTATGTCACTCTTTACATCAAAAATTTTCAACTTTTCTCTATAATTAAGAACGTAGCATTTAATTTACTCGTAAAAATATGAAAATAATTTAATTGAGACTTATGACCATTTTAGATCTCATAAGTTGTCTTATTATGTGAGACCTGAAATAAGTTCTGTTGATAATATAAGTAGCAGTCTTTACTACTTCTGCCTACCATTTATGAGACATCTCCTAAGCGTTTAACGTTACTCTAGCCATCTTCTGATTAGTTCAATTTTTGTGTTCTACTATATCATTCTACTGAGACATTTTTTTATGTTGAAACTCTGGTTTGATACTATTCTCAATACAAAAATAATTAAACTATTTATTATTATATTCATTTCCATGATCATTTTTTAATATTTTGAATGTTAATCCCTTCTAAGTTTATACGTTCAAACATAATTTTCTAAATACATCAAATGCTTGAAATTTTTTTACTTAGAAAATTAACCTAAATATATCTAGAATCATCATCAACACAAACCACAACATGCCTCTTTCCTCCTATACTTTTAGTTTATGTTGGTCTAAACAAATCTATGCACAGGATATTAAGTATTATAGGCGTTACTATATGTTGTACTCTCTTGTATGGAGATTTGAATTGTTGACATTTGATAAGAGTCACAGATTCTTTTAACATTATTAGCCAATTTAGGCATTCTACATACTGCACTTGTTGAGCTTACTTCATGCATCAACTTGTAGTTGATATGGCCTAACTTCTGATGTCATAATTTTATCTTATTAGCCTTTTCCATAATGAAACTATAGGTTATTGTTGTGCACACCTCATATCAATTGTCTAAAGTATGAGTTCCAGAGATAATACAATTTCCTAGTTCTGTTAACTACAAAATTCTTGTCCTTGTCAAAGTTAACATACCTTTTTTCATTACACAATTAACTGATACTTATCAAATTGAATTTCAAACCATAAACATGCAATATTATGAGTTTAGGCATATCTTTAACATTTAACACGCCTATTCTAACCACTTTATTTTTTGAACCATCACCAAAGGTTACATGACTAGCTCTTTTTTGTTGATAATTGATAAGAACATGCTTAGAATAGCCACTGTCAAGATATCAAACATTTTACATAACAGCTTTTAGAGAAACATGAACTATATGTGCTTTGAGGTCAATCTTTCAAACCCATAAACATTACACATTTTTTTTGTTGCCTTTCTTGAACTTAAGTTTGACTACCTATCAACCATGGAAAGATTTTTAAACCTTTTTAAATAGTTTCACCGTTTGTGATTTGCAAGAGAATAATAGTAATAATAAATAGGGAGTTTTTTTAGAATGGGTTTAAATTTTTTTCCTATTGTCCCTTTTTCTCACTAACAATCAAATTCTATCTATCAGCATCGTTGAATCCATCATAGCTCAGTTCAGCCTTGTCATGAGGATATTTTTCAAAAGAGAGAACTTTATCCAATTTTATTTTGCTAAAGTTCAGCTTTTTAATAGACTATTCAACATCTTTCAACTTTTGGTTGCTAACTTTCAAATTTTCTTCATTCTATTATACTTGATGTTGAAATTTTTTGATCTTTTGTTGTTGTGAGCTATTTGCTTGTTTAAGTCTTTGAACTTCCTTCTTCAGTACTTTATTGAACTTTGCAACTTCATATCATTTTGAATAAAATAATATATATTCCACACCATTTTCTCATGCTCTATATCCTCATTGTCAATTTCATCAAAATCACCAGCTTCTTTATCTATGTTAGAACTGCTATCCTCATGAGTTGAACTCATTTTGACAATTGAGTTGAAAGCAACAAAATTGCCCACGTAACCTTTATCGTTATCTTCATCATTGATGTCATTATCAAGATATTTTGGATTGTGTTTACTATCACTTAGAGTTATATTGTAGGATTTGTTTTTCATCTTCTTCAATGTGATAGCACATTCTAACTGAATGTGTCCATAACAACCACATTCTCTATATTTAGTCTTTTCAATCCACCTTTCTTTTCTGGAAATTTTGCTCAACATTGTTTTGGTGAGTTCTAAGTTTCTTGTTGAATGTCCTATTGTACTGCTTATTTCTGAACTTCTGCTTTTCTTTCTTCAGAATTTCATTAACCTTATTTTTAGAAGACCAATCTCATCATGTGAGCTCTTACTGTCATTAAAATAAACTTCAACTTTCAAAATTATTCCTTTTTCCTTGGAATTTGATCTAAGATTCATCTGATAAGTTTGCAAAGATCCTATAAGATTATTCAATTGCATCTTCGACATATATTTGCATTCCTCAATAGTAGCTACTTTAGTATCAATAAAGGTGCTAAGTACCTCAATGTTTTCTGTACTAACTTCTCCTTAACATGTCTTTCACCAAGTTAAAAAGTTTGATTTGTAGTATCCCTTAACTTGCTACTAAACACAACAATTGTCGCATTATCTCTCATCTTCAAATCTTCAAATTGAGATGGAAACTTTTGCAAATTTGACATTCCAATAGTACTCATACCTTAATACACAGTTTGTAGTGCATCCTATATGTCTTCGGCAAATTTTCACATGTTGAGATCAATTTAAACTGATTTGGCTAAAAATAGTATTCAATGCTTTGGCATTTGCCGTGTTTAGATGTCTTTCAACTTCTATCCACTGATCCAATGGCTTCAATTCTTCTCCCCTAGTATTGGTACTTACAACAGTTAGCGGTTTCGATCCTTGTTTAACAACTTGCAAGGTAGCATATCAAGAGTTTTGAAGAATATTTTTGTCATAGCTTTCTAGTAAGCATACTTTACATGCTTCAGCAATGGAAGTTGTGCCATAGTGCCTCCTTCTTCCACTATTGCAGATATATTGTTCCAAACCAACTCTTGAGATTTCACTTGCTAAATCAACAGCAACTCCAATATGGTGAATAGCTTTGATACTAGTTATATGGTTTTGTTTTTCAATGCATTGTGTTATTGTTAAACTTTTCCCTATTATCGTAGCATTAGTTAGATAATCAATAATAAAAGTTCAACACACAACAAATTGGTAACTCAATTTAGCTTTAACGATCCTACGTCTATGGGGCCTGGCCTAATAAAAAAAGATCTACTAAAACTTTAACAAAAATTACAGGAATACACTTATTTTTATCATTCAGTGATTTCTAATGAACTATAATAGAACACTTTACCAATGTTCTTGTGTTAAGCTCTTGGAGGCCTTTGTTGGACCTAACTTCTTAATTGAACTTCCTTCAATCTGTGTTACTTCAACATTGTGGCACTTCCTTGACACTACAACCTTTCTATCAAAAAGGTGAGGCAAACAAGATTAATTCAAGCTCTTCTCAATAATATATTGTAGATACAAGAAAAACTGGAATCAGGAAGCATACATTAACAATCAAAACCAAAATACTAACGAATTTGTATACTTCAAAATCACTCAAAATATTTTATGAAAATCTCTACATAGCTCAATCCGCTCTAATGAAAAATTCATTTTCTGTATCGTACATATGCCATAGTCCCTTGGTTATTTATATAAGAGTGGGAATATAGCACTGTGTTTGCTTATTGAATTAGGATATTAACTAAAAGGTACTCCTTAAGATCCATATCTTTAATTTGTAGTTCAATCTAAAAAAGATTCCGTAACTTCATAATTTGACATGTCGAGAGGCCGATCACAGCTTTGGCAAATATAACGTGGGCTTTTTCTCTAGACTTGCAAACCTTTTAGTATTAATATAGTTCTGATTTATTTTCCACAAAAAAAAAAGGAAAAAAATTGTATCCCAACTGCAATTTTGTACTTTTTATATCCTTTTAGTCTCTTTTTTGTATACGATCAAAAATATTCTCTGAGATAAAGATATATAGTAGTATCTTGATGTGATCTCTCTTCGTAGTTATTTAAACTTAAATCTTGCTAAGGTACTTCTGTTTGGCTTGGGCCCATCTCCTTTTGTCTCTTCGTAGGTGTGGAACTCAATTTAGCGTTCTTACTCTTTTCCAGGAAATTTACCTGTTGAATAGAATTGACTTACTCTTTCTTTAATGGATAAAGTAATTGGATAGCATAAAGAATTAAGTTCAGCGGAATGCAAATGATTGTTTAAATTAATCAAACATTACCTGTTATGACTAGGTGCGGACTTTGGACTTTGTTTGAAACAAGGGGTCCAACGGGTACGTGATTCGAGTCATAATTAGAAATAATCGATTCTAATTCGAATATTTTAAAGTAATATTTGAATTCACAAGATTGAGCAGGATTCAATTATTAAATTAAAAGTTGAGTTTGGTTCAAGAAAAGTATCTTGAAGTTTGAAATCGATTGAAAATTTAAATAATTAACAAGTTTAAAAATGTAAATTAGATTCAGATTGATTTGTTTAAATAGTATAAAATATAAAAAAAAATAAGTATTTTATATGAATTTCTTCTTATATGAATTAAAAGCGATATTAATTAATATAAATATATATCATCAAACGTGTTTCTAAGTTTTATAATAAAATGTTTAGGTATCTAAGTTCGATTTAATTAAACATTCAAACATAAGAATATTTGAATTCAAATCGAATTTGATTTGATAAACACTTAACTCTATGCTGTCTAATTGGTGCCATTAATTTCTACGCGTATGTTATCAAAACTAATAGTGGAGATTAAGAATAGAAACGAATTTAGAGAGAGAGGGAGACTAGCTTTTACGAGAGTACAAGAATTATACTTAGAAAAGAAATGCAATACAATTTTAACCCTTTAAAAAAAAAAAAATTCTTACGCTTTTAAATAATAGTAATAATAGTAATAGTAGTAGTAGGACATTCGTCGGAGCGGCCCAGTCTAATATTCTCCTTGCTTTTGGCAGGCCTTTTTTTTTTCTTTTTTGACTTTTGGCTGGTGTTAAGGTGGCAAGACTTTCGTGGCAACTACACTGAAGATCATCGCCCTTGGGTTAATTTAATCTGATCCAAATACCTTCGAGGTAGAAAACTATTGGATGTGGACAGCTGTCCCAGTGGGTCTTCCTGGATTTGGAAAGGTATATGGAAGACGAAGAAGATATTGGAAGTTGGACTACGTTATCGCATTGGTCATAATTCGCAGGTAAACATTTGGGAAGATCCGTGGATCTCAGGTCTTACTACTCATCGACCTCCCCCTGTCCCAATAGACCAGCAACATGTGAGTTCAGTTCAAGACCTCATTCTCTCTGATCAACATTTATGGGACTTTGAACTCATCTCTAATCTATTTCCACCACCTATTACTCGGGAGATTCTGAAAATTTCTATTCCCTGGATTGGGAAACATGACTCACTGGTGTGGGCTCCTCCTAAGTCAGGGAGATTTTCTGTTAAGTCTGCTTACAGAAGTATTCATCAGATGAGGTACAATACTAACCCCTCCTTACCACACATGACCCTTCTATCATCTACTCCTCCTCTCCCCAGCACACTGTGAAAATTTTTGTGGTCTTCCTGCCTACATAGTCGTCACAAACATTTCTTATGGCATGTTGTTTCCTAGTAACTGCCTACAAAGTCTAGGTTGGTTTGGGTGTTGGATTTAATAGACCAATCCTGTTGCATTCGTCATTCTGCTACAGAAAATTTGGAGCATATATTTCTTGTTTGTCCCCTTATCAAATGTCTATGGTGGCATTCTAAATGGCAATTTAAAATAGACAAATTCTCCACCTAGAGAATGGAAGACTGGATAAAGGAGCTGTTGAATTTGGATAATGCATTCCCTTTTTCAAGTGAGACAAAACGAGAATTTCTTAATTATATTGTGGTATTGATGAAAAATGTATGGAAATACAGAAATCAATTGCATGCCGGGGAAGATACTCAACAATGGGGTGTGCTATCTACTCATATTAGTAGGACAGCGAAGGTTTATTGGGAATCTAGTCTTACCCGACACGGGAAGAAGCAAACTCTTAATCTTCCCCACTCTTGGCGGGCTCCACCTTCCCCTTATGTCAAAGTAAATTTTGACACTACTTTTCAAGATGGAATTGCGATTTCTGTCTGTGTATTTCGCGATCATACAGGACAACTACTCTGGGTTTAGACTGGGAAAGATTTTGCGGGGGATGTTTTTGCTACTGAAGCTCTTGCTGCCCTTAATGCTGCGTTGATCGCCGATGTGATCGACATATCTGAAGTCATCTTGGAAGGCGACTCTCTAAATGTTATAAGGGCAATTAATAGCATTTACTCGGCTAAGGAATGGCTTGGAAAAGGATCCACAGATGCCGTGAAATCTATGCTCAGAGAAAGAGATAATTGGAAGTATATTTATGTCCCCCGATCGGGGAATGTATATGCGTATGAAATTGTCAAATGGGCTAAGCTTCACAATTGTTTTGGTTATTTACCCCATCCCTCTTTCCCCCGGCTATTTTATGCGATCACGGGGATACTACTTCGGTCTCCCAATCAAGTCCTGTATTGAGTGAGGAGGGGATCACTTCCTCTTCTATTTCTTCTAAAAACAGGGTTGAATCTTTATCTAGTAAAAAAAAAGAAAAAAAAGGAGTACTTTCTTATTAAAAAAAAAGATTGGAAGACAAATTACATAGAAGAATATATTATATATTAATAATATTATAAATTTAAAAATATTTTTAAAACGCGAATGATAAAATTTGGAAGAATTTTTTTAAAAAATAATTTTTGTAAAGAAAATATAAGAATTATAAAAAAAAAAATTGGGCGACGCCATCCCCAACCCCTAGATACATCCCTGCTTCTTTTTGAAAAAATGTTGGTTCTTTATCATTTCCGATTTACAAAAATATTTTTCACCTTCCCTTTCCCTTTTTAAAACAATATACGTCTTCGGAGTTAAAACCGGAAAACATAAATTTTCTAAGACGAACTAGGGTAAGTTTCTCTTTAAAGTGAGTCTATATATGAATATATGATCTTCAAATCAAGTGGAAAAGAAAAAAAAAAAAAAATCCCGCGTGATATGATTCTTGCTTTAGACCATCTCCTTCGAAGTGGAGTCCAAAAGTCCCACATTCTTAAATGCACATTCCACGAAAGATCTAAGTGCTTCTAAGTATTTATTGTCTTTTTTTTTTTAAGCTTCTTTTGACGGGGAAAAAAAAATGTTTGATCTAATTTGATTTGTGTGTCAGGAAGGAGCTTACTAGAAGTTGAACAAGTATACCTCGGAGATCAATCAATATCACCGTGCTATGCACGTTCCATTCTTAAGATACTCTTTGGAAATTCACAAGCTTATTCAAGGAAGTTCACCTGCATACTTTCTTTTATGCTAAGATTTTGTGAATTTCATGCTACTTGCATGGAATCTTTAAACAATTATTCCACCCACTATATATAATAATCCTTTGTCGGAGAAAGTTGATGGGATAAACCATACTTAGTGCTTGGATATAATTTCTCCTATTTACTCAAAATATTTGCCAAAGAGTGAGCTTAGTGATCGTTTATATAAGAGTCAGCTTCAGAAAGAGTTTGCTTATCAAGACAGAAGACAAGAGCTTGAGCTCGAAAATACACAAGCTTCACCTGAGCACGAAGAGAGAGAGAGAGAAAGAGGATAGTAGAAGAAATGGTGAGAACTTCTGCTGTTGATGAAAATGGAATGAAGAGAGGTACGTGGACGGAAGAAGAAGATAGAAAACTGAAAGCCTATATAGAAAAATATGGCCATTGGAATTGGAGGCAGCTGCCTAAGTTTGCGGGTGAGGGACTTTCTTTCTTACTTTTGATGGGGCATTTGGCACACAATTTAGAGCTCTAGATGATCATGAAAATTCTTCGACGGAGCATTGGCACAGTTGAATTTCTTTGTGTTTTACTGGATATAATGCTAATGGCATTTTGCAGGTGTGGCAAGATGTGGGAAGAGTTGCAGACTGCGATGGATGAACTACCTTAGGCCGGGTTTGAAACGAGGGAACTATACCAAAGAAGAAGAGGATCTTATTATCAAATGGCACGAAAAACTTGGGAATAAGTATGCACCTCAATTAACCCCTCATGGATCATAGTTAGATTGCATGTTGTTTGTTACAGTATAGGTCTGGTAATGTTGTCGAGTAACCATTGCATCTTTTGGAGCTTTAAACTTATTATTATTGCTTTTGCACGATTTTATTAGAATAAAATCATCTCCATTGTCTTTCTCAATAAAGCCCGCATATGTAACATGACTTGAGAAAACATGATCTTTTATTTTTATGAGTTAATTACCAGACTTATAGTATAAAAGAAAAAATAAAAAATACCGGACTTACACTGTAACAAAGACCTCAGAAAAGTCATAGAAATGGGCAGGAGTGCGAGGAGTTGTCTTACTATTATTAATTATATGTTGACTACTACGCGACTGAACTGCTATATTATTTTCTTAAACCTTTACGTGTTGTAAAGGTGTTGGCCAAAAAGTTTCCACAAAAGTCTAAAGCACTTAACATGCAGGTGGTCCGCAATTGCAGCAAAATTACCAGGAAGAACTGATAATGAAGTCAAGAACTACTGGCATACAAATCTAAAGAAACGACTCAAAAAAGGCCAACCAACCAAGCAAAATCGAATTGGATTAGAAGCAGAAGCCAGCCAATCCGAAGCCAGTCAACAACAGGAGCAAGAACCAGAAGTTTCCCAAGTGGAATTTGCAGCGGAAAATTCTATTGCATCGTCAAGCTTTGAATCATCAATCGCAAGTTCATATTCCAATATGGTTGCAGAAGGTGGAACTTCATTGTTCAACTCGTCTTTTGCAGAATCTATAGAGAGTTTCTGGAATGAGCCTTTTATTTTAGACACATCTTATAACCCAAAATGCTCTTCCTCGTTTGATGTGGAAGATGGATTTTTCCCTTTCTCATCATACTTAGATGATGGTATCGATTTGGTTTATCAAGGATTGATCCAAGGCCCTCCAAGGAGCTAATCCATCTATAAGTATCCATTTGTCATTGTAAATATAAGTTTATGAGTAGTCTACGCTTTAAAAAACTAGTCATATATAGGTGGATTAGCCAAGAAGTCCAACATATTGAAGAATATGTAGTCTTGTAACTTAGAAATTTAGAGGGGTAAAGCCCATAAAGAGAAAAACCTATTGTACCTTCCAACAAAATTCCTTTGTGTGAAATAGTATCTAAGCTTGCACATCCAATCTCAACAATATATAAAACTCTTTTCTATCTGAACTTGAATGTCTAAATTTTTACTTTAATATATTTAAAAATAAAGTCATTTTCATAAAATAAATATATTTTTTAAAACTTACACCAATAACCTTTTTAATTTACAGGTAGAATTTCCGTTGACTGAGGAGTCCTGCTATTAACAATCCATTAAAGATTAAAAAAAAAAAGCCAAATAATTTGCCCAACAATGGAGAATTGTTATGGATTAAATTCCTCTTCGCAATGTTTCTACCGACAGATTCATCACTATTCAACAAGGAATAGTGACTGAAATTGTTCCCGGTGTTGTTTATCATTATCATCACCATTATTATTATTATTATTATTATTATTATTATTATTATTATTATTATTATTATTATTATTATTATTATTATTATTATTATTGTGTGGTTTGGTCAGTCAATTTTATATAGTTTTGTTAAACTTTCTTATTATAGTAATGTTACTTTACAAACTGTAAAAATAAGAAATTTAACAAATATAATAAATTAGTAACACATGTCGTTTTCAATAAGTCTATGCCTATGGATCCTACACCAGTAAAAAGATCCACTAAACTTTTTCAAAAGTTATAAGAAATACACATATATCAATTCACTAAGTGATCCCTAATGGATTCTAACAGAATACAATGCCAGTGTGATATTGTCAAACTATCAGAAGACTTTGTTAGACCAACCCTCTTGATTGAGCACCCTTCAATTTTCATTGCTACAACTCAACGGGCCTTCGTTTGATAACATGAACCTTTCCACTAGAAAGGTATTTACTTTGTATAAGAAACAAATGGATTCAAATTCCTCAAGAAAATAGTATATTGCTGTAGTAATCAACTTGAATCGTGAAGCATATCTTAACAATAAGAATCAGCAAACTGCATCAATAGTGTGTGCTTTTTGAACACTTAAAAGATTTGTATTAATTCCTCACTTTGTTTCTCTTGACCAAGCACTAAAGAATTACCAATGAGTTTCGTGCTCATTTCTTGTGATATTTAATAATAAGCCTTTAGTCATTTTTTATACATGCAACAGAGTATTAATTGTTTCTTAACTAAACTGAAAGACTGCTAAAGATTCACTCCAAAATGCCTAAATTACTGCAGTCCTTCTTCCATTTGAATTCTATAAAATCATAACATATTTCACCTAAAATTCTTTCTTAGATTGCCTAATTCAAACTCAATAGATTATGTATTTGATAGGGCCTAAATATACCTGTATTCATTACTGTAGAAGAGAGGTTTTAGGGCACTTGAAAGCGCCTCAATATGTGTCATAATAGGGTACTTATCTTAATGAGGCGCATAGATAAGCACCATCCATTCGTCCGTCACAAAAACATGTTGAGGCACTTGTAAGCGCCCTAATACGTTAAAATATACTAGGGCACTTGGAAGTGTCATTTAAAAGTATTTTAACAATAGGATGTTCACATTTCAGACTGCACTTAAAAGTGATGCATTAGAGTTTATAGGGGCACTTATATGTGCATCATCAACTTTGGACCCAAAAAAGTTCTTTAGATTTGAGGCTTTTATAAGTGCCTTGTTTTTCACTTTTTAAGGCACTCCTAAAAATTATTATTTTCATAGTTGAGACACTTGTTGCTGGCTTTCTGCTCAATTTTTTTTAGAGTTTGTACCTGTTTTTTGTTTTCTTGTGGAATGCTGAATGTGTAATAAATCTAGTAAAATAATATACATACTAATAAATAATCAATACAAGAACTAATATATCAATGTATTTTGAACCATTATATTCATCAAGTTGACTTTACATTAAAAACAAAAATATGTCTCTTGTCCAATTTTGAACCATCATCATCAAGTCGACTTTACATTCAAAAACAAAAATATATCTTTCCTATCCACTTGATTCCAAAAGTAACAAAAATAGAAGCATAACATATAGTTTTTATCCCAAAAGTGCTAGCAATAAACAAAAAGCACTATGTCTCCTATCCACTTGATTCCCAAAGTAAAAAAAAATAGAAGTATAAGTATTTCTTCCAAAAAATTCTAATAATATACAAAAAGTACATGAGACCTCCTTGTACTTGCAAAAAGTATTATGTTGCACGAAGATTATGCACCTTCCTTGAAAACTTGCAGTAAAACAAAATAGAAACATTTACCCAATTAGTTTTTATTTGCAGTTAACATCTCTCCCAAAATAATGACCCCACTATAACTACAAAGCCATGAACCACAAAACTAACCTTTATTCTCAACTTAATTACTCACTTTTAGCTAAACTTGTGTTAAATATCAAAAGGACTACATATGCAAGTTAAAAAAACAAAAATTACATACAGTAGAGCAACCATAATTTAGCAACCAAGATAATATTTCAACTATTTTAAAAAACAATTTTCATCAAATGATCCTTGTAATTTATTCTTTAATTGCCTAAATAAAGAAAAAATCTAAACATTAAGCTCTTTCAAAATCAAGAGTTAGTTATTAGCACAAAACTTAAAAATGTACTTGGGTTATTTTTTTCCGATATTGTCTACCCATATATCCAAATCAACAAAGTAACCAGCAAATACAAAAATATAGGCCTAGCTAAGTTGGAGATAAGAAGCATGACATACCAAATGACATATAGAAGCATAACATACCAAATGACAAGGATATGCAATGCTTTCCCCAAGTGTATCTCCTATTGTCTTGAATGCCCCATATGGCCTAATCAATTCTTCTTCCTACTCAAATGGGTATAATATCTTTACTTCGCACTAATGCTATCCCAAGTGCATTCCCCCAACTTTAGTAGCTGAATCCAAACTTTGAATGATTCCCTTAGCTACCTTTTTAGTGTCCTCAAACATGCTCACAAGAAAACATTATCACCAACCTAAAAACCAAATTCAATCATTATTGCAGTTGAAATTTACATAAATTAGATCATGTCCCTAATTTTAACCAAAAATTAGAATTAACTTTTTCATTAGTTGTGAAAAAGCTTAGAGGGGGGGGGGAGGGAGTGAAAAAGGTTTTTGGAAAATTTAAAATACTTTTCAAAAATCTATTTTGAGATACTCCTTTGAATTTTAGAAAGGAGAGATTGTTACTGATACAACGAGAAGCTTTTGGAATAACTTAAAAACAACTAAAATCTGAATGAGGTGAGACATATGATGTGCAATTAATACAAGAGTGAAGATGAGTTGGTGAGAAATATGAAGATGTCATTTGAGTGATTTAAAACTTTTAAGTAAGGAAGTTTGCAACTTGTCAAAATTAAATACACAGAGAGTGAACACGAGATTTATAGTGGTTCGATCTGCCAAGATCTACATCCACTACTTTAAGCTCACACTTAAGGATTTTCAACTAGATTTCATTAAACTCACCCAACTGAATAGTGTTTATCTACACCCATTACATAAGAGGATCACCACACTTGGTTTTACCAAAATGTCTCAATCAATCAACAAATCAAGGTTCACCTCAAATAAATTTTACACCATAACCTTGATACATAAAGAGGATTATCGAAATGAATCAAAGATAGCTCACTCTTTTGAATAGATATGCAAACCAATGAGCATAAACAACCTTTACCCTTTTGAAGCAATTTTATTTCACTTTGAAGCACTATGAAAAGGGAGATTTTTGTATTTTAGAGAGTAAGAGTGTTTCTTAGAAAGAAAAGAAAAAAATTTACTTTAAAATTGAGTTTTGAAACCTTTTATAAGAGCAAAAAGTGGAGCTCTAACGGCTAGTTTCACGCTGTCAAATTTTCTAGAGTTTTGGATTTAAGGATCAAATAAGGGTGTATCCAAAATGTGGGTCCAAAATGATACTTTTCTAGGCAAAAATATTTTGACACTGTTCACAGAGTTTTGGACGAAGCTTTTGGATGTAGAGTCATCCAAACTACTCAATCTAAAATTTTGAAACCTTAATACTTTGAAATCTTTTTGCTTGTGTGCTTCAAGGTAGAAATAAACTGAATTATAAGGTAAGGAAGACATAGGAATTTATACAACACACCTTAACAAAATGATTTCTAGTCTAAAGTTCTTTCTTAAGGACTTCACGATCTTGTGAGCTCTTAGGTTGAGGTTATTCTTGATCAATCACCACCTTGGATTCCATTTCCTTAAAGGCTGCTTAGCAACTTTATTTGCATGCCTTGAAAGAACTAGGTCAAACATGTCTTATCACATGTAAGTCATACAAGTTAGTTCTCATCAATGTTTGTCATACGTTAAAACATAAGAGAATGCCCTTAGGGCTAACAATTTCTCCCTTTTTGAGTGATGACAAATTTAATGGGATTGTGATATAAAAGCAATAATATGTATAGTACGGATATGTTAGATAGAGAGAAATAAGAATATTTTTCATTGAGATGTAATCTCTTATTATAAGACTCAAAGTGTGCTTATGAGATTAAGATAGGAACATTTAAGCATATACTCACGAACATGGCTCAATGAGCCTATGGCCCAACCAACCTCTATATCCTCATTCCTTTCATCACACGACTATTCCTTAAGAGAATAGCCATAATTAAAAAAACTGTATAAATATGTACACAAGGAGGTATGGAATATGAATCACAAAATGACATGCTCCTCTTTAATACGTATGTATATGAATATAGGATATGAGACCTCAAAATGTGATTTTAGAGAAAATCTGGATTTACATTTTGGGCATCCAAAAGGTGCACCCTAAACTAGGTGGAGTGAGATTACAGAACTTTTGGATTTTAGGTATTGAATGTCCAAAATATGTGTCCAAAATAGGGTAACATTAAACTTTTTAAAACCCATTTTTGGACTGAACTTTTGGATTGAAGAAATAAGAGTTCAAGATTCCCCCTATATATGTTCAAGTAACAACTAGTTTTCAGAGATTTTTATCCAGCCTAGTTTTCTTAAGAAATTTTAGACTTTAAGGAAAATTTTGAGCAATGAAAGATATATGAATAACTATCCTTATCATCTTAGATTTTTAACATAGAGCATATCTTTATCAGACTTCAAACTCCTTTGACCATGATAGGATGAACAACCGAAATCACAATTCATACCTATTATAAGCTAATATACGATCAGTACATGAGGATAAAAAAATTGTACAGCATACTAGTTTGATCAACCCCAAATCCCCACATGTATTTCATACTATGCATCATAGAATCTTACATCCGTAACACAATAACTAGTTCCAATCTATAGTACAACAGCGCATAATGACCATATGCAGTTCATTCATCATCAGTCTATAACATAATAGTATATAATCAATACGAACCAATAATAAACATCAACAGCATATCATAACAGTGCACAATCCAACAGCATATCACAAAAATAATAACCAAGAATAAGCATCAACAATATAGCACAACAGTGCACATTCCTAACAACATATCAATTTTTGATACCATTTTCTCCCCCTTTTGTCGTCAATTTAAAAATAGAGAATAAGAAGAATGCAGATGATGGAGATATATATATATATATATAACAAATAGAGCAAGAAATATGCAGAATTGAAATTGTTCAAAGACTGGTGTAGAAATTAAAAAGATAAGTGTCAAAAGAACATTAGTAAAAGTTGTACAAATAGAGGATTCTTGGAAGCAGTCCGCAGAGGTGATCACTTAGGTGATATGGACGGCCTCTGGCTTGGACCCAGCACCCTTTTCGGAATGCTGTCTAGTAATCTGGCTGGGCTTCTTTTTTTCTACCACATGTTTTTGTCTTTTTCCAGATAAGACAGGGATTTCAGTAGTGACGGGGGGTGCTGATTCTTCCTGATATGTGGATGTTTGCCTTTCTTGTTTAGTGGCTGTCATTTCCTCATCCTGTTGTTCTTTCATTGCTTCTTCCTCTTCTTCAGTGGCAGTGTGTTCTTTAGTGACCTTTTCTTGGAATGCTGCTGATAGAGCAGGCATTGCACTACAAAAAATGGGGCAAATATGACGAAGATAAAAACAACGGGCAAAAAACCATCATAATAGATTACTTTATGCGATGGTTTAGAAACCATCGCAATAGATAGACCTAATACGACGGTCCAATTCCAACCGTCATATTTAGTAACAAAATATGACGGTTTACACAAATCGTAGTAATAGGTAGACCAAATATGATGGTTTATTATAACTATCGCAATAGAGTAGGCCAAATACTACGGTTTATTTTAGCCGTGATAATAAGTAGGCCAAATACGACAATTTATTGTAACCGTTACAATAAAGTAGGCCAAATACGATTGTTTATTTTAACCATTGTAATAGAGTAGGACAAATACGATGATTTATTATAACCATCACAATAGAGTAGGTCAAATACAACAGTTTATTGTAACCGTCGCAATAGAGCAGACCAAATACGACGGTTTATTGTAACCATCGTTTTTTGTTTAATTATAACAAAGCTCCTCAAAATGTAACTACTTGAGAGTGTTATAAAATATCTCCTTCTCTTTTTTATTTAAGACGTAAGGAGTAGGAGGTAAAGTTTTTCCCAACTCATCTACAATAGGATGAAGCTTTGCTCTTATACCCATTTCTTTTAGGTCTTGTCGTGTTTTGTAATCTTTGATCTTATTTGAATCCATCAACAAATTAACCACTTTCTCACAAACATTTGTTGTGATATGCATGACATCAAGGTTATGAGGCATTATATTATCCTTCCAATAAGACACCTAAAAAAAAAAAAATTGCTTTTCTTCTTCCAATTAAATGGCATTTTTTGATTGTCAGAAACTAATTTACCAAATTTAGTGTCAAACTCTTCTAAGTGTCCAAAAGTCAGGGAACCTATCACTTTAGGAGGTAGATCTCTATGTTCTTTGGTACCATCAAAAGAATAGGAATCATCTCGAAATGGATGATTTTTTTTCGAGAAATCAACGGTGTCCCATATAGCATTGCTTTCTACTATGTTTTAGCCACTTTGAACATGTATGCTCATGACAAACTGAGAATGCAAACTCTCCTTTAGTGCTCCATCCAGATAGCATTGCATAACTAGGAAAGTCACTCATAGTCCATGATAAGGTAGATCGCATCTGAAAATTTTCCTTCAATGATGCATCATATATGTTCACGCCAACCTTAAACTCTTTTAACTCTACAATGAGTGGCTGCAAATATATGTCAATATTATTTCCATGAGATAAAACACCAGGTATAAGTAGCCATAACATGCAATGTGGTTGTTTCATGCATATCCAAGGTGGCAAATTATATGGCATTAAGATCACTGGCCATATACTATGAGCTACACTCATATTCTTAAAAGGATTAAACCCGTCTGATGCTAACCCTAATCTCACATTACGATATTCATTAGCAAATTTGGGATGCTTAACATCAAAATAGTGCCACACTGTTGAATCTGCTAGATGCCTCATATACCCATCTTTGGTGCAACCTTCAGTATGCCATTGCATATCAGCTGTAGTCTTACATGACATAAACAAGCGTTGTAATCTGGACTTCAAAGAAAAATGCCACATGACCTTTTTTAAGATCTTTCTTTTCTCACTAATAAGTTCATCTTCTGATGTAACCCACTTATTTCATTACATGTTTTACACACAATAGAAATATTGGTTTTCCCCCCAGTATAAGGTATAATCATTGGGACAAGCATCATACTTCTCATTTCCCAAACCTAAATCTTTTATCACTTTCTTTGCCTTGTATAATCATTGGGACAAGCATCATACTTCTCATTTCCCAAACCTAAATCTTTTATCACTTTCTTTGCCTTGTAGTATGACTTTGGTAATTCCACATTGAATGCCTCTCTCAGTAGATCAAGCAGCATAGCAAAGATCTTGTCAGACGTTTTCCCAAGACACATCAAATGAAGTAGTCGTATTAAAAAAGATAGCTTGGAAAACTTTTTACACCCAGGATGTAGTTCTTGTTGAGAATCATCAAGTAATTTATAGAATTTCTTAGCTTCTAAGTTTGGCTTTTCACTCCCAAAATCATTGGAATTGGCCATTACATCATCTTCATCATGAATTCCAAATGCATCGTGCACTAAATCATCTATATCGTCAATAAGATTTGAAGTCCTATGGAAGACATTGGATGCAGCAGTTGTAGTTTCATGGAAAGAGCTTTCACCATAAGCTATCCATTGGCTGTAACCACTAGTGAATCCCTTACACCTTAAGTGAACCTCTATATCTTCCCTTCTCAAACTTATGCCATTTTTACATGTTTTACATGGGCATAATATTGTCCCATCTACATTTGAATTAGAGAATGCAAAATTAAGGAAGTCTTGCAACTCTTTCTTATATCCTTTACTTGTTCTTGACAATTTCATCCAGTTTTTATTCATAATATTTTATCTAAGAAAATGTATACAAACAACCCAAAATAACTAAGTAATTTCCAAAATTAGTAGAACATTAAAGAAAATATAATTCCTTTCCTACAAAAGAACAAAAATCAAACTTCAAAATTTGAATAAAAATAAATAATACTAATATTCTTTTACGTCATATAACCAGAACATAAGGATTATAACACCTTGTCAATTACTAATAGGTAAATTATAAATTTTAACAAATGAACCTAATTACATAAATTATTCATCTAACAAACACCAATTAACTAATAAGCTACCTAATCACAATCACATTTTTCTATACTTGCTGCTCACGTAGTAACGGTTCATGAAATAAAGTTCAGCTTTATTAATTTTGCAAACCACATGAAATAAAGCTCATTTTTTAACATCTCAACCTTTTATTTTTATAATAGTTAAAATATAAAAATATATTTAGCATGACCAGAGAAACATAAGATAACACAAGCAACCAAAAAAGGAAAAAAGGAATAGATAACAAAGGGAAAGAATGCATAAGACTTTGCCAATTGTCCCTACTTCTATGAGCAATTCATCATTTCTAAGTTTAGTGGTAAGAGTTATTACTTACACTATCATTGAAAGAAAAGGGTAAATAATGATTACATTTAATTTCGAGAATATCCACAAGAATTCTTGATGATCACCTATCACAAAGTATCCTAAATAATGTGAAAATGATGAAATATCTATTGAGATTCTTAAAAAATGAAAGAATTGGTGATCACCTACCACTTCATTGGATTCCCTTAATAATTTTTTGCTAAGGCTAGCTAATAAAATACAATCATCCCTCACCTTTCAATGTGCAAAGGAAACCATACCTAACAGTCTTTTGTTCCCACACTGTAACAAGGAATTTAGCTCCCATTTTCAGCTGTGCATTTTCCTTTTCTTTTCCTACTCTAATTCCACCAAAAATTTGTCTTCTAATTTCTTGAATTGGGAATGGCAATTTGACTAGACTAGTGTTGGAATAGAGTTAAGCACAACTACAATGGGGGGAAAAAGGAATGCATAGGTTTTTGCAATATGTAACTAGAATTTCAGCTGAGGCTAAAGATGATCAACTAGCAATCTCAAGGAAAAATGAAAAAGAAGGCATGGAACCATAATTTGATCAAACCTTTTTTGTATAAAGCCAAAACATGCCTAAGAAATGTAATTCATAGCAGCCTACAAACAACAGAATCTTTGGACACACTAACCAAGCTAAGTTCTTGCACCCCAATCCACCAGATTGGGAGCATAGGAAAGAACTCTTCCTCACTAATCTTCGTATCATAGACCTAATACAGAGCCTAAATACACAGACTGCCCTGTCGCATACAACATTTTGCAATGGGGTAACCAGTAAATTATTTAAAATTACGTCTTCAACCCCTGCACATCTCATCTTCTCGTAACTACATCTCTTTTTACCATATTTACCACATCACTTGAGAATTCAGTTCAAAATCTCTTTTTACCACATCTACCAACTTGTAATCAAGTGATTGAAGCAAAAACTCATCCCATTGCAATGCCTTTTTATTCAATTTTTTTTTTCAAAAATCCATACAGATTTAATCTTTATGTGTTAGAAATGTCTAAAATGCCAGAATCATTAGAAAAACAACAAAAAAATTTTAAAAATCTAAAGTGGCTAAACCCATGAAAAATTAGTCACGTTGAGCTAAAATTAAAAGGGAAAAAAAACACAAAATCGAAACTTGTAGCTGCAATACAAGCTCAAACGAAATATTAGATTCATTCAACAAGGAAGAAAAGCTCAAAAATTTGTAGTGACAAAAACCCATTTAAAACCAACTAATCTATGCAAAATCGAAACATAAAACAAAGTAAAATATGAAGTCATACCTGAAACACAACTGTTGAAGGTGTTTTCCTAGCAAAGATTGCAATTTTGGTAGCCCGTCAACTCTACTACAATGAATCATCCACGCATTTTCCATATTTTGCAATTCATTTAATTTTAGCTTAGAGCTATTAGGAATTAAATAATGATGTCACCTTATGGCTAAAAATGCATTTTCTTCCTTTTCTCTTCCACTTGTATCATTATGGCAAAAAATATTATAATCTATCTAGCTCTATATAAATTTGTTTTTCATGTGATTTGGTGAAGTAAGATATTATATTGATGACAAAGAAATGCTGTTTGATGTGTAGGTGGAGTCTTTTGGGTGAAGAATGCAATTTTCCTCCTTTTTCTTTATACTGGCTGAAATTATGGTTGTGATGAATAGCTTGGTGTAATATATGAATTTGTTAATTTTGTGTGTGTTTTTACTAAAAGAAATTATGTAGCTATGTTGTGTGATGTTATGCTACGTGTGGGTGGTTATATATGTGGTGGATGGAGGGATTTCATGTTGTTGAAGAGTTAGTTGATTGTCATAAAAACAAAGGATTGTTGGTTCTGTTTTGAAGGTCAAATGGGTCTTATTTGTGAGCTGATTTTTTGTTGATGGCTTGATTAATTTTGAATCCTTGAGAATTGTGTTAGGTGCTAAGATTATTGTGGTGTAAACTTTGCAGGAAATAAATAAAGAAAACTCAATTTAGTGACCCTTACACAAAAATAGTACAATTTATACAGAAACCCCTATACAGATGGTCATTTTTAAGCCACCAAAAATTCCCTTTTTTAACTAATTTTTCTCATGATTTTTGGATTGTAGAAACTTTAAGATATTAGGAGGATTTTAGAAAAGTAATTATCGAAAAATCTATTGTAATTTGTGAGATATGAAAATTTCAAGTTAACTGCTCAAAGCAGATTATTGTTCAACTGAGTCTTTATATACAAATCCTTTTTAGTGGGAATTTTGGGGAGATAAATATATGGTAATTCACCTCACATATTAAGGTATTAAACTGAAAGTTTTTGTAAAAAAATAAAATGGTTTCCTTGGTAGATGATTTTAGCCTTTGTTCTATATTAAAAACAGAATTTTTTGTTTGAAGTGGGAAAATCTATTTATTCAAAGGAATAACTATAAATGTTGCAAAATTTGACTTAAATGGATTTTGTGTGATGTTTAGGATTGTGGGAATTATATTTGTTAAAATTTTAGTGATTTTCCCAAATAATATGATTTTGGATAATGACACCCTATACTATTATAAAAAGAGACCTTTAATAAGAATCTTAATTTTTGCAAAGCTATTTGATTTCTTGGTGTGCTTGGTGTATAAATTTGTGTAGGTATTGCTTGATTAATTGAAATGATTTGAGTTGCATGGTTGATTAGGGTTTGTTTGACTACTTAGGTTTTTTTTTTTTTTTTTTTTTATGTTAGTTAAGGCTTGCATGTTAGTTAGTGTGACTACTTGATTAGGGTTTGCATGTTAGTTAAGGCTTGTTTGACTATTAGTGTTAACAAGGAAATAGGAGAATCCTTTGTAATGTTGATTATGGATGCTTTAGTAGATTAGTTGATTTCTTGATAGGATACTTCATATAGTTAATTAAGCTCTGTCGCTAAGTGATTTAGATTACTTAAGACCTAAGAAATTCCCTAATTATGCTAGGGTCTCGATTATCGCTTTGTTTAGGGATGAAATAAATAGAAAATTAATTCTTATATATTGTATATATATGCTAGATGTGGAGGGTTTAGGAGGAGGAAGTGGAGCAAGAGCTTAACTTAAGTGAAGACATTTCTTTTGCTAAACTTGGTCAAGGTAAGTCCTTGCTTCTCAAAGTATATTTTTACAAATGCATATTATGAAATGCAAAATCCTTACTATATACCGTAATTTTGAATTATGCAAGATTTTGCATATATAATGCATGCTTACTTTCATGAAATATTTATGCTTATGGAATGAAAAATTTTCATTTAATTTATGAGCCTATCACTTCAGGACAATACTTATGCATATTAATGATGCCTATCATAAATAATGGTGTATTATAGTTTATTTATTCTTAAGCATTTATGCAAAACTTTTCATGAGTATTATAATTTTAGAGCCTTGCATCAAATAGCATAAATTTCTAGAACGGATAAAAGGATTTGGTTTTGGAAATCTTACGAAAAATGCGGGTTTGAGTTTGGATCGGATTGAATTAGGGAAATGGATTACATATACCTGGAACAATATTTTCCTTTTAGAAATGAAATTATATATTCTATATCTGAATGGGAATTTCCTAAACCACATCAAAATTTAGACGTTGAGTAATCAATTGGTAAAGTACTAGGACTAGCTCACATTAGTTTAGGAGAGACTACCAGAAGATTGGTTGTCTCCGAATGTATGCCTTTTACCAAACGAGGCGTCTGTCCTAGGTGACCAAGCCGAGTCCTTAGCTAGCAACATGGGTTTTTGTAGGTAAAATTGGAGAATGAACATGAGACATTCGCCTGACGGATCAGACGAGAGAAATGTTGGGAGTATTCTTTTGGCTTAGTTATGTCTTAGTCACTTTAGACATATCGGGACTAATGTGGAGGATTTGGTTCCAAGACTTTACATAAATAAAAAAATTTGTTCCAAAGAAGGTCTTGTGTAATTCAATAATTTTAACAATAAGGATTTTGTTTAAATGGTATAATATAAATACTCATTCTTTTCCCTAAAAATTGAATTCCATAAGAGGATAAATTTTATTATTGTGCATATCTGCTCAAATTATCTTCATTCATGTATCATGGCATTTATTTTGAAAACTATTCCACAACCACACATCTCGAACTTACTGAGATTATTAATAATCTCACAAATTTTTCTTTAATCATATTTTCACGGGATGTATGTTTATCAAGATTGAGACTTGAAGTTCTATTTTTTTAATAATGATAGATTGATACATTTATTCTCATTAATTCTGGTTGGATGATAAGAATTTCTTTCATTCAAACTTAGAGTTTATATTTTATTGATCATGGTGAATTTCTTCAAGATGTAATTTGTAATAACCCATCATTCAAAGTGAAAATATATATATAAAAAGGAATTAATGATATATTTTCCCTTCCTTATTATTAATAGTATTACTAAGGCTATAAAGTAATAATATTATTCCTAATGTTATAGAATGGCCATCCCTAGTGCCATTATTATTAATAATAGTATTAGTAGTATTATTACTAATATTGTTATTATTTTATTCTATACTATTTTATTTTACTTTATTCTACTATCATTATTATTGTAGTTTAATGATAATCTATTATTCTACTATCATTATTATCCATTACTATTATTTTTATATATCTATTATTTAATACAAATACTTCTTGGTAAAATTAAATTATAGTATTATTAAATTCAATAATTATGTTGAATTATTATATCATTTTTACCATTAGTATTTATATATATATATATATATATATTTCAATTAATATTATAAATATCTTAGCTATATCTATTTATGCAAAGATATTTTAAGGGGCCCACAAGAAGTTAATGAAGATGGCCCACAAGCATGATATATTTGACCAAGATTAACCATTCTTGGATTTTTTAATTAAGCTTTTTTAAGTTAAACTAGATTAGGCCAAGTTAATTATAATTATGCATGGCCATGTAAGGTTAGTGAATGCATTAGTCTTGAGACTTCTAGGGAGTTCTACAAGTTTCTACATGGTTCCACAATTCTCTTGGAAAGCCTAAGAGCTTCTAGAATAACCAACTCACCTTAATTCCTTTTAGTAAGACCAAAGTAAGATCAAGAAAAACAAGCTATATAAATAGGAGCAAGGGGGAGAATTTTCGATCAAGAGAGAAAGCTAGGAGAAGAGGAGACAACCAGAAAAGTAAAGAGAGGAAAGGAAGAACAAGAGAGAGACTAAGGGAGAGAGAGGGAGATTTCCAGCAGCAAGGGAGCAAGGAGAAGACAACCGGCAGCAAGGAGGAAGAAAAGGAAACCGGCAGCAAGGAGAAAGAAAGGAGAAGGAAGGAAGGAAAGGAGTATACAGCTTTGCCCTCATCTTGGAAAGGTAAGAGATCATTTCTCAAAAGCTAAAAGAATGATGTTAGAAGTTGGAAACTAAATGCATATGAATTTGTTGATGTTGAGCAATGAAAATATTTTGATGTTGTGATGGATGTTGAATTGACCGGTTGGTGTAGTGATGGGTTGAGTATGGTTTTTAGTTCATTTAAGGTGTATTGGAGTGATGGTATACTGAAAATTTGAAAAGAAAAAGGAAGGAAGTGATAAAGAAAATAAGAAAAGCCATTTGTTAATAACAACTCACTAGTTTATGTTGTTTGGAAATATTAAAGGAAATCTGAGTAGATGTTACTGGAAATTGAGCATAAATGTCTCTAAACATATCCTAGACTAGTTAGAAAGGATTTAGAACAAGTTGTGTGGAGGTTGTGAGGGTTTTGAATGGCTAAGAGATCATGAACAACAAGAAGGGTGAAAACTGCCAAAATTTACTGGTTTGGTAAGTTGGAAATAATTTATTTGTGTGAACAAAAGAGAAGTGTTGGGTATGAAAACCTGTTAGAACAATGATGTTGGGATGTTAAATAACGTATTGGAGGGTTTAAATGTGATAGGATATGTTGAAGAAACCATAGAAACAAATTAAAACAAGTTGAGCTTCTAAACAGTAATTCTGGACCTCTAGCTCGGAGTAGTAAGTTTAGCTGGAAAACTGAACAAAATGGAGAGAGGTTTGAATACCCCATGACCTGAAATTGATAGAGAAATGTCCTAGGAGTATTTAGGAAGTGGTTTCACCTCTGAATTGGAAGAGTTATGTACAAAATACTGGAAAGTGACGAAACTGGACTCCAAACTCGAAACAGTGGAATCAACTGAAAAACTGTACAAAATGGGATGGTGTTTGCATGACTCATGACCTGGAATTGATAGAGGGATATCTTAGAGATATTATGGAAGTAACCTCACCTTATTTGGACCTATATTGAATAAGTTATGTGAAAAATAGTGGACGATGGTAAAGCTGTAAAACCAGAAAATTATCCAAAGAATTAATTCATTTATTTCTTTAAGAAAATTATAGAAACTTTATCCAAACCATTAAGCATTTGAAACCATTATGTAATAATACCGAGATATACTAATGGTGTAGGTGAATCAAGTCGAGGGAACTTCTTTTAGGACTATACACGAGTGCAACTTCGACTTAGTATACAAGGTGAGTCCCATTGATTTCTAAACCTTTTTAAAGGCTAGTGTGCTTTGATTTTCCATGAAATGCTATGTTTTATGCCATTTTGGAAATCCTCGAATATGTTTAAGGTTTACATGAGCAAGATTTGCTTTTATGCTATTTCGAACTCGAATAAATTTCATATTCAGCTTGGAAACCTTACTAGATGTTTAAAATATGAATTTTGTGAATTTAGTCCTTTTGGATTAAATATTTGGGATTTCCGAAAAAATGGTAAATGTCGGAATTGGGTATTTGGAGAATAATCCAAATATCCTTATTGGAATATTTTATGAAAACTATTAGAACTCGGGTATTCGGTAAATGACCGAATTATCCTTATTGGAACTCTTGTGAATATATTTCAAATCGGGTAAGGGTAAAATGACCTGGATACCCTCAAAAAGTCTTTTGGAACCTAGTATGGGTAAGATGACCCGAATGTCCTTGGAAAATGACTTTTGTGATTGAGGATGGGAAAAATAATCCGGTTACTCTTGGAAACACGTTTTGATGTGTGAGTAAAACCTTTTATCTGGTTTCAACATGATTTTGGAAAATATTGTTTTAGCCCCAAAATGTTTTGATTGAAGATCCTGCGAGATCAGATAACCCTCTGGCCTGATCAGTCAAATGGGGTTGGTATTGTTGCGTTGAGTACTCAGCAAGGACTTTGATCTTTGTACTAGCCCATGTTAGAGGTAGACGACCCTAAGTAACCTGGCTAGATCTGAGGATTGTCTTACTCCAAACAGGGCGACAGGACATTGAGATGAGTCGTCCTGGCAATTGCCGTGTTTGTGAATGCGTTTGTGAATGCTTGTTGTTTTTGAGTCATTCGCTGGAATAAGGATGGGATGTTCGGGGCGTTTGACTCCTTACCACCTTGATGGTGATTGACGTCAGGATTGGGACCCTTAGCTGATGGAGGCAAGTAAAAGATCTCAAAGTGCACGGTGAGGTATATTTGTACGCTGCTCACTCTTCCGGCCTGACACGGGTGACGTGCTGTAAGGCGCAGTCCCTGGCACCAGAAACCGTGTAGCCGAAGGCGAAGTTCCTTGAACTTTGCACGCGGGTCGCACTTCTAATAGGGGAAGAACCGACATTTATTAAAATTAGGGGCCATATGTTTGGAAATCATTATTTTTTTCAAATGTACATGATAACTTGATCCTAAATTTCCCAATTACTGCTATTTCGCTGTTGTGAAATTTATTTCAGTAAAGAAATTGAAAATCATCTCTCTTCTGAGCAAAACACTAGCACACATGGGACTCACTGAGTATACTACTCACACGTGTATTTGTCTTTTCTATTTTAGGGATTGGAGCTGAAGAATAATGACAGTATTCCGGGACTTCTTCTGTAGCACTGGATAGCAAATCTTTTGGAGTGATCATTGTGCATAGACTACGAGATGTTTTAGCTTATGTATTTTGGAAGCTATGACAATGTACTTATCGTGACTCATGTTTATATAAATAAAGAGCATGTTTCATATATTTACTTAAGTTTCGACTTTATCGCTTGCTTTAAGTTTAAATCGTTATAAAGACCCCTAGGCTGAGGAGTCAGACGGGGCGGCATCCCACCTGAGCCCGGCCCACTGCGTCAAGAAAAGAAATGTGGGGTGTTACATAATTTAAGTTTAAGAATTAGAGATTTATTCCATTTCTTTTACTTTCACCCCTATAGATGCTTTCTATCGCATTATAAAGATCCATGGTCCAAAGGACAGGACAACATCCTCGGCTATTTAGGCTACATATTTAGGGGGTGTTACATATTTAGGTTATGCCTAGGTTTGAAATAAAATTAAGGATTAGATTAAAACCTTGGAGTGAATTAGGTTTAAGTTCGGATTAGTGAAAGTTTGAAGCAAACCTGGAATTGGAATCCTAATTAGAAAATTCCTAGGTTTATCTAATATTTACTTTTGGTGATTCCCTAAGTTCAGTAAGCATGAATTTTGGTTGGATGCTGATAGGGGCTAAATTAGTCATATTTTTTCTAATTATTTGAGGCTCTTTTGTAATACGTTTTGTTCAATAACTAGTCATATTCCTTCATATTTGAAATTTTACCATTGGAAAGATATTTGTTCATTATTATAGATTTTTGGGGTAAAACGAAGCAAAAACGTTGCAAAACAGAATAGAGGCGGTGCCGGCTAGGACAGAGGAACCGGCGTCGGCTATGCACTGTTGACATGAACTTCGAGACGATGAAAAATTAGTGAAACAGATCAGAACGGAGTGGAACTGGCACCGGCTGCATTCTGGAATACATTGTGTGGAATTTGAAAAAAAATCAGCGAACGAGTGGAGAATCAGAACACAACTGGTGCTGGCTCCTAGAGCCAAGGCAGCGCCGACTGTGCTTTGAGGGAAAGGCGGAGCTTTGATTTTTCTACGTGATTTTTGATAATCTGTGGAGTTTTAGTACTTTCCTACTTCTACTCGGCCAAGAACATTACACCAACGAGTTTAGGCACTTTCCAAACCTATAAATAGATGGAAAATGCAAAGGAAAAGGGGAGAATTCATTGATCATCACAGAAAATCACTCAAATCAAAGGATGAATTCTTCAATTCAAGGAGGGTTGAGCACGAAGGTTTTCAAATGAAAAAGAAGGAGGCTTGTCTATGAGTTCTTTCTTTTACTTTGTTTTCTTTTTCTTAAACAATGATATGTTAATTGTTTTATTGTAATTCAATGTTGTTTTAGATATTCATGATTTTTAGAGGTTGTTTAATCTTTTGATTAATTGGTTATTATTTTTGGTATTCAATTACTTGTGCTCATTATGAGATTAGTTGGTTGGTTCTCTTTATTAACTTACTGGACCAAGGGGGTTGATGGTAGTTTCAATTTATTAAATTATATTCTGTTGGCTATTAACTTACTAGACCAAGGAGGTTGATTGATTAGAACTGGTAATTGAAGGTTAATTGATGTCTTTCAAGACCAAAGGTTCATTGATTAATTTCATGTTTTAAATTTGTCGAGACCAAGGGAATTTACTTAAGGATTGTATTTAATGCGTCTTTTGGGTGAATTAGTTGAGATAGACCAAGTGATACTAATTTATCTAGAGGATAGTGATTTCATGGATTGACCATCGAAGTGAATCTACTTTAATCCTTCATGATGCTAAAAGAATAATTAATTATGATAAAGATTGGGTACTTTAAGATCATGTTTGTCTAAACAATGGCTTGAGTTATATACTTCTCCATCCTTGACATGTATAATATATTTTTATTTTATTTTATTTTATTTTTCTTTTTATTTATTTTTTCACTTTATTGAGTCGGTTAAACAATGAAAGAAAAGTGATTAATGTATACTTGTTCCTAGAGGATCGACACTCATTTGAACCCTATGTTCTGTTAATGATGAGTACGCTTGCTCATATATGTAATTTGGGTTAACATTTTAATTTAAACTTGATTAGGAATGTGCTTATTTTTGTATGATTTTATACCTAAATCTATACACATCAAGTTTTTGGTGCTGTTGCCGGGGAACAATATCATGAAAGCTTGGATTTCATTGATTTAACTATGTAAATATGTAAATATGTATACTTGTTCTTTCCACAAAAAGGTGCTATCTTTTGTATGTGCGTATACCCTTGTAACCTAACCTACTAACCTTGACTATGTTCTACTAACTAACTTTGTATTCTTTAATTTTGTTTTAATTATTAATTCTGTAGCTAACTTGCTTCTTGTTTCTCTTGGTGTTATCTTTGGTACATGCCCCAAAAATTCGAAGGCGTGATAGTCGATTTTGACCCCGAAATCGAAAGGATATTATCAAAGATCCGCCGGATAATCCAAAGGAACTTAATCGTCGAAATGGATGGTGCTCAAAACAACAATGCTAGAAATAGGAGGGTTATAGATGACTTTGTGAAACCTACAATCTCGGGCACAGGCTTGAGTATTACTAGGCCTAAGGTGGATGCAAATAATTTTGAAATAAAGCCTAACATTATCCAAATGGTTCAAAATGTGGTTCAATTCGATGGGCTACCTGAAGAAGATCCCAATACTCATTTAGCTAGTTTTCTTGAGATTTGTGATACTTTTAAGATGAATGGTGTTTCGGAGGATGCCATAAAGTTAAGACTTTTTCCTTTTTCTTTGAAGGATAGTGCCAAATCTTGGTTAAAGTCTTTACCTACCGGTTCCATCACTACTTGGAATACCCTAACTGAAAAATTTCTAGCCAAATATTTTCCTCCTGCTAGGACAGCCAAACTTAGGAACGAGATATTTGCCTTCCAGCAATTAAACTATGAGCCCTTATATGAAAGTTGGTAGAGATTTAAGAAGATGTAAAGAGAATGCCCACTCCATGGATTTAAGCTAGGAATGTAAATGCTTATCTTTTTTAATGTCCTTACGTTTGCGACACATCAAGTGGTGGACTCTTCTGCATGGGGTTCCATCAATCATAAGACCCCAAAATAGGTATTTGAGCCTATTGAAAATTTGGCTTCTAATAACTATTCTTGGAGAAGTACAAGGTCTAGGGCTTGTGTGTAAGGAGTACACAAAGTGGATGCTGTGGCAGCATTGGAAGCTAAAGTGGATGCCTTAACCCAAAAGATGGAATAGATGGTGATGCTTCAAGGCCAAGTTTTAAACGTAAGTTGTGATTTCTGTGGAGAGGAACACTCCAATCATGAATGCCAAAATATGGGGTCACTCCAAGAAACTTCATAACAAGCGGCTTTTGTAGGTAATGTCCGGTCAGGTAACAACCCTTATAGCTCTACCTATAATCCTGGTTGGAGAAATCACTCTAATTTCTCTTGGAGCAATAGAAATCAACCTAGGCAGGGTTCTTTTAATTTTGGAGGCAATCAAAAGGGTCAAAACCCCATGAACAATACTACAATACCTTCAAAGCTACCATTGGAAGAGTTGATTAGCCAATTGGTAAGTACCACGGAGACTAAGTTCCAAGGGGTCGATGTGACAACAAGGAACCCAGAGGCCTCCATGCGCAATATGGAGAACCAAATTGGTCAGTTTAGCTAAACTACTGGGAGATCGTCAAGTTGGGACATTGCTAGGAAACACGGAGGAAAATCTACGGGATCAAAACCGTAGAAAGCATTGATGTCATTTTTTCATCTACTTTACTTTCAGTTTTGGGATTGAGACAATTTTTACTTCTGTCCTTTTGATTCATTGTTTTTCATGAATTATAGTGCATTGTTTTTCATTATTATGTGTTTCCTATTTTTTTTAAAAAAAAAAAATTGGAGAACTGGACAGAATGAAACCGGCGCCGACTATAGCTAGGACCAGTGCCGGTTCATGTCGGGTGAGGCGCTCTTATAGGTCATTCTGGCCATTTTTTCTTTAAAATCTCCAATCTCCCTCTCAAATTCTCTCTAACCCGCGCCGGCTTCGCATCCCCCACTTCCCCAAATTTGATTTTTCACCTCCTCAACACTTCTATACCATCTATCTACTTCTCTTTTGTTGATCCTCCGGATAAAAAATATCAAAATCTTCCATTTTTCACAACAACATCATATTCAATCCACAAGCAAGGAGCTTGGATTTCTGCAAAAAACTTACATCTTTTGCTTGCCCATGCATACACGAGCACAAATGTATGATTTTTATTCAATTCTCACGGTTAAAATGTTGTAGATGAGTTTTTCTAATCTTAGGGACAATTTTGGCCGAAAATTGGGATTATATATGCTATCTTGAAGTATGCATTACTCATTGAGCTTCATGAGTTGGATTAGATTAGGATTTAATGATTCTTTGATACTTGATTCATACATATGATCATTAGGGGCTTCATGCATATAGCTAAGGGTGGAATTGTGGCTATTTGTGATGGTTGAATATGGGCTATATATGGAACTTGCATTATTTTTCACGTAATGCCATGATGATGCCTTCATTCACATGATCATGTCTACTTGCATACATTGAGGATATTCAACACATTTATGCTTTACAGTGAACTGTACATATATTGTTGTAGGTTGTGTTGAATTGATTGGAGGTGATTGAATTGATTGTTGGTTGGAGTGTGATATATATTGAAGGGGGTTGGGTTTTGTGGATTGTGAGATTGGTTGAGGGTTGAGTAAGATTTGAGGAGTGTATTTGTAAAGGGTCGTTACATCTCGTTTGAAGTCTTTGAGCTCAATTGTCCTCTCTCCCTATTTTCACCACTCCTTACTTAACACCATGTCTAGAGCACGGGGTCAGTCTTCTAAAAGGGCGAGGGCTTCTTCTTTCTCAACCCCTTCATCTATCGATCCTTTGTTCCTTAGACCTACTGAGTTTATAGATGCATTTTGTGAGGAATGGTACAATAGGAGAGCATCCAATAAAATTATTGTCGAACGTAATTTTGCACCCACCCTAGACCGTCCATTCAAATTAGGAATGATGTTTAGAAGGCTAGGATGGGGTTTGATAGTACAACTGAAAGGGAAGTGTTGTCCAGTGCTCATCAAGGAATTTTATGCTAATATGGTTGATAAGGGCAATAAACACCTTCCCCATATTGAGACCCAAGTGAATGGAATCCCCATTGTCATTACCCAAAATCAATTAGCTAATCTCCTCCAGATGTTTGACGATGATTCTTGGCAAGGGATAGACGTGAATAATCAAAAAATTCTTTCTGACCCAAATTGGGATACTAGCGGGACTAGAGCCACACTAGGGTTGTATAAGTATAATGCCTTTCAAGCCAATAGTTTCTATTCAAACAACGATCTTGCTGCCAACTTTAGAGCTGTAGTCTATATGTTTGGGTTCAATGTTGTACCCCGTGCTAGTGGTTTTAATGAGACTCGACTTATTGACACTTATATTTTGCATCGGATGATGAACACACTGCCTATCCCTCTTGCACCCTTGATCATCCAATCCATTAAGGATGTTGTTCATCACCGTCTCTCTACAAAAGTCTTCATTTTTCCCTTAGTTATAATGAAAATTCTGAAAGACTTTGGTGTTAGTCTTGAGGGAGAACTGATGGAGGCTACCAGTGAGCACGATATGGTGACTGAACAAACTTTGATAAGTTGCGGGTACAAGAACAGCTAGGAGTTGAAGAGGTGGCTAACTCCCTTTGAGGTCAGACATCCTGGTTAGGTTAGGCCACCCACCGTGGAGGAGGAGCACCCACCACCACCGGCACGTGCACGAGCTAGTAGTTCTCAGTCCCAACCCCGGACTGACTTTGAGACTACCGTGCTGGGATGCTTCGACCAGCAAATGGAGATGCTCCTACGCTTGCAAGGTACTATGGATGACATAGCGCGACGGTAAACTACTATGGAGCAGCAATTGGCCGAATTGAGGTAGCATTCTTTGGGGCAACAAGGTGATGTGGGAATCTCCACACTGGCTGATGATGATGCAGATGATGATGATGAGGAGGACTGATGATGATTGTCTACATTTTCTCAATCACTCTTGTTTTTCCTTTCTCTTTTAATGTTTTTTTTTTTTGTAGTTTTTTATTTCTTTTTTTTTTGGTACTATTCTATTTTCTTTCTTTCTTTTGTTTTTGATTTATTTTTCTTTTCTAGTTTTTATGCTTTGGTGTGTCTTTTGTATTTTTCTTTTTAGGTACTTTGCCAATGCCTCGTTCTTCATGAATTCAACTCTTGTACAGTACAATGCACAATGAATGGAAGCTTGTTTTCTTATCTCTTCTCTTTTTTATATTTTTGGTCCTATGGTATAGTTTAGTCGTCATTCTATTTAGTTGGCCATTGAGGACAATATCCAATTTAAGTGTGGGGGAGTGATTTGATTGACAATTCTTCTATGAATATATTTTAGCCAGCCTTTTGAGCAAAAATTTTCACAAATTTTCTGATTTTCTTTGAGATTTCAGAAGAATTTCAAGCTATATTTTTAATGCATGTCTTTATGATGGATTATAGAGCATATGTTCTAGATCATTTATAGCTTATGCATGACTTTTTGCACGCACTTAGACGAAGGAGCTCTTGATCAAATGCTTTGCATTGTTCTTAAACCTGTTTTTCTACTAAAATTCATGGAGCATTCTAGAACTTACTTGAATATCTCTCGAGGCAAAATAAGAAAGACAGTCATGTTTTAACTTAGGGATTACGGTAATAGGTCTTCTTTGGATGGTTTGAGCTTTTCAAGCCTACCTATTTTTTTTATATTATCCATAGTACTTATTTTGAGCCTAAATTGTTGATTTCTTTTTTTAAAACCCGTTATCATACTTTGTCCATTGCTTGTTTCTGGGAGTTTGAATAATTTTCCAAATCTTTATGCTCTTGATGGATGAAAGTATATGTAGGAGAATGTTGAGGAAGAATACTTGGAGAAAGATCATGACTTGTTACTTTTAGTCATGTATCAATAGTTGTGTTGAGCAAGAATAAGAAAAGAAAGAAAGAGAAAAAAGAGAGTGAAAACAAGAAAAGAAAAACAAAAGTTGCTAGAAAGAATGGAAGAAAAGTGAGAGAGAGAGAGAGAGAAGAAAGATCGCAAGCGAAATGGTGATTGAGCTGTAAAAGTTGAGTTTATATTAAATCTTTGACACCATTGCTGAAAAATACGAGTGATCTTTTGAAAAATAGAGAAGAGTTGATGAAGAAAGTAAAAAGATGAGAGGACAAAGAGAAAAAAAGAAAAAATGCAGGATTTTCTTGAGTTGAGTTGTAATTGCTAAATAAGGTTATGGTTTGATTAATTTTTGGAATAAGAGAGCAAGAAGAGTTTGGAAATTATTGATTCATTTTGTTTATCATTTTCTTGTGAACTCTCAGTTCTTTGATATTTGATTCGTTTATATCCTTCATTTGATAAGCTACATTATAAGCCTTTAGCCTTACATTACAAGCTTGAAAGTCTTACTTGACCTAAATAGAATCATGATGTGTCTCGGATTAGTGGAGAGAGTGTATGAAAAGTAAGCTTATGGAATGCAATTCTTTTTTGAACTAAATTCTTTCCAATGGTTTGAGAATATTGTTAAGTATTGGGATGGTTCTACTAAGTCATTATTCACTTACACAAGTCTTGCATTTGTTGTGAAAGATGTAGTATCATGTGTTTTATGTTCTTGAATGAAGAAAGTATTGAAGATATTATTTTGAAATTGATTGAGTGATTAATTAAACCTTGTGTTTTCCTACTTGTCTTTGATTCTTTGCTTGAGGACAAGCAAAGAGCTAAGTGTGGGGGAATTGATAGGGGCTAAATTAGTCATATTTTTCCTAGTTATTTGAGACTCTTTTGTGATACGTTTTGTTCAATAACTAGTCATATTCCTTCATATTTGAGATTTTACCATTGGAAATGTATTTTGTTCATTATTACAGATTTTTGGAGTAAAACGAAGAAAAAATGTCGCAAAACAGAATAGAGGCGGTGCCAGCCAGGACAGAGGAACTGGCGCCGGCCATGCATTGTTGACACGAACTTTGAGACGATGAAAAATTAGTGAAATAAATTGAAACGGAGTGGAACTGGTGCTGGCTCCTGTAGCTAAGGTGGCACCGACTGCATTCTAGAATATATTGTGCAGAATTCGGAAAAAAAATCGGTGAACGAGCGAATAACCAGAACACAACTGGTGCTGGCTCCGAGAGCCAAGGCGGCGCCGGCTGTGCTCTGAGGGAAAGGCAGAGCTTTGATTTTTCTACGCGATTTTTGGTAATCTATGGAGATTTAGTACTTTCCAACTTCTACTCAGCCAAGAAAATTACACCAACGAGTTTAAGCACTTTCCAAGCCTATAAATAGATGGAAAACACAAAGGAAAAGGGGAGAATTCATTGATCATCAAAGAAAATCACTCAAATCAAAGGAGGAATTCTTTAATTTAAGGATGGTTGTGCAAGAAGGTTTTCAAAGAAAGAAGAAGGATGCTTGTCCATGAGTGCTTTCTTTTACTTTGTTTTCTTTTTCTTAAATAATGATATGTTAATTGTTTTATTGTAATTCAACGTTGCTTTAGATATTCATGATTTTTAGAGGTTGTTTGATCTTTTGATTAATTGGTTATTATTCTTGGTATTCAATTACTTGTGCTTATTACGAGATTGGTTGGTTGGTTCTCTCCATTAACTTACTTGACCAAGGGGGTTGATAGTAGTTTCAATTTATTAATTTCATATTCTGTTGGCTATTAACTTACTAGACCAAGGGGGTTGATTGCTTAGAACTGGTAATTGAAGGTTAATTGATGTCTTCCAAGTCCAAGGGTTCATTGATTAATTTCATGTTTTAAATTTGTCGAGACCAAGGGAATTTACTTAAGGATTGTGTTTAATGCATCTTTTGGGTGAATTAGTTGAGGCAGACCAAGTGATGCTAATTTATCTAGAGGATAGTGATTTCATGGATTGACCATCGAAGTGAATCTACTTTAATCCTTCATGATGCCAAGAGAATAATTAATTATAATAAAGATTGGGTACTTTAAGATCATGTTTGTCTAAACAATGGCTTGAGTTACATATTTCTCCATCATTGACATGTATATATTTTTATTTTTATTTTATTTTCCTTTTTATTTGTTTTTCACTTTATTGAGTCGGTTAAACAATGAAAGAAAAGTGATTAATGCGTACTTGTTCCTGGAGGATCGACACTCGTTTGAAAGCTATGCTCTGTTAATGATGAGTACGCTTGCTCATATGTATAATTTGGGGTTAACGTTTTAATTTAAAATTGATTAGAAATGTGCTTATTTTTGTATAATTTTTATACCCAAATCTATACGCATCAGATGCAGTCTCGTTTTTAGGGTATGTTGTAACTAAGGAAGGAATCAAGGTAGACCCTGCCAAGGTAGAAGCCATTGAAAACTGGAAACAACCTGAGATTGTTACAGAAATTAAGAGTTTCTTGGGATTAACTGGGTGTTATAGGTAATTCATAAAATGGTTTTCAACTCTTGCCTTACCTTGACTAGGCTACTGCGAAAAGATGTGCAGTTCTCGTGGAATGAAGAGTGTAAGAGTAGCTTTCAAGTGTTGAAGAAGAAGTTGATGTCGCGCTATATTGACCTTTCCAGAAGAATGGAAGCCCTATGTTCTATATATAGATGCATTAAAAAAAAGATTGGGAACGGTGTTAATGCAGGAGAGGAGCTGTGGCCTTTGCCTTATGAAAGCTTAAACCACATGAGGTGAATTATCCTACGCACAATTTGGTAGCTATTGTGTTTGCCCTGAAGAAGTGGCGATACTACTTATATGGTACTGAGTATGAAATCTTCATAGACCATAAAAGCTTAAAGTATATATTCACCCAGAAGGACCTAAAGTTGAGACAGAGAAAATGGATGGATTTTTTGGAGGAATATTATTGCCCTATCAATTGTCACCCGAAAAAAAGCCAATATGGTTGAAGATGCATTAAGTAGAAAGATGAAGTTAGCTAGACTGTGAGCTCAGGAGGTGAAAGAGATACAAGAAGTACTGACGGGAGAAGCCACAGTAAAAGAGGAGAAGATTTGGGTAAACAATCTAATCGTTGTCTATGATCTGAAGTAGGAAATACGTGACACTCAAGAAAACAGCTTAAAATTTTAGAGCTTTAAGGAAAAAGAAACTAGAAAGGATAATTCAGACTTTAGAGTGGACGTGTTGGGGATATGTCCTAAACAATTTGTATTTATACTATTGTCATTATATATTTTATAATAATATGAGGCATTTCTTTTCATGAATAATGCATTTCATTTTATGATCATCAAGTACGTGACTTGATAGTAAAATCCGATAACAAATAGATTGGTTATTCTTAAATTGTCCCTAACAATTATTATTAGTGGAACAATAATAAATTAAGATTAATATACGTGTGACTTGATGGCTATGTTTTACTGGTCATAGATATATGGGACATCAAGTCAAAACGTAAATAATTATTAAAGAACATTGCATTGGACATGACCCACTGTGAGAGTACTTCATATGACATGTCATTAGTACTTTATAGCCATAATGATATTAGAAGTCCTTCGACCTGAATTCTTCATAATTTCCTACTGGATAAATTCTATATCTTGACGTTGTCTAAAGTTGTCTTTAACCAGATAATAAAATTAGACTACTGTTAGATATAGAACAAATCAGGGAGAGGAATGTGATTGATAGTGAAAGAATTTTGTCCCTCTCATTCTTGGGAGAGATGTCCATGGGCTCCTTGATAAGTTAGACCATTAAAATGTATGGTCGTGGTTAAATATATCAATTTGAGATTTTGATATCATTTGTTTAAATAATCTACTATGAGATCAAGAAATAATTAATTAAACTTAATAAGGATGATATGCTCCTTGCCATACGCTTAATTAGTATATTGTATAACAAAAGGGCTAAATATTAAATTATAGTTAGGTTCAAAGAGATTATTGATCTTCATTTAACTTAGGCAGTTATAATGTTTTGTTAGAAACCACTTCTAACTTGTAAGCCATGTAAATGTGATTTGGGCACACAACCAGTATTAAATGAACTTATAAGGTTACATATTAAGCGAACACATTAGGTCATTTTTTTTGTGATTAGGTTCAATATATTTAGAAATATGTCCAGGTTCATCGAACCTAGAAAAATATCCGAATACAATGAATCTAAAAATATATCCACATTCGATATAAATTAGATAGTTAAATTACCCAGATAATAGCATAATTGATAGGGCCTAAATTAGTCATATTTTTTTTAGTTATTTAGGCTATTTTGTGATACATTCTGTTCAATAACTAGTCATATTCCTTCATATTTGAGATTTTACCCTTAGAAAGGTATTTTGTTCATTATTTTAGATTTTAGGGGTAAAATAAGGAAAAAACGTCGCAAAACAGAACATAGGCGGCACCGGCCCGAGCAGAGGAGTTGGCGCCGGCCACACACTGTTGGCACACACTTTGAGGCAACAAAAATTTGGTGAAAAAAGACTAAAATAGAACCAAAGCGGTGCTGGCTCTAGCAGCCAAGGTGGCGCCGACTATACTCTGGACAATATTGTGCTGAAATCAAGAAAAAATCCGTGAACGATTGAAGAAATAGAACACAACCGGCACCGACTCCAGTAGCCAAGGAGGCGTTGGCTGTGCCCTGAAGATAAGATGGAATCTTGATTTTTCTACGCGGTTTTTGATAATCTACAGAATTTTAGTATCTTCCTACTTCTATTCGGCCAAGAACCTTGTACCGACGAGTTTAGGCACTTCCTATGCCTATAAATAGATGGAAAATACAAGAGAAAAGAGGAGAATTCATAGATCATCATAGAAAATCGCTCAAATCAAAGGAGAAATTCTTTAATTCAAGGAGGATTGTGCAAGAAGGTCTACAAGGGAAGATGAAGGAGGCTTGTCTATGAATGCTTTTTTTACTTTGTTTTTTTTTTTCTTGATCAATGATGTGTCAATTGTTTTATTGTAATTTGAAATTGTTTTAGGTACTCATGATTTTTAGAGTTACTCTGATCTTTTGATTGATTGATTGTTTTTCTTGGTATTTAGTTATTTGTGCTTATTACGGGATTAATTGGTTGTTTCTTTCCATTAACTTACTAGACTAAAGGGGTTGATGGTGGTTGCAATTTATTGATTTCATATTTATTAGCTATTAACTTACTAGACCAAGGGGGTTAATTGCTGAGGACTGAGTAATTAAAGGTTAATTGATGTCTGTCAGACCAAGGATTCATTGATTAATTTCATGCTTTAAATTTACCAGACTAAGAAAATTTAATCAAGGATTGTGTTTAATGCATCTTTTGGATGAATTAGTTGAGACTGACCATGTGATGCTAATTTCTCTATAAGGTAGTGATTTCATGGATTGACCAAAGAAGTGAATCGACCTTAATCTTTCATGATGCCAAGAGAATAACCAGTTATGATAATGATTGGGTTCTTTAAGATCATGTTTGTCAGAACAATGTTTTAAGTTACATAATTTTCCATCCTTAACATGTATATATTTTTATTTTATTTTATTTTTCCTTTTATTTCTTTTTCACTTTATGGAGTCGGTTAAACAATGAAAGAAAAGTGATTAATGCATACTTGTTCCTTGAGGATTGACACTCGTTTGAACCCTATGCTCTGTTAATGATGAGTACGCTTACTCATATGTGTAATTTGGGGTTAACGTTTAAATTTAAACTTGATTCAGAATAGGCTTATTTTTATATGAATTTTATACCCAAATAAATACGCATCAAGAATCTTATCATATCTTATTAAAATTTAATTTGAACTTAAAATAAGATGTGATAAAATATGATGAGAGGTGGACTCTAAGAAAGTCGTCTGGTTTTAAAAGAAAACCTTAGCCATTTTTGTTGTGTTCTCTTCTCATATAATTTCGTGCTTCCAAAAAATAGAAACTTTAGGCTCTCAAGAAACCCCAAGTACTAGCACACCTGGGTGATTAAACTAAGTTCACCATGTATATCTAATAGAGGGCGTTCACAAATTAGCAGCACCTGTGATCTTATTAACATCACAAATAGTATTTGCTTCGCAAGACGAATAGTGATTCGTGAGATTTGAGGTACGAAACCCTATTTTAGTTAACATAATCTATTTAGGTTGGATATGATGAAGGAATAAGAGGATGTTTTCTAAGGTTTTGGAGTTCTCGGATTCTAACGGGACAACCAAGGGATAAGGCATTTTAGAGATCGATTGTGTTTGCCGAATGTAGAGGAGTTGAAAAAGAAAGTTCTGGGAGAAACTTATAAAAGCCAGTACACTATTTACCTCAAGGAGACTAAGATGTATCAGGATTTGAAAAGAATATTTTGGTGGTCAAGTATGAAGAAGGACGTAGCTCAGCTCGTATCTATATGCTTTACTTGGTAAAAGCTGAAGGCAGAATATAAGAAAGTTACAGGATTGTTACAACCTCTTCTGGTGCCGGAATGGAAATGGAAATACGTCACTATAGACTTCGTCACTAGATTATTGATGAGTAGGATGCAAAAGGATGCCGTTTGGGTAGTAGTGGATCGATTAACTAAGACCACTCATTTTATGCCTGTAAACGTGAGATATTCTATAGAGAAGTTAGCATAGGTTTATACACAGGAAGTTGTGAGATTACATGGAGTGCTTACCCTCAGACAGATGGACAATCTGAACACGTAATACAAATCTTCGAGGATATGTTAAGAACGTGCGTGTTGAACTTTGAGAACTAATGGATCGATAGTATTCTATATGTAGAACTGGTCTACAACAACAGTTATCAAGCATCTATTGGTATGGTGCTGTATAAGGCTTTGTATGGGCGAAAATGTCAAATACCATTGCATTGGATTTGGAACGAGGATGGTCAAGTTGATAAAGAAGGGGGAATAAATATTCAGAAAATGACTGATAAAGTATATTTGATACAAGATAGACTAAGGGCAGCTCAAAGTAGATAGAAAAGCTAGGTGGACAATCGCAGGAGGGAATTGGTTTGAAACTAATACTGAGTCAAAGGATTCTGAGGCATTTGAAAGGTGGAAAGCTTAGAACCAAATATATTGGGTCATTTCCAATCACTGAGAAGATTAGAACCGTAGTGTACCGATTGGAACTTTCAGATGGACTAAATGGTATTCATGACGTGGTACATGTATCTCAGTTAAAGAAATTCAACTCGAATCTAGAACATATCTTGAATGATGAGCCACTACAATTACAACCAAATCAAACCAACGAGGAAAGACCCATCAAGATTCTATAGCAGATTGTATAGGAATTTAGAAATAAACGGATTTTGATGGTCAAAGTGTTGAGGGAGCATCACAGTGCTCAAGATGCTACCTGGGAAATTGAGAAGTGGATGAGGAGGAAATGTTGGGTATCTCACGCATATCATATATGGCACAACAGAAAAATAAGAACGAGATACCACCATAGGATATGCATATATGTGGAAAACAAGATATTAAGAGAACAAAGGTAACAACTTTTTACCTTTCTTTGATCGTGTGAAGAACAAAAATTTTCTTCTTCAAGTCGAGGCGCGATCCAACAATCCTCTTGATCAAATATCACGAGAGTTGAACGTCCAACCATTATAATCACAGTGTGTGATTACCTTTAACAGAAATCAACATAGAGGAACACTCTCAAGCACCAAAATATTTCTGTACTAGCAGAAATTAAAAGTGGCGGCTAGGGCTTTGCTTCAAGAACAACGAGAGAGAGAAGAGGAAGAGATTGTGTGTTGCTAGGGTTGGAGTTGTTTTGTGTCTTACCCATCTGCTAGGGTTTTGTGTGTATATCCTATATAACACAAAAATCCTGCTGAAAAATCCTCTATCTAAGAATTCTAAAACATTTAGAATTCCCTAATTGTAATTGAAAACATCAAGTTCTCACAATTACAATTTGGACCATAAATTATAACTAATTATAAGTTAGCTACCACAACTTTTCTTTCTCGCAATTAACCCCACTATATTATCAAATAACATCTTGAGTATATAATCCTCTATTGTGTGTGACCTATTAGGTTTTCCAATCAATTGGTAGCGAACATGAATTAATCTAAATGTTTTTTAGATTAATAATCCATAATTAATTATATTGATTCTAATTATGATTGGTTTATTAATTCATCAATTAATAAACTCATATTTCCAGATCATGAGCGGTATCTAGCAACACAATATGACCACCCAAGAGTCCAGGAAGTTAAGTGGCTTGACATGAACCCTTCAATAACAAACTATAGTGCAGTTAACTCCTTTCACCATACAATATCTTATTCAGTTTGGAGTACGAAATTAGTGCCAACTCCCTCCAAAATATATATTAATTCTGGCCTGAATATAATAGTACTTGTACCAGGAATCCACTACTCTAGATGTGTATCAATTGGAACTATTTTCAATACACAATTGCTTTGGCCAAGAACTTCTCGAGTAGTAATTCCTACAAGGGGCCGTGAGATATTCGCCCCTACTATTAGGAGTGGTGAATCTTTTATTGACCCTCTCAACTACTTTCGTTTATCTCACAATGTACCCAATATCCATCCCATAGGTGGCCCTCGATTTGGCTCTAGAAATTGGAATCAAAGTACAATACTCAGCAAACAAAGTACCTTGGAGATCTCAAGTCTAAGGATACTTGCACGTTTGCTATATTGAGATTATATCACTGGCACTAAATAGTTATCCATGTGATTATCTCATAGCTAGGTCATCTAATGTACTTGTTCCATTAACAAGCATCCATGTGTTAACTGTGAGTATCTCAATACTCATGGATATGAGAACCACCGCCTGATCAAATCAGAGTCTAACACATGTTAGTCTTAACACATTAATGATATCCAGTTTCATTAATACTACGACTAGGGACTATTTATGTACTAACACTATACAGTGTTGTAGGAATCTCATATCATGATCTTTATTATGATTTCTTTAACACAGTGTTGTACTAGGGACTTTATCTAACAGTTATTTTACCCAAAAGTAAACAAAAGAAACTGTAAGATAAATAATGCTTTTTATTAAAATAAAATGTGTCATATACAATGTACAAGTAATTGCCTCTAGGGCATAACACTAACATGAAATAGCCCGATGTGTTGAAAGGTACGATGTAGTTTAATTTTGGGGACAAAACTTTCTTAAGTAGGGGAGAATGTAATACCCTACTAAATCGCAACTTAGACAATTAAATAACTGGTTAAATTAGTCATATATGATAAATTAAATGAATTAATTTTAACTATTTCATGTGTTTATTTTTTGAATTTTCTTGGAGGAATAGGGGCATCAAGATAATTATTTACATGACTTGTAGTAAGTGATTTATGAATAATTAATTATTATAGTGTATTTTTGTATTATATGTAGTAGGTAATATTAGTCAAAATTAACTATTGTTTTATATCTCAAATAATATTATATCAATGAATTTTCTTTTTAGAAAAATGCTCTTTTGAACAAATTTAAAATTAATTAGAAGATCATTTAATGATTTATAAGTCTTGGTCAAGACCGAGATAAACTCAATTTTGACTAATTGACCTATTGAACCAAGACCTTGCCTACAACCTATCGGCTATCTTGACCCATTACAAAAATCATTAAATCATAGCCCTTGGATTTTTAGCAAACACATCTCAACCCTTAGGTAAAAAATACCCTTGTATAAAACATAATTTTCTCCCTATTCTTCTCTAAGTTGGCCGGCCAACACCTTTCCATTTCCCCTCAAAATGTTTTCCTTCTTCCCCTCTAGAAACAACTCTCACACTTCCCTCTATTGAGCTGGTCGACAGCTTCACAAAATAGGAGGAACACCATTTCTTCTTACTTCTTTTCTTAATATAAGATCACTCTCACTTCCATGACATTTTCCTCCTTCATTCTTCAAGAAGACATAACTTATTTTTAAGCACGAAAGGTTGTCATTACTATGTAAAAGCTTGAAAAAAGCACCAATGTGAGTTTTCAAGAATAACCATCTTCATTTATCCCTTCTTGATGGCTGAAAATTAGGCCCCTATGCAGCTCAATAAATCTGATTTTTTACACTATTTTTATGTGTTATTTTGATGTATGAATGATATATTTAGCTTAGAACTATTAGGAGTCAAATAAAGATGTTACCTTATGGCTGAAAATGCAATTTTTCCCCCTTTTCTCTTCCTTTTGTATCATTATGACAACAAATATTGTAATCTATCCAACTCCATACAAATTTGTTTTCCATGCTCTTTTTCTACGATTTGGTGAAGTAAGATATTATATTGATGCCGAGAAAGTGTTGTCTGATGTGTATATTGAGTCTTTTTGGGTGAAGAATGCAATTTTCCTCCTTTTTTCTTTATGCAGGCTGATAGGGCATAATTTTGTCTATATTTTCCTAATTATTTGAGGTTGTTTTGTGATATTTTTGGTTCAATAACTAGTCATTTCCCTTCCTATTTGATATTTTCCTTATAGAAAGTGTTCTTGGTAATTTTGTACAAAAATTGGATAATTTGGAGCAAAATTGTAGAATTCCAGAACTAACTCGGTGCCTGCTCCGAGTAGTTGAACCAGTCGTGGTTTTATTTTAGAAAAATAGAGGAAAACAGAGTAAAATCGCGAGATTCCAGAGCTATATCAACGTTGGTCGAGACAAAGTGACCCTGACCAGGCCCTACTCTGTTATGGTGGTTCAGAGTTCTTTTTTAAATCAAATTGGGAATTACATAAGAGGTTCACTTGTTTCTAATCTGTACTTGGCCAAAGACTTCTAAAGTACCATTTTTAGCAACTAAGGGCTTATTTATCCAAGAACAAGTAAAGATTAATGTACGAATTCAAGGATAAAAACTAGAATCACTCATTGAAGAATTCATCACTTAAAGGAGTATTGTTTCAAGGAGGTTCTCAAAGGAGGAAGAAGAGGGCCTATCTTTGAGTTCGTTCTAAGATCTTTGTTTTCTTTTTCTTGAACGATGATGAGATTAATGTTTTAAGCGTAGTTGAATATTATTTTTAGATTTTTGATAATGAATTAATATAGTATTTTGTTCAATTAATTATTCTTCTCGGTATTTGATTACTTATTTTTAAAGGTGAATTGATAAGACATAACCATTTTTCTAATTAACTTGAGAAAGAGGGTTAGAGATAGTCTTTGTTACTCGATTCTTAATTTATTTTCTTAACTAACTCGAGAGAGAGGTTAAATCGAGATTAAGTAATTAAAAGTTATTGATTTCTCCTAGAAATAGGAAAATTATTGATTTCATGCCATTGTCACCTAGAGGTAGGGTTAATTATTAAGGATTTGTGTTATATGCATCTTTTTGTTGTTTTAGTGAGATAGAGATATCCATTAGAATTGACTAAGAGATAGTAAAACCATAACTCAAGAGAGAGAATGGATTCTACATTAACCTCCTTTATGATGCCAAGAAAAGTGATTAATTGTAATAATTACTACTGATTTATTGTCATGTTTTCAAAAGTAACTATTTAATTACATGTTTTTCTCTCCAATAGTTTTGTATATATTTTGTCTTTATCTTTATTTTTATTTTTACTCTTTATCAATCTAATTGGTAGGTTAAACATTGAATAAAAATAAGTAGTGTGTACTTGTTCTTTGAGGATCGATACTTATTAATTCCCTAGACTATGCTTGATGATGAGTGCACTTGCTCATATATATAATTGAGATTAATGTTTTCATAAAACTTGATTGGAAATGGATTCAAAATTGCATGATTTTTATATCCAAATTTAATGCATTAAGTTTTTGGCGCTATTGTTAGGGAACAATATCATAAAAGCTTGGAATTCATTGATTTAGCCATGTTCATATGTCTCTATGTAAATTTGTATATATGTTCTTTGTTTAAATAGGTGCCATAAGTTGTTGTATGATGTATGAAGTTGTATAGGGTAACTATTGTATACAATAATAGTTGTTTGTTTGTATATGTGTAAAGTCCATGTTCTTATAGACTTATTTTTTTTTCTGTAGGAAGACTTCTTGATTTATGACCCGACAAAATGCAAGAGACATTGTGGACTTTAATCTAGAAATTGAAAGAACAATCACAAGGATTCAATAAGCATATAAAAGTCGGACTAATCAATTTAGTTCAACAAAAGAGATAGAAGTTAACTAAAATAATAATAGTGGTAATGGTGGAAATAATAGAAGGACTATGGGTGATTTTGTTAAGACAACAATTTTAGGTACAGATTCGAGTATAACTAAACCAAGGATAGAAGCTAATAATTTTGAAATCAAACCTAACATTATTCAAATGATCCAAAACATGGTCCAATTTAATGGGCTACCTGATTCCCACCTTGCTAGTTTCTTGGAGATTTGTGATACCTTCAAAATAAATAATGTGTTAGAAGATGCTATTAAATTGAGACTCTTTCCTTTTCTCTTAGGAATAGAGCCAAATCTTGGTTAAAATCTTTGCCCATAGGATCAATCACTTCTTAAAACAGGTTAGCTGAAAAATTCTTAACAAAATATTTTCCTCCAACTAAGACAGCTAAACTTAGGATTGACATTTTTGCCTTCCAACAGTTAGAATCTAAAAGCCTATGTGAGTGTTGGGAAAGGTGGAAGGAGATGCTGAGGAAATGTCCACACTATGGGTTTGAATTAGGCATGTAAATACAACTTTTTACTAGTGGATTAAATTTTGCCTCAAAATAATTGATTAATGCATCTGCAGGAGGTACAATTAATTCTAAGACCCCAGAGGAGTTGTATGAACTGATTGAAGATATTGCTATGAATATCTATTCATGGGGTATTGCAAGGTCTAAAGCTCGTATTTAGGGAGTCCACAAAGTAGATGTTATAGCTGCATTGGAAGCTAAAGTTGAGGCATTAGCTTAGAAGATGGAATAAATGGTAACCCTTCACAGCTCAGAAAGATAGAAGGGCATCCCAATCATGAGTACCTAAATATCGATTCTTCTTTAGAAACCTTCGAGCAAGCTGCTTTTTTTGGGGAATGGACGACAAAGTAACAATTAGTATAGTGCTACATATAACCTTGGTTGGAGAAATTATCCTAATTTTTCTTGGACCAATCAAAACAAACTAAGGCGAAACCCCCCAAACTTTATTAGAAATCAAAGGACTCAACATTCCTTACCTTACAATTCACCACCACCAAAGCAGTCATTGGAAGAATTAGTTAACAGAATGGTAAGTTCTACAAAAACTCGGTTTTAAATAGTAGATGCAGTGACTAGAAATTTGGAGGCTTTAATGCACAATCTGGAGAATCAAATTGGTCAACTGGCCAAGGTTCTTGGTGATCGTCAAACTAGATCTCTGCATGGGAACACAAAGAACAATCTATGCGTCTAAGATCATGGAAAACGATGAAGTTTACTTACTTTCCTACTTTCAATTTGAACAATCTTTTATTTCAGTATTCGTATTTTTACTTACTTTATGTTAAAATTCATGTATGCTTTTAAGAGTAGTATGTTCATTGTATTTTTCTTTTTATTATTTAAAAAAAGCACAAAAATAATTTGTTCTGGACAGAGCTGATTAGGTCCAGGTGCTTCGTCCTGGCACCGGGTTAGCTCGGGAAGAATTTCAAAATAACAGACACAACTCGACACTATTCCAAGTTCTCTGACTATGCACTGGGTCATGTCAGAAATAGAGGTTAAAAGGCTAATTTTGGATCATTTTTTTTCAAAATATATCAACTTCTCTCGCTTTTTCTCTCAACCCATTGCTTTTTTTTTTTTTTTAACACAAACACCATCGAATCAATCTAAACATTCCAAAAAACACCTCCCAATATCAAATCATTGATTTCCTCTTGAAGATTTGACTTGAAATCAAGAAAAATCTCACTTTCTTCAAAGTTGCAAGTCTTAATCTATCCAATTGGTGCACAATTTCTTCATTCACTTTGCATTAGATGATTGCCCATATATTGAAGAACATTATGGTATGTTTTTTCTAAACTTTTTACGGTTCAATTTTGATAATTTCATTTTTAGTATTGCGTGGGTATATTTTAGCCAAATTTTCTATATTCTTCTTGGTTGATTTGATTTAATGGCATTATTGAATTCTTTGACAATAGAATAGCTTGGGTTCATGATGCACAATGTTATTTTGTGATACAAATTCATGCTTTCATTTTAACATGGGCAATTGAGCATACCTTTCGTGTAATCATTTAACCAAGTAATTTTTTATGTTTGGGGTGATATTTGTTGTAGAATTCTATTGATCATGTCACTATGCTTGCTTTGGGCTGTTAGTTTGATCCTAATCTCTATTGTGTACTAGTCTACATTGCTTTCTTGAGACGTTATATTGATATTGTGCTTGGATTAGGAAATTGCTTGTTTTGTAGGTATTGTGAGGAGATTATGTTTACTGGTGTGGTTTCGTGAAGAGTAGAGATTGAGTTGAGACTTTTGTTGGGATTGGTGAGCTTAGTTGAGAGTTATGGTTGTGTGATTTGTGATCAATTTTTCTTCTCTTGACCTCTTTTTCTTTTTTTTTGTGAGTAACCTTATCTAGTCTAAGGGGTATGGCTCCACGTGCTAAGAGGTCTATAGCCTCATCTTTTTTAACTCCCTCTTTTGAGCCCTTTCCTACACAACCTACCCAATTCTTTGAGCCTACGTGTCAGATTTGGTACCAAACCCATGTAAACAACAAAATCATAATAGAGAAGACATTCAACCCATTCATTAACAATACACTTCAGTTATCTACCATGTTTAGGAGATTGAGATGGGAGCCCATTATTAGACTCCATGGTGCTTATTGTCTAGATAAGGGTTAGGGAGTTTTATCTAACATGTAAGACAAAAAGAAAAACAACCTAGAGACTATTTCTACTATAGTAAAAGGGGTCCTAATTGAGTTTGATAAGGTTAGACTAGCTGCTATCTTGGGTGGACCCAATAATGGTCCATGGATAGCTATGGACCATCATAACCAGAAAATCATTTCTGAGTCTACTTAGAGTGTGACTGACACCCATAACACATTAGGGATGTATAAGAGGGGACCTATGGGATAGGTGAGCTATTATTCCAATAATGACCTTGAAGCCCAACTGTGTGCCTTAGTCTATATCTTTTCATTTAATGTCGTACCTAAGGCTAGTAATTTCAATAAGTCTAGAGTGATTAATCTCTATATCTTTCACAAGATGCTTCAAAGTGAGCTTATTCCTCTTACCCCACTTATCATCCAGTCTATGAGAGAGGTAGTCTACTCTCGCCTATCCTCCAAGGCCTTTGTCTTTCCATTAGTGATTATGTGTATCCTTCAAGCCTTTGGAGTGAGTTGTGATGGGGAGCTTACTGAGACCACCACTAAGCGAGATATTGTGACTGAGCATACACTAGTTCAGTGTAGGTACAGGTATCATGAGCGAAAGAGGAGATGGATGAGACCCTTTGAGGTCCAACATCCCAAGACGGAGGAGATACCCCCTGGTGATGATGAGGGGGAGGAGCAGTCTCCACAGCCTCGAGCTCGTGCTAGTAGTTCAAGATCACAGCCTAGTGTTGGATTTGAGGTTGAGATACGCACTTAGATGGAACAGTTGAGACTTGGGATGGAAACTCAGACAACTGTTCTACTCCAGCTTTAAGATTCACTAGCTGATATGCATAAGAGGTAGGATGCTCAGGAGTAGTGATTGTCCACATGGATGCAATAGTTTTCTGGACACACCGGCAGTGCTTCTACCAGCTACACTACAGAAGGTGATGATGATACTAAGGATGATGATAATTCTACGGATAACTGACTTTATGATCTTCTACTTTTATTTCTTTTTCTAGTTTTTTTTTCTTTTGGTTATTTTTCTCTTTGAATTATAATGACTTTTCTTATGTGTCAGTTATCTTTTAGCTGTTTGTTTACTTTTAGTTTTACTCTAGTTTTATGTTTTTATTTTAGGACTACTCCTTTATTATCAAAGGAAACATGCTCTTGGGATGCATTCAACTTTGTTCTCACAATTCTGGAATATAAAAAGTATTTCTTTACCTTGATATCTTCTCCCTCTATCTTTCCTAGTTCCTTTGGATATGGTTTATTGTACTATTTTAGATAATTGAGGATAATGTCCAGTTTAAGTGTGGGGGAGGGATTCATTCCAAAACTTTCTATTTCATACTTTTATTTTGATCTCTTTTTGAATGATATTTGGGATAAATTTTTTTCAATGACATTGATTTTTGAGTTTACAATTGAGTAATTTGTCTATAATGAAATTATGATTTTCTTTTCAATTTTAGATATGGATTTGTCATTCACTATGGTTGGATTTTTATTAAAAAGTAAACATGCATATAAAGTTGGATTTTGCTAAGTCTTGAGAATTTGAGTTAACATTGGTTATATTTGGTATTTGAGTTTTATTTTATTCTTTGAGTTTTAATGTGGATAATATGATGAAATATGTGAAAAGTTATTGATCGATTTTTGTGTTGTGAATTTATAATTTGTTGGACTTTGATTTGTGAATAAAAAATGTAAGAAAAAAAAATAGAAAAGTAATGACTGGAAAAATCATTGTTATGTGAACTAAAAATCTTGGGTGAAAAAAAAAAAATACTCTTATTTTGAATTTGTGAAGACCTTTTGCTGAAAAATGGGTTAATATAGCGAGAAATGGCAAGTATTGTTCGGTGCCCTCTCTTGAAGCTATCTCGAAGGCAAGATAAAATGAAAAAAAGAAAAGAAAGATAGAAAATATACTGAAAAAAATGATGATGACTATAAGGGGGCTAAAACGGTGTGTTGAGAGAAATCTATTCACTTGAGATTATCAATTTCCTAAGTCATTGAAAAAAAAAAAAAAAGAGTGGATTGTTTCCTTATTCTACTACTTGAGTGGTGCAAATTTAAGTTCATGATGCTTGAGTTGGTTAAATAGCTTGACTGGTATGATTTATGTTGCCTATTTTTTTGCTTATGGAGTAAAATAATTTTCTTGTACTGAATATGAGCTTGTTTAACTTAACTTTGAGGCATTATGATTATTTGGTTTAAGACATGAGTTTGCAAGGTTTTGAAAGGGTTTAGTAGATGACAAGTTTATGCTTAAGGCGGACGAAGGTTATGCTTTATTGTAGATGAATTTGTTATGGATAAGTTGGATGAATTCTTTTGTCTTGTTCATAAGCTATTTATTTAGTGCTTAATTCTTGTTTGCTTGAGGACAAGCAAAGCTTAAATATGGGAGAATGTGATAGGGCCTAATTTTGTCTATATTTTTCTAGTTATTTGAGGTTATTTTGTGATATTATTGGTTCAATAACTAATCATTTTTCTTCATATTTGATATTTTGGTTGTGGAAAGTGTTCTTGATAATTTTGTACAGAAATTGGACGATTTGGAGCAAAATTGTAGAATTTCATAACTAACCTAGCACCTACTTAGAGTAGTTAAACCACTCGTGGTTCTATTCTAGAAAAGTAGAGCAAAATTGGGGGATTCCAAAGCTGGACTAGTGCTATTCTAGATGAAATGACTCGGTGTTAGCCCTACTCTATTATGGTGGTTCAGAGTTCTTTTAAAAATCAAATTGGGAATTATCTAAGAGATTCACTTTTCAATCTGTACTCGGCCTAGGACTTCTGAAGGACGATTTTTAGCAAACAATGGGCTTATTTAACCAAGAACAAGTGAAGATTAATGTACAAATTCAAGGAATAAAAGCTAGAATCACTCATTGAATAATTCATTACTCAAAGGAGTATTGTTTCAAGGAGGTTCTCAAAGGAAAATAAAGAGTGCTTGTCTATGAGTTCTTTCTAAGACCTTTGTTTTCTTGTTCTTTGAATAATGATGAGATTAACGTTTTAAGTGTAGTTGAATATTGTTTTTAGATTTGTGATAATAAATTAATTTTATATTTTTTTTCAATTAATTATTCTTCTTGGTATTTGATTACTTATTTTTAAAAGTGAATTGATGAGAAATAACCATTCTTCTAATTAACTTGAGAAAGAGGTTAGGAGATAATCTTTGTTGCTCATTTCTTGATTTATTTTCTTAGCAAACTCGAGAGAGGGGTTAAGTAGAGATTAAATAATCAAAAGTTGTACATTTCACCTAGAGATAGGGGAATTAATGATTTCATGCTATTGTCACCTATAGGTAGGGATAATTATTAAGGATTTATGTTGTATGCATCTTTTTGTTATTTTAGTGAGACAGAGATATCTATTAGAATTGACTAAGAGATAGTGAAACCATAACTCGAGAGAAAGGGGATTATACATTAAACTCCTTCATGATGCCAAGGAAAGTGATTAATTGTAACAATTGCTAGTGATTTATTGTCATGTTTTCAAGAGTAAATATTTAATTAGATGTTTTTCTCTCCAAGAGTTGTATATATATTTTGTCTTTGTCTTTATTTTTATTTTTACTCTTTATCAATCTAATTGGTAGGTTAAGCATTAATTGAAAAGTAATTAGTGTGTACTTGTTCCTTAAGGATCGATACTCGTTAATTCTTTATACTATGCTTAATGATGAGTGCACTTACTTATATATGTAATTTAGTATTACTATTTTAATTAAACTTGATTGGGAATGGATTTAAAATTGCATGATTTTTATATACTCAAATTTAATGCATCACTGGCCGAAATTCTAATTGTGATGAACAACTTGGTGTAATATGTGAATATGTTAATTTTGTGTGTGTTTATGCTAAACGAAATGATGTAGCTATGTTGTGGTGGTGTTATGCTATGGGTGGTTATATATGTGGTGGATGAAGGGATTTGATATTGTTGGGGAGTTTGTTGATGGTGATAAAGACAGAGGTTTGCTGGTTCTATTTTGAAGTAGAATTGGGTCTTATTTGTGAGCTAAATTTTTGTTGATAGCTTGATTAATTTTGAATCCCTGAGAATCGTATTAGGTACTAAGATTACTGTGGTGAAAATTTTGCAGGAAATAAATTAAAAAAAAAAGTCAATTTAGTGACCCTTACACCAAAACAGTACAATCTGTACAAAAATCCCTGTACAAATGGCCATTTTTAAATCCCCGAAAATCCCTTTTTTCGACTAGGTTTTCTCATGATTTTTGGATTGTAGAAACTTCAAGATATTAGAAGGACTTTAGTAAGAGAATTATCAAAAAAAATCTGTTTTAATTTGTGAGATATGAAATTTTCAATTTAACTGCTCAAAGTAGATTACTGTTCATCTGGGGTATACAAATTATTTGAGTCCTTTTTTGTGGGAATCTTGGGAGATAAATATGTAATAATTCACCTCACATGTATTAAACTGGAAATTATTGTAAAAAAATAAAATGGTTTCCTTGATTAATTTAGTAGATGATTTTAGCCGCTATTTTATATTAAAAACAGAATTTTGTATTTTAAGTGGGAAAATGAATTTATTCAAAGGAATACCTATAAATGCTGCAAAACTTGATTTAAATGGATTTTGTGTGATGTTCTGGATTGTAGGGATTATATTTGTTAAAACTTTAGTGATTTTCCCAAATAATATGATTTTGGATAACGACACCTTATACCATTATAAAAAGAGACCTTTGATGAGAACCTTAATTTTTGCAAAGCTGTTCGATTTCCTAGTGTGCTTGGTGTATAAATTTGTGTAGGTGTTGCTTAATTAATTGAAATGATTAGAGTTTCATGGTTGATTAGGGTTTGTGTGACTTATTTGGGTTTTGCATTTGAATTAAGGTTTGTTTGACCATTAGTGTTAATAAGGAAATAGGAGAATCCTATGCTATGTGGATTATGGATACTTTAGTAGATTAGTAGATTTCTTGATAGGATACTTCTAGAGTTTATTTAGCATTGCCGCTAAGTGCTTTAAGTTACTTAAGACCTAAGAAATTCCCTAATTATTCTAGGGTCTCGATTATCGCATTATTTAAGGATAAAATAAATATAAAATTAATTCCTATATTGTATATATAAGTTAGACGTGGAGGGCTTAAGAGGAAGAAGTGGAGCAAAAGCTTGACTGAAGTAAAAGACATTTCTTTTGCTAAACTCCATCAAGGTAAGTCCTTGCATCCCAAAGCATATGTTCTCAAATGCATATTATGAAATGTGAAATCCTTACTAAATACCATAATTTTTAATTATCCAAGATTTTTCATATATAATGCATGCTTAATTTCATGGAATGTTTATATTTATGCATTAAAATTTATTATCTAATTTATGAGCCTATCACTTGAGGAAAATACTTAGGTATGTAAATGATGCCTATCATAAATAATGGTTTATTATAGTTTATTTATTCTTAACCATTTATGTGAAACTTTTCATGAGTATTATAATTCTGGAGCCTTGCATCAAATATATGCTATTCATGAAAATAAGGTTATGCATTCCATGTACACAAACGTTGCGAAAAACATAGCACGAGCTTTATTCAAATGGCTCTATTTATTATTGCTTTCTACAAAGCTAATGGTGTTTAATGAATTATTATGCCTTGAACAAATTTCTAGAACGGATAAAAGGATTTGGTTTTGGAAATCTTAGGGAAAATGCAGTTTTGAGTTTGGATTGTATTGAATTTGGGAAATGGATTACACATACCTAGAACAATATTTTCCTTTTAGAAATGAAATTCTATATTCCACATCGGAATGAGAATTTCCTAAACCACATCAAAATTTGGACATTGAGTACTCCATGGGTAAGATACTAGGACTAGCTCGCTTTAGTTTAGGAGAGACTATTGGAAGATTAGCCTTCTTCGAATGTCTATCTTTTACCTAATGAGGCATCAATCCTAGATGATCGAGCCAAGTCTTTAGCTAGCAACACGGTTTTTAGTAAATAAAATAGGAGGACGGATTTGGGACATCCGCCTGATGGATTAGACGAGAGAAATGTTGGTGGTATTCTTTCAGTAAGGATGTACACCCTACATGTTAATTTTGGCATGGTTATGTCTTAGTCACTTCAGAAATATTGGGATTAATGTGAAGGATTTGGTTCCAAGACATTATGTAAATAACAAATCTGTTCCAGAGAGGGTGTTAAGTAATTTAGTAATTTTACCAATAAGGATTTCGTTTAAAGTGTATAATACAAATACTCTTTCTTTTCTCTAAAAATTGAATTCCACAAGAGGATACATTTTATTATTGTGCATGCCCACTCAAATTATCTTCATTCATGCATCATGACATTTATTTTGAAAATCGTATCACAACCACATACCTCGGACTTATTAAGATTATTTATAATCTCACGCATTTTTCTTTAATCACGTTTTCAGGAAGATGTATGTTTATCAAGACTGAGATTTGAAGTTCTCTTTTGTAGTAGTGATAGGTCTTGATACATTTATTATCTTTAATTCTGGTTGGATGATTAAATTTTTTTTTAGTCAAACTTAGAGTTTATATTTTATTGATCGTGAAAATTTTCTTCAAGATGTAATTTAAGTTTAAGTATCAGAGATTTATTCATTTTCTTTTATTTTCGTCCCGATCGATATTTTCTCCCGCACTATAAAGACCCATTGTTCAAAGGATTAGGCGACGTCCTTGACCATTTAGGCTATTTATTTAGGGGGTGTTACAAATCATGCAATTTGTTGGTAATATTTTCTACATTAAAAAACATGCATCAAGTTTTTGATACCGTTATCGAGGATGGGCAATATCAGAAACTCTTGAATCTTGTTGATAGCCATTTTGTTTTTTGTAAATACTACTAACTTTTCTTTGTTTTTGTGTGCTTCTTCTTTATTTCTATATATTTTTTTATGTCACTCATGAGAGACTTTCATCAAGAACACTAGGAACTGTAGCAAAACAGGGAATGTGTTACATGATGAGCTGGTGCCGGATGCACCGTATGAGACAGCATTGGCAGACAATCAAAAAACTAAAAAAAAATATATATATTTTTAAGCCCTTCTTGGAAATAATTAGAGAACAATTGTGTCCCTGAAATGACAAGGCCAATATGTGTGTAAAAGAAAACCCCCAAGGAGAAGAGAGAGGAAATGAGGAAAATTGCATACTGTGATAGAAGAAAACTTTATTTCTACTCTATATGCTAATACTTCTAATTTCTCTTTGTCACGTGATTTTGTAGGTACCTCTCACTTCTTGGAGAACAATGATGCCATTGATGATGTATTAAGTTTAATATGCCTCAAAGAGTTGGATTTGTCAATGATGCATCATAAGGAGTCCTCGAAGGATGTTAATAGATTTTACCCTTTACCTAATTCAAAGGGAGGTAACTTAATTTTTGTAGATTGTACATTGTAAAGTGAGGATTTCTTGATCCAATCTTTAGGTTCTACATTACTAGGTTTAAAGGGGTAAGCTTCACTGTAGCAATTCTTTTTAAGGGTTTATAAGTGATTTTCATGTTGATGCATTCTTTAGACACCATGTGAATTCCTTTGCTCAAAACATGATTTATGTGCTTAATGTAGCGAAAGGGCAAGGGTTCATAGGTTTAACTTTCTGGAACAAAATTATTTTCAAAAACCTTATCTTTTTAAAAAACCTCATTTCTCTTTACCTTCATCATGTCTTCATTTACCTATGAGCTTTAATGTATTTTACAAAAGGATGATGAGGAAGTATAATGAGTGGAAATAGTTTGCATCTTTACTTTCGGTTTGTTTTGATTATGGTTTATTTATGTCTTTATGTCATTATTTTGTCATATCTTGTTTAATTTGATTTTTCTAGTGTTTTTGCTTCCCAATAACAACAGTATTTCCCAACTTAAGTGTGGGAGAGTGAGTCGTGTCCTTATTAGCTTTTTTAGGATTTTTATTAGTATTTAGTTTTAGTGTGTTTTCTTTGGAGTGTGTGTGTGTGTGTGTTTTTTTTTTATTTTTTTATTTTGCTATTGTTTTCTTTGTGCTTTTCTTTGTATTTAGTTTTGTAGGTTTGAATAAATGTTTCTTGAACGAGCTCTTCTCTCTTCTCCAAGTTCGATATTTTGAGGAGCATAATTACACTTAGGGAGTATTGCTTAACTTTCTAACTCCTTTATTATTTTTTATCCCTTTGCAGATGCTTTATTTTGTTAATTTTTAGCCAATGAAGGCATTGTCCAGTTTAAGCATAGGGGAAAGGTTTTGGTAATATTCTTTATATAGGTTTTTATTAATTTTTATAGTGTTTTCTTGAAATTTTAGAGCTAATTTGGAAAACTTTAAAAATTTTGAAAAATTGAAATATGTTCTTTAGCAAAATTGCAAAATTTGACTATTATGGTATTGTTATTATTTTTCTTTTGGCATGAGAATTTGGTTTAAAATTAATTTAGTTGAGTTCGGTTTTATTCAAACTTATATATTAACTGTGATATAGGCTAAGTCTTGAAATTTTGAATTAACCTTATTTATATTTTAGTAGATGTTGTGACATTTTGTTTCTTGAGGATTTATTTTGATTTTGTGATAAAATATAAGTATGGAATTTTGGTTCATTTTGGTGCTATGATTTTCTAAACTAGTCCTTATTCTGAGTTTAAGTAAAATAGGGCGAAGGTGAGGTTGAGAGAAAAAAAAAGAATGTGTTGAAAGGAACAATGCAAAAAGGCATGTATGTGCCTATTATGGCAAGAAAAAGAAATGAAAAACAATGGGAAACAAAGAGAGAATTTTGTTGAAAAGGAAAAAAAAATGTAAAAGTGAATATGAGAAAACAAGAATGTGAGTGAAAAAAAAAAAAGAGTGAAAAATTAAGGGGACCAATACGGTGAGTAAAGAGAAATTCACTTACTTGAGGCTATGAATTTCCAAGAAAAAATGGTAAGAATACCCCTAGTTTGCTACTCAAATTGTAGTAGTTTGAAAATTATAGAACTTGATTTGATTATTATTCCTAACTTATATGAATCACAATATTTGCAGCCTTGACTTAAAGAATAGGGTAAGAGATATTGAATGAATATAGACTTGTTTAACTCAACTTCAGTGGCCTTGGTTATATTTAAATTAATATATAAGTTTATATGAAATTGTCTTGGTTGAATAAGTGTTGGATTGAATTCTTGGACTGGAAGAAAGATAATATCTTTACTATATTAGTCTTGCTCACAAAAATCATTTTGGTTAATATGGTCTTTATTTGGTGTGTTTAATTCTTGTTTGCATAAGGACGAGCAAAGGCTTAAGTGTGGGGGGAATGTGAAAGGGTCTAAATGTACCTATATTTTTCTAGCTATTTGAGGTGATTTTTAGATGCTTTTTACGCAATAGCTAATGAATTCCCTTATAATTTGATATTTTGCTTGTAGAAATGTTTTCCTTGGATTTTATGCAGAAATTGAAGAATTTTGAAGTTGAATTGTTGATTCCAGACCTAATCCGATGCTAGCCCAAGGCATTTGAATTGGCCCTGGCTTAATTCTAGAAAAAATAGGGCAAAACAGAGCAATTTCAAAGACAGACAAAGTTAGCTGGCGCCAACCCAAGCATCTGAACCGGTGTTGGCTTTCTCTTGATGCAGTGTCGGCTAAAATTCTTTTTAATGCAGAATTTGGCAACTTTTGCTAAGATTCTTTTGGGAATTGATTTAGGAATGAATTAAGACTTTTGTATATACTTTTTGGAAATCTAAACTCCTATAAATACAAGAGAATAATGATCCCTAAACTAGTTTTCGCCTTTGGGACATGCAAACCTATAGGAAACTCCCAGAGAAATACCAAGATTTAGCAAGATCATAGAGACTCTTGGAGGAGAAAAGGAGGTTGATCAAGAAAGTTTCAAGAAAGAAGAAGAAGACTTACTTGTCTATGAATGGTTTGTTTTGTTTTTTTTTTTTTTTTTGGGTAATATATTGACAATTTGAGGTTTAATTATTTTAATTGTATTTAGAGGACGTTTTTGGATTCATCATTTTGTATTGATTTTAGCTATTTGATTAATTGATTATTATTCTTAGTTTTTGGTTACTTTGACTTATTTGGTAAATTGATTAGTTGTTTCTTCCTTTGAATTAACTTGGGCAAGAAGATTAGAAAAGGGTTCAATTTAATTAATTTTATATTATTTTCTTGGCTAACTTGGAAAAAGAGGTTAATAATTGAACGAACTTGAGTAATCAAAGGTTGATTAATGTCATCTAGAGTCACTACAAAAAATTGGGGCAAATACAACACTACTAAATACGATGGTTACAAAACCGTCGTAATAGTTAATTTTATACGATGGTTACTTAATCGTCGTAGTAGTGAGACTTTATATAGTGTTTAACATGTAACCGTCATATTAGTTCAACCAACTACGATGGTTTCCTCAAATCGTCGTATTAGCTGTAATATAATACGACAGTTATCCTAAACTGTCGTATTAGATTAATATCTATTATGACGGTTAGTGTGCACCGTGGTTTTTTATTTACTAAATACCACGGTTGTTAAAAAACCATCATTTATACTCATCTAATACGACAGTTTAGGGCCATCGTTTTTAGTCTAATTAGAAAAAAATCCATCAAAAGTATTGCAAATTTTATCTAATTATTTTCAAATTTAGTCACAATACTTTTGGTAATGATTTTAACAAATCTAACGGTTGGATCATTAATTTAATATTCTTATATTTGTAAATAATACACTAAGTTTTCTTACTATTTTATAAATATTACTCCAAATAATGTACGAATAACCATAAAATTTGGTCACTAAACTTGTTTTAACTTTATAATCACAACTAATAGTTAGATCATTGATTTTTCAATTAAAGTTTTGTTTGCATTATAAGTTTTCATATATTGTATTAATGCGCTTGAATTTCATTTTATTAGTTATTCTATCAATATATATATATATATATATATATATATATGTTTATATGCAATATAATATATCCTTCATCAATTAGTAAGTATTAGATTAATATGGTACATAACATTAATAAATGTTTAATTACAAACATACATATGTGTGTGTGTGTGTGTGTATAAGCCAAGTAAAAAAATAAGTTAAAAAAAAATTAATACGACCGCTGGGACAAACTGTCGTATATATCTATTTAATATGACTATTACTGACGTATTTGATTTAATGAGATGGTTTATAACAGTCGTATTAATCACTAATTATGACCGTCATAGACCGTCGTATTAAATATGTCCGAAGGTGACTAAATACGACACTAACTGTCATATTAAATGTGTATCTACGATGGTCGTTTGTAACTGTCGTATTTAATCTGTTAAATCCACCCAACTACACATAAATTCACACTTCCAATTATTTTGTCTTCTTCTGCACTGTCCTCTTCTTTTTCCCCTTTGCCTTCTACTGTGCTCGCCGCTGCATGCTGTGCGATCTACCCGGCACTGCTGCTACCTCCTTCATCACCTCCGCTACTGTCTTACTTTGTTGCCATTTTCTCACATTTGATAGAGGTAGGCAATACCTTGTGGCAGTCTCTCAACAATTTTTTCAACCCTCTGAATGGCACTTGTTCTACTTTTAGTTTTGGATTTCGCCATTTCCATTTTTCACTTCCTCTGCTGGGAATTTCTTCTTCTTTTAAGGACTCTAAGTGTGTTAGATGGGAGTTCATCCATTATGCTTTTGTTAATCTTTTAGAACGTAATAATTTTATGTGTTTGGGAATTTCATCTTGAACATGATTTTGAATTGGAAAAAAACCTTAAAATAATAATCCCATATCTCTTTTTTATTTAAATAAAAATTTTTCTAGTTAATTATTTACAAGATGTAAAAAGTTTTGGTGGTAGCACATTAGAACCTAGTAGGGTTGGTGGTTGTTTGACACTTGATCTATAAGTCTATATTTGTGCTTATATTAATAAAGATCCTAATTTTCCCAAAAAAAAGAAGAGAAGAGATGAAAAATGATAATAGAATTCTTATAAGTTTAGTTATAAATATTAAATGTTTGAAGAATTGAATAATTAGGAATAGATAGCCTAATTATAAAAAAATATTTTTCAAAAAAATTTCTTTACCAAAAAATATCTGCTTGCAAAAGCTCACTTGATGTCTGTGTACAAAATATCAATCTAAGAAATAATTATAATTTGAAACATTCCTATCTTTATAATATTCATAAGAATTTTATTTATTTATTTATTATCATCATCATCATCCTTGTCTCATCTACTTGAAAAACTCTGCTTTTGAATCCAATTGTCTAAGACTTTAGGAGACATTTTCCAAATTACAAGGAGAGGCACCTATGAAATACATGGTCAAGTTCAAAATCATGCCTACCCCTTAAGAAAAAACAAGTAGAAGATTGAAACCTTGTTGAGATATTGGAGAATGCAATATTTAGATGTAAATGTAATTATGGTCCACAAATTTTTAATGATGTTTGTGCATGACTTTCTAACTTTTGCATATCATTTGTGACTTTCTCACTTTATATGTTTGGATCCCCATGAGAGATGGGTGATCATTCCCCGTGAGTGATGGGTGATCATTTTCCATGGGTAATGGGTGATTACTCGTAATTTTTCTTTGTGATATATACTGTTGATTATTCCATCGTTGTTAGTTGAATTGCATAATTGTGCATTTTGAGGTGGCCTAGTGCCTAGAAAATGTTCAATTTATAGGGGAAATTCTGTTAAAATTTTTTCAATTTTTTTTTACAAAGAATCTGAATAAAATAGAGAATGTGATCAATTTGTTAACTTAGTAAGAATTTTTCTAGATATTGAAAATTATAAATTTGTTGATCAATTTGTACTTTTAAGAATGAAAAGAATATGATATTTTCATACTTTCAAAAGAGAATGTGAAATCATATTTGGCAATACGTTTCCTAACGAAACTTGCAAAACTTGTAGGTTGACTGAAAATATGGATAAATGAATAGGAAGATGGACCAATTGTGGATTGACTTACACGATCGTTTATGTAATGAATGCAGTAAGGGTTTGGATGCCTTTGTAGAATTTGCATTAAGAGACAAACCTGATGGATCCAAAATCTATTGTCCTTGCTTGAAATGTCAGAATAGGTATCTTTATAGTACAATAGAGGTGAAATAGAATTGCCAAATATGGGGTTTCATGCGTTGGTACGAAAAATAGAATGTTCATAGGGAAACATACTTATCTTCTAGTAATACAAGTAGCAATACTCGTTCAACTGAAAACGTACAAGGGGATGATATGGTTGGGATGGTTTAAGATACTACTAGTATTAGTGACTTCGGTAATCCAACTAAAGAGTCTGAAGATTTGAGAGAGATACTTAAATTGTTAGAAGAGACAAACGTAGAGTTGTATCCAAGCTGTACTAAGTTTTCTTCATTGTCATGCATTATGAGATTATTACACTTAAAAGTTGTTAGAATTTTTCTTCACTGTCATTCATTATGAGATTATTACACTTAAAAGTCCTCAATGGGTGGTCGAATAAGTCTGTTGACATGCTACTTGAGCTTCTAATGGATGCATTTTGTGAGATAGGAGTGAAAATTGCCAAAAATACTACGAGGCTAGTAACAAAATGAATGTGTTAGGAATGGAATACAAAGTCTGGGATGCATGTCCAAACAATTGCATGATATACAGGGGAGAAAATGACACCATTACTCATTGTGAGATATGCAATGCTCTGAGGTACAAGAAAGAGGGTAGTATAGTTACATGAAAGCATGTTAGATACTTTTTGTTGACTACGAGGTTGAAACGATTATTCATGTCTTGAAAAACTGCATCTCTTATGAGGTGGCATGAAGAATGTTGTGTGAAAGATAGCATTTGCAGGCACCCAACTAATTCTAGGGTTTGGAGAAAGTTTGATGAGGGCTATTTGAAATTTGCAAGTGACTGTTGGAATGTTAGGCTTGGACTGGCTTCAAATGGATTTAGTCCCTTCTCAAATATGCACATACCACATAGTACCTGGCCTGTAGTCTTAATACTGTACAATTTGCTACCCTATAGCTTTATTTATTTTATCAATTCCTATTGATGGCCCAAAGAATCCAGGGAATAAGATTGATGTTTTTTTTACAACCCTTGATCGAGGAGTTGAAAGATTTGTGGCACGACGGTGTGATTACTTACGATGCTAGGATGAAAGAGATGTTTCGTTTACGTGCAACTGTTATGTAGACCATAAGTGATTTCCCAGCTTATGGAAATCTATCTGGTTATAGTGTCCTTAACGATAGGGCTTGCCCGACATGCGGTATTGATTGTTTGTCTTACCAATTGCCTAATGGTAGTAAATATTGCCTCTTTTATCATTGTAGATTTCTTGAACCATCAAATAAGCTATGTAAGGACAAAGTTTCTTTCTACGGTGGAATTGAATTATGACAAGCACAAAAAAAGAGCATGGGAATAGAATTATTAACACGATTTGAGGGTTGTTTAATAGAATATGCAGTAGATGATATGAAAATCAGAATTTAGTCTTAGTATGAACGGAAGTTTGGCATAAATCCGTATAATTGGAAGAAAAAGAGTATTTTTTGGGAGCCGTAAAATTAGGAAAACTATTTGATGAGGCACAATCTCGATGCAATGTACATAGAGAAAAATTTTGTAGACAATCTATTGTACACAATATTGGGTGATAGTAGTTATTCGAAAGGCTCCTCAAGACTTGCAAGTAATGAATATTAGAAAGTTTTTATATCCAATTTTAAAACCCTTGGGAATTAGATATAGTTTGCCACCGGCCCCTTATTCAATAAGAAAGTTAGAAGTTGATGTTTTTTTAATAGTATTAAAGGAATTGAGAGTTCTTGATGACTATTGTTCTAATATTTCTTGACGGGTAAATATGAGGAGAAAGACGTTGGGAGATTTGAAGAGTCATGATTCTCACATTCCATTAGCTGCCCCTACAACGTTGCCCAAGAATGTGGTGTAGCTATTGATTGAGATTTCTTCATGTTTTAGGAACCTATGTTCCAAAGTTAACAAAGAGAGACATCTTGAGAATCTTCGAAACTAGTTCGCAGTTACAATATGTTTTCTTAAGAAGACATTCGTCCCAAAGTTTATTTTTTATATAATGGAATATTTACTAATACATTTGGCCGATGATGCATTGTTAGCTGGCATAGTTTAATGACAATGGATGTTTTCGATTGAAAGATACTAGAAAACTCTCAAATGTTATGTGCGCAATCATGCTCGGCCTAAAGGTTCGATTGTCAGTGGGTATTTAATGGAAGAATGTATGAAATTTGTATCTAGATATTTAGATGATGTTGAGAGTAAAGAGAATAGGCCCCCGAGATATGTTGATGATGATAATGAGATGGGTAAACTAGTTGGAAAGGAGACTAGTGTAATATTTGATCGTGTTACGTTGAGGCAAGCACATCAGTGGGTTCTAGCTAATTCCGACCTTCTCAAACTATATAGAGGGTCAATTTTACTTTGAATCTTTTTATTATTTTTTCCTATGCTTCTTTTATTATTTCTAAATTTTCATATATGCCTACATGCAGTCTTCATATGTCTGTTATAAATAGAGAGTATCCCAGATCTCGGTTACATGAAAGACAATGTATTCATTCACAAACGTTTCACACTTGGTTCAATCATTATGTAAGTACAGTATATGCAATATAACTAATTGTTATTTAGAATATATAAAGAAAATAATACTTATACTTTTTATAGGTTCATGAGAACGAAGAATGTCCTAATATTCCGATTGAAGTTAAAAAGCTTGCAAATGGTCATTTCAACCAAGGATTGCGTTACAATGTATGCAACTTGAATGGGTTTTGATTTTGTACAAGAACGTATTAGGCTAATAAATCCACTCAAAATTCTGGTGTTATGTGTAGAGCTGACACTACGAGTTATTCTAGCCCAGAGATAGGAATCCCATAGTAGCTGTCAATTACTACGGAGTGTTTACTGAAATTATAAGGATTTGATATAGTAACCAACTAAAATTTCTGTTATTCAAATGTGATTGGGTTGATGTATATCGAGGTGTTAAAGTTGACGACCTTAAGTTTACTTTGGTGAATCTCGATCGTTTGTTGTATCGAAAAAATAGGGAGATGGATGAGCCATTCATCCTAGAAAATCAAGCGGAACAAGTTTGGTATTCTCGTTATCCTAGAGAAAGTTACTAGCATGTCGTAATGCCAATGATGGAAAGAGATAACTATGATGTGTATTCAAGGAACCATGATCTAGAAAATTTTCCCGCACAACAACTACATTCTCGTCCTATTTCGCGTGATGTAGATATTGTATAGGTTAGAGATGGCATTTCTGGGGAGGAAGTGGATTTAGTTAGAAGAAGAATACACCTCACAACCTAATGTAATTAATCACTTTCCATGTTATTAAATGTGCTAGAATTGTTATATTCTTTTTCTCAATTGATTTTTGACCAAATTTCTTTGACTTTATTTTTCTATGCTTCTTTGTGTTTTGCAGATGGTTACCAAATTGATATGATCTTGGGGCTAATTTTCTAGTGAATTTCGTAGCTAAATTTGGGGCAAAATGCAAGACTCAATTAAGAGTTTAAATAATGAAATTAGTGAAGAAACATGATACCCAATTCAAATCCTAGGACTCTAAGTTAAAATAAAGAACTTAGAACTTTAAAAATGAGAATCAAGTCTACGAATTCATACCCAAGAACTCTCAACCCAACTAGGAGTCAAGAGCAATTGAAGTAGATGAACTAGGAAACCAAAGATAACCTCTACTCTAGACCCTTAGCTTAACAAGAAACTAAGATTTTATTTTGATAGATTAGTTTGATCCATCATTATGAGTTTATAGACACAAATCAAAGGTAAGGAGTGGAATCTTAATATTGGTCATGGCCTTAAAGGAAAAACCCTCAAAGAACTCTCTCAAGAGTGTCTTTTGATCTCAATAATAATATCCAATTTACATTTAGAATGTTATAATGCCATATATATAGGCATTTAAACCTAACAAAGGTGAAATGAAATCTCAGCTATTTAAGCATTTAGAAGGTCCAAAATATCTCTATTACATAATAAAAGTTGTGAAAATTTAATTAGGAACCAAATAAAATAAAAATGGAAGAAATGTGCAAAATTGGGCATTATTCGAGTTTCCCAAGCTCTATGTTGTTAGGGAATTCCACCGGCGCTGAGTTGTATAGAGAAGTCGGCATCGACTTTGTTCTAAAAAAATTAGCTAACAGACCGAGAAGACCTGGCTCCAGGTAGCCTTGTTGGGCCTGGCACCGGGTGGGCACTGTTCTTCACAGCCGGTTCATTTTTCTTGTCCTCAACCTTTCTCTTGTGCTCATTTGGCCTTCCATACAAATTGCTGGGTACATGCAGCTTTCTTTGGAACCTATCTCTTTACACTCTTTATGTTTCTTGGCTTATTGGTTGGTTTTGCTTGAATTCTCCCTTGTAAGCCTCCTTGTCTTGGATTCTTCCAAGGTGCCATGAAGTGTGGCTTGTAGTTCCATCCACCTTCTTTAGCTTTGGCATATTGCTTGGATGGATTCCTAACAAACGTTCTCGACGTGCATTGATGCAAGATGCCATAGTGGCCTTAGGATCAGGGGCTAGTTCCTCACAAGGTATAGACACACAGCCAACAATACAGGAGATTGGCCAAATATTGGATACAACTGTCCAAACGGGTTCTCAAGATCAGAGGTGCAGTAAAAAAATGGATGCACTTACTTCTACTGTAGGTCCCAATTGATCGGGACCTTCTTCCATGGGCCCTATCGTCTCAGGTTTGCTAAGTTATTAGGACATAATTTAGGAGAAAGTAATTTTTGTGGCTATTGAAATCATATTAAGTTTTTGTTTTTTTGTTTAATGAAGTCATATTAAGGACTAACTTGTTTTGAATTAAATTTTTTTATTGATATTTTATAGGTTCCATGTCAAGAAGTTCTAGCGGGGGCGGAAGGTTACCCTCTTGTACAGCAGAGTGGTTGTTTATTTGATGAATTAGGAAACTGTTTAAGCCTTGTAACGTCCTAAATCTTTGCAATTCAAACCCTACTTGGATTCTAAATTGTCATGCCCCCATCTAAAACCACCCTTAGTTAAAGAAAGGGACATGCACCGCATAACATATATCATGTGTATATTTTTGTTGCATTTATATGTGTTTTGTTTAAACTGCTTATGGCTTTATTGAGTAGTTAGATTGATTGGGAATTTTATTTTGATTATGTACGTAAGCTTTTGTGTGTGATAATCTTGGTTGAGATGTGAAGGGTGAAATTGAGATAGAGGTGAAATAATTTGGTGAGAATAAAATTAAACACAAGCCCTTCCATGGTCTAGTTCTTAAAGCATTGAGTCTGTTGTTTATCAACCTAAGTTCAAATCGCAACTTATACTAAATTTATTCAGTTGCCTGTAAAAGGATTTTTTACTCGTCATGGAAAATTCAAAGGGATTTCTTTACCCATAATCTCAAAATTCGAAATTAGATTTTAATGAATTCAAGTTGCTTCATGTTAAAGTTCAAGTTTTACCATTTTTTATTATTAAACCCTCTATGATTGTGTATTGGCAAATAAAATGTCTTCTTTAGTTTTTCTAATCAGCTGCTTTTCTTCTTATTATCAAGATAGTTTTGGTTATTTCACAATCAAATTCAAAATCTTTTCTATCTTAATTTTTGTTTTAAAAATTTTCTGATATTATTTGTTTTTCTTGTGAATTGATTATTTGGAGTTCTCAAATATCTAAACACAAAGCTAGCTTACCACTTTGGTCACGAAATTTCTGGTTGCTTTCCTTTATAAGAGCTTTTGAGAATTTAAGCACAAGATCCAATCCTTTTGAGTTTCAAAATCTTACTAACTTCACCTTTAAAATTGTATACTAGTCATTATCCTTGGAGAACATTCAGGAAACAAAATCACTTTGAAATTCGAACTATGTCCTTTTGTTCCCTTTCATATTCCCTTTGGAAACTTATATATCAATTTTCTCAAGCCATATATCTAGTTGCACAGAATTCTTTCCTTTCCTCTCTAGTATAAGTTCGGCTCTTGTTTTTCATTATCTGATTCATTTGCATCCTGGCCGCCACCTATTTCTTGTTTTGTAAAAAAAAAAAATAAAGGAAAAAAAACTCGAAAGCCAAATCTCATTCAAATTTCAAAGACGAAGTTTCTTTCAAAATTCAAGAAGATTCTAGTAATCATAATTCTTAAGCTTTGGAAACTTTCCTATTATTTCTTTTCTATATTCACGCCACTTCTCATTCCTTTTCTTAGCAGCAGTTTAATAATTTTGTTAACTCACATTTCTTCTCAAAGTTCACCCCATTTGTTCTCCTGTTCTGGCTAAAAATTCACGCCATTCCCTGATCAGCTATAATCACCATTTAGCCATATTTAGAGTGTGCTAAATTGATGAAACCGATTTGAATTCGAAGAGGATCATCTAAAATCCTATTTGATATTCAAGCATCTAGAACCCTCCTGAATTCACTAACCAAGTTCTAATCTTTCCTTCTTTTGTTTATTTGTTTGTTTTACTCTTTCTCTGCTTGCATGTTCTCTATTTCCTCTCAAAAACTCTTATTCCATTCTCAGCTTCCTCTCAAGACTGAAACTTTTCCTTCTAGAAGCTGACGCATGCGCACACACACATCTATTCTCTTCTTTCCACGTTAGCTTCTTCATTTTTTCTCCAAAGATTCAAGACACCATTAAGCATGGAAGCATAATCCTTTGAGCTTCTAAAACTGAGTCACCCTTTTAAGGTACTGAAAAGAAGTCTTCATCTCTGTTTAATGCTGACAGTCCATACGAGAGCATTGTTGATACTTTATTCCTAGTGATATGAAAATGTTGGTTACTGCAGCATCAGATGTTGACGGTGATTTCATGTAGTGATGGTGTCGGTGATAGTTGGACTTCTTGTAGAATTGATTTTGTAATTATGATTGAAGCTTAATGTAAATATGGTGTTGTGAGATTATTTGAGGCTGTGGACTTCATACTTGTTCACTCGTGTTATATGACCTTGAACTTCATTATTTAAGAGATCCAGATGTATATTTATGGTGCTAAGTGCTTTATTTAAGCCTATATTGTCTAATAGCCTGTTTGTAAAATTTTTTTTTGGATGTGAGGTGGGCTAGTGTTAAGCACGGTTCACTGTATTTCTTACCTATAGTATTAATATTATTATTAAATTATCTTTTATTATAACTTTTATAATTATTTATTTTAATTCTAGTTATAAGTTATTATTATTAAAAATTTATTACTCATAATTTATTACTGTCTACTTTTGTTATTATTACAATTATTATAATCGTTATTTATTATTGCTTATTATTATAAATGTTATAACTATTATGTATTATTTTATAAATATTAGTTATTATTATTAAAATTATTACTTATTATTAGTATTTCTATTATGTATGGTAATTATTTATTAGCCATATTGCTATTATCTATTATTGTTATGTTTAGTTAACATAACATAGTTATTATATTATTCTTTACATAATACTCCCTCAATTGCAAAATACTTATTTATGAAATTTTTTTTTATTTTGTTTCAAAATACTTGTTTATATACATATTTTTAGAACTGATGATTAGTTTCTCCCTATTCTACCCTTATTTATTCTAAGTCAACTACACAACTTTTCAAAATCATTTTTCTTCTTATTTCTTAGGAATTTTCACCAACCAATGGTTATCGTGTTTTTAATATGGGTAGAATAGAAATTTTATCTAAATTTTAGTGTTGTTTTCAACACCCTTAATCTGTGCGCGAAAGATTTCATAACAAGTATTTTGAAATGGAATGAGTATAATATTTTATATGTTGTTGTTATTATTTTTATTATCGTAACCATAGTTACTAAACTGCAGTCATCATTATAATTCTTATAATATAATTAGGTATGTATATTATTTATTATTATAATTATTATGATTATCATTTATTACTTATTAGTATTAATATCGTTATTTATTACTTATTAGTTATTATTATAATTAGTTCTTAAAATAATAATAATATTTATTATTATTATTATTATTATTATTATTATTATTATTATTATTATTATTATTATTATTATTATTATTATTATTATTTCCTTTCTATCTAGTAGTGCGCAAGTTGTGTGAACTTTATCTTGGTGGACATAACTTTATGTGTCTAGGTAGAGTGGAAAATCTAAACGTGAGTACTTTGCTATGAGGCTAAATAAAGTGGTAACTGATTAAATATTTCAATTTCTATAATAGAAGAAGAGGATTTCCAAGGTTAGAGGACAATACAATAATTTTGGAATAAATCACATAAGTTCAGAAGGTAAGTCCTTGCATAAAAATTGTTTATTATTCAAATGTTATGTTGCAAGTCACATGTTATTATTATTATTATTATGATAAAAGGAGGTTGTATTTGTAAAGTGCAATTATGGACTTTTCTCTTCCTTTATTTAAATAAACATTTTCAGCCAAATAAAATTTCTCAAATAAAGTGTTGTAATTCTTAAACTCAAACTTCAAATCAGAATTTTCTAAACCATGATTGAAGCTTTAGTGGTTGAAATTCTATTTGTGATTTTATCCTAAGTGGAATATTAAACATTTAGTACTCAATGAGGATAAGGCAATAGTATTAGCCTTAGAAGGTTAGGGTAAGTTTTCCAATAGGAAGCCACCTTTGGAAAATGAGCTCATTTTAGATTGGACGACAATACTAGTTGGCCAGGTCGGTCTGAGTTAGCAACTCAATCCAATGGACTATCATCCGAAAGTGGAAAATTGATAAGTTTGAGTGAGAGATTGAGAAGTTTCTCATGCTGTGATGTAGGGTTTTGCAATAATTGGTCATAATGTAGGATTCCATGGCCGTGGTTATGATGCAGGATTTCATAATCCACCTTTAAGAGTGGTTAATCTTCTAAATCTACCTCAATGCTTTTTTTTTTTTTATTAAAAGTTGTAAAAAGAACACTCAATGTTTTTTAAAAGGTTGTTGAGATGACTTGACTTGCAAAACCTTTTCTACCATTCGTCTAAAGTTGCATTTCATGAAACATCTCTAAATGTTCATAAGCACACGCAGGACTTATTAGGAAGCAATTCTCACATTGTTCCATGTTTTCAAGAAGATTTGTGTTAACAAGGTTGAGCTTGTCTAGAGACTAAAGATATTGTTTCTTTTATTTGATGTATTTTTTGATAACTTTATTTAGTTATTTATGAGACTTGTATAAGTTTTGATAAGTTGTAATAAGTTTGAATTTTTAGTTTATTTTCTTTGAGTTTTTACTTTACATAGTTACAATGACCCTTGGTTCTAGGGGTAGGGCAACATCCTCGCCCTTTTATGAGGTACGTAGGTAGTGTGGCGTTACAAATATCCTTATAATATCTTCCCGACATTCTTCCAAAATTTTCTGAGATTTCTTTGAGATTCCTTTTTCTAATCCAACTCTAATTTCTTTTGCTCAAACATTTTCAATTATACAATTAGTAATTTCGTAACAATATCTCACTTTGACATTGTTTGATGCAAAACCCATATTTAGTAATGCATCATCAATAGTTATCAAGAGTTCTTCAACATGCTGCCAATCAAAATTCATCAGCAATAATCATTATAGTAGTAGATTTAACTAGGAGTAGTAATAACCCTACAGAAATAAATTCATGCAACAATGATTTAAACTCTCCTTAAATATCAACTCCCTCTAAGTACAACAGTGTCCTTATGCTTTTGTAGCCTTACATTCTTAGCCTTGCCTTGCTCCCTTTTTTTGCAGCAAAGAAAGTCAAACCATCATTATTAATCAATAAGAGCAACAATATTATCCAAAGTGTTAATCTGATTCGATTTTGTTACAATAAGCTATTGTTGAATATTGCCAGTGGGCATTGTTGAAGTCACTATCTATTGTATTCTCTTGTGTAAGAGTTGATTTTTTTTACTAGTTTGACATGAGTCATAGATTCTTTGAACATCCTTTCTAACCTATACACATTTCACTTTGGTGTTTTACCACTACTAGAAATTATACTTGTTATGATAGAAGGAAATATTATAATAGGCGTCTGTTATGACATTTCGTAATTTGTGACATTCACATGAAATGTTCTCCAAAACACTATTGTTATAGTTCTTGAGGACATTAACAAATGTCATATTAAGTACACCAATTGTAACTTGTATTACCATTATAGAAGATATCCTATTACAACATTTAGTCATTTTATAATAGGGTTTACCAATTGCTATCATATAAATCCTATATTAACATTTTAAAGTGTCATAATAACTAAAATTTGTAATGACATTTTACAACTTTCAACCAAAACTCTTCTCATAACAGCTTGTTGTGTTATATAAATTCTTGCCAATGGTCAAATTCAAATCTACATAAATGATTATTAATGTCATAATAGATTTTGACAACTTTCAATTATATTACAATTTATTAGTTTTAGTGATAGTTTATATTGACATTATTATTTTGTTATGACACTTATACATATTGTTTAAACTTAATTAAAACTTTTTTGTCACACTTTGTTGATATATTGAATATGTTAAAATCTATTTTACAATGTTACATATAATGACATTTTTAATGTGTCACTGCATTTTTATGACATTTGAGTTCTTATATATATTAATTAATTACATGATATAATGAAATAATTTTAATACTTTTAATATAATATAAAATCACATTAAAGCCAAAATAATATGTTTGCATAGAATAGGAAGTATAATACTATGTATATATACATCGATGAAGTCATCAAAAATATATAATCCAAAATAAATTCCTAATGTATCCATTAAGATAAAAAATCCATCAATATCTAAATGTACTTCTATTTAGCAAAATGAATGATTTTTTATGATAATAATACTGCAAAAAAATTACAAAAAAAAAGAAAAGAATATTGGGAATAATTTAAATAAGAAAAAAAATGATATAGTTAAACAATTTCACTTGGCCTAGCAGTTGAGGCTTAACCTCCTATACGAGAAGTCTTCAGTTCGACTCCTGCCCAAGTCATAGTACATAATTCATATAGTGCATCACAATCCATATTGTCACAATATAATGCATCACAATCCATAATTTATATAGTGCATATTTATTTGCCCCATTTGGCATCAATAAAAAAGAGTATAGCAGAAGAGAAGCAGTAAGGAATGAATCAGGAATTAAAACAAGAATATAGTAAGCATATTATCAGAAGGATTAGCAAGATTGTTAGTTCAAGAGTAAGATTGTTCATGCAGAAAACATAAAGTAGAAATTATAAAATTATTCATCCAAGTAAATGTTGCATAAAAAGGCAGTAGGTAGCTACTATCATGTGCAAATTAGGAAATGTGAATGGTCTCTGGTGTTGGGATGTATGCCCTCTTAGACCAGGTTTTTGATGTAATTTTGACTTGTATTAATAAAAGTATTTTTCTTAGAAATTACTTGTAAAATCGTCTTTATATATGTGCACAATTTTCATTAGAAAAAACCCGTTGTATTTAAGTAAATGATTCATGTGAATGGAGGACTTTTACTGTAAGGTATAGACCATGGGATACTTAACACATAAACTACTCTTCTTAATCGAATGATGAGAATGAGAATCTTATCATGGCAAGGTTATTATGTTATGAATTCTTAATAGGGAATGTCTTACTTTTAGCTAATGTGTAGTCTTTTCATTTCATAACACAAGCGTATTTCGAATACATAGAACATGATCTGTAGTAGCTATTTCCAAAAGTAATATGTGATAGAAACCTATACTACTACTACTATTACAGCGTGGACTTGTACTCTACAGCTTAAGTATGAGTTGGTGGTCTAACGAAATTGGAAGCGTATACTTTGAAATACTTTAGTTGAAGTTCTTTAGAAGGACTAATATACTTGTATGTTAGGTATATGTAACTAGTTAGTCAAGATAGACTTGTACAAGATAGTGTCTACACTATATCGCCCCTTATGGTTGTCTGAATGATCTAATTATCCAAGGCCTTGGGGAATATGACTTGGATATTGGCTTTAGGGTAGCTCCCTTGGAAAGCGAAAATATTTCAAGAAGTCGTGGATCGTTGGACTAGAAGCCTAAGGATGATAGATGTCTTTTAGAGAGATGTTAGTACACTATTTGCTTTCTAAATGCACGGTGGTGTGTAGAGGGGTATTTTAGTCATTTCACCTATAGGTCGAAAACATAGCTAATGCAATATTGTCCTTGGAGTTAATATTTCCTTATGATGATATTAGAAAATATTTAAAATATAAAATACAGCTATTTATATAACAAGGGTATTTTGATCATTTTAGTAGTCAAGGCAATGTGTCCTTTTGATCCTCGAAATAGCCCGCAAGTCTTAATTAATTTTAGGTCTAGGAAGTGGTCTTAATAAAAATGATTTTATTTTATTCAGGAAGTCTAGTTTATTTTTAGACTGGAATAAAATAAAGAAACGAGAGAAATTAAATTTATTATCTAGTTTAATTAGTTAATTAATTATTCAGGGCCTAAGCCCAAATTGAATAATTAGAAAATTAACCTAGGCTTAAAGCTAATTAATGAAAGGCTTAAATAATTATTTTAGTTTATTTGGACACATTAATTATTTATTGAGTTATTTTAATTGGCTCAGGTAATAAATAATTAATGGTTATTATTTTGGGCTTATTGAGTCCAAGAAAAATAATAAATTATTTTTGGCCCAATAGCCTGGACTAAAGGATTTTTTTTTTGTTTTTTAGTTTACGGAACAAAAGAGTTTAGGCTAAGCCAAATTTCTTCTGTTGATAGCCTCCGGATGTTTTGAAATATTAAAACACCGAGGTTTTAGTTATCAGGATTAATGCGAAGTTGTGTGTTTTGGTTGAGAGATACAGTAGACACACAAAGAAGAAAAAAACTCAAAAGCTTATTATTTTTCCTTTTCTCTTCTCTCTCCTTTCTCATTCGGTTTTTCCTTGTGATTTCTTGATTTTGCTAATCAATAGCAAAGGATCAAGAAGAGCCTTTCCATGCCTAAGTTGTTGCACCAACATAAATTGGGCGGTATAATATTCTGAGAATCAAAGGGCTTCACGTTCATGCCCCGGAGGAGTAGGCAGATTGCTGGTTTTCAACCAGAAGTTTTAACAAGTGAAGAAGTCGTAACTGTTATTCCATCGTCTTCTTCTCGGCCAAACAAAACAACGACATGAAGAGGTACTGTTTTTTTTTTTTTTTGTGGTCATTTTTCAGGTTTTGTTTCATGCATGCACGGCTTCTGTTTGTTTTCGAAGCTTCAATTGGTATCAGAGAGTGTTGCTTTGAAAGGTTTAGGATTGGTGCATGCTAGTTAGTAAAATTGGCAAGACTATTTTTAATGAATGCCATAAGATCATTTGCAGTTTTGGTATGGATAGTTTGTCTGTAAACCTCATGGTTGAGGTATAGGAAACGCAGTAAAATTTTAGTGCCTTGTAAAGCTATCGTGTAAACCTAATTTGAAAGGGTATAGGTGGATGTGGTGTTTATTTTTGATGAAAAATGTAACAAGACCCCGCTTTGTATCGATCACAAAGAGGCTGCAGAAGTATGGAGGAATTTGCAGATGAAATTAGCGAAAAAAAAAAAAGGAAGGAAGAAGACGGACCGAGCTGCCCAAGCCCAGCCGGTAGGCAAGCCGAGCCACGGCTTGGTCTGCCTGGAGCTGAGGTAGGCACCTAGGCCAGCTGTGGTTTCAAGCCGCAGTCGGTCCTCGGCCTGCCTTGGTTTGGCCGCGCTTCAAGGGATGCCGAGAGCATCCTAGACATGATCAATTGCATCATGCCTAGGATGCTTCTCGGGTCATGTGCGGGTAGGACTTGGGTCACGAGCACCCACCTGCGGATCATAGTCCATAGGTCATCCCATAGGCCATGATCCAGTGTGTTGGGTGAACAAGACCAGAGGATTTTTTTTTTTTTAAATTTTTGGTCACATACCAAGTGAAATTATTTTTGCAATAGTTAATATTCTTTGAATATTTTGCATGAAAAGTAATAGTAAAAGATATTATGATTAAACAAGATCATTAATTAATTTAATTAGTGTATTTTATTTTATTATTTGGGCACTTAGGATTAAAAATAGAAAAGTATGGAAACGTTTATAGTTTTCTAGCATGCTATTTAATTTAAGTCCTACGTGCACGTTTTCTCAAGGACCAAAGTCTTTGGGAAACTTTATTTGACCAGGAAAAATAATTTTCTTTAATTACATGGTTATTTTAACTTAAACAAAAATTAATCCTTAGTTATTTTCTTAAAGGTTTTTTATCCTTGACAATGAAAATATTTTAGATTTAGAAATTTTTATAAGTTAAAATGGAAAGCCATTTTAATTCATTTTAGCAAAGGAAATTTTATTTTTGTCAAATAAAACCTTGAGATCAAAATCTCTAGAAAATTTTAAATGCAAAACTTTTTGAAATTATTAAGTTCTTAACTTAAATAAAATTAATCCATGATTAAAATTTCTCAAAAAATATAAACCTTGACATAGAAATTTTTATGAATTTAGATATTTTATTTTAAATTAAAGGAGAACTTAATTGAAAATTTTCAAATGATATTTTTTCAAGAAAACCCTTGTTTAAAAACTAAGTGGGAGAGGGGTTCCAATGACTCTATGGCTTCCATCATGATCCTCATTAAAGATCGTAGGTCTCCTCACGTCACCTTGGGAATGAACCTGTATAGGATGGAGATACCACAAGGATTTAAAACTAATGTAAGGATGTAATTAATAACTCGAGACACATACTATGATCAATCAACCCACATTGGAGGTTATAGTGCGAGGTATGTCCATAAGAAATAAGAAGAAATGACCATCCCCTTGATGGAGCTATCTTCTAGATCATTACCTAGAAAGGGAAATCAATTTGTAGTGGTCAATACACTTAGCTTAGGAAACTATTAATCTTTCCAAGAAGCTATGTTAATTTTTTTAAGAGCCAAATTAATCATGTTAAAGATAATAGTAATGAGGTTAGCTATTATCAGTTTAATATGAGGATAAAGTGCACAAAATTATTTTGTTTTCACAATACTGAGAATTTCTTTTATTTTTCAAAATTTCACAAATGGTAGGTGGAGGTTCTTTCAGTCTCTTAGATATTATTCTCCCCAAGAATAAGTTAACGTGTCCAAATTATGTGGACTGGAAGAAGAATCTAGACATAATACTCACAGTCGAGGAGTATGAGTATGTTCTTTACGAGACCTGCCCTGTGATCGGGGAAGGTTCTACCGTTGAGGAGTGTGAGGTTGAAAAAAAATAGAAAAAGGTTGACGAGATGGCTCAATGCTATATGCTAGCATCCATGTCGAATGTATTTCAATCTAAATATGAGCACATGGCAACTGCATACGATATAAGTACGTCATTAATCACAATGTTCGCAGATAAAAGCCGTCCCGTAAGGTAGGAGGCTCTTCGAACAATAATAAACACCAAGATAGCTGAGGGAGTATCAGTCAGAGAGCATATGCTCAAGATGATTGCTGCTTTTGAGGAATCAGAAGTCTTGGGGGCTGTCATTGACCCCGAGAGCGTAGTGGACATGGTTTTGTCGGGCTCCTTTACTCAGTTCAAGTTGAATTACAATATAAACAAGTTAAATATGAGTTTAATGGAGTTGATAAAAGAGCTCCAGGTGGCAGAGAAGATCATGAAGCCACAAGCTAGGGCTATGATGGCTTATTCTTCAAGAACTGGGCCTAAGCCCAAAAGGTTCTAGAAGAAGAAAGATAATGCAGTGCACCAGTCCAAGTCTCAGTTCAAAGACAAACCCAAGGGTAAATAATTCAAATGTGGGAAGAAGAGACACTGGAAAAAGGAGTGTCCAGATCTTTAGGCCAAGGAAAACCCCACAGGTCATGTTTTCTAGCTAGAGTTTATATCAATGGTTGGATCAAATTCCATTTAGATTGTTAATTCAGGAGTTACTGATCATATTTGTAACTTCTTGTAGGGGTTTAGAAAGATTAGAAGACTCTAAAAGAGCAAACATGGACTATGCATAGGAAATAGAGCACAAGTTTGGGCCCTTGCAGCGAGAGAACTAGAACTCACTTTTGATTGTAAAAGAATAGTTATTTTGAAGGATGTTTTATTTGTTCCTAGTTTTAGATAGAATTTGGTTTCAGTTGCAAAACTAATAAATCAAGTATATTATGTTTCCTTCCACTCTGGTATAACTATCAGTAGAAATGGAGAAGTTATATGTAATGGGCACATTTATAGAAATCTATTCTTTATTAATCCTATTAACAATCAATTAAATAACGCTCAGTCTGAACCTTTAAATAGGAAGAAAAAGACTAATGTCCATGACCCATATCTTTGGCATCTACAGTTGGGTCACATTAACTTAACTAGGATTTAGATGTTAATCCATGATGGATATTTAGGCTCATTGGGATTGGAAAGTTGTCCTCAGTGTGAATCCTGTCTTATGAAAAAAATGACCAAAAGGTCCTTTACCAAAAAGACGGATAAAGCCAAGGAGTACTGAGTCTTGTTCACATTGATGTGTATTGTCTTTTGTCTACACCAACAAGAGGGGGTTTGAGTACTTCATCACTTCCACAAATGATTGTACAAGGTATGGTTATGTTTATCTGATGAGATGCAAGTCTAACTCTTTTGACAAGTTCAAAGAGTTTAAGGCTGAAGTGAAACGTTGGACAGGTAAACTAATTAAGACCTTCCGATCAGATCGTGGTAGAGAATACTTCCTTGGTGAATTCAAGGATCGCATAGTACATAATGAGATAGTATCTCGACTCTCTGAACTGGGGACACCCCAGCATAATGGAGTAGCTGAGAGAAAGAACAAGACATTGATGGAAATGGTCTGAAGAATGATGTTTCATGCTACTCTTCCAGTGTCTTTTTAGGGATATGCCCTAGAAACAACGGTATATATTCTAAACTTGGTGCCTTCCAAGTCAGTACCTAAGATAAATCAAGTATAAATCATCAGTACCTAGGTTAAATCAAGTATATTTTGAGATGTGGACTGGACATAAGCTAAGTATAAATCATCTCAAGATATAGGATTGTCCAGCTTATGTATTGATCAAGGTAGACAAGTTAGAACTAAGATCGAAATTATGCTATTTTGTTAGGTATCTAAAAGGTACAAAGAATGGTTACTTTTATCATCCCAATGAGTAAAAAGTACTTGTGAGTACTAATGTTAGATACTTGGAGGATGATCAAAGTACATCCACTAAAGGTTCGACAAAGTTGGAACTTGAAGAGAAGTTATTTTCTAAATTAACTTCTTCTAACCTGATTATAGAACAAGAGACACAACCTCAGGAACCTGTACATACGGGGCCCCGTCGTGGTGGGAGGATATCTAGGGTTCTAGAATGATGGACTGGAGAGGCTTTTGACCTAGTCTCTGACCATCAAGAATAAGATCCCATTAGATACGAGGACGCTATTGTTGATGCCGATGCAAACCTATGGCATGAAGTAATAAAAGTTGAGATTAAGTTTATGTACTTCAATCAGGTTTAGGGTCTTGTCGCTTCACCTGAAGGGATAAAACCTATTGGGTGTAAGTGGGTATACAAGAGAAAGAGGGGAGCGGATGGGAAGGTAGAAATCTTCAAAGTTAGGTTTGTGGTGAAAGGGTATACTCAGAAAGCGGGAATCGATTATAAGAAAATCTTTTTCCCGGTAGCCATGCTTGAAGGTAATGAAAACAGAGGATGCCATGCACGTAGTACGTACAACCAGAAAGAGCACCAGACACAGCATAGCGGAAGGCAAAAAAGAATACCTTTGCTTGTCCTTGGTCTATTTGGCTGAGAAGATGAGGTCCTAACCACTGGAGTAGCTATTTGTCTTGACGATGATTTTGGTGAAAAACCAGTGATCCTCCGGCTTCTCCTTGGCATGTACGTGTAGCTTTTCGCTTACAATATTCGTCCGCCTAATCTATGTTGGTGAAACAACTGAGGCGAGGAATGGTCATTCTTAATCCTTTGCTATTAGTTAGCAAAGACAAAAAAGATGAAAGCAGAAGAAGAGAAAATGAGAGAGAGAGTAGAGGAAAACTCTTAGCTTTTTTTCCTGTGTCATAAGTCTGTTCTCAAGAACTGAACTCCACAGCTCCTATTCACATTACCAGATAACTAAAAAATCGGTATTTAATATTTCAAAACATCTGGAGATTATCAATAGAAGAGGTTTGGGTAATCCTTAACTTTTCTGTACCGTGAATAAAAATAGCCCTTTAGTCCAGCCTATTGGGCCAAAATAATTTATTATTTTCCTTGGATCAAATGAGTCCAAAAATAATAACCATTAATTATTTATTTCTTGGACTTATTAGAATAACCCAATAAATAATTGATGAGTCTAAATGAACTAAAATAATTATTAAGACTTTTATTAACTAGTTTAAGCCTAGGTTAACTTTTCTAATTATTCAATCTGGGCTTAGACCCTGAATAATTAATTAATCAATTAAATTAGATAGTAAATTTAATTTATCTCGTTCTAGTATTTTATTTCAGTCTAAAAAATAAATTAAACTTCCTAAATAAAATAAAATCCTTTTCATTGTGACCATTTTCTTGACCTAAAATAATTAAGACTTACGGGCTATTCTGAAGACCAAAAAGACACATCACCTTGGCTACTAAAATGACCAAAATACCCTTGTTATATAAATAGCTGTATTTTGTATTTTAAATATTTCCTAATATACCATAAGGAAATATTGACCCAAGGACAATGTTACGTTAGCTATGTCTTCGACCTACAAGTGAAATGACTAAAATATCCCTCTACACATTGCCGTTCATTTAGAGAGGAAAGAGTGTATTAATACATCTCTAAAAGGCATCTACTATCCTTAGGCTTCTAGTCCAATGATCCACGACTTCTTGGAATATTCTAACTTTCCAAGTGAGCTACCTTAAAGCCAATATCCAAATCATATTCTCTAGGGCCCTAGATAATTAGATCATTTGGACAACTACAAGGGGCGATATAGTGTAGACACTATCTTGTACAAGTCTGTCTTGACTAATTAGTCACATATACCTAACATACCAGTATATTGGTCTTTCTCAAGAACCTCAACTATAGTATATCAAAATATAGGCTTCCAGCTTCGTTAGACTACCTACTTATACTCAAGTTGTAGAGTACAAGTCCACGCTGTAGCAGTAGTTGTCTGAGTTTCTATTACATAGTACTTTTTAGAAACCACTACTACAAATCCGTTCTACGGGTTCAAAATATGCTTGTGTTATAAAATGAGTAGACTACTCATTAGCTAAAGAAAAGCCATTCCCTATTCAGAATTCATAATACAATAACTTTGTCATGATAAGATTCTTATTCTCATCATCTGGTCAAGAACAATAGTTTATGTGTTAAGTATTCCATAGTCCATATAGGCTTCCAGCTTCGTCCATATAGGCTTCCAGCTTCGTCCATATAGTTTATGTGTTATATTGGTCTTTCTCAAGAACCTCAACTATAGTATATCAAAATATAGGCTTCCAGCTTCGTTAGACTACCTACTTATACTCAAGTTGTAGAGTACAAGTCCACGCTGTAGCAGTAGTTGTCTGAGTTTCTATCACATAGTACTTTTTAGAAACCACTACTACAAATCCGTTCTACGGGTTCAAAATATGCTTGTGTTATAAAATGAGTAGACTACTCATTAGCTAAAGAAAAGCCATTCCCTATTCAGAATTCATAATACAATAACTTTGTCATGATAAGATTCTTATTCTCATCATCTGGTTAAGAACAATAGTTTATGTGTTAAGTATTCCATAGTCCATACCTTACTATGAAAGACCTCTATTCACATGAACCATTTACTTAAACACAATTAGTCTTTTCCAATAAAATCGTGCACAAATATAAAGAAGATTTCACAAATAAATTTTGAAAAAAAAAATACTTTTTATTAATAAATTAAATTAGAAACCTAGACTAAAAGGGCATATATTCCAACAATCTCCCACTTGCACTCCAAGACTTAGTAAGTCCAAAGGTGCCTACCCTTATAGCATTTATGTGTCTTCTAAAGACTCTTTCTGCTAAAGGCTTGGTAAAAGGATCTGTTAAATTAGTCACCGAGGTAATCTATTCTACCATGACTACCCGTCTCTGGATTAAATTCTGGATTAGGTGGTACTTCCTCTTTTTGTGGTTCCTAGGCTCTTTATATTGTGAAACTGCACCAGTGTTGTCGCAATACATCACAATCGATTTGTCCATTTGTGGCATGACTCTAAGTTCTAAAAGGAACTTCCGGAGCTAAATTGGTTTCTTAGACGCCTCTGAAGCTACCACATACTCAACTTTCATGGTTGATTTAGCAATGCAAGATTGATTGATACTCCTCCATAAAATGGCTCTTTCAGACAAGGTGAAGACATATCCACTAGTGGATTTTCTCTCATCCTTATCTGCCTGGAAGTCTGAGTCTGTGTATCCTGTAGGAACTAAGTCATCAACCTTGTAAACTAGTATATAATCTCTCGTATCTTTAAGATACTTGAAAATATACTTTACAAGCAACCAATGAACCTCCCCCGGGTTTGATTGATATCTGCTAACTACGCCTACGGTAAAACAGATATTTGGCCTAGTACACAGCATAGCATACATGAGACTTCCCACAGTTGAAGCATATGGAATCCTACTCATTTTATCATTTTTTTCTTGAGACTTTGGCAATTCTTTAAAGAAAAAGACAACCCATGTCTACAAGAGATCAATGCTTCCTTGCACGAGTCCATGCTGAACTTGGCCAGCATCTTGTCAGTGTATGTAGTTTGGGATAAACCTAACATTCTCTACTTCCTATTTCTAAGAAGTTTTATTCTGAGAATGTAACTGGCTTCACCCAAGTCCTTCATACTAAATTGACTAGATAGTCAAACCTTAGTAGATTACAGTGTCCCTACATTATTTCTAATAAGTAGAATGTCATCCACATATAGGATAAGAAAAACCATATTTATGCCTTCCAATTTCCTATACACACATAGTTCATCCTCATTTTGAATGAAACCGTAAGACTTTACACTCTCATCAAAACGAATGTTCCATGCTTTGGATGCCTGCTTAAGTCTATAAATGAATTTCTTAGAGTTACAAATCCTATATTCTTGGCCTTTAGTAATAAAACTTTCTGGTTGGGACATATGGATGTTTTCACTAAGATGGCCATTTAAAAATACCGTATTGACATCCATTTGCTATATCTCGTAGTCATAACGACATGTGATGGAAAGGAGGGTACAGATGGACTTAAGCATGGCAATCGGGGGGAAAAGGTTTCCTCATAGTCGATCCATTCTTTCTGAGTATACCTATTTGCCACAAGCCAAGTTTTGAAGGTTTTCACCTTCCCATCCGCTCTCTTCTTCCTCTTGTAAACCCACTTACACCCAATATATTTTATCCTTTTAGGTGATGCTACAAGATCCCAAACTTGATTGAAATACATAGACTCAATCTCGGTTTTTATTGCTTCATGCCATAGGTCTGCATTGGCATCAACAATTACCTTCTCGTATCTAGTGGGATCTTGTTCCTGATGGTTGGAGACTAGGTCAAAAGCCTCTCCTATCCATCTTTTTGGAACTCTAGATATCCTCACACTATGACGAGGCTCCATTTGTATAGGTTCCTGAGACTATGCCTCTTCTTATTTTATAATCGGGTTAGGAGAAGTTGATTCAGAAGATAACTTCTCTTCGAGTTCCAACCTTGTCAAACTTTTGGTGGATGTACTTTTTTCATCCTCCAAGTATCTAGCATTTGTAGTCATAAGTACCTTCTGCTCCTTGAGATGATAAAAGTAACTACCCTTTGTACCTTTTTGATACCCAATAAAATAACATAATTCTGATCTTAGTTCTAACTTGTCTCCTTTGATCACTACATAAGTTGGACAATCTTATATCTTGAGATGATTTAGACTTGGCTTATGCCCAGTCCACATCTTATAGGAAGTCCTAGGTACTAACTTGGAAGTCACCAAATTTAGAATATATGTTGCTATTTCTAGGGCATATCCCTAAAAAGATACTGGAAGAGTAGCATGAGACATCATACTTCGAACCATTTCCATCAATGTCCTATTCCTTCTCTCAACTACTCCATTCTGCTGGGGTGTCCTCGGTACAGAGAGTTGGGATCTATCCCATGATGTATTATGTAGTCCTTGAATTCACCAAGGAGGTATTCTCCACCATGATTCGATCGTAAGGTCTTGATTAGCTTACCTGTTCGATGCTCTATGATATGATCTTGTGTGTGATTTTTTGTGGTGTTTTGAGTGGTTTAGTTGGTTATATGTTCAGCTTAATCAATAGGACAAAAAATAGGGATTCTTCTTGAGACAAAAAGGAGAAAATGAAATAACAACCTACCCTCTATCAAACCCTTAAAGAACTAAGCTTCAAAGACCCTCAAGAATAGTAGAAAGTTCTACTATAATCTCACTCTAATATTCTTGAAGTAACAAAGACAAACAAGAACAAATAGAATAGAGAAAATAGGCACCCAAGTAATGAAATTCAAACAAATCTTAGAAGAACAAAGCAACTAAGACCTATTCAAAGAAACCACATTGGATTATCCATAAGATTTGTAGACTCATTCATAAGGAGGGCTAACCCTTAAGTATGGTCTTGAACAAGATGAATAAGGTGGCTAAGGCCTCTCAAGATTCTCTTTCAAATTTTGAATAAAGTGAGTGAATTGTCTTGTCAAATTACTAAAGGTGCTATTTATACTACCCTAACCTTAGCTAAGTAATCCCTGAGGTTCTATTATAGTTAAGGGTCTTAATAAGTCTTTACAAACACTTAAAATTAAAGAAAATTAGAGAAAACATAAAAAACGCGAGGTAGCTGACGGCTGCCTAGGATGGAGTCGACGCCGGCTAGGGCCTTCAAGCCGGCGCCGGTTAGGCTCTGTCTTCGGTCAGTTGTGCGCCAGAATGAAGTCGTTGTTGGGTAGGTTGAAGCTGGCACCGGATTGGCTGCTTAGGGCCGGCGCTGGCTATCCGCTGGAAGGCCTTATTTGGTCAAGTTTCATCCACCTTTATTGCTGGCTTGAGTTTTTGTTGGGGTCTTTCTTGGATAGTCATCAAAATAAACTCTTGGCTAGCTTCCTCAACCTTCCAACCCTCTTTCATCCTCAAGCATAGTTTTATGAGCAATTGAAATTCACCTTAAAACTTCTTGGACCTAGATCTTGTCATCGATCCTTGTCCTTGCATGGTCATGCCTCCCCCTCCTTGAACTTGACCTCCATGATGAAGCGGAGTCTCATCATCTCCCCCTCATTGAAAAGGATTCGTCTCCAAATCATTGTCATCATCTACATCAAAGGGAGAGAGGTCATTAACATTAAAAGTGTCACTAACATGATACTCATCGAGTAAATCTATATTATAAGTGTTATCTCCAACTTTGGCGAGAACTTGAAATGGACCATCCCCCCTTAAATATAGTTTGCTTTATCATTGCGTAGGGAATCTCTCCTTGTGAAGGTGCACTCATACCTAATCGCTCGGCTCAAATGACACATTTTTCCTTCCTTAATTGCGCTTATGGGCGATCTTTTCATTACGTTTTGCAATGGTTGCTTTCACCTTCTCATGGAGTGCCTTCACCATTTTCGCCTTCTTAGCTCCATCGAGATTCAACCGTTCACCTATAGGGAAAGGAACCAAATCTAAAGGAGTTAGAGGATTAAAACCATATACCATTTCAAAAGAAGAATAATAAGTGGTAGAGTGAATAGCCCTATTGTAAGCAAACTCAATGTGTGGCAAGCACTCTTCCCAAATTTTCAAGTTCTTCTTGATTATGGTCCACAAGAGTTGGGTAAGTGTTTGGTTGACCATCTCCATTTGTCCGTCCGTTTGAGGAAGACAAGCTGTGGAAAGCAAAAGATTAGTACTAAGTTTGTTTCATAAAACTCTCCAAAAGTGGCTAAGGAATTTAGTATCCCTATCCGAGACAATAGTTCTTGGAATCCCGTGCATTCTTACCATTTTCTTAAAGAATAAATCTGCAATATAGGACGTATCATTAGTCTTAGAACAAGCCACAAAATGAGCCATTTTAGAGAATCGATCAACAATCACAAACATGGAGACCTTACCCCCCTTGGACCTAGGCAGTCCTAAGATGAAGTCCATTGAAATATCAACCCAAGGCACATTAGGTGTGGACAAAGAAGTATACAGACCATGGGGAAGGGATCTAGACTTAGCTTGCCTACAAATAATACATTAAGAACAATATCTCTCCACATCTTTTCTCATTTTTGGCCAAAAGAAATACTCCTTAAGAATTCCTAAGGTCTTTGCAACACCAAAATACCCAATTAGTTTCCCACTATCGGCCTCCCTAACTAGCAACACCCTAATAGAACTCGTTAGCACACAAAGCCTTGCTTCCCTAAATAAGAAACCATCATGCCTATAATATTTGGCAAATGTACTTTTCTCACAAGCATGGAAAATATCCCCAAACACCTTATCATCAACATACAAATCTTTCATAAGTTCAAAACCAAGAAGTTTAGCATCCAAAAAATGTAATAGTGCATAGCTTTGAGATAATGCATCCACTACCATATTTTTCTTACCCTTCTTGTATTGAATAACATATGGAAATGTCCCAATAAACCATCCACCTTGCATGCCTCTTGTTCAAATTTTGTTGGCTTTTGAGGTGTTTAAGGGTCTCGTGATCAGTATGAATGACAAACTCTCTTGGCAAAATGTAGTGTTGCTAATATTCTAAGGTCCTTACTAAGACAAAAAGCTCTTTGTTATAGGTAAAGTAATTGACGGCCGCCCTAGACAATTTCTCACTAAAGTATGCAATGGGTTTCTTATCTTGGGTCAAGACCGCACCAATTCCCACTCCATTTGCATCACACTCTATCTCAAATGCCTTCTCAAAATTAGAAAGAATAAGAATTGGGGCTTGGCTTAATTTGTCTTTGAGGGTTTGAAAGACTTGTTGTTGAGCTTCCTCCCACCTAAATCCCACATTTTTCTTTACCACTTTAGTTAGAGGGGCGGCTATAGTGCTAAAATTTTGGATGAACCTCCTATAGAAGCTAGTTAGCCCATGGAAACTACGGACTTGGGTAATGGTGGTAGGGATTGGCCAATCTTTGATGGCTTTCACTTTTCCCTCGTCAACCTCAATTCCTTTAGCACTCACAACATACCCAAGGAATGTAATCCTCTCCAAATAGAAAGAGCACTTCTCAATGTTAGCATACAATCTATCCCTTCAGAGGGCAATAAGCACATTTTGCACATGATTTAAATGATCCACATATGATTTGCTATAGATTAATATATCATCAAAGTACACAACAACAAATTTTCTAATGAATTCCCTCAAAACATGGTTTATTAATTGCATGAAAGTACTAAGAGTATTAGACAATCCAAAGGGCATGACAAGCCACTCATACAACTCTTGTTTAGTTTTAAAAGCCGTTTTCCATTCATCCCCTTCTCTTATTCTAATTTGGTGATAACCGAATTTTAAATCAATTTTAGAGAAAATGCATGCACCAAATAGCTTATCAAGCAAGTCATTTAGCCTAGGAATGGGATAGCGGTATTTTACCGTGATGTTGTTGATAGCGTGACAATCCACACACATATGCCATGTCCCATCTTTTTTGGGTACCAAGAGAATCGGAACCGCACATGGGCTTTAGCTTTCTCTCACATGTCCCTTCTCAAGCAATGCCTCTACTCGCTTTTGTAACTCCTTGGATTCCTTCGGGTTGCTTCTATATGCCGGTCGGTTGGGGATAACGGCTCCGGGCACAAAGTCGATTTGATGCTCAATCCCTCTTATAGGTGGTAGTCCTCTGGGCACTTCTTTTGGAAACACATCTTCAAATTCTTGAAGAATAGATGCAATTTCATTAGACAAAGACAATGTAGAATCATTAGTAAAAACATAAGAACCTTTGCATAAAAGAAGAATAATCAGTACCTTAGTTTCTATAGCCTCTATGACCTCACTTTCTTTTGCAAAGTAATTCACTCTTTTTTTTACCTCCTCTCTCTTGTCCTTGCTCACTCCTATCCTTGATTGTTAAATGTACTTATTTGTTCATCTTCTCTCTCAACTATTTTTCTTTCCTCTCAATTTCTTGTTTTTGTTTAACATCTTGCGCTCCCTTTTTCTTTTCTTTCTTCTTCATAATTCTTTGATCTTTATTCACCTCACTAGGGGCTATAGGGGTGAGGGTAAACTTAGTTCCCTCCTTGAGTAGGGAATAAGTATTCTTCCAACCATAATGCTTTACATGCCTATCGTATTGCCAAGGCCTCCCTAAGAGCTAGTGACCTGCTTGCATGGGTACCACATCACATAGCACATCATCCTTGTATTTTCCCATTTCAAAAGGTACCAAAACTTGTTTGTGTACTCTCATTTCTCCGCTATCGTTCAACCATTGTAATTTGTAAGGCTTGTGGTGTTTAATCCAACTCATGTCCAATTCTTCAACCAAATTTGCACTAATTACGTTAGTGCAACTCCCACTATCGACAATGACACTACAAGGGGTCTTGCTGAATTAGATACCTAGTGTAGAAAATGTTCTCTCTTTATTGGTGATCTTGATTCTTAATGGCTTGTGAATTCAGTGACCTTCTTCTGACTCCCAACAAAGAGTATTCTTGACCAACAACTTCCCCTTCATAACTTTTCTCATCTCCATTTCCCTCTTAGTCTCCTTGGTATCTTTCTTCCTCTTCTTCTTCGTCGGTAGAAACCTCACCATAGGGGTTAGTATACATCGTTCTCTTGCTTGGACACTCATGGGAAGTATATCCATATCCAATGCACTTAAAACACTTGATATCCCTATTCATTTGTGGCTTCTCCATATCTTTTCCCTTGTCCTTTTTCCATCATTCTCTAGGTTTCCAATCCTCCCTAGGTTTCCAACCTTCCCTAGGTTTGTTGATGCCCCTTTGGAATGGCTTAGGGGCTTCATCCTTCTTAATTGGCACCTTGCTAGTAGTGTTGGGGTTTGGCAGTGGTGGTCTAGTTAATGCCCTCCTCTTTAATTGCTTCTCAATCTTCATAGCGGCATGTACCATATTCTCCAATTGTTCATAAAGGTGCAATTCTACCAAATTGGCAACTTTCCTATTTAATCCTCCCAAGAACCTTACCCTCATTACTCTAGGATCCTCATTGATTTGAGCTCTTATCAATATTACTTCCATCTCTTTATGGTAATCTTCCATACACTTATTCCCTTGCTTGAGTGATTGGAGCCTTTGGTAAAGATCATTGAAATAATGGTGTGGTATAAACCTTGTCTTCATCATATCTTTTAACAAATTCCAACTAGCCATAATTTCCACTCCTATTTATCTCATTTGTGCACTAACTTGCACCTAACAAACCAAAGCATACTCCAAAAATCCCAAAATAGCCAACCTCACATTTGACCTCTCACTATAGGTATGACTTTTTAGGAAGATCTCCATCTTACTCTCCCACTCGAAATATGCTTCGGGGTTACTCTTGCCGTACAATGTGGCCATTTTCAATTTGATGTGGTTCAACTCCTTCTCCTCATCATTTGCTTATCTCCTACCTCCTCTATTGCCCCATCCTCTATAGTGTTCCCCAAGGGATTCAACTTATACCCCCTCATACCATTCATCAACTCCCACAAACTCCATTTCTAACCCCCTCAGGTTGTTTCCACCATTCCTTCCTTGGCCCCTATCTCGTCCTCATCTCATACCAAGTCTTCCCTTTCTCATAAAAGCTTGTTGGAATCCCCCGATTGAATGCTCATCCCACTCTTACCAACCACATGTGTATGGACTTGGGTATAAAAATTATACAAAAATTAAGCACATTCCAAATCAAATTTACACTAAAACGTTAACCCCAAATCACACATATGAGCAAGCGTACTCATCATTAACAGAGCATAGGGTTCAAACGAGTGTCGATCCTCAAGGAACAAGTAGACATTAATCACATTTCTTTCATTGTTTAACTGACTCAATAAAGCGAAAAACAAATAAAGAGAAAAAAATAAAATAAAAGAAAATCAAAATAAAAATATATACATGTTGAGGATGGAGAAGTATGCAATTCAAACCATTGTTTGGATAAACATGATCTTAAAGTACCCAACCATTATCATAACTAATTATTCTATTGGCATCATGAAGGATGAAGGTAGACTCACTTCGATGGTCAATCTATGAAATCACTATCTTCTAGATGAATTAGAATCACTTGGTCCGTCTCAACTAATGCATCCAAAAGATGTATTAAACACAATCCTTAGTTAAATTCCATTGGTCTCGGAAAATTTAAAGTATGAAATTAATCAATGAATCCTTGGTCTCGAAAGACATCAATTAACCTTCAATTACCAGTTCAAAGCAATCAACCCTCTTTGGTCCAGCAAGTCAATGGCCAACAGAATATGAAATTAATAAATTGAAATTACCATCAACCCCCTTTGGACAAGCAAGTTAATGAAAAGAACCAAACACCTAATCTCATAATAAGTACAAATAATTGAATACCAAGAATAATAACCAGTCAATCAAAATATCAGACAACTCTAGAAATCATGAATATCTAAACAACGTTGAATTACAATAAAACAATTAACATATCATTGTCAAGAAAAAGAAAACAAAGTAAAAAAAAGCACTCATAGACAAGCCTCTTTCTTCTTTCTTTCAAGACCTTCTTATACAATCCTCCTTGAATTAAAGAATTCCTTCTCTGATTTGAGTGATTCTCTATGATAATCAATGAATTCTCCTCTTTTTTTCCTTGTGTTTTTCATCTATTTATAGAGTTAGGAAGTGCCTAAACTCGTAGGTACAATGTTCTTGGCCGAGTAGAAGTTGGAAAGTACTAAAACTCCACAAATTACCAAAAACCGCGTAGAAAAATCACAGCACTGCCTTAGCTTCAAGGCATAGCCGATACCGCCTTGGCTCTCGGAGCCGGCGCCGGTTGTGTTCTGTTTCTCTGCTTGTTGGCCAATTTTTCTCCGAATTTCACATGATGAAGACCAGAATGCAGCCAGCGCCGCCTTGACTCTTAGAGCCAGTGCCGGTTTGACTTTGTGTTGCTCTGTTTTAACAATTTTTCGTCGCTTCAAAGTATGTACAACCAGTGCATGGCCGGCGCCGGTTCCAGTGCCTTAGGCAACACCGCCTCTCCTCTGTTTTTCCACGTTTGTGCTTCGTTTTACTCTAAAAATCTGTATTAATGAACAAAATACCTTTTTAAGGGTAAAATCTCAAATATGAAGGAATATGACTAGTTACTGAACAAAATGTATCACAAAAGAACCTCAAATAGTTAGGAAAAATATGACTAATTTAGCCCCTATCAATTCGCTCACACTTAGCTCTTTGCTTGTCCTCAAGCAAAGTATCAAGAACAAGTAGGAAAACACAAGGTTTCATTAATTACTCAATCAATTTCAAAACAATATCTTCAATGCTTTCTTCATTTAAGAACATAAAACACATGCTACTACATCTTTCACAACAAATGCAAGACTTGTGTTAGTGATAAATGACTTAGTAGAACCATCCCAATATTTTACAATATTCTCAAACCATTGGAAAGAATTTAGTTCAAAAAGAATATGCATTCCATAGGCTTACTTTTCATATCCTCTCTCCACTAATCCGAGACATATCATGATTCTACTTAGATTAAATAGGATTTTTAAGCTTGTAATGTAAGGCTAAAGGCTTGCAATGTAGCTTATCAAACAAAGGATATAGGAGAATCAAAAGTAAAAGAAAAACTGTGAGTTAGCAAGAAAAGGATAAACAAAATGAATCAATAATTTCCAACTTTTCTTGCTCTCCTATTCCAAAAATCGATCAAACCATAACCTTATTCAGCAATTCTTGTGCACTTCAAGCAAATCTTGCATTTTTTCTCTTTCTTTTTCTCATCAACTCTTCTATATTTTTTTCACAAGATCACTCAAATTTTCCAGCAATGGTGTCAAGTACTTTAATATGAACTTTAACTTTTACAGCTCAATCACCATTTCTTTTGTGATATTTTCTTTTCTTCTTCTTTCAGTTGTCTTTTCCTTCACTACTGCTATTTTTGTTTTCTTTTTCTTTCTCTTTCTTTCTAGCAGCTTTTTGTTTGTTTTTTTTTTTCAATCCCTCTATTTTTTTTCTTCTCTTTCTTTGCTTTCTTTCCTCTTTCTAGTTCAACTCAGTATTAATCCATGACTGAAAGTAATAAGCCATGATCTTTATCCCAACATTCTTTCTCAACATTCTCATATATATACTTTCATCCATCAAGAGCATAAAGATTTGGGAAATTATTCAAACTCTCAGCAACAAGCAATGAACAAAATATTGTGACGGGTTTTAATGAAAGAAATCAATAATTTAGGCTCAAAATAGGTGCTAAGGATAATATAACAATAGGTTGGTTTGAAAAGCTTAAACTATCCAAAGAAGGCCTATTACTGTCTTCTCTAAGTTAAATCATGATTGTCTTTCTTATTTCGCCTCGAGAGTTATTCAAGTAAGTTCTAAAATGCTCCATGAATTTTAGTAGAAAAACAGGTTTAAGGACAATGCGAAGCATTTGATCAAAAACTACTTCATCCAAGTGAGTGCAAAAAGTTATGCATAATCCATAAATGATCTAGAACATATGCTCTATAATCCATCATAAAGACATGCACTAAAAATATAGCTTGAAATCTCAAGAATTTGCAACAAAAGTTTGAAAAAATTTTCCCTCAAAATTTTTTTCTCCCAAGAAGGCTAAAGTATATGTATAGAAGACTTGTCAATCAAATCACTCCCCCACACTTAAATTGGACATTGTCCTCAATGGCCAAATAAATATAACAACGACTGAATAATACCATGGGACCAAAAATATAAAGGAGAAGAGATAAGAAAAACAAACTTCATACATTGCGCATTATGCTGTACAAGAGCTGAATGCTTGAAGAATGAGGCAGTGGCAAAGTACCTAAAAAAGAACAATATAAAAGAGCACACCAAAGCATAAAAACTAGAAAAGAAAAATAAATCAACAACAAAAGAAAGAAAATAGTATAGAATAGAGAAGTACAAGAAAAATGATAACAAAATCAAAACACACAAAGATAAAAGAAAAAAATCTGAAGAAAGCAAATAGACACGACTCAATAAATAATGATACAAACTCTTTCTACTCATTATGCTTCCTCATTAAACCTTTGGAAAAGAGATTAAAGCTCCAAGTAGAAGATAAGCATAATGAAAGTGGAAAGAACGGAGGATTTTGAAAAATGGAAGGTTCAGGAAAACGATTTGTCTTAGCAAAGCAAAACACATAAACCCTATTCTCCAACATTCCTTTAGACACATAATTATCTTTTTCAACATATAAGTGCACATAGTATCTAACGGATGCATCAACTTTGAAATCACCAATTAACCCTTCAAAAGAATTTTTACAATTAAAATTCCTCTTAAAACTTAGCAATTGAGTTCTTAAGGATAGTATCAAGAAATCCTTACTTTTCGACACATCTACAAAAGCTAAGTTACCACCCATTAAATGGGGTGAAGGGTAGAAATTTCCACCATCCTCCAAGGACTTCTTATGATATAATGTTGAAAGATCCAACTCCTTAAAGTATGCTAAAGTCAATACATCATTATTTGGACCTATATTCTCCAAGAAAAGAGAGGAACCTAAGAAATCACGTGACAAAGAGAGATTTGGATTATTAGCACATAGCGAAGAATTGAATACCTCCCTTCGCACAGTGGATAATTGCCCCTCATAGCATCTCTCCTCTCCTTGGAGATTCTTTGGTTCAAGTGTATGGGCTAGCATGAACTCATGAGTCTTCTCAACAATCTTAACTAATTGTTTCCTTTGATCGCACAATCATTGGGAAGCTATTTCATGCCACTGAACAGATGAATTTATATTGGCAACAAAAGAATTCACTAATGCTTCTAATGACGTCTCACTAAAAACATCAATGTGAGCTTGTAATTTTGCCAATCAATACACTAATGCTTTTTTTTTAAATGCAACACGCAGTACTAATGAATCATGCAATGTAATTCATGAAGACACGATAAAAAGAACAAAACAAAATGACGAAAATAAAAATTGTTCCAAACAGCAAAAATGACTTCACTGCTTTCCATGGGCTACACCTATAAAAGACAAGAAGAAGGTTAGATAAAAAAATTAAAAGAAGAATCCCCCGATTGAATGCTCATCCTACTATTACCAACCACATGTGTATGGACTTGGGTATAAAAATCATACAAAAACTAAGCATATTCCCAATCAAGTTTACATTACAATGTTAACCCCAAATCACACATATGAGCAAGCGTACTCATTATTAACAGAGCATAGGGTTCAAACGAGTGTCGATCCTCAAGGAACAAGTAGACATTAATCATATTTGTTTCATTGTTTAACCGACTCAATAAAGCGAAAAACAAATAAAGAGAAAAAAATAAAATAAAAGAAAATCAAAATAAAAATATATACATGTTGAGGATGGAGAAGTATGCAATTCAAACCATTGTTTGGATAAACATGATCTTAAAGTACCCAACCATTATCATAACTAATTATTCTATTGGCATCATGAAGGATGAAGATAGACTCACTTCGATGGTCAATCCATGAAATCACTATCTTCTAGATGAATTAGAATCACTTGGTCCGTCTCAACTAATTCATCCAAAAGATGTATTAAACACAATCCTTAGTTAAATTCCCTTGGTCTCGAAAAATTTAAAGTATGAAATTAATCAATGAATCATTGGTCTCGGAAGACATCAATTAACCTTCAATTACCAGTTCAAAGCAATCAACTCTCTTTGGTCCAGCAAGTCAATGGCCAACAGAATATAAAATTAATAAATTGAAATTATTATCAACCCCCTTTGGACCAGCAAGTTAATGGAAAGAACCAAACACCTAATCTCATAATAAGTACAAATAATTGAATACCAAGAATAATAACCAGTCAATCAAAATATCAGACAACTCTAGAAATCATGAATATCTAAACAACGTTGAATTACAATAAAACAATTAACATATCATTGTCAAGAAAAAGAAAACAAAGTAAAAAAAAACACTCATAGACAAGCCTCTTTCTTCTTTCTTTCAAGACCTTCTTGTACAATCCTCCTTGAATTGAAGAATTCCTCCTCTGATTTGAGTGATTCTCTATGATAATCAATGAATTCTCCTCTTTTTTTCCTTGTGTTTTTCATCTATTTATAGACTTAGGAAGTGCCTAAACTCGTAGGTACAATGTTCTTGGCCGAGTAGAAGTTGGAAAGTACTAAAACTCCACAAATTACCAAAAACCGCATAGAAAAATCACAGCACTGCCTTAGCTTCAAGGCATAGCCGATACCGCCTTGGCTCTCGGAGCCGGCGCCGGTTGTGTTCTGCTTCTCTGCTTGTTGGCCAATTTTTCTCCGAATTTCACATGATGAAGACCAGATGCAACCAGCGCCGCCTTGACTCTTAGCGCCAGTGCCGGTTTGACTTTGTTTTGCTCTGTTTTAACAATTTTTCGTCACTTCAAAGTATGTACAACCAGTGCATGGCCGGCGCCGGTTCCAGTGCCTTAGGCAACACCGCCTCTCCTCTGTTTTTCCACGTTTGTGCTTCGTTTTACTCTAAAAATCTGTATTAATGAACAAAATACCTTTTTAAGGGTAAAATCTCAAATATGAAGGAATACGACTAGTTATTGAACAAAGTGTATCCCAATAGAACCTCAAATAACAAGAAAAAATATGACTAATTTCGCCCCTTTCAGCTCTCGAGGTCAACAATAGCTCTCAAGTCTTCTGCTTCCTTAAAAGCAGCAATCATTTTTATCATATACTCTTTAACTGATACTCCCTTAGCCATCTTGGTGTTTATGATCGTTCGAAGAGCCTCCTGCCTTGCTGGCAAGCTCTTATCCGCGAATATTGTAGCTAGCGATGTGCTTATATTATACATAGTGGCCATGTGCTCATGTTTAGATTGAAACACATTTGACATGGAAACTAACATATAGCATCGGGCTAGCTCCTCGGCCTTCTTCCATGCCTTTTCAGCCTCACGCTCCTCAGCGATGGAACCTTTCCTGATTATTGGGCAGGTCTCGTATAGGACATATACTTATACTCTTTGGCTGTGAGTATTATGTCCAGGTTCCTTTTTTAGTCCACATACTTTGGACCCGTTAGCTTATTCTCGTAGAGAATAAAGGCTAAAGGACTGAAAGAACCTCTACCAACCATTTTTGAAATTTTGAAAAACAAAAGAAATTCTAAGTATTTGTAAAACAAAAATAATTTTGTGCACTTTATCCTTATATTAAACTTGATAATAGCTAACCCCATTATTGTTATCTTTAACATGATTAATTTGGCTCTTAGGAAAACTGACATAACTTCTTGGAAGATTAACAATTTTTTAAGCTAAGTGTGTTAGCGACCACAAATTAATTTTCATTCTAGGTAATGATCTAGAAGGTAACTCTGTCGAGGGGATAGCCATTTCTTCTCATTTCCTATTGACATACCTCGCATTATAACCTCCAACATGGGCTGGCCGATCATAATACGTGTCTCGGATTATTAATTACATTATTCCATTAGTTCTAGATCCTTATGGTATCTCCATCCTATATGGGTTCACTCCCAGGGTGACGCGAAGAGACTCACGATCTCTAATAAGGATCGTGATGGAAGTCGTGAGGCCATTGGAACCCCTCTCCCACTTAAGTTTTTAAATAAGGATTTTCTTGAAAAATTATCATTTGAAAGTTTTCAATTAAATTACTCATTTAAGTTAACATAAAATGTCTAAATCCAAAAAAATTTCTATGTCAAGGTTTGTTCCCTTTGAAAAAATTTTCCTCATGGATTAACTTTATTTAAGTAAAAAACTTAATAATTTCAAAACTTCCCCATTTAAAAAATTCCTAGAGATTTTGATCTCAAGGTTTTATTTGACAAAAATAAACTTTTCTAAGCTAAAATAAATTAAAATGGCTTTCCATTTTAACTTACAAAAATTTTTAAATCCAACATATTTTCTATGTTAAGGATTAATTTTTATTTAAGTTAAAATAATCATTTAATTAAAAAAAATATTTTTCCTTGTCAAATAAAATTTTCCAAAGACTTTGGTCTTCGAGAAAAGTGCACACAGGATTTAAAATAATTAGCATGCTAGAAAATTATAAATGTTTTTATGCTTTTCTATTCTTAATCCTAAGTGCCCAAATAAAAAAATTAAATACATTAATTAAATTAATTAATGATTTTGTTTAATTGTAATATCCTTTACTATTATTTTTTATGCAAAATATTCAATGAATATTAATTATTACAATAAAAATAAATTCGCCAAGTATGAGACCAAAACAAATATATATATATATATATATATATATATATTTACTCTGGTCCAGTGCACCCACCACACTGAATCATGGCCCCCATGGGAAGACTCATGGACCATGGTCTGCAGGCAGGTGCTCGCAACCCGCTCGTTTGATGCAGTAGCTGTTAGTGTTATGCCCTAAAGGCAATCACTTGTATATTGTATATGACACATTTTATTTTAATAAAAGACATTATTTACTTTATAGTTTCTTTTATTTACTTTTGTGTAAAATAACTGTTAGATAAAGTCTCTAGTACAACACTATGTTAAGGAAATCATGATATGAGATTCCTACTACACTGTATAATGTTATTACTTAAATAGTCCCTAGTCATAGCATTAATGAGACAGGACATCATTAATGAGTTAAGACTAGTATGTGTTAGACTTCCTGATTTGATTAGGCGGTGGTCCTCATATCCATGAGTTTTGAGATACTCAAAGTTAACACACGGATGCTTGTTAATGGAACAAGTACATTGGATGACCTAACTATGAGATAATCACATGGATAACTATTTAGTGATAGTGATATAATCTCAATATAGCAAACGTGCAAGTATCCTTAGACTTGAGATCTCCAAGGTACTTTGTTTGCTGAGTTTTATGCTTTGATTCCAATCTCTGGAGCTAGATCGAGGGCCGCCTATGGGATGGATATTGGGTACATTGTGAGGTAAACGAAAGTAGTTGAGAGGGTCAATAAATGATTCACCACTCCTTATAGTAGGGGTGAATATCTCATGGCCACTTGTAGGAATTACTACTCGAGAAGTCCTTGGCCAAGGCATATGTGTATTGGAAATAGTTCCAATTGATACACATCTAGAGTAGTGGGTTCCTGGTACAAGTACTATTGTATTCGAGCTAGAATTAATTCTGGAGGGAGTTGGCACTAATTCCGTACTCCAAACCGAATGATATATTGTATGGTGAAAGGAGTTAATTGCACTGAAATTTGTTATTAACAGTTCATGTCAAGCCACTTGACTTCCTGGACTCTTGGGTGGTCATGATGTGTTGTTGGATACCACTTATGATCTGGGAATATGGGTTTATTAATTGATGAATTAATAAACCAATTCTGATTAGAATTAATATGATTAATTCTAATTAATTATGAATATTAATCTCAAAGACATTTGGATTAATTCATGTTCGCTACCAATTGACTGGGAAACCTAATAGGTCACATACAATAGAGGATTTATATATACTCAAGATGTTATTTGATAACATAGTGGGGTTAATTGGTAGCGAGAGAGACGTTGTTGTGGCTAAATTATAATTAGTTATAATTTATGGTCCAAATTGTAATTATGAGAACTTGATGTTTCCAATTACGATTAGAGAATTCTAATTGTTTTAGAATCTAGAGTTGGAGTAATTTTCCTGTAGATTTTTGTGTAACATATAGATGCTTCACACGAAACCCTAGCTGTATATGACACACGAAATCTACTCCAACCCTAGAACACACGACTTCTTCTTTCTTCTCTCTCTCGTTGCTCTTGATGCAAATAACCCTAGCCGCCACTTAGTTTTTCTGTTAGCACAGAAAAATTCGTGCTTGAGTGTATCCTCTGTGTGTATTTCTGTTAGAGATTATCACACACTGTGATTATAGTGGTTAGACGTTTAACTCTTGTGGTATTTGATCAAGAGGATTGCTGGATCGCACCTCGACTTAAAGAAGGAAAATTTTGTTTTCCACATGATCAAAGAAAGGTAAAAAGCTGTTATCTTTGTTCTCTTTATGTTTTGTTTTCCACACATATACAAAAATTGGGATGGTATCTCGTTTTGTTTTTTCGCTGCGCCATATATGATATGTGTGAGATACCCAACGATAGCTTCCTTCTATGAGGAAGCTATTGAATCCGCGAGGATGCATTCCACGTGCGCAGCCGAGCCGAGGAATGCTTGGGCCCGGCCGCAACTTCAAGCAGTGGCTTGCCTAGGTGACCTTGGTTCCAGACTCACAGAGCTGTGGCTTGGCTCGGCTTCCGGCAGCCCTTTCAGCTCGGCTCTTTTCTTCTTCCGCCAGAAAACTTTTCCTTTCACCAATTTTGCTGCAATTTTCCTAGGGCTTTATTGCAACTCCATTCGCGATCAACTCAAGGCGGTTCTTGTTACATTTTTTCAACAAAAAAACATGACATCCACCCATACCCTTTCAAATCGGGTTTAGACGAAGGCTAAACAAAGTAGTAAAAGAAAATTGTACAGAGATCCTATACCTCAACTAGGAGGTTTAGAACGCACCTACCCATACCCAAATAGCGAAGGATCTCACCATAATCATCACATTAGTCTTGCCAATTTTATTAACTAGCATGCATCAATCCTAAGCCATTCAAAGTAACATGCTCTAATACCACTTGAAGGCAATTAAAACAAAGGATGCCATGCATGCAGTATGTAAAACCAGAAAAAGCACCCAACACGGCGTAGTGGAAGGCAAAAAAGAATACCTTTGCGTGTCCTTGGTCTGTTTGGCTGAGAAGACGAGGTCATAACCACTAGAGTGGCTACTTATCTTGATGATGATTCCGGTGAAAAACCAACGATCCTCTGGCTTCTCCTTGGCATGTATGCGAAGCTTTTCGCTTCTCAAAATATTCCTCTGCCTAATCTATGTTGGTGAAACAATTGAGGCGAGGAATGGTCGTTATTAATCCTTTGCTATTAGTTAGAAAAGACAAAAAGATGAAAGAGGAAGAAGAGAAAATGAGAGAGAGAGCAGAGGAAAACTCTGAGTTTTTTTACCTGTGTCATAAATCTGTTCTCAAGAACTGAACTCCACAGCTCCTATTCACGTTACTAGATAACTAAAACACTGGTGTTTAATATTTCAAAATATCTAGAGGTTATCAATACAAGAGGTTTAGGTAATCCTTAACTTTTCTGTACCGTGAATAAAAATAGCCCTTTAGTCCAGCCTATTGGGCCAAAATAATTTATTATTTTTCTTGGACCAAATAAGCCCAAAAATAATAACCATTAATTATTTATTTCTTGGACTTATTAGAATAACCTAATAAATAATTAATGTGTCCAACGAACTAAAATAATTATTAAGACTTTTATTAACTAGTTTAAGCCCAGGTTAATTTTTCTAATTATTCAATATGGGTTTAGACCCTGAATAATTAATTAATCAATTAAACTAGATAGTAAATTTAATTTATCTCGTTCTATTATTTTACTCCAGTCTAGAAATTAAATTAGACTTCCTGATTAAAATAAAATCCTTTTCATTGTGACCATTTTCTCGACCTAAAATAATTAAGGCTTACGGGCTATTCTGAGGACGAAAAAGACACATCGCATTGGCTACTAAAATGACCAAAATACTGTTGTTATATAAATAGTGGTATTTTATATTTTAAATATTTTCTAATACACCATAAGAAAATATTAATCCCAATGACAATACTGCGTTAGCTATCTCTTCGACCCACAGGTGAAATGACTAAAATATCCCTCTATACATCATCGTTCATTTAGAGAGGAAAGAGTATACTAACACCTTTCTAAAAGACATCTATCATCCTTAGGCTTCTAGTCCAATGATTCACAATTTCTTGGAATATTTCAGCTTTCCAATGGAGCTACCCTAAAGCCAATATCCAAGTCATGTCTCCCAAGGCCCTGGATAATTAAATCATTTGGACAACCACAAGGGGCGATATAGTGTAGACACTATCTTGTATAAGTCTGTCTTGACTTACTAGTCACATATACCCAACATACCAGTGTATATGTCCTTCTCAAGAACCTCAACTATTGTATATCAAAACATACGTTTCCAGTTTCGTGAGACCACCAACTTATACTCAAGCTGTAGAGTAGAAGTCCATGTTATAGTTGTAGTAGTTTGAGTTTCTATCACATAGTACTTTTTAAAAACTACTACTATAGGTTCTGTTCTACGGGTTCAAAATATGCTTGTGTTAAGAAATGAGTAGACTACTCTTTGGCTAAAGGTAAGTCATTCCCTATTTAGAGTTCATAAAACAATAACCTTGCTATGATGAGATTCTTATTCTCATCATCTGGTTAAGAATAATAGTTTATGTGTCAAGTATCCCATGGTTCATTCCTTAGTTTGAAAGACCTCCATTCACATGAACTATTTACTTAAACATAATGGGTCTTTTCTAATAAAATCCTGCATAAAAATAAAGAAGGTTTCACAAATAAATTTTGAGAAAAATACTTTTATTAATACAAATCAAAATTACATCAGAAACCTAGTCTAAAAGGGCATAAATTCCAACAATGCTTAAATCCGTCTGTATCCTCTTTACCATCACATGTCATCATAACTATGAGATATAGCAAATGGATATCAAGATAGAATTTTTAAATGGCCATCCTAGTGAAGACATTTATATGTCCCAACCAGAAGGCTTTATTGCTGAAGACTAAGAGCATATGGTTTGTAAGCTTAAAAAATTCATTTATGGACTTAAGCAGGCTTCCAGAATATGGAACGTTCATTTCAATGAGATTGTAAAATCTTATAGTTTCATTCAAAACATGGATAAACTATATCTGTATAGGAAATTGGAAGGCATAAACGTAGTTTTTCTTGTACTGTATGCGAATGACATTCTACTCATTATAAATTATGTAGGGACACTGTCATCTACTAAAGTTTAGCTATCTGGTCAATTTAGTATGAAGGACTTGGGTGAAGCCAGTTACATTCTTAGAATAAAGCTTCTTAGAAATAGGAAGCAGATAATGTTAGGTCTATTCCAAGCTACATATATTGACAAGATGCTGGCCAAGTTCAGCATGGACTTATGCAATGGGGCGTTGATCCCTTATAGATATGGGTTGTCTTTTTCCTTAAAAGACTATCTAAAGTCTCAAGAAGAAAAAGATAGAATGAGTAGGATTCTTTATACTTCAGCTGTGGGAAGTCTCATATATGCTATCTTATGTACTAGGCCAGATATCTGCTTTGTCATATGCTTAGTTAGCATAGATTAGTCAAACCCCGGGAAGGTTTATTAGCAGGCTATAAAGTATATTCTCAAGTATCTTAAAGGTACGAGACATTATATGATGGTTTACAAGGTTGATGACTTGGTTCCTACAAAATACACTGAGTCAGACATCCAGACGGATAAGGATAAGAGAAAATCCACTAGTGGATATGTCTTCACCTTATCTGGATGAGCCATTTTATGGAGGAGTATCAAACAATTTTACATTACTGACTCAACTATAGAAGTTGAGTATGTGGCAGCTTTAGAGGTGTTCAAAGAAGCGGTTTGGCTCCAAAAGTTTCTCTTAGAACTTGGAGTCGTGCTACAAATAGACAAACCGGTTGTGATTGTTGGGTATCTCAGGCTCGTATCCTATACGACATAGCGGAAGAATAAAACGAGATACCATCCCAAGACCCGCCTATGTGTGGAAAACAAGACATAAAGATAATAAAGGTAATAACTTTTTACCTTTGTTTGATCGTCCGAAGAACAAAAGTTTCTTCTTCAAGTCGAGGCGTGATTTAGCAATCCTCTTGTGCAAACTCCACGAGAGTTGAACGTCTAACCACTATAATCACAGTATGTGATTATCTCTAAGAGTAATCCACACAGAGGATACACTAAAGCACAAAGTTTTCTATGCTAGCAGAAGAACTAAGTGGCGGCTATGGTTCTTCACAAGAACAATTGAGAGAGAGAGAGAGAAAGAGAGGAAGAAGAGAAGGTTTAGGTGGCTACAATTTTTCATGTGAATTCTACTCTAGGGTTTTCGGTCACATCATCATAAAACACCGAAACATTCACTAAAAATCTGGAATTCTAAAACAATTAGAGTTCCCTAATTGTAATTGGAAATATCAATTTTTCACAATTACAATTTGGACCACAAATTATAACTAATTATAAATTGTCTACAACAACTTCTCTTTCTCTCAATCAACCACATTCTGTTATCAAATAACATCTTGAGTATATAATCCTCTATTGTGTGTGACCTATTAGGTTTCCCAGTCAATTGGTAGCGAACATAAATTAATCTAAACGTCTTTGATATTAATAATCCATAATTAATTAGAATTAATCCTATTAATTCTAATCAGGATTGGTTTATTAATTCATCAATTAATAAACCCATATTTCCAGATCATGAGCGATATCTAGAAACATATCATGACCACCCAAGAGTCTAGGAAGTCAAGTGACTTGACATGAACCATTCAATAACAAATTTCAGTGCAATTAACTCCTTTCACCATACAATATCTCATTCGGTTTGGAGTTCGGAATTAGTGCCAACTCCCTCCAGAATTAATTCTAGCCCGAATACAATAGTACTTGTACCAGGAACCCACTACTCTAGATGTGTATCAATTGGAACTATTTCCAATACACATATGCCTTGGCCAAGGACTTCTCGAGTAGTAATTCCTACAAGTGGCCGCGAGATATTCACCCCTACTATGAGGAGTGATGAATCCTTTATTGACCATCTCAACTACTTTCGTTTACCTCACAATGGACCCAATATCTATCCCATAGGCAGCTCTCAATCGAGCTCCAGAGATTGGAATCAAAGTACAATGCTTAGCAAACAAAGTACCTTGGAGATCTCAAGTCTAAGGATACTTGCACGTTTGCTATATTGAGATTATATCATTGGCACTAAATAGTTATCCATGTGATTATCTCAAAGCTAGGTCATCTAATGCACTCATTCCATTAACAAGCATCCATGTGTTAACTTTGAGTATCTCAATACTCACGGATATGAGAACCACCGCCTGATCAAATTAGGAGGTCTAACACATGCTAGTCTTAATGCATTAATGATGTCCTGTCTCATTAATACTATGACTAGGGACTATTTAAGTACTAACACTATACAGTATAGTAGGAATCTCATATCATGATTTCCTTAATACAGTGTTGTACTAGAGACTTTATTAAATAGTTATATTACTTAAAAGTAAAGAAAAGAAACTGTAAGATAAATAATGCCTTTTATTAAAATAAAATGTGTCATATACAATGTACAAATGATTGCCTCTAGGGCATAACACTAATAGTGATGTATTGCAACAACACTAATGCAGTCTCATAATCCAATGTACCCTGGAACCGCAAAACGGGAAGCACGTAGAGAGGAAGTACCACCTAATCCAGAATTTCATCCAGAGACGGGAAGTTGTGGTGGAACAAATTGCCTTGGAGAATAATCTAGCAAATCCTTTCATCAAGCCTTTGGCGGAGAGAATCTTTAGAAAACACTTAGACACCATAAGGAGTAGGCACGTATGGACTTACTTAGTCTTAGAGTGCAAGTTGGAGATTGTTGGGGTGTATGCCCTCATAATCTAAGTTTCTGATGTAATTTTGACTTGTATTAATAAAAGTATTTTTCTCAAAAATTATTGGTGAAATCTTCTTTATATTTGTGCACAACTTTCATTAGAAAAGACCCATTGTGTTTAAGTAAATGGTTTATGTGACTGGAGGTATTTTACAGTAAGGTATGGACTATGGGATACTTAACACATACCTACTATTATTGCTCGGATAATGAGAATGGGAATCTTTCATGGCAAAGTTTTTGTGTTATAAATTCTAAATAGGGAATGGCTTACCTTTAGCCAATGAGTAGTCTTTTCATTTCATAATACAAGCGTATTTCGAATACATAGAACAAGGCCTGTAGTAGTAGTTTCTAAAAGTACTATGTGATAGAAATCTAGACTACTACTACTAAGCGTGGACTTGTACTCTACAGCTTGAGTATGAGTTGGTGGTCTGATGAAGCTGGAAGCGTATGCTTCGATATATTATAATTAAGGTTCTTTAGAAGGAATAATATACTTGTATGTTGGGTATATGTAATTAGTTAGTCAAGATAGACTTATACAAAATAGTGTCTATACTATATCGCCCCTTGTGGTTGTCCGAATGATCTAATTATCCAGGGACTTAGGGAACATGACTTGGATATTAGCTTTAGATTAGCTCCCTTGGAAAGCGAAAATATTTCAAGTAGTCGTGGATCATTGGACTAGAAGCCTAAGGATGGTAGATGTCTTTTAGAGAAGTGTTAGTACGTTCTTTCCTCTCTAAATGCACGGCAGTGTGTAAAAGGGTATTTTAGTCATTTCACCTGTCGGTCGAAGACATAGCTAACATAGCATTGTCCTTGAGGTTAATATTTCCCTTATGGTGATATTAAAAAATATTTAAAATGTAAAATACAACTATTTATATAACAAGGGTATTTTGGTCATTTTAGTAGGCAAAGCAATATGTCTTTTTGGTCCTCGGAATAGCCCATAAGTCCTAATTAATTTTAGGTTGATAAAATAGTCTCAATAAAAAGGATTTTATTTTATTCAAGAAATATAATTTATTTTTGGACCGGAATAAAATAAAGGGACGAGATAAATTATATTTATTATCTAGTTTAATTAGTTCATTAATTATTTAGGGCCTAAGCTCAGATTGAATAATTAAAAAATTAACCTGGGCTTAAGCTAGTTAATAAAAGGGTTAAATAATTATTTTTATTCATTTGGGCTATTAATTATTTATTGAGTTATTTTAAAAGTCTCAGGTAATAAATAATTCATAGTTTTTATTTTGGGCTCATTGGGTCCAAGAAAAATAATAAATTATTTTGACCTAATAGCATGGACTAAAGGTTTTTTTTTTTTTTTAATTTACGGAACAGAAGAGTTTAGGCTAAGCCAAATCTCTTCTGTTGATTGCCTTCGAATGTTTTGAAATATTAAAACATTGGGGTTTTGGTTATCAGGATTAATGTGAAGTTGTGTGTTTTGATTGAGAGATATAGTAGACACACGAAGAAGAAAAAAACTCAGAAGCTTATTATTTTTCCTTTTCTCTTCTCTCTCATTCGATTTTTCCTTGGGACTTCTTAATTTTGCTAATCAATAGAAAAGAATCAAGAAGAGCTTTTCCTTGCCTAAGTTGTTTTACTAACATAAATTGGGCGGTAGAATATTCTTTGAAGCAAAAGGCTTGGCGTTCATGCCCCGGAGGAGTAGATGGATTGTTGGTTTTCAACTGGAAGTTGTAACAAGTGAAGAAGTCGTATCGTCTTCTTCTTGGCCAAACAAAACAACGACACGAAGAGGTATTATTTTTTTTGCCTTCCGCTACTGTGCATTGTCGATTTTTTTTTTTGTTTTCTTTCATGCATGCATGGATTCTATTTGTTTTCAGAGCTTCATCTGGCTTGGTGTTGGAATCCTCCTTGGAATGTTGTCCAGCAATTTTTCTAGACTTTCTCTTAACGACCACATGTTTTACTTGCACCCAAGGAGCTACCCTGTGGAATTCGCTTTTCTTTTGTAGCGGTAGATAGAGTAACAGGTGGTGCACTAGGCATCATTTCAACTGGTTGGGATGGAATTTGTTCAACCGTGGGTGCTGTAGCGGGTGGAGTTGGAACTTCTTCAGTGGCAGCTTTCTCAGTTTTAGTGGGTGTCTAGAATCCTTTGCAAGCTCATTTTTGTGCTGCGGTGGAATGACTTGCTCATAGGAGACTCCTTCAGTAGTCTTTTCTACTTTCTTTCCCTCCACATTACTCAATCGATTTCCCAAGTTTTGTAGTTTAGTCTTAACGTCTATGCTAAATCCATCAAACTTTTCAAATAAAATATTTAAAGCATTCAAGATGCTTTAAGTCAGTCCAATCTCCTCAGTCATCTGCTTGCCTTTATTGGAGGATTCCTTTGCTATTTTAGCCTTTTGTTTTGTTCCTGTTGAGGCAGCAAGTGTAGTTTTCTTTCCTTCGGCCTTGATTTTGATCAACTTCTCCCTTTCCTTTTTTGACACATCCCTAAGCAAAACCCATTGATTGTTCATTTGTACAAACCCTATTTTTTCAAAAGACTCTATACTGTAGGCATTAATCTTGAGATGTTCAGGAGTACTTGCACCGAGATTCGTGTTGAAATATTTGAAAACCTTTGTCAGTGGATTTCCATAGGGTATGGCTTTGTTAGAAGTGTTTCTCAATTAAAGCATCAGCTTCACAACTAGAAAACCAAAACTGGTCTGTTTTCCTTTTGATAGGGCCAACATTAGTATCATTTGCATGATACTCACAGATGTTTTATGCCCAAAGCTTAGTGCCACGATGGTAGACACCATATGGTGTCAAAACTATTTAGACACTTTGAATTTCAGTTATTTGAATTTTTAAAACTCCTCCCTCTAGTAAACTCTTCTTCAAACCTTCCCAGAACAAATAGGTCCGATTCTTCTAAAAATTTATTCATTTCAAAGAATTGGATTCCTTCGTCTCTGACTCCAAAAATTCGATTCAGCATTTTATGGTCAAATTCTATGTTTACACTACCTACTCTAGAGGTGTACCATTGAACCATAAATCCCTTGCTAGTCTCCTTAAGCCTTCATTTTCTTAAGTTGGCATAAAATTTCCAAACTAGTATGGTGTATAATTTTTCATCTACCAATAGCAAAGCCCCCCAACCAAGTGTCTCAAACATATTCAAGATATAAGCAAAATTTAAAAAGGCTTCAACATCAACACGGTATCCAGATATAACAGTTCTATTTCTCGATAGCCAATCATTAAACTCATATTCACATTTTATGTTAAGAAATTAGGGTACCTGTGTCTCAGATCTTTCTTACAGAATACTCATCCGATAAGCCAAACTGCGAAGCTGTTTCTTCTGCAATGATCTTTTTGCCTTTTTGTTTGACAGCGAGTTGGGTGTCGGCAACAGACTTTATTTTCGCCATTTCTTTATCTTTCAGATTCTTCTTTGCCTTCGATTTACTTCCCTTGTCTGATTTTGGTAGTTTTGCCATCGTAGTAGCGAGAAGAAGATGAGAGATTTTTGTTTCAGTGAAGAGGACGAAAATACGAAGTGAGAGAGAAGCAGAGAGATCAATGGCGGTTTCAAATTTCAAGAAAAGAGAGGTAACCCTTTTTGACAAGCCATTTTTTGTGATTTCCTAGGTACTTGAGTAGATAAGCACAATCAAGTACCCTCAACAAAGATTTCATCAGAGATAGGGTGAGCTTCTTTGAAAAGCGCAAACATTTTAAAAATAAAAAAAAATAGGTTTTGGACTCATACTCTTTTTTTTTTTTTACCGATTTTTTTTAAAAAAAATGTGGGCTTTACACAATTCTGGGCTGCTACTATTTTGGACTTAGGCTAAGTCCAATTTTGTTTGTCCAAAAATTGATTGAAAGATATTTTATTAAGGGAGTTTTGGATTCATGTTTCTTAGATACTGCATCCAAAATCATCATCTGAAAGTATGTATCTTCAGAAGTTCTACAAAAATGAATAAACAAATCCTTGGCAAAATTGTTAGTTACATAATTTTGGTAATTTCCAAACCTCTTCGTAGATGAATAAATCTATCTTCGGCCAGAGGTTTAGTGAAAATATCTGCAAGCTGTTCATCAGTTGGAATATATTCCACACACGCATCACTCTTAAGCACGTGATCTCTTATAAAATGATGCTTGATTTCAATATACTTAGTTCTAGAATGCCGAACAGGATTCATGGTCAGATTGATAGAAATAGTATTATCACATAGGATAGGCACGCAATTAAAATTTAAACTGAAGTCAAGAAAGTGTATTTCATTCACAACATTTGTGCACAGCAACTCTCTGCAGCAATGTATTCTGCCTTAGTTGTTGAGAAAGAGGCATAAGCTTGCTTCTTGCTATACCAAGAGACAAGAGAGTGTCCAAGAAATTGACAGTGTCCACTGATGCTTTTTCTCTCAACTTTGCGCTTGGCATAATTGGCATCTGTGTATGCTATAAGATCAAATAAATTAGTTCGTAGATGCCATAAGCCATAGTCATATGTTCAGATTAAGTATCTAACGATACGTTTTACAACACATAGATGAGATTCCTTTAGACATGTTTGAAATCTAGCACAAGGACATACTGAGAATATAATGTCAGGTCAGCTGGCAGTAAGATAGATAAGACTTTCGATTATACCTCTATATTTCAATTCATCCACTATCTTACCTTTTTCATCTTTATCGAGCTTTAACATTGTACTTATAGGTGTACTTATTTCTTTTGCTTCATTCACACCAAACTTTTTGAGAAATTCCTTAGCATACTTGGCTTGATTTAAGAAGATCTTATGTTTGATTTGCCTGATTTGTAGACTGAGGAAGAAATTAAATTCTACCATCATACTCATTTCAAACTCTTGTTGTATTGTCCTGGCAAAATTCTTGCACAATGAATCATTAGTATCTCCAAAAATAATATCATCAATATATATTTGTACAATTAAGATATCATCAGAATATTTGGTTTTGATAAATAATATTGTGTCAATTAAATCTCTTGAAAATTCTTTTGAAAGAATAAAACTACTAAGCCGTTCATACTATGCTCTTTGAGCTTGTTTAAACCAGAGAGGGCTTTGGAAAGTTTAAAAACGTGGTTTGGAAAATGTTCATGAGTAAAACTAGGAGGTTCAATAAAATCATTTAAGAAAGTAGTTTTGACATCCATTTGGTAGAGTATAAAACATCTGAAAGATGCAAATGCAAGCTACATTCTTATTGACTCTAACCAAGCAACGGGAGCAATAGTTTCATCATAATCAAAGTCCTCTTCTTGATTGAATCCTTGGGCAGCTAATCTAGTTTTATTTCTAATAACAACTCCATGCTCATCAAGTTTGTTTTTGAAAACCCACTTGGTACTAATTACGGGATGATCAAGTGGTCTAGGGACAAACTTCCAAACTTAATTTCTTTCAAATTGGTTCAGCTCTTCTTGCATGGCCATAATCCAAAATTCATTATGTAAAGTTGTATCAATACAATTAGGTTCAGTGCTAGAAGGTATAGCAAAATTATCAACAAAATACCGTCTATTTTTAACTTCACAGGTAGGATCAGCAATGATCTATTCTTTTGGATAGACAGTTTTGTACTTCTAATCTTTTGGCAAGTCTTAATTTGTTAGCTCTTTAGTCCTTTGTTTATTTTTTTTCAGCTTGTTGTTCTTCTAGGCATGAATATCAAGTGATAGAGCCTTGTACTGCTCACTGCTCTTTTCTTTTGTGATTCCTACACCATCATCATCATCATTTCTAGAAGAATATATATTTGATTCATCAAAAACAATATGTACGAATTATTCCACACATAGAGTTCTTTTATTATACACTTTAAATGTCTTTTTGTTAGAAGAATATCCAAGAAATATGGCCTCATCAGATTTACTATCAAATTTTCCAAGATTGTCTCAAGTATTGTGGCCAAAACATTTACACCCCGAAAACATTAAAGTAGGAAACGGATGGACCTTTGTCAAATATGAGTTCAAAAGGAGTTTTTCTTAGGAAGGGACTTAGCATAATGCGGTTGACAATGTAGCGGGTTATATTCACAACCTTATCCCAAAAATATTTTGGAAAAGAGTTTTACAAAGCATTGATTTTGCCATTTCTTGCAAGGTTCTATTTTTCCTCTTAACCACACCATTTTGTTAAGGAGTTTTTGCAGCTAAAAAATTGTGTGAAACAACACTTTCATCACAGAATTTTGTAAAGTCATGCTTGCAAAATTCTCTACCATTACCACCCATAATTGAAATCAATTTGCATTCAAGGAAATTTTGAACACATTTGAATAGTTTGAAAATTCACAGAAGGCTTCATCTTTTTGTGCGAGAAATAAAGTCCAAGTGAATCTTGAAAAATCATCCACAATCATATAGGCATACCTCTTACCACCAAGGTTAGTGGTCCTCATAGGTCTAAACATATCCATGTGTATGAGTTCGAGAGGTTGAAATCATTTTTTTGGGTTTAAAAGAGATTTTGGTTTATTTTCCAAATTGAAAATCATCACACACCCAGTTTTTATCAAATCTCATTTTGGGGAGTCTTTTAAAAAGCTCATTTGAGGATAATTTGTTTAGCAAATCGATAGATACATGACTTAACCTTCTATGCCAAAGGTAGCTATGATCATCATTTATGAAAATGCATCTACTATCGTGAGCCACAAGATCATCAAGATAAAGCATATACATATTTTCAACACGGTTAGCAACAAAAATAGTCTTATTGCTGGAACTATCCATGATGATGCAAGAACCTTTTTCAAAAGCAACTTTGCAGCCATTATTACATAATTGACTAATGCTAAGTATATTGTACTTTAGCTTATCAATTAGAAGCACTTGTTGAATAATAGTAGAGGATCCTTCACCAATATTACCTATGCCAAGAATCTTTCCCTTTTTTTTTGTCTCCATAAGTGACGAATCCATCATTTGTGACTTGTATGTTTTCCAGCAGTTCAGTATTTCCTGTCATGTGCCTAGAGCATCCACTGTCCAAGAACCACTTTGTGGAGCACATCTTGTCCGATGAATGTTCCTATACATAAGATGGAAGAGTGATTTTTGGTACCCATACATTCTTAGATCCGGGTTAGTTATAGTTCTTTTTATCTTCCAAATCGTTTTTGTACCAGATTTCACTTTCTTCCTAACATGACACTTAGATATTTTGTATCCAGATTTTTCACAATATGTTCAACAATTGTGTGTCATATGTGAAGTGCTAGCTTTTATAGAGTAGGATCTATGATTTCTATCTTTGATTTCATGCCTATAGCCAAGATCCTTTTAGTTTCCTGCTATGTGTTGTGCACCAAGTAATTTTTCCAAGTTGTTTTTGCCATTTGTGAATGTCTTAATACATGCAGTAAGGTCATCAACCCTATTTTTCATGTCATCAAAATTGCTAACCATAATTTCAAGAGAATGAATTTTGTCACACAAGCATTTATTTTCCAGGGACATATAATGCACGGAAGATAGGATAACGCCCTTTTTAACATTTGAACACATAAATGAATCAAGTGAGACTTTGTTCTCATTTAACAGCTTTGCATTCTCATATAACAAGGAGTTAATTTTCATTTTCATTTTCTTGTAGATAGTTTTTTTAGTTCATGAAACATGTCGAAAAGTAGCTCATTCGGATCATCAGGCTTCTCACAATCAAAATCATGCAATTCGGATATCAAATTTGGAGAAGTAGGATTTACCTTATCCTCCATGACCATAAAGTAAATGTTTGCTTTTTCATTTTCAGATTCACAGCTTTCATCAGTCTCGGATTCAGCTTGGTCCCAAGTCCCAATCAATCCTTTTCCTTTGGTCATTTTTTGTGTCATTCTTCTTCTTTTTGAAAAGCTTAGCCTCCTTTTCTTTTGCTATTGGACTGTCAGCAATAAAGTGCTTCGTGCTTTTGTATTTAAAACATTGAGGCTTGAAAGAAGAAGTTTATCCCTTCTTTTTGATAAACTTTTTACCCTTTTTGAAGTGGCCTTTTATGAACATCTTTCTAAACTTTTCGGCAACTATAGCCAACTCTTCTATATCTAAATCAGTACCATCATCACTATCAGTTTGATCACTGTTGACTTCTTCATCAACTGCTTTTAAAGTAGTTCCTCGTTTGTCTTTGTCATCATCATCATGCTCTTGAAACCTTTTGAGTTTCATTTCATGGGTCAAGAGAGAGCTAATTAGCTCTTCAATGGGTAAGCTATCGAAGTTTTTAGATTCCTCTACAGCTAAGGTTTTTGGTTGCCAACTTTTCGGCAAAGCATCAAGCAGTTTTCTGTTTTTCTCACCGAGGGAATAAATTTTCCCGTATGCCTTTAGTCCAATCACGATATTTGTTAATCGAGTGAATATATCAGTTATGTTCTTACTTGGCTTCATAGAGAATATTTCATAGTCTAGGACTAAAAGTTCTAACTTCGATTCATTTACTTGATTAGTCCCCTCATAGGTGACCTCGATTTGTTTGCATCGAAAGCACAACATAGAATAATCATTACCTGATAATTAAGGTCATTTTAGCATTATCATCACTGTTGTATTCATCATTTCCTTTAGGCACTATTTCACCTTCAAATACTTTGGTTAGGATAAATGGTCTATTTTCAATTAGATTCCATAGCTCAAAATTTATTTTGAGCAAACATATATCTTCATCCTATTTTTCCAGAATGTGTAGTTGCTTCCATTAAATAGATGAGGTCTATTTGTTGAAAACCCTTTGATGTAAGGTAGAGCAGATGTGTTTTCTATATGGATCTTTTCTATAAGGTTGTTAAACTGAAAATAGTGTAAATCAACGCTCTGTTACCAATTGATAAACCTTAGAGGGGGTGAATAAGATTTATGGCAAACAAATGCAAGTTAAAAAAAAAAATGAAGTTCGCTTCACAGCTTTAAGAGTGCAGACCGAGATCTTTTAAATCACCACTAAATGATAAGAAAATGATATGTATTAAAGATGGGTAGTTGAGCTATTAAGGACATGCTTACTATAGAATAAAGGAGTCTTAAATGGATCACTAATTTTAAAGAGAAATATTAGGCATTTAAGATTTAATAACCAGCTGAAATGCAATGAAGAAATTTAAACAAGATGTACAAAAATAAACTCAAGAATTTATAGTGGTTCGATCCTCAAATGATCTATATCCACTGAGGGATTAAAATGGAAAACATCAAAGAAAACACAGCGAAAAATTTTTCAATTTTCCAAGCCACATCTAGGAGAGAATACTTACTTTTCTTAATTGGAGATGGATTTAACCAACAAGGGGTTGGGTTGCGCTGGAACTTGCGTTGGAAGGGGAGAAGAAGGCGCTTGCGGTTTGATTGGAAAACATCAAGCGTCTTCAAGCTTTCTCTCTTCGTCTTCTAGAGTATGACTTTACCTTACTCTTGGGTCAGCTTGGTGAAAGCTCCTTCTTTGGATAATCAAGATACGCTCCAAGAAAAAAAAGAAAAGAAGAACGTGGAATAGAGAGAGGAAGAGACGGCACACCAAAGAGGGAAGAAATAAAAATATCGTGACTTTTTTTCCTCCTATTTTCGGCCAGCCTTAGGGCTTTCTCAAGCCCTAATGGCCAAAATCATCAAACCCTAATGGGATTGGTGCTGTGCTCATAAATCAGTCCAAGACTGACTCAATCCTCTTCATTAATTAATTATCTTTTATGTGTTTCATTAAATGCCCAAGACTAATTAATTAATTCTAATTAAACTCTTAATATATGTCAACATATATAAGCCCAATTAATTAATTTATTCCAATCCAATCTTCTTACTTACTTAATTATTTTTTTGGACCTTATTAAAACCCAAACTAATTAATCAATTCTAATTGAATTCTTAGAATAAATTTTATTTCTTTTTCAAATAATTATCCATCAAGCCCAGAGTGTGACTAAACAACACCAAGGTGACTTAAGCTACTCCGGGGACTAAGAGACATATTATTCATAGTTACTAAAATGATCAAAATACCCTTACTATTAAATAGCTGTATTTTACCATTTTAAATATTTCTATTTATCACCATATGAAAATATTGACCCCAAGAATAATATTGCTAAAGCAATATTTCCGACCTACAGGTGAAGTGACACAATACCCATCTATGTAACACCTATCAATGAGACAGGATAATGTAATCTGATAATCCATAACTCATTTGAATGTACTTGCTTATCATTGAAAGCTACCCCAAACCACACATTTAAGAGTCACGTTCTCAGGATCTTGGATTATTAGATTATCTTGGATAATCACAAGAGGGTGATTTAACTTTACTAATGAAGCATAGAAACTCTGTTGCATAAATCCATCTTAACTAACTAGAGTAATCCACCCAACATATAAGGATATTGATCTCACAAAAGAAATCTTACCCAACATATATCAATGTATAAAACTCTAGCTTTGCTAGACCACCAACTTATACTCAAGTATGAAGGTATTCGTCCACACTATAGCTGTAATAGTTTGGTCTCTATAATTATAGTACTTTAAAAGAGACCACTACTGCAGGTCCAGTTTTACGTATTCGAAATATGCTTATGCCAGTGATGTGATTGAACTACTCACTGATTTAAGGTAAACCATTCCTCATTAGAACTCATGGCATAATAGTCTTACCTTGATGAAATGTCTAGTTTCATCAAATGACTAAGAAATCAATTTTACTTATATGACAAGTACCCGTGGCCTATACCTTATTGTGAAGAACGACCCAACACATAGATCATTACTTGTCATACTTAGACTTTTAAATGTGCAAAAATATAAGAAGCAAACTAAATTGAATGAATAAACATTTTATTACAATATATTTACATATAATGCATAGTCTTTGAGAGCATACTTTTCAACACTCTCCTAGTTGCTCTACAAAGATTAAGAAAGTCCACAAGTGCCTACCCTGATGACATCTAAGTGCCTGCAAAATACCTTTTCTATCAAAGGCTTGGTAAAGGGATCCACTAGATTGTTGATAGAGAAAATCTGATCGACCACAATTTCCCGTTTCTAGATGAACTCTCGGGGTGAGGTGATACTTCTTCTCTATATGCTTGTCCTTCCTATAGTTTTGTGGTTCCTTACATTGTGACACCGCTCCACAGTTGTCATAATAAATTGTGACAGGCCTATCCATGTGCAGTACTATTCCAAGTTCTGTGAGGAACTTTTGAAGCCACACAGCTTCTTTAGAAGCTTCTAAAGTAGCAACGTACTCAGCTTCCATGGTAGAATCAGCAATGCAGAATTGCTTGATACTTTTCCATAAGATAGCTCCTTTAGACAAAGTACAGACATATCTACTAGTGGATTTTCTTTCATCTTTATCCGCTTGAAAGTTTGAGTCTGTGTAACCGATGGGAACCAAATCATCAGTATGATATACAAGCATATAATCTCTCGTTTTCTTGAGATATTTGAGTATATACTTGACGGCTCGCCAGTGAGCTTCCCCTGGGTTTGGCTGATATCTACTAACCATGCCAACTGCAAAGTAGATATCTAGCCTAGTATAAAATATAGCATACATAAGACTTCCTATAGTAGAAGCATAAGAGATCCTGCTCATTTTCTGCTTGTCTTCTTGTGTCTGAGGACATTGCTTGGAAGATAAGGATAATACATGTCCAAAGGATATAATAGCCCCTTTACATTGATCCATGTTGTACTTCATCATTATCTTGTCAATATAAGCAGAATGGGATAAGCCAAATATTATCTGCTTCCTATCTCTAATAAGCTTAATACCTAGAATGTAGCTAGCTTCCCCATGTCTTTCATGCTAAATTAACTAGATAACAAAACCTTAATGGATGATAATGTCCCTACATCATTTCCAATGAGTAGAATGTCATCTACATAAAGTACCAAGAAAATCACTTTGCCAAAGTCTGATTTCCTATACACATATGGTTCATCTACGTTTTGAATGAAACTATAAGCTTTTACAGTTTTATCAAAATGTATGTTTCATGCTCGTGACACTTGCTTAAGTCCATAGATGGACTTCTTAAGCTTAGAGACCATTTGTTCTTGATCTCTAGCAACAAAACCTTTTGGCTGGGATATATAGATGTCTCTGCTAAGATAGCCATTTAAGAAGGCCATCTTGACATCCATTTGCCATATCTCATATTCATAATGACATGCGGTAGATAAAAGAATTCGGATAGACTTAAGTATAGCTACTGGTAAAAAGGTTTCCTTATAATCAATCCATTCTTTCTGGGTATAACCTTTAGCAACTAACCTTGCTTTATAGGTTTCAACCTTTCCATCTGCACCTCTCTTCCTCTTGTATACCCACTTACACCCAATAAATTTTATCCCATCAGACGTAGTGATAAGATCCCAGACCTGATTGAGGTATATGAACTCAATCACGACATTCATGGCTAGCTGCCATTTGTCTACATCAACATCAACAATGACCTTCTCGTATCTAGTGGGATCTTCTTCCTGGAACTCTTGTGATCTTCCTACTATAAGGATGCTAATTTTGTATAGGAACATCCGATAGTATTTCTCTTGGTTCCTCGATCAGGGTGTTAGAAGTACTTAGAGTTGAATGAGTGACCAACTTCTTTTCTAACTCTATTCTACTTGAACCTGTGGTGAAAGTAACTTATTCATCCTCTAAATATCTAGCATAAGTACTAATAAGTACTTTATGCTCTTGAGGATGATAGAAATATCCACCTCTTGTTCCTTTTGGGTACCCAACGAAGTAGCATAACTCTGATCTTGGTTCAAGCTTACTTCCTTTTATCAACACATAAGCTAGACAACCCCATATCTTAAGATGGTTCAAACTAGACTTTCATCCAGTCCACATCTCATAGGGTGTCCTAGGTATTAATTTGGAAGGCACCAAGTTCAAAATATATGCTACTATTTCTAAGGCATAGCCCCAAAAAGAAATAGGAAGAGACGCATGACTTATCATGCTTCTGACCATTTCTATCAAAGTTCTATTTCTTCTCTCAGCTACTCCATTCTGCTGGAGAGTCCCAGGCACAGTCAACTGAGATACTATGTCATGATTTATCAAATAATCTTTAAACTCACTGATGAGGTACTCAACACCACAATCTGACCTCAAAATTTTAAGTAATTTGCCTGTATGATGCTCCACTTCAGTCTTTAACTCCTTAAATTTATAAAAAGAGTCAGATTTGTACCTCATCAAATAAATATAACTAAAATGTGTATGATCGTCTATGAAAGTGATAAAGTACTCGTAGCCTCCCCTGGCTGGTGCAGTCATCGGACTAAAAATATCTGTTTGAACTAGTGCTAGTATTTTCAAGGCTCTATCCGCCTTTTTGGTAAAAGACCTTTTGGTCATTTAACCTTTAAGGTAAGATTCACATTGAGGTCATTCTTCCAATCTCAATGAACCTAAAGGCCCATCATAGATTAGCCTCTGAATATAATTGGGATTTATATGTCCCAATCTTATATGCAAAAAATACTAGTCATTTGATATGTCCTGTCTCTTTTTATTATCTAGTTCAGTTTGAATATTGTTTACTTGATTTCTAATAGGATGTATATAAATGAGATTTCCATACATGTTTCCTGTACAATTTAAATTACCATTTCTACTAATTGAAACACCAGAATGGAAAGAAACAGAATATCCTTGATTCATCAATTTGGAAACTAAAATCAAATTCTGTTTAAAACAAGAAATATATAAAATATGTTTTACAATTAACTTCCTATTATAATAAAAAATAAACTCAAGATCTCCCACTGCTTCAACCCATATTCTTGTTTCATTGCCTACTTGAAGTCCATGCTCACCCTTGCTGAGTCTCTTTGTCCTTCTAAACCCCTGCAAAGAGTTACAGACATGGTCAGTGGCTCTAGAATCAACTATCCTGGAATATGTTGATCCAACCATCAAAATAGACTTTAGGTTTAGAGTAATACCTAAAGTAAACTTGGCTAAGAAGTCAAAACAATCTTTCTTTCAATGCCTCTTCTTGCTATACTTGAAGCATGTGCCTTTGGGCTTCTTATTAGGCTTGGCCTAACTAGATGCTTTGGGCTAAGCCCTTATGTTATTTTGGACCTTTCTCTTCTTAAATTTCTTAAGTTTTGCCTTAATTCCAGAAGAAGAAGCAAAACGAGAGACCAAAACCTTTGACACGAGCTTCATGATTTTCTCTGCCTCTTGGAGCTCTTTCATAAACTCTGTAAGATTCATATCCAACTTGTTTATACTGTAGTTCAACTTAATCTAAGAATATGAATCAAGTAGAGTTTCAAGAACCATGTCAACTTGGCTCTCTGGATCTATCGTTGCGCCTAGGACCTCAGCCTCCTTGAAGTAGGCAATCATCTTGAGCAGATGCTCTCGAACCGATGCCCCCTCAGCTATCCTAGTGTTCATGATTACCTTATAAGCTTCCTGCCTTGCGGGTCAGCTCTTGTCATATGCATTGGCCATGTGCTCATGCTTAGATTAGAGCACACTAGACATGGAAGCCAACATATAGTACTTAGCCATCTTATCAACTTTCTTCCATATCTTCTCGGCCTCTTGATACGTAAATTTTGGGTATATAAAATTATCACTTTTAAATTCATCCATTAATCAAGTTTTAATTAAAATATTAATTCCAAAATGCACATGTGAGCAAGTATTGTAAAACCCCATCTAAAGCCAACCTTTGAGTAAGGGGGTCGGGATGCATATCATATTATTTTGCATAAAAATATATTTTTTTGAATGATTTTAGTTATGCTTATTGAGTAGGAAGGGTAAAACGGTAATTTTGATTGAGGTTAAAATAGAAAGATAGCTTGAGGTTTTGATAAGAAGAATATTTGGGTGAGAAAATAAGAACAAGAGTTAGTGTGCTTAAGTGGTTAGAGCTTTGGAATTAATCTCTAAAGTTATGAGTTCAAATCTTATCACTTAAGTTTTATTCATGATTATCTTAGTTATATTTGAATTTTTATTTTTCTTACATTCCTTAAAGATAGGAATGTTGTCTTAGGGGAGACATGAAGAAAATGTCTTGATCATATAATCATGTCCTAAAAAGAATCTTGTTATTACCTCTAGCTTTGTCCTAACATCTTCACAATTTTAATTATTCAAAATTTATTAAATCTCTTCTTTTAATTCCAAAAATTCTGAGATAATTCCTTAGCCTTGAATTTCAAAAATCAATCTTGGAAGTTAGAGGATTGGGCAAAATTAGGGAGAAGAATCCAAGAGAAATAAATCACCATGGTAGAACCTCCAAACTCATCTCCATGATGTTCATGTTTTTTATGAAGAAAATCTGGAAATTTTCCAGATTTTTGAACAGTCCAACTTTTGAAAAATTCAGTCAGTGTTCTTGCTCATTTGCTGCCAGAAAAATGGTCATTCCATATAGCTAGAAGGCTGAAATTTGTGTGCAAAATTTGGACTGCATAAACTGCACAAAACCAAGCTAAAATTGAAGTTGTTTTCTTGTCATCAATCCAGCAAAACCCCCTCTGTTTTTCTCCAAAAAGGATGTTGGAAAGCAACCTTAAAAGACCCTCAAACACCCCTCGAAATCATTTGCAAATTGGGCTAAAGAAATGCAAAAATTCTTCACAAAAAAATCATCAACCATTCGAAGCTTTGAACAACCTTGAAACCAGAAAATTTTCAGTTTTGTCTCCTTAGGCCTAGGCCAAAAAACCACCTTCAAACCTCTACAAAATGGACCTTGTTCAGCCATGGACTAAACACCATTAACCTCCACACTTACCTTGACTACTTGGACTCCATAATCATATCTCAAAAGTATCCTAAGATCACTCTATCCAAAACACATTTGAACTTCAAAAAAATTTCAGAATTTTGCAACATGAAAACACTCTTGTATTAAGCTATTAAACCAGAAATTCCTTTGCCATTAGACACTGAATTTTGGCCAGCCTTATAGCCTAAATAGCCCTCATTCCCTTGCCATAAAATAGATCAGTCCAGCCAGCACCATTGAAGAGCAAAGAAACCTCCATCAATCAAATACCATTAGCCTATCTTCTACCTCAAACAACTCCACAAATTTCTCCATTTGAATTTCAAACAAGATTTGATTATTCTCTTTCCTTCTAGCTGAAAATCTAAAATCCTAATCACCTAGACCATTCGGCCAACATCATTCCAGAATTCGTGTAGCTCTTCTCTCCAATTTCTCTCAATTCTCACCAAGAACACACACTACACTCCTTCAAGCCAAAATCTACCCTAAACACCTCCAATCACTCTCAAATACTCCAAATTACTCCTACTTAATCCCTAGTGTTCATTTCTGGTCTTTATAACACAAAATCACGCAAACAAGAATTGACTATTAGATCAAAAACCAATTTTTTCTTGAAGGTCTCAAGAACATCATCAAGGTAAATCAAGACCAACCTCCTTATTCATCCTCTTTCATTCAATCTTCAATGTACCATACTAATACTCTCTCTCTCTCTCTCTCTCTCTCTCTGTGCTGAAATGGTTGATCATCAACCATGATTGTTTTTTTTCCCTTGGACAACTTAAGATTCTCCATCGTGTGTGGACCTTCTTTAGCTTCATAAAAGTAATCGACAATCAAGTATTTTTCGCCTTAATCCTCCTTTTTAATTCTGAATTCATGTCTCTTAAATGTTGATAGGAGGATTGGATATGAATAAGGGATTGAGTGTATGCATGTGGATGAAGGTGATAGGGTTAGGACATGAGAATTGTTATATATAGCTAAACTATATGAATTTTCTTGGGAATAAATGTATGTTCATCATGTCTTAGGAGAGTTATGAATGTTTAAAGCATGTTAGATATTATGACACCTATGGTGAATAGGATTTTTATGTTCTTATTTCCATTGAAGCCATGAATGATGAGTATGCTTAGTAGGAAATTAGCCTTGTGATAGTATGTGTTAATTCAAGCATATGTTCATGAATGATTTAGCCTATTAGTTGATGTTTGGGAATGTGTTCATGAATCTTATTAGCAATAGGAAAATCATGATGGAAGATTATTTTCTTGTTAATCCTAGGTTATTTTTATTAACAAATTTTATTATTTTAATTAGAATTATTATTACATTTTCCTTAAAGAGTTTCGAATTGTATAGGAAGATTTGAAATGGAATATTAAGTGAAATATTAATATTTTATTGGTCAAATAAATAATATCTTTTGCTAAAAATAAATATATATATATTTATTTATATATAACAATAAATAAAATCTTTTAAATAAAAAATATTAGAATTAATTAATGACCTTGTTGACCTTAGTTAAAACTTCTACCTATATTCATAAATATTATTTATATTAAAATTTATTTGTTATTTATTAATAAAAAATTTAATATAATTCATTTATTATTCATTTTATTATTTATTGCTAATTGTTTATTATCTATTAATTATTAATTAAAAATTAATTATAATTATCTATTTATTTATAATAATACTATTTAAATATTACCATTTACTAATATTATTTAGAACTTGGTATTATTCAATATTTAACACTAGGCTATTAGTAATAATACTCAAAATTTATTATTAGAATCGATAACTTATTATTAATTATTTTAGAACCCCTAGTTATTTTAACTTACCAAGCTAGAGTTATTTTATAAAATCCTTTGTCATCTAGCTTTACAGCTTAGGACATTAAGGTCATGGTTAGTCATGATTGTAACTAGTTGAGCTAATAATTATTTATGTAAGGTAAGAATAGCTCGAATATAACCTTATGCCTTGTGTTTATCCCATGAGGGATTAAGTTGACCTTGGAGGATTTTTGAATTCAAGCAAGCAAAGGATCAGGAAAGCTCCTGCATGGAGTTATTTGAATACCAAAAATTATTGTGGCAAGCTAAATTCAATGTGTATGATCATTCGTTTTTAAAGGCAATTAAGGACTATTTTTCTTTTTATTTCAGTCAAGCAAATCATTTGAAAATTAAACAAGTAGTTTTATTCAAAACGCTAAACTCTTTCTAAAACCTAACTTTGACAAGAATTTTAGAAATCCTTAATTGCTATTTCCAAGTAAATCATTGTATGATCAATTTTCTCCCAAGTGGGACAAACAACGTCGAGTACTCAATAAGGGTAGACTACTAGGACTAGTCCTTGAAGAGTTAGGATAAGTCTCTCAATAGGTGGCCACCTCTGAGGGGTGAGTCCTTCTTGGATAGGATGCCAGTCCAGTAGATCATACCGGTCCGAGCTAGCAAGTTTCATTCTAGTGGACTGTGTGTTTTTAGAGCAGACAACTAGTATGTTTTTGTATAGAGATTGAGGAATATCTCACCCGGTAGGCCGTACATCTACCTTTTGTCAGCATGCTCAACGTGTGGCAGTCTAACCATTATATTGTCATGGGACCTAATGTGTGGTAACCCATGGCTACCTCTTTGGGTGGTTATATTTATTGTGCACACGTATAGTTTGAAAAGAAAAACACCACTCTTTATTTTAACATTTACTCAATGCATGCAAGCACTTTCTTTTATAAAATTTTTACAACTTGCATACATGAACTGTTTTACTTAAAACACTCAAAGCACACACGGGCTTACTGAGATTTTTATCTCACCACCTTTTAGGCCATGTTTTCAGGTCGATCCTGTTGTGAAGTTTATTAGATAGATTGTTGCTTGTGATTTTGAAGACTCTTTGCTATTTTCCTTATGTGATGTTTTTGAGAGATTGTAGCAGACAATTTATTTTGGATTCGTTCATGTATTATTGGGTTGTAATAAGTCTAATTTTAAAGTATTCCTTTTATTTTATTTTATGTGACCTAGTTATAAAGACTCCTTGTCCTATGGACGGGGATGGGCCTAGGTAGTGGGGTGTTACAAGTATACTTATCGCAAGCATAGTGTAGAGAATTAACGAGTTTCGATCCTTAAAGTAACAAGTATACACTAATCACCTTTCATTAATTATTTAACCGATAAAAAAAGGGAAAAATAATAAAAAAGAAAAATAAAGAACTATATACAACTCATGAATGTAGGTTTATGCAATTTAGACAATTATCCTAGAAAACATGACAATGAATCAATTAACAATTCTCTCAACTAATTATCATCGTGGCATCATGAAGGAATATAAAGTAAATTCAATCGTCTCACAAGTCATGATTCTACTTAGATAAATCCCACTTCGTTTCCCAAAATATGAAATCCTATATTTTGATCTCATTACAAATTTGCCAATCAAGCTAATCATAACCAAAATATTCATTAAGCTCAATTTCTTATAAATATAAAATTAGCTAATAGCCCTTTGCTCGAGGTGAAATTAACTAATCTTTGATCACTTAGTCCTATAGCCTTAACTTCATCGCTCAAACCCATTAAGATTAGACAAATACGAAATCAATGCAATGAAACTTCTAACATCGTCGTCTCAAGTCAATTAGAAGATTTTGCATCAGCAGCCAATAAAATCAAGTAATTAAACACCAAAGATTACAAAGAATTGATCAAATAACTAAATTAACACAAAATAATGAATCCTATAATAATGTTAAATTACAATAAAAACATTAAATACATCATTGTAAAAGAAAAAGAAGACAAAGAGAAAAGAAAGCACTCATAGACAAGCCTCTTTCTTCTTCTTTGAAGACTCCCTTGAACAATCCTCCTTGATTTGGGTGAACACCTCGTTCAATGAGAGAATAAGAATTTATGCCCTTTAATTCACCTCTCCATGTTGTATATCTAACCCTTTTATTCTCTTATACTTTTATAGGCCTCTTGGATGCTAATTCTGTGGCTGAGGAAGTCTTGGCTAAGTAGAAGTAGGAAAAAACCAAAATCATTGGATAAGCCCTAATTCGATGTACAAATTTCGCCTCTAGAGCATACCTGGCGCTGGGTACCTTCGACCCACCTGGCGCCAGGTGCAGTCTATTCTTCCCCTATTTTTGCTCTATTTTTGGCCACTTCTCCTTGCTAGACAAACTGGACCCGGCGCCAGGTGCACTTGCCAGATGTGGCGCCAGGTCTGTTCTAGAAATCGTCTGAAGCTTGGTCAATTTCTGTTGCTGGAGCAGAATGTACCTGGTGCCTGGTCTATTGGATGGGCCTAGTGCCAGGTTTACTCCGGTTATATGCATTTTCTACTCAATTTTAACTTAAATCTACACATATTTGCCAAAAACACCTTTTACAAGCAAAATATCAAATAGGAAGGAATATGCCTAGTTATTATAACAAATGTATCTTAAAACACCCTTAAATAATTAGAAAAAGAATGGTGATTTTAACCCCTATCACATACCCCCACACTTAAACATTTACTTGTCCTCAAGCAAAATACTTTAGTATAAGAAAATTCATTAAGAAAACACAAGTTCTTTCTCATTCAAAATTATCTTTAAAATAGCAAACGATTATATCTTCCTTTCAAACTTTAGATACAACCCTTATCATTCATACCATTTGAAAACAATACAAACTTTGACACATTGGGCAAGACATTACAAAACTTTTGAAGTTAGATTAATCAAGTGCATACCTTAGTCTAAGAAAATTATTTCACTCTTCAAGTAAAAGTATAGATAACATGAATCACATAAGTCAAGCCATCTACCAACTCAAGTATTATAAATTCAAAAATTGCACACTCAAGTTATGATGTGAGGAAAGCACTCCAATTTTTTTCTCTAAAAAATTTTCAATGACTTAGGGAATTGATAGCCTCAAGTGTATAGATTTCTCTTCACACACCATATTGTCCCCTTTTATAGTCATCACTCACCATTTTTTCTCACCAATTCTTTCTTTCTTTCTTTTGCTCTTTCTTGCCTTTTTTCCTTCAGGATAGCCTCAAGAGAGTGCACGAATTCATTTGCTATTTCTTCCCATATTGACCCCCTTTCAGCTAAAGGTCTTCAATGATCATTAATAAGAACATTTTTTCTCAATTCACATCAACAATAGTGTTGTTTCCACTTATTATTATTTTTTTTCAACTTAACTCACAAATTTTTTCAATATTCTCCACAATCTTTCCTGTCAGAGATCTTTTTACAACTTACATTGTTCATCATAACTCAAAGCTAGCAAAATTTAAACTTATAATATAAGAGTTAGCCAATAAACTCTATCCATATTCCTTATATCTTCTATATTTCAACTAGATAAGTCAACTAACATTCAAACACCAATGCATAAACAAGATTAATCAAAATTCTCTAGTCTTGACAAGTATCTTATCCAATAAAACCAATTTCATCAAAATCCACCTAATGAATGACAAAACTCATATCCAGGTAAGAAAAAGAATTACAACATTGCTTAACATTGAAAACCACTAAAATTTTGAAAATATTTTCACAAAATGATATGGAAAAATACTTCTTCAACATCATTCTCCCCCCCCCCCACACCCACACACACTTAAATTAGACATTGTCCTCAATGGCCAAAGATATAACAATGAAAACAAAACCAAGAAGACCAAAATAAATAAAGAGGAATAGAGAAAAGAAAATATTTCCATTGTGCATTAGTTCCAAAACTTCCAAACTTTCAAATTTTCAAAAATTTAAAATTTTCCTAAGTAGTAGCTCAATACCAAGAAAACACTAAGATGATTGATAGAAACTTGGACAAAGAATATCACCAAACCACTCTCCAATACTTAAATTGGATAATGTCCTTATTGGCAAAAAATAAATACAAGAAAGTATCTCCAAATGGACCAAAAATAATAAAGGGGTAGAAAGTTTAAGCAATACTTCTCAAGTGCAATAAAATGCCAATAGATATCAAAACTGGAAATAGAGAGAATGGCTTGTTCAAGAGGACTTTAATCCTACCTATAAAATAAAACACAAATAAAATCACAAGAAAAATAATAAAAAAATAAAAAAAACACCTAAATAAAAGAAAACAAACTAAAAAAAATACTAAAAAATCTTAAGCAAGCAAATAAAGACACGACTCACTCCCCCATACTTAAAATGGAAAATATTTTCCTTATTTATGAGAGGAAAAACAAAATACTTAACAAAACACAAAAAAAAAAAAAAACTCTTTTCACTCATCATACTTCCATCAAACCTTTTGAAAAGAAATTAAAGCTCAAAATAGAAGATATGCATGATGAATGTAGAAAGAAGAGAGGTTTTTGAAAAATAGAAGGTTTATGAAAATAATTTTTCTCACCAAAACAAAACACATAAACCTCTTTCTCTAACATTTCTTTAAACACACAAATATTTTTTTCAACATGTAAATGCACGTGGTTTCTAAAGAATGCATCAAACTTGAAATCACCATTTAACCCTTCAAAAGATTTGTCACAATGAAAATTTCTCTTTAAACTTAGCAATTGAGTTCTTAAAGATGGGATCTAGAAATCCTTACTTTGCAATACATGATCTATAAAAACTAAGTTACCTCCCTTTGAATGGAGTGAAGAGTAGAAATTACCACAATTCTCCAAAGACTTCTTACGATGTAGCGATCCAACTCCTTAAGGCATGATAAATTCAATACATCATCATTTGGACTCTTATTCTCCAAGAATTAAGAAGAACCTAAAAAAATCATGTAATAAAGAGATATTAGAATTATTAGCATATAGAAGAGAATTGAATATCTCCATTTCCACATTGGATAATTGTTCCTCATATTCTCTCTCTTTTCCTTGGGGATTCTCTTGTTCAAGCATATGGGACTTTATGGCATCTTCAACCAACTTGGCGAGTTGTGTTCTTTGATGGCTCAATCGTTGGGATGCTTTTCTATGCCACTTAATGGAGGAAGTTGAATTGGTGACAAAAGAATGCATTGAAGCTTCAAGTGGCATCTCACAAAAAGCATCGATCCGAGATTACAACTTTGCCAAATTCTCATCATTATAGCTCTTTTGATCTTGTGCCCAAAAGTAGTGATCCATGATGATGTCAAACTCGCACAAAAATCAAATCGAAAATAAACAAAAATAATAAAAAAATAAAGAAAAGAAAAAAACAAAAAGGAAAAACAAATAATAGAAAAACAAAGAAAAGAAAAACAAATGCATTCACAAACTATCTAAATGCAAAAGTTAATGGTATTTACAGTACAACATGAAGTAAGCTAATCAATTAAGTCACACAATATTAAAAACAACAAGATATTACACCAATTTACCAAAAAAAAAAAAACATATATACATGTTTACATATAGACATATGGACATATAAACAAATAAATATGGTTAAATCAACAAAATCCAAGATATTGTTCCCTGGCAACGGCGCCAAAAACTTGACATCAAATCAAGTTTTTCAAAAACACCTCCATGATGAAACAAAAAAAATCCTAATCCCCGGCAATGGCGCCAAAAACTTAATGCGTAAATTTTGGGTATATAAAATCATCAATTTTAAATCCATCCCTTAATCAAGTTTTAATTAAAACATTAATCCCAAAATATACATGTGAGCAAGTATACTCATTGTAAGTATAGTATAAGGAATTAACGAGTATCGATCCTCAAAGGAACAAGTACACACTAATCACTTTTTATTCATTGTTTAACCGACTAAAATAAAATGAGAAAATAATAAAAAATAAAGAAATATATACAACTCAAAGATGAAGGTTTATGTAATGTAAACAATTATCCTAAAAAAACATGACAATGAACTAATTAGCAATTCTCTCAACTAATTATCATCTTAGCATCATAAAGGAATATAAAGTAAAATTTAATCGTCTCACAAGTCGTGATTCTACTTAGATAAATCCCACTTCATTTCCCAATCCATGAAATCCTATATTTTGAACGCATTAACAGATTTGACAATCAAGGCAATCATAACCAAAACATACATTAAGCTCAATTCTTTATAAACATGAAATTAGCTAATAGCCCTTTATTCGAGGTGAAATCAACTAATCTTTGATCACTTAGTCCTATAACCTTAACTTCATTGCTCAAGTTCATTAAAATTAGATAAATACAAAATCAATGCAATAAAACTCCTAACATCGTCGTCTCAAGTCAATTAGAAGAACTAGCATCAATAACCAAAGAAATCAAGTAATCAAACACTAATGATAACAAAGAATTGATCAAATAACTAAATTAACACAAAAATGAATTCTAAAATAATGTCAAATTACAATAAAAATATTGAATACATCATTGCTAAAGAAAAAGAAGACAAATAGAAAAGAAAGCACTCATAGACAAACCTCTTTCTTCTTTCTTGAAGACTTCCTGGAACAATCCTCTTTCATTTAGATGAACACCTCCTTGAAGGCATAGGAAAGCGGGAAAACATAGGGCACGCAGCGGAAGCGAACATAAAAAAACTGGAAAAATAAGAATAGAGATTTTTGGGCAGGGCCAGCGCCGGTTGTGCCATGTCCCAATCCCGAGGTTTTTTAAAATTTTTTACCTCTCCTTCTGGTTTTCAAAGGTGGCTAGACCAGAACGTGCCCAACCGAGGTAGGTGTGCTGGTGGAAGCCTCTGGTACGATTCCTGCAAGCTTCTTACTCCGTCTTAGCATATATGTGAACGCCGAACTCTCGATCTTCCAGTGTATGGCCTGCCTAACTACCGTTTGGTGAACAACTAATAGGCTAAGGAATTTTCTGGAGAGAGAGAGAGAGAGAGAGAGAGAGAGAGAGAGAGAGACGCCTAGCCTTTTCCACAGAGAAGAAGCCGCCTCTTAGATTGTGTGTTCTGTAACAACCACGTTGTTTCCAATCCTCCTTTTTAACCTAAAAAAGACCCTAGGTTAAACTGGACTGGGCCATTAGACTCTTAGTTTAGCCTATTGGGCTTAATTAATTATTCTAGTTAGAACCAACTTAATGGACTAACAAATAATTAATTTTTTCAGCCTAAATAAACCAGTCCAATTAAATATGCCTAAATCAGTTTAGTCCTACATTAATTCCTAATTATTCAAACTGGGCCAAAGCCCTGAATAATTAATTAACTCACTAAACTAATTTAATTAATTCTCTCTCTCTCCATGGACCTTTATTTTATTCTAACCCAAAAATTAAATCGAGCTACTTAAATAAAATAAATTTCATTTACTTTAATTTAATTCCTTAGCCCGTATTTAATTAGGACTCACGGTCTATACTGGGGGACCAAAAGACACACCGCCTTGGCTACTAAAATGACCAAAATACCTTTGCCATATGAATAGCTATATTTTGCATTTTAAATATTTTCTAATATCATCATAAGGAAATATTGACCCCAAGGACAATTCTGCGTTAGCGAAGTCTCCGACCTACAGGAGTAATGACTAAAATACCCCTCTATACATCGTTGTACATTCAGAGAGGAAAATGTGTACTAACACCTCTCTAAATAACATCTACCATCCTTAGGCTTCTAGTCCAATGATCCACGACTTCCTGGATTGTTTCCGCTTTCCAAGGGAGCTACCCTAAAGCAAACATCCAAGTCATGTTTCTCAGGGCCCTAGATATTTAGATCATTCAGACAACTACAAGGGGCGATATAGTATAGAAACTATCTTGTACAAGTCTATCTTAACTAACTAGTCACACGTACCCAACATGCGAGTATATTGGCCCTACGATAGAACCTCAACTATAGCATATCAAAGTATATGCTTCCAACTTCGTCAAACCACCAACTCATGCTTAAGTCGTAGAGTACTAGTCTATGCTGTAGCGGTAGTAGTCTAGGTTTCTACCATATAGTACTTTTAGAAACCACTACTACTGGTCCTGTTCTACGTATTCGAAATACGCTTATGTCATGAAGTGAATGGACTACTCACTGGCTAAGGGTAAGCCATTCCCCATTTAGAATCCACAACATAATAACCTAGACATGATGATTTTCACATTCTCATCAATCGGTTAAGAACAAAAGTTTATGTGTTAAGTAACCCGTGATCCATACCTTATTGTAAAAGACTTCCACTCACATGAACTACTTACTTAAACACAATGGGTCTTTTCTAAACATAATTACGCACAAATAAAATAGTAAATTCACAAATAATTTTTGAAAATAAATGTTTTTATTAAAACATTTGATTTTTACATCAGAAACCTAGTCTAAGAGGGTATACATCCCAACAATCTCCCACTTGCACTTTAAGACTAAGTAAGTCTGTAGGTGCCTACCCCTATGGTATCTAATTATCTCTTGAAGACTCTCTCAGCCAAAGGCTTGGTGAATGGATCTGCTAGATTGTTCTCGGAGGCAATCTGTTCCATCACGACTTCTTGTCTCTGGATGAAATCCCGGATCAGGTGGTACTTCCTCTCGATGTGCTTCCCCTTCTTGTGGTTCAGAGGTTCTTTTGATTGTGATACTGCTCCAGTGTTGTCGCAATACATCTTAATCAGCTTGTCCATGTGTGGCACGACTCTAAGTTCTGAAATGAACTTCCGAAGCTAGACTGCTTCTTTGGATGCCTCCGAAGCTGCCACATACTCAGCTTCCATGAATGAGTCAGCAATGCAAGATTGCTTGATACTTCTCCATGAAATAGCTCCTCCAAACAAGGTGAAGATATATCCACTAGTGGATTTTCTCTCATCCTTATCCGCCTGGAAGTCTGAGTCTGTTATCCTATAGGAACCAAGTCATCAGCCCTGCAAACCAACATATAATCTCTCGTTCCCTTGAGGTACTTGAGTATATACTTTAGAGCTTGCCAATGAACCTCCCCAGGGTTTGACTGATATCTACTAACCAAGCCTACGGCAAAGCAGATATCTGGCCTGGTACACAGCATGGCGTACATGAGACTTCCCACAGCTGAAGTGTAAGGAATCCTACTCATTCAGTCATTTTCTTCTTGAGACTTAGAGCAGTCCCTTGAAGAAAGTGACAACCTATGTCTGCAAGGAATTAGAGCTCCCTTGCATGAGTTCATGCTATACCTGGCCAGCATCTTGTTAATGTATGTCGCTTGGGATAATCCTGACATTCTCTGCTTCCTATTTTTAAGAAGTCTAATCTTGAGAATATAGCTGGCTTCTCCCAAGTCCTTCATACTAAATTGACTAGACATCCAAACCTTTGTAGATGACAATGACCCTACATCATTTCCAATGAGTAGAATGTCATCTGCATACAAGACAAGAAAAACCACATTAATGCCTTCAAGTTTTCTGTACACGCATGGTTCATCCTCGTTTTGAACAAAACCATAAGATTTTACAGTCTCATCAAAATCAATGTTCCACATTCTCAATGTCTGCTTAAGTCCATAAATGGACTTTTTAAGCTTGCAAACCATATGCTTTTGGCCTTTAGCAATAAAGCCTTCCGGTTGGGACATATAGATGTCCTCGCTAAGATGGCCATTTAAAAATACCGTCTTGACATCCATTTGCCATATCTAGTAGTCATAATGACATGCGATGACAAGGAGGATGCGGATGGACTTAAGCATGGCTAGCAGGAAAAATGTTTCCTTATAGTCGATTCCCTCTTTCTGGGTATACCCTTTCGCTATAAGCCTAGCTTTGAAGGTTTTCATCTTCCCATCTATTCTCCTCTTTCTCTTGTATACCTACTTACACCCTATGGGTTTTATCCCTTAAGGTGAAGCTACAAGATCCCAAACTTGATTGAGATACATTGACTCAATCTCAGCTTTCATTTCTTCATGCCACAGATTTACATCGGCATCCGCAATAGTCTCCTCGTATCTAGTGGGGTCTTGTTCCTGATGGTTAGAGACCAGCTCGAGGGCTTTTCCAGTCCACCTTTCTGGAACCCTAGACACTCTCCCACTACGACGAAGCTCTATTTGTACAGACTCTTGAGGCTGTGCCTCTTCTTGTTCCACAATCGGGTTAGAAGAAGTTGCTTCCGAAGATAACTTCTCTTCCAGTTCCAACCTAGTTGAGCCTTTCGTGGAAGTACTTTGATCATCCTTTAAGTATCTAGCATTGGTACTAACCAGTACCTTTTGCTTTTTAGGATGATAAAAGTAATCACCCTTTGTCCCTTTTGGATACCCAACAAAATAGCATAATTCTGATCTTGGTTCTAACTTGTCTCCCTTGATCAGTACATAAGCTGGACAACCCCATATCCTGAGATGATTCAGACTTGGCTTACGCCCAGTCCACATCTCATATGGAGTCCTAGGTACTAGCTTGGAAGGTACCAAGTTCAGAATATATGCCATTGTTTCCAAGGTATATCCTCAAAAAGACACTGGAAGAATAGCATGAGACATCATGCTTCGGACCATTTCCATCAATGTCCTGTTCCATCAATGTCCTGCTCTAATTCTATGTCTGCAAGGAATTAGAGCTCCCTTGCATGAGTTCATACTATACCTGGCCAGCATCTTGTTAATGTATGTCGCTTGGGATAATCCTGACATTCTCTGCTTCCTATTTTTAAGAAGTCTAATCTTGAGAATATAGCTGGCTTCTCCCAAGTCCTTCATACTAAATTGACTAGACATCCAAACCTTTGTAGATGACAATGACCCTACATCATTTCCAATGAGTAGAATGTCATCTGCATACAAGACAAGAAAAACCACATTAATGCCTTCAAGTTTTCTGTACACGCATGGTTCATCCTCGTTTTGAACAAAACCATAAGATTTTACAGTCTCATCAAAATCAATGTTCCACATTCTCAATGTCTGCTTAAGTCCATAAATGGACTTTTTAAGCTTGCAAACCATATGCTTTTGGCCTTTAGCAATAAAGCCTTCCGGTTGGGACATATAGATGTCTTCGCTAAGATGGCCATTTAAAAATGCCGTCTTGACATCCATTTGCCATATCTAGTAGTCATAATGACATGCGATGGCAAGGAGGATGCGGATGGACTTAAGCATGGCTAGCAGGAAAAATGTTTCCTTATAGTCGATTCCCTCTTTCTGGGTATACCCTTTTGCTATAAGCCTAGCTTTGAAGGTTTTCATCTTCCCATCTATTCTCCTCTTTCTCTTGTATACCTACTTACACCCTATGGGTTTTATCCCTTAAGGTGAAGCTACAAGATCCCAAACTTGATTGAGATACATTGACTCAATCTCAGCTTTCATTGCTTCATGCCACAGATTTACATCGGCATCCGCAATAGTCTCCTCGTATCTAGTGGGGTCTTGTTCCTAATAGTTAGAGACCAGCTCGAGGGCTTTTCCAGTCCACCTTTCTGGAACCCTAGACACTCTTCCACTACGACGAAGCTCTATTTGTACAGACTCTTGAGGTTGTGCCTCTTCTTGTTCCACAATCGGGTTAGAAGAAGTTGCTTCCGAAGATAACTTCTCTTCCAGTTCCAACCTAGTTGAGCCTTTCGTGGAAGTACTTTGATCATCCTTTAAGTATCTAGCATTGGTACTAACCAGTACCTTTTGCTTTTTAGGATGATAAAAGTAATCACCCTTTGTCCCTTTTGGATACCCAACAAAATAGCATAATTCTGATCTTGGTTCTAACTTGTCTCCCTTGATCAGTACATAAGCTGGACAACCCCATATCCTGAGATGATTCAGACTTGGCTTACGCCCAGTCCACATCTCATATGGAGTCCTAGGTACTAGCTTGGAAGGTACCAAGTTCAGAATATATGTCGTTGTTTCCAAGGTATATCCTCAAAAAGACACTGGAAGAATAGCATGAGACATCATGCTTCGGACCATTTCCATCAATGTCCTGTTCCTTCTCTCAGCTACTCCGTTCTGCTAGGGTGTCCCCAGCGCAGAGAGCTGGGATACTATCCCATGATGTACCATGTAGTCCTTGAATTCACCATAAAGGTACTCTTCACCAAGATCCAATCGTTAGGTCTTGATCAATTTACCTGTCCGACGCTCCATTTCAGCCTTAAACTCTTTGAACTTGTCAAAAGAGTTAGACTTGTGTCTCATCAGGTAAACGTAACCAAACCTTGTACAATCATCCATGAAAGTGATGAAGTACTCAAAACCTCTTCTAACTGGTGTAGACAAGGGACCATACACATTAGTGTGAACAAGACTCAATACCTCATTGGCTCTATCTGCCTTAGGTTCAAATGACCTTCTGGTCATCTTTCCCATCAGGCAGGACTCACACTAAGGCTAATTCTTAATGAGCCCAAGGGCCCATCATGGATGAACCCTGGTTGAGTTGATATGCCCCAACCTTAGATGCCAAAGATAAGATTCATTGACATTGGTCTTTCTCTTCCTTGTTAAAGGTTCAGATCGAGTGTTATTTAATTGATTGTTAATAGGGTTTAAGAAAAATAAATTTCCATACATGTGCCTAGTACATAAAATTTCTCCATCTCTACTGATAGAAATTCCAGAATGGAAAGATACAGAATATCCTTGATTTATTAGTCTTGCAACCGAAATCAAATTCTGTCTAAATCCAGGTACATACAAAATATCTTTCAAAACCACTATTCTATTACAATCAAATATAAGATCCAGCTCTTCCACTGCAAGGGCCCAAACTTGTGCTCCATTTCCCACACATAGTCCATGTTTGCCCTTCTGGAGTCTTCTTATCTTTCTAAACCCCTGCAAAGAGTTACAGATATGATCAGTGGCTCTTGAAGCAACAATCCAAGTGGAAGTTAATCAAACCATTGATATGTGTAGGTTCCTTTTCCAGTCCATATAGTTTGGCCCCATTAGCTTATTCTCTCGGAGAATAACAGTCAATGGACTAAAAGAACCTCCCATAATTTCTAAAAAATCGAAAAATAAAAGAAAAAAGATTTAGTTTGTGAAAACAAAACAAATATGTGTACTTTATCCTTATTATCAAAACTGATAATAATCAATTTATCTCTTAGGAAAACTGACATAGCTTCTTGGGAAGTTTAACAGTTTCCTAAGCTAAGTGTGTTAACCACCACAAATTAATTGTCCTTCTAGGTAATGATTTATAAGATAACTCCATTGAGGGGATGGTCGTTTCCTCTCATTTTCTATGGACATACCTCGCACTATGACCTCTAACGAGGGGCTGGCCGATCATAGTACGTGCCCCGAGTTATTAATTACATCCTTCCATTAGATCTAGATCCTTGTGGTATCCACATCCTATATGGGTTCACTCCCACGGTGACGTGGGGGGACCCACGATCTCTAATGAGGATCGTGATGGAAGCCATGGGGCCATTGGAACCCCTCTCCCACTTAATCTTTTAAAACAAGGGTTTTCTGAAATATATCCTTTTGAAAATTTCCATTAAGTTTTCCCTTAACTAAAAAATAAAATGTCTAAGTCCATAAAATCTCTATGTCAAGGCTTATATCATTTGAGAATTTTTCCCATGGACTAATTTTATTTAAGTTAAAAACATAATGATTTCAAAAATTTTCCAATTAAAACTTTCTAGAGACTTTAGTCTCAAGTTTATTTGACAAAATAAATTTTCTTGTACCAAACTAAAACAAAATGTCTTTCTATTTTATCCTTACAAAAATATCTAAATCCAATATATTTTTTATGTTAAGGATTAAATCCTTTGAGAAAATATCTAAGGATTAATTTTTGTTAAAGCTAAAATAACCATTTAATTTGTAGAAAAATGTTTTCCTTGTCAAAACATTCCCAAAGACTTTGATCTTTGTGAAAATGTGCATATAGGTACCAAAAATAAATAGCATGCTAGAAAAACAGTAGATGTTTTCATGCTCTTATATTTTTAAACCTAAGTGCCCAAATAATAGAATTAAATACATTAATTAATTAATGGTCTTGTTTAATCCTAAAATCCCTTACTAATATTTTCATGCAAAAATATTCCTTGAATATTAACTATTGCAAAATATTAACTTCACCTAGTATGGACCCCAAAACCAAAAGAAATTGCAAGAAAAAAAATTACAAGGAAAAATTAAAAAAAATTTCCTTGGTCCACTACACCCACCATACTAGATCAGCCACCCATCTGAAATGTGGTCCACTGCACCAGCCGCACAGAACCAGGACCCACGAGAAAACAGTGCACTTACTAGCCTTCCAAACCCTAGCCGGCATTGGTTCGGGCGGTCTAGCCGGTGCCGGTTTAGCTCTGTTTGCCTCTTCTTGCAGTTATTTTTCCTGCGATTTTCTTCTCCGAATTTCCTCTATTTTTTTGCACAACTTCTGGCTTCAATGGCTCTCCGATTTCAAACCGAATACAATGAAATCAACCAAAACCAACAACCGCTTATACCTATAAACATTGGGCTTACACGATTTACTAAGAAAAATAGTAAATTACAAATTCCTATACCTCCACCCGCGATGTTTAACAAAGAATCTATCCATACCATAAACAACGAAGGATCACAATTTTAATCACACATATGTGTCCAGTTTTATTCATCTAGATGCATGCTCCCTATATTTTCACAAAACCTTCATGCTTTGATACCAATTGAAGGCATAGGAAAGCGGGAAAACATAAGGCACGCAGCGGAAGCGAACATAAAAAAACTGGAAAAACAAGAATAGGGATTCCAAGACAGGGCCAGTACCGTCTCCGACTGCCCTAGCCGACGCCAGTTGCGCCCTATCCCAATCTCGAGGTTTTAAAATTTTTTACCTCTCCTTCTGGTTTCAAAGGTGGCTGAACTGGAACTTGCGCAACTAGGGTAGATGTGCTGATGGAAGCCTCTGGTGCGATTTATGCAAGCCTCCTACCCCGTCTTTGCGTGTATGTAAACGTCGAACTCTCGTTCTTCCAGTATATGGCCTGCCTAACTACCGTTTGGTGAACAACTAACAGGTTAAGGAATTTTCTGGAGAGAGAGAGAGAGAGAGAGAGAGAGAGACGCCTAGCCTTTTCCACAGAGAAGAAGCCGTCTCTTAAATTGTGTGTTCTGTAACAACCACATTGTTTTCAATCCTCCTGTTTAACCTAAATAAAACCCTAGGTTAAACTGGATTGGGCCATTTGACTCTTAGTTTAGCCTATTGGGCTTAATTAATTATTCTAGTTAGAACCAACTTAATGGACTAACAAATAATTAATTTTTCCAGCCCAAATAAACCAGTCCAATTAAATAAGCCTAAATTAGTTTAGTCCCAGGTTAATCCCTAATTATTCAAACTGGGCCAAAGCCCTGAATAATTAATTAACCCACTAAACTAATTTAATTAATTCTTTCTCTCCATGGACCTTTATTTTATTCTAGCATAATAATTAAATCAGGCTACTTAAATAAAATAAATTCCATTTAATTTAATTTAATTCCTTAGCCCGTATTTAATTAGGACTTACGGTCTATACTGGAGATCAAAAGACACACGCCTTAGCTACTAAAATGACCAAAATATCCTTCCCATATAAATAGCTGTATTTTGCATTTTAAATATTTCCTAATATCACCATAAGGAAATATTGACCCCATGGACAATGCTGCATTAGCAAAGTCTCCGACCTAGAAAATTTATGTCTAAGTTAATCGTACTTAGAAAATTTACCAGATACAATGAATCTGGAAATATGTCCACATTCGATGTATCTGGATGATGTCTAGATTTTAAGAATCTGACTCGGTAAATTAATTAGTTAAATTACCGAGATAATGACAGAATCTTATCATATCAGTTTTAATTTAATTTGAATTTAAATTAGAATATGATAAGATATTATTAGGGTTGGACTCTAAGAGGTTCGGGGGTTTTTAAGAAAACCCTAGCCGTCTTTTCAAGAGCCTAAATTTTCAGTTGAGAACATTCGTGCCATTCTCTACCAGAAGAGAAAAAAAAAACCTCTCAAACCCTAGGTGCTAGCACTCCCCGGGTATCGAGTGAGTTCACGGTATGTATCCGATAGAGGATGTTCGCATACTGCAGCGTCTGGTGATTGTTCAGGTTGAATGTACAATAGCACAATCAGAATCGAAGGATTTCGATTACAGCAACCAGAGGTAATTCTTGCTAACCTTAGATCTTCTTAATCGTTTACTTGGGTCCTCGGGAGGGATTCGTGGATGTTTTTCGCGTTTAGGAGTCCACGAATCCCAACAACACGTTGGTCAGCAAATTTTCATAAGGCAGAGCTTTACTTGAAGTGTTCCTTAACTGCAACATCTATTTTGTTGCTAAAAACCCGAAGTTTATCTGCCTACCCTTTGCTAGAGCCAACATAATTACCATCTGCAGAATGCTTATAGAGGTTTTATATCCATAGCTAGGTACCACCATGGTAGACACCATATGGTGCTGAATTTGTCCAACCCCATTAAGCTACTTCGTGCGTTTGTTTCCAGAATTTCCAAAGTTCTTCCCACCAATGAAGATTTTCTCAAAATTTTTCAGAACAAAAATATCATTTCCTTCAGAAAATTTATTTAACTCAAAATATTGAATCCCAGCATCTCTCACATCATATATCCTATTTAACAGTCGATGATCAAACTCAATGTCTTTGGCCTTTCACTCTCGACACATACCAACGAATTATGAATCTACCCTCAGTTTCCTCAAGTCTACATTTTCTTAAATTAGCATAAAATTCCCAGACAAGAGGAGTGAATAAATTCTAGCAAACTACCCCATCCTATGTGATCAAACATGCCCAGAATATTTGATAGATTCAGAAAAGCAAAATGATTAACACGGTAACCAAAGATAACCGTCCTGTTTCTTGACACCCAATCATTATACTTAGTCTCACATTTAGAGTCAATGAAGTGAGGTACCTAATTTTCAGAACTCATTTGTTCTGGAGACGACTCAGAGGAATATTAGTGAGATGCGGAGAAATTCGATTCAGGAGAAATTTCTTTTTCCTTTGCTTTGCTTGAAACCGAACTCTTTTTCTTCATCTTCGGAGATGTTTTGTGCCTCTTCTTTGGTTTTGGAACAGAGGATTTTGTCTTTGCCATCAGTAAGATCAGGGCTTTTTGTACTGACAATTTATTTTTGAAGAAGAGGAACACAAATGATTTTTAGGAGAGACGGTTACAAGGGTTTTGAGAGAAAAATCAGAGTGCTTTAAATATCTTTGAGTAATGTGAAATAAAGTGCATTAAAAGGACAAGTTTTTCACAGAACTTTAGAAAGACGCGCAAACCAATTTTTTTGAAATTCAAAATTCGAAATAAGGAAAATATTAATGATGTGTTTTGGAACTTGACCCAATCCGAAATTATCATCCAAAAGAGTGTTTTCCTAAAATGCATTTTGGATGAGGGATTTGGATTCAAATATTGCATCCAAATCAGAAGTCGGTGTGTTTTGGATGCAAAACACTGTTTCCAAAACATTTTTCTTCACAAATCCTGCATAAAGAAGACTTATGCCACATGGTTAGTTATCAAATTTTTATAATTCCCAAACCTCTTCTCAGATTGTTAAATCTATCCTCAGCTAGAGGTTTAGTGAATATATCTGGAAGTTGTTCATCCGTTGAAATATATTCAACACACACATCGCCTTTGAGCACATGATCTCGAATGAAATAATATTTAACTTCTATATGCATTGTCCTAGAATGTTGAACATGATTTTTTTTTCCAGATTCATAGCACTTGTATTATCACACAATATAGATATGCAATTAAAATTAAGATTAAAATATAGCAACGTATTCTTCATCCACAAAATTTGAGCAGAACAACTCCCAGCTGCAATGTATTCAGCCTCAGTGGTGGATAAAGATACACATGCCTACTTTTTACTATGCCATGACATAAGAGGGTGTCCAAGAAATTGACAATAGCCACTAGTACTTTTTCTTTCAACTTTACAATTTGCATAATCTGCATCAGTGTATCCTATAAGATCAAATGCGTTAGTGTGAGGATACTATAATCCATAATCATATGTGCCAATTAAATATCGGAGTATGCGTTTTACTGTACATAGATGTGATTCCTTTGGACAAAATTGAAAATGAGCACAAAGACATACCGAAAATAAAATGTTTGGTCGGCTAGTAGTAAGATAGAGTAGACTACCAATCATACCTCTCTACTTATGTTCATCTACTTTCTTACCTTTTTCATTTTGATCAAGTTTTATGGATGTACTCATAGGTGTGTTGATTTCTTTTGCTTCATTCATTCCAAATCTTTTGAGCAACTCCTTCGCATACTTATCTTGATTTATGAAGATCCCATCCTTAGTTTGCTTAATTTTCAATTCGAGGAAGAAGTTTAGTTCTCCCATCATACTCATTTTCGAATTCATGCTGCATAGTCTTAACAAACATCTTGTACAAAGAGTCATTAGTAGCACCAAAAATGATATCATCAACATAGATTTGAACAATTAGTAAATCACCAGAATTATCAGATTTGATGAATAAGGTATTATCAATCAAGTCTCTAGAAAAATCTTTTGAAATCAAGAATCCACTAAGTCTTTCATACCAAGCTCTTGGAGTTTGCTTTAATCCATAAAGAGCTTTAGAAAGTTTGAAAACGTGATTTGGAAAGTGATTGTGAATAAAACCAGGAGGTTGTTCAACATCTTCCACCTCAATAAAGCCATTTACAAAGGTACTTTTGACATCCATTTGATAGAGCATGAAATTTTTAAAGGATGCAAAGGCAAGCAGCATTCGTATGGATTTTAGTCTAGCAACAAGGGCGAATGTCTCATTATAATCAATAGTTTCTTCTTGTTTAAATCCTTGGGTGACTAATCTAGCTTTATTTCTCATCAAAGCCCCATTTTCATCAAGTTTATTTCTAAATACCCATTTTGTACCAATTACAGGGCGATCAAGAGGTCTAGGAACAAGTTTTCAAACTTGATTTCTTTTGAATTGATTTAACTCTTCTTGCATAGAAATAATCTAAAATTAATCATGCAATGCGATATAAATGCAGCTAGGTTCAATATTTGAAAGAAGAGCAAAGTTGTCAATGAAATACCGTCTAGTATTAACTCCATAGTTTGGATCCCCAATAATTTGTTCTTTGTGATGAGCTGTTTTGTATTTTTAGTTTTTTGGCAATTGTTGATTTGTAGAATCTTCACTTTATTCTTTTCCTTGTTCAGCTTGCAGCTCTTCAATCTCTTCTTCTTTTGCATGAGTGTCCAGAGGTGGAGCTTTGAGTTGATCTAACTTGACTTCCTTTGAACTTCCTTCATCATCATCATCATCTCTTTTTGAAGTATAAATGTTAGATTAATCAAACATAACATGCACGGATTCTTCCATATAAAGAGTTCTTTTGTTATATACTCTATATGCCTTTTTATTGGAAGAATAACTAAAAAAAATATGGCATCATCGGACTTGCTATCATATTTTCCAAGATTATCTCGGGTATTTAGGATAAAATATTTACATCCAAATACTTTAAAATAAGAGATAGATGAAGTTTTTTCAAACATAAGTTCAAACAGAGTTTTTCTCAAAAATGGTCTTAGCATAACTCAGTTTATTATATAGCAAGCTATGTTAATAGCTTCCACCCAAAAATATTTTGGGGGGACATTTTCACAAAGTATTGATCTAGACATTTCTTGCAATGTGTGATTTTTCCTTTCAATAACACCATTTTGTTGAGGGGTTTTTGCTGTTGAAAAATTGTGAACGACTCTATTTTCATCACATAAGTGAGTAAATTCACTATTGCAGAATTCTTTGTCATTATCACTTCTAATAGAAATCAGTTTGTGTGACACCCCACCTAAAACCAACCCTAGAGTAAGGGGGTCGGGAATGCATATCATATTATTTTGCATGAATATATATGTTTTTGAATGATTTTATGTGCTTTAGAATCGTGGATTATAGGTTTAAATGCTTAGTTATACTTATTGAGTAGGAGGGGTAAAATGGTAATTTTGCTTGAGGTCAGAATAGGAAGATAACTTGAGGAGTAGATAAGAAAAATATGTGGGTGAGAAAATAAGAACAAGAGTTGTTGTGGTTTAGTGGTTAGAGTCTTGGAATTAATCTCTAAGGTCATGAGTTCAAATCCCATCATTTAAGCTTTTACCATGATTATCTTAATTAAGTTTGAATTTTTGTTTTCTTGCATTTCATGAAAATAGGAATAATTGTCTTAAGGGAGACATGAAGAGAATGTCCTAATCTTATCCTCATGTCCTAAAAGAATTCTGGAAGAATTCTTGTCCAATTTATTACCTCTAGCTTTGTCCTAGCATTTTCATAGTTCAAATGAACTAAAATCCATTAAATCTTTTTCTTTGAATTCCAAAAAAATTATGTGATAATTTCTTCCCCATGAATTTCGAAAATTAGCTTTGGGGAAGGGAGGTTGACTGAAAATAGGAGGGGAAATAGGAAGGGTTCCAAGAGAAAATCAATCACCATGGAAGGACCTTCAAATCTATCTTCATGTTGTTCATGCTTTATTGGTAAGAAATCTGGAAATTTTCTAGATTTGTTGCAGACCTTTTCTTCGAAAATTCAGGCCATAAACCCATTCATTTGTTGCCCAGAAAATAGTCATTTCAAGTGGCTTGGAAGCTGGAAAAATTGTGCAATTTTCGGACTGCACAAAACAGCACCAAACCAGAAAAAATTTCTGGGCAATTCGCAGCTCTTCATCAAAGAAATGAAGCTATTTTTAGTTCATCTTCAAGCCAGCAAACTCCTCTATATTTTTCCAGAAATGAGGCTGAAAACCACCCTTGGAAGACCCTCAAACATCCCTGAAGAACCTATGAAAAACCGAGCCAAGAGGGTGCGAAAATCCTGCACCAAAATTTTGCAATTTTCGGAAAGCCATGAACACTTGAGACCAGAATTTTCCAGCCTAGTTCCTTTCTAGCCTAAGACCGAAAATCACCTTCAACCTCTGTAGAATTGAGCCTTGTTCAGCTATACACTGAACACCATTAAACCCACACTTACCTTGAAGCATAAGGACTCCATAGCCACACCACAAAACACTCCTAAGATCACTCCATTCAAACTCCATTTGAACTTCAAATAATTTCAGCATTTCACTCCAATAAAATCACTCTTGCATTAAGCTGAATTAACCAGAATTTCCTCTGCCTTTAAGGACTGAATTTCGGCCAGCCTTGAGCAACATTAACCTTCAATCATTTCAGCAAGACAACCTTGTTTCAGCCGACACCATTAAAGTCCATAGACACCTCTCTTGATCAAACACCATAGTTGATCTTTTACCTTAAACATCTCCACCATTTCCTCCATTTAAATTTCAAATAAAATCTGATTTCTCTCTCTCACAAAGCTGAAAACCGGAACTCTCAATCACACCCTACCATTCGGCCAGCCTTCTAGTAGAATTCGTGCAGCACTTCTTCTAATTTCTCTCCATTTTCACCTAAAACACCAAGAACACCAAGAACACACACTAAACTTCTTCAAGCCTAAACCTACTCTAAACACCTCCAATCACTCTCAAATACTCCAGATCATCTCTACTTAATCCCTAGACTTCATTTCTGCCATTTATAACACGAATTCTCGCAAACAAGAATTTTCAACCGTATCAAAAAATCAGTTTTTCTTGAAGACCTCAAGAACATCAACAAGGTAAAATAAGAACAACCTTCTTGTTCATCTTCTTCCATTCAATTATTAATACACCTATCTAATGCTATCTTTCTCTTTCTCTCTCTCTCTCTCTCACTCTCTTCTAACCGAAATGGTTGATCAAACCATCAACCATGGATGTTGTTTCGTTGGACCATTCAAGTCATTCCATCGCGCGTGGACCTTCTTTTGTCTTCATCAAAGGACTCGACAATCAAGTATTCATTCTTAAATTTCTCTTATTAAATTCTGAAATCATGTCTCCTAGATGATGATAGAGAAATGGAATATGATTGGGAGATTGAGTATATGCGTGTGGATTAGGGGGATGAAGTTATGACATGATGATGGTTGTATTTGACTAGGATGTATGTGTTTTCCTTTCGAATCAATATATGATCTTCATGCTTGATGAATTTAATGGATGTTGAAGCATGATTAGATATTATGACACCAAAGGTGATTAGGCTTTTATGATCTTATTTTCCATAGAAACCATGATTGATGATTATGCTTAGTAGGATTTTTGGCCATGTGATAGTATGAGATAGTTCAAGTGTTTGTTCATGAATAGATTAATTTCTTGTTTGATGATGGAGAATGGGATCATGAATCTTTTCTAGCAATAGGAAGACCATGATGTAAGATTATTTTCTTGTTAATTCTAAGTTATATTCATCAACAAATTTTATTACATGAATTAAAATTACTACTATATTTTTCTTCAAAAAAATTCGAAACACTAGGGGATTTGGATTAGAATATTAAATCAAACTATTAATATTTTTATTAAACGAAAATTTAAAATAATTTATTAATAAATTTTAATTATTAATTATTATTTATTATCTCTTCGAAATTAATTACAAATTATTATTTATTTAATTTGTTATTTATTTATAATAAAGCTATTTTTAAATTACCATTTCTTAATATCAAATAAGACTTAATAATATTTAAAATTCAAACCTTGGTTTATTTATTAATAATAACACTCAAGAATTATTATTTGAGTCTATAATTTATTAACAATTATTTTAGAACCCTAGTTATTTCAACCTATCAAACTAGACTTATTTTATAAAATTCTTTAGCATCTAGCCTTAAAGCTTAGGATATTAAGGTCATGGTTAGACATGGTTGTCACTAGATGAGCTAAGAATTATTTATGTAAGGCAGGTATAGCTTGAATGTGACCTTATGTTTTGTGTTTACCCCAGGCAGGGGTTAGGTCAGCCTTGAAAGACATTTGAGTAGAGCAAGCAAAGAAGCAGGTAAGCTCCTGCACGGAGTTTTGTGAAGACCAAAAGTTATTGTGGCAAGCAAATGCAATGTATATGGACATTATTTGTAAAGGCAATTAAGGACTGTTTTTCCTTTTTATTTCAGTCAAGCAAATCATTTGGAAATTGAACAAGCAGTTTTACACAAATCTAAATTTTTTCTAAAATCCAACTTGACTAGACTTTTGGAAACCCTTAATTGCTATTTCCAAATAAAGCAAAGTTTGATCAATTTTCTCCCAAGTGGAACAATTAACGTTGAGTACTCAATAAGGGTAGACCACCAGGACTAGTCTTTGAAAGGTTAGGGTAAGTCTCTCAGTAGGTGGCCACCTCTGAGGGGTGAGTCCTTCCTGGATAGGACGCCAGTTCGGTAGGTCATGCCGGTCCGAGCTAGCAAGTTTCAGTCATGTGGACTGTGTATTTCCGGAGTGGACAACCCGTAAGTTTGGGTGTAGAGATGGAAGAGTATCTCACTTGGTAGGCCGTACACCTACCTTTTGTCAGCATTGCACAAAGTGTGGCATTCTGACTGTTATTGGTCATGGGGCCCAACGTGTGGTAACCCATGGCTACCCATTTGAGTGGTTGTATTTATTGTGCACATGTATGATTTGAAAAGTGAAACACCACTCTTTATTTTCAACACTTATTTATTGCTTGCCAGCACTTTTCCCTATGAAACTTTTACAACTTGCATACATGAATTATTTTACCTGAAACACTAAAGCACACACGGGCTTACTGAGATTTTTATCTCACCACCTTCATATTTTCAGGAAGATCCTGCTGTGGAGATCATTAGCTAGAATGTTGCCTTGCTTGAAGACTCTTGTTATTTACTTTAAGTATTGTTTGAGAGATTGTTGCAAACAATTTATTTTGGATTTGTGCCAGTATTTATCTTTTGGGTTGTAATAAATTTAATTTTAAAGTCTTTTGTTTTATTCTATTTTCATGTAACCTAGTTATAAAGACCACTTGTCCTTTGGACGGGGCGACATCCCCGGCCCTGATGGGCCTAGGTAGTGGGGTGTTACAGTTTGCATCCAATTGAGTTTTGGACACGTTTAATCAGTTTCAAAAATTCAGAAAAGTCTTCATCCTTTTTTCAAAGAAATAAAGTTCAAGTAAAGCTAGAAAAATAATCAAGGACATATGCATATTTCTTACCTCCAAGACTAGCAGTTCTCTTAGGTCCAAACAAATCCATACGAATTAATTCAAGTGGTTTTAAGGTTGAAATCATTTTCTTTGGCTTAAAAGAGGTTTTGATTTGTTTCCCAAACTGACATGCATCATAAATTTTGTGTTTATCAAATTTCATTTTTGGCAATCCCCTAACAAGTTCTTTTGAAGACAATTTATTTAGCAAATCAAAAGATACATGACCTAATCTTCTATGCCAAAGGTAACCATCATTATCATGTACGGATAGGCATCTAATTCCATTAGCTACAAGGCCATTTAGATAAAACACATATACATTTCCTATACGTTTGGCAGTAAAGATTGTTTCGAGATTTGCACTGTTAAGTATAGAACAAGAATCCTTTTCAAAGATGACTTTACAACCATTGTCACAAAGTTGGGTAATGCTAAGTTAAGCTATATTTCAAATCATCAATAAGTAAAACTTGTTTTATAATTGTCAAGGAACCTTTACCAATATTACCAATGCTGAGAATCTTTTTTTTCTTCTTGTCTCTAAATGTAACAAATCCTTCATTTGTGGTCTGAATATCCTCTAACAAAGTTGTGTTTCCAGTCATGTGTCTTGAACAACCGCTATCCAAGAACCACTTGGTGAAGCTCAAAGACTATGCCTATACATGAGAAGGAGGAATGATTTTTGGTACCCATACTTTATTGGGTCCACGGGTTAGTAACATTTCTTTTGATTTTCCAGAATGTAACTCTACCGGATTCCACTTTTCTTTTAATAAGACATCTTGAAACTATATGTCTTGGTTTTTCACAATATGTGCAAGCTTTGTGTATATTGTAAGATAAAGCAGTTTTAACATATTGAGACTTGTTCTTTTTGTTCTTATGCCATGTTCATAGCCTAAGCCACTTTGATTTCCAACATAAACAAATCTGGGCTTGTAAAATTTTGTCCTTATCCACATGTCTATATCCTAAGCCATTCTAGTTACCAATTTGATGTTGAATTCCGAGTAACTTTTCTAGATTGCTTTTACCATTTGTGAATTTTTTAATACAATTGGTAAGATCATTGACTCTAATTTTCATATCATCAAAAGTGCTAACCATACCTTCAAGAGTTTAAATTTTATCACACAAATTTTTATTTTCCAGAGAGGCATATTTCAAAGCAGTCATGATTACATCTTTCTCAATGATAGCACACATATGTGACTCAAGAGACATGTTGTTATCATTTATCAATACTTTGTTTTCTTCCATCAAACATTTAATCTTCAACTTCATTTCTTTATTTTTTCTGGATAGTTTTTTTAATTTATGAAACACATCACTTAACAACTCATTTGGATCAACATGCTTTTCAGTCATAGATATAAGCGAATTAGGCATGTAATTAGATGTAGAAGAGTTTACCACATTTTCCAAAGCGCCATGAAGGATATGTTGGCATTTTCTTCTTCAGAATCTCTATCTTCGGTCTCAGTTTCATTTAAGTCCCAAGTTCCCATCAATCATTTACCTTTGTTTGCCTTCAGATCTTTCTTCTTTTTAAACATTCCTCCTTCCAAACAAATAAGAATATATAGGAAATTCACTAATAGTCCATAATAGAGTAGCCCGCATTTGAAAATTCTGCTTAGAATATGCATCATATATAAACACACCCACATCCTATAATTCATTCAATTTTGCACTGAGTGGTTCTAAATAGACATCAAGATTGTTCCTCAGAGCAGTTGGACTAGGTATTTGAAAAACCATAGAGGGGGGTGAATAAGGTTTTTGACAAACTAAAAAAAAAAAAAATTGAATCGTCTGATGTGCAGAAGAACAATGATCATCAATATTCTTGAACCAACTTTATAGTAACAAAGAAAGTTATCCAAGAACTCTTTGATATATATATATATATGTGTGTGTGTGTGTGTGTGTGTGTGTGTGTGTGTGTTCAGATTCAGACCAAAAGGAAATGCAATTCAATAATAAAAGTGATAAGACATGGTATGTATAGTGGTTTGATCATTTAAGATCTACGTCCACTACCTTAAGCTCACACTTAAGGATTTTCAACCAGATTTCATTTACCCCACTTAATGAAATCAAATAATACATCATACAAGAGAGGATCACCACACTAGGTTTTCCAAAACCTCTCAAACAACAATAAGGTTCACCCCAACCGGTTTTACACCTCAACCTTGTACTACAATAGAGATTGAATATCATTAGAATAATAAAGAGCTCACTTATTTGAGTAGATGTTCACTCGGATACAAAGCACAAATACTTTTACCCTTTGACACAAAATGAATTCACTTTGAAGCTTTGATAAAAGGAGATTTTTGAAAACGTTGAGCAATAATGTTTCTTAGAAGAGTGTTTCAAAAATCTTATGTCTAATCTTACTTAGAGGCTATTTATAGAGCAAAAAAATGAAGTGGCAATGGCTATAAAAAAACAGCTATAATTTTCTGTTAAACTTATCCGTATTTTTTACTCGGGTTTTGGACGACGATACATCCAAAAGGTAAGTCCAAAATGATACTTTTTTAGGCAGAAACATTTCAACATAGTTTATAGGATTTTAGACGAATCTTTTGGATTCAAACTATTCAATCCAAAATTATGAAATTTTCAAAAACTTTGAAATTTTCTCCTTTGGTGCTTCAAGATAAAGTCAAATGAATCAAAAGATAAAGAGACATAGGAATTAATAGAAATACCTTAATAATACTTCATAGTCTAAAGTTCTTCTTATAAGGACTTCTTGATATGCAACTCCATATACTTCGATCTTCCATACTTGAATTCAATCGCGAACGAGTTGCCAAGCAATCATATCTAAATGACTTAGAAAAATAGTGGTCAAACATGTCCTATCACAATAGATTAACAAGTTAGTTCATATCAATGTTTGTCATAAGTCAAAACATAGGAGAAAACCCTTAGGGCTAATAGTCTTGAAAAAGTTCCACCAATAGGATGGCCATTGATTCATACCGCCTATGGGTAATATAGTGCTAAAAACCTCTAACGTAGGTTGGTCGATCCTAGAAAGTACTCTAGGCTTTTAATTTTAGTCTTCCATTAGTTGTAGATACTTGTGGAAATCCATCCTATATGGGGTCATGCTCAGAATGACATGAGAAAATCCATTATCTCTAATAAGAGTTGTGATGGAAGCCATGGGGTCGTTGGAACCCCTCTCCCACTTAATCTTTTATTGAAAATAGAATTTTAGGCCTAAAAATGTTTTCTATAATCTTGTGGTTTCATTACTTTTAGTAGAAAACTAAAATTCAATATTATTCTCTATGTTAATGATTAAATCCTTTGAGAGAATAAACTATGAATTTATTTTACTATTTTAAGTTAATAACCAAGTAAAACTTTATTAAATAACCTCAAGTTCAACATTATTTTCTATGTCAAGGATTAAACCCTCTAAGAGAATAAACCATGAACTCTTTTATTTTTAAAATTTCTTAGATTAAAACGTTTTATCAAAAACCGTTCTATCTAGTGAGACTTCGGTCTCACAAGAACTTGCACATTTGATCACAAAAATGAAATAAGCATGATAACAAAAGTAAACTTTTCATGCTCAAAACTATTCATTTATTCCTAAGTGACCAAACAATGGATTAAACATCATGAATTAAAAATTAATGGTCTTGTTTAACCCTAAGGTGGTTCCATCATTTACTACTCATTTTCATGCAAATTATTCATCCATGGATAAATAAAACTATTGCAGAAAATTAACCTCATACAATGGTTTCAAAACATGATTACATTAAGAAAAAATTAAGGTGCATAATTTCAGCAGTGTTCTCCCTTTTCTTGGACAAAATTGCGCGTATCGGCCTCTGGGCAAGTGGACTTGGAGCCTGGTCCATTGGGCCCTCTTGGTGCCGGGTCTACTCTGTTTCTCCAAAACCTCCGTGGACAAAATGGACCCGACGCCTGGTTCGATCAGCCCACTTGGCACTAGGTCCATTCTGGAGTTTGTCAATTTCAAGAAAAATCCTACTTTTCAACCATTTTTTGCCCCTCAACAATCCAGCAATCACGTTCTTCAATCTCCAAAATTTACAAGTTAAAAGGAACACAAAACCATGTATAAAAATATGCCTTTACAAACACCTATGCCTCTAACCACGAGGCGTACACTGAATCTACTTAAAACCAGAAAAAACAGTAGGAAAACCATTAGAATACATGATCCTATGTCTCTAACCGAAAGGCATACATGAACTCTAAAAACCAATATATGAGGGATCACATGAAATCATAAAAAAACATTTTTAATAGTAAAGGAACCACCTATTCTAGTTTCTAACCCTAGAACATGCTTCTAGATGAAAATCGTGGCTCTAATACCACTTAAAGGATCAAAATGGAAAACATAAAAGAAAATGCAATGGAAAATTTTTTAGTTTTCTGAGCTACATCTAGGAGAAAGTACTTACTTTTCTTGATTGGTCATGGATTAACCAACGAGGGGCCAGGTTGCACTAGAACTTGCATCAAAAGAAGAGAAGAAGGCACCTGCAGTGTGACTAGTATTCCCGCCAATCTTCTACTCCACGCATCATGCGTCTTCAAGCTTTCTCTCTTTGTCTTCCGGAGTATGACTCTACCTTACTCTTAGGTCAACTTCGTGAAAGCTCCTTTTTTGGATAATAAAGATACTCTCCAAGAGAGAAAAAAAAGAAGAAAAGACGACATACCAGAGAGTGAAGAAAAAAAATGTGATGTCTTTTTTTTCCCTCCTATTTTCAGCCAGCCATAGGGCTTTCTCAAAACCTAATGGGTTTGGTGTTGTACTCATAAATCAGTCCAAGATTAACCCAATCCTCTTAATTAATTAATTATATTTTCTATGCTTCATTTAATACCTAAGACTAATTAATTAATTCTAATTTGACTCTTAATATATGTCAATGTATATCAGCCCAATTAATTAATTTATTCCAGTCCAATCTTCTTAATTAATTAATTATCTTTTCTGAGCCTTATTAAAACCCAAGATTAATTAATCAATTCTAATTGGACTCTTAGAATAAAATTTATTTCTCTTCCAAATAATTATCCATCAAGCCCAAATTGTGTCTAAATAATACCAAGGTAATTTGAGCTATTCCGAGAATCAAGAGACATATTATTCATGGCTACTAAAATGACCAAAATGCCCTTACTATTAAATAGCTGTATTTTACCATTTTAAATATTTTCATTTATCATCATATGAAAAATATTGACCCCAAGAATAATATTACTAAATCAATATCTCCAATCTATAGGTAAAATGACAGAAATACCCCTCTATGTAACACCCTTCAATGAGATAGGATAAATATACTAACACCCATCTCAAAGATATCTACCATTCTTAGATCTCTAATATGATAATCCATGATTCATTTGAATGTATTTGCTTATCAATGGAAGTTATCCAAAAATACACATTTTAGAGTCACGTTCCCAGGGCCTTGGATTATTAGATTGTCCTAAACAATCACAAGGGGGTGATTTAACTTCACTAAGTGAAGGATAGAAACTCTGCTGTATGAGTCCGTCTTAACTAACTAGAGTAATATACCCAACATACAAGGATATTGATCTCACAAAAGAAATCTCACCAACATATATCAAAGTATAAAACCCTAGCTTCGCAAAACTACCAACTCATACTCAGGTATGAAGGTATCCATCCACACTCTAGCAGTAATAGTCTGGTCTCTATAATTATAGTACTTTAAAAGAGACCACTACTACAGGTCTAGTTCTACGTATTCGAAATACGCTTATGCCAGTGATGTGAGTGAACTACTCACTAATTCTTGGTAAACCCTTCCTTATTAGAACTTATGGCATAATAGTCTTACCTTGATGAAATGCCCAGTTTTATCAAACAACTAAGAACTTAATTTTACTTGTATGACATGTACCTATGGTCTATACCTTACTGTGAAGAATGATTCAACACATAGACCATTACTTGTCATACTTGGACCTTTAAATGTGCAATAATATAAGAAGTGAACTAAATTAAATGAATAAACATTTATTGCAATATGTTTACAGAGAATACATCGTCTTTGAGGGCATATTTTCCAACATCCACTATCTTAAGTTCACACTTAAGGATTTCAACACCACTCACTAAAACATTTTTCTAAATCAATAGTGGTAGGTAACATTAATCTTATACAAGAGGATCTCCACCCTTGGTTTTACATCTAGCCTCTTTAAACACAACAATCAAGACTAACCCTAACTAGATTTTACCTCCTTAACCATGATACAAAGCGAATTTAAAAAGAATACAGAGATAGCTTGCAGATTGACTAAAATATGATTAACTAAGCACTAATACCTTTTACCTTTGGAATAATTTTATTTCACTCTGAAGCACAATTAAAAAGGAAGATTTTTGTATTCTGAAGTGTAAGAATGTTTTTGAGACAGATAGCACAAAAATCTACTTTGAAATCAGGTTTTAGAAGCTTTTATAATAGCCAAACCCGAGGTCCTAATGACTAGTTATTTCTGCCAGGATTTTCAGGGTTTTGGATCACAAAATGGAATGATGTCCGTCCAAAAGGTGAGTCCAAAATGGCACTTTCAGTAAAGAGATATATTTTGAAAAATGCTACAGATCATTGGATGATGTTTTGGGTTCAAAGGTCCATCCAAAACTATTTCAATAAAAAATTCAAATTTAGAAATATTATTTTATTTTGAAATCATTTTTTAAGTGCTTCAAGATAAAACAAAACTGATCATAAGGTAAAGGGACATTGGAATTTACAATTAATACATTGATAAGAATTCCTAGTCTATGATTCTTCTCAAGGGCTTCTTGGTATGCAATCTCTAAAGTTTATCTTATACTTGATCGCCCACTTTTGGGCTCCATTGCTTAAGAGTTGCTTGGCAGATTCATTAGCATGTCTTGGAAGAACTGAAATCAAATATGTCCTATCACATGAAGATTACATATGTTAATCCACATCAGTGTTTGTCATAAATTAAAACACATGAGAATGCCCTTCGAGCTAACTATCTCCCCCTTTTTGAGTAATGACAAACTTGATAGGATTGTGACACAAAAAAAAAAAAAAAATGATATAGACAGTGTGGACATGTTAGAACGAGAGAGATAAGAATATATTTAATTTGAAATGCATTCTCTCATTATAGGACTCAAAGAGTACTTATGATATTAAGATAAGGAAAAATTAAACATGGTCTCATAAACATGGCTCAATGAGCCTTTGGCCCAACCAACCTCCTTATCCTCCTTACTTCCATAAAGAGGACTATTTCTTATAGAAATAGCCAAATAATGGTCACAAAAAAATGTAAGTATTTACATAAAGAGGTGTAGAAGATAACTATCAACAACAATACTCCCCCTATATTTGTGCATATATGAATAGTAGATAAAAAGATACTAACGATGAAGTGCGTTGAAAACTAACTGGGATTTGAGATTTTGGACTTTCAAATCGTGCATCCAAAATAGGTTAAATTACTTCTTATAAAAGCAGTTTTGGACTGGAGTTTTAGATTGACAAATTGAGGATCTAAAACTCCCCCTATGTTGGTGCTAGGTAAAAGAGAATTTTCACAAAGAGAGATCAATAGTTTTCAGCCGAACCCAATTTTCTCAAGGAATTTCAACATAAAGAATTTTTTATGCAACAAAATAATAATAATAATAATAATAATAATAATAATAATAATAATAATAATAATAATAATAATAATAATAATAATAATAATAATAATAATAATAATAATAATAATAATAATAATAATAACAACAACATAGTTTTCATAAGCATCCACTTAAATATCCTCATCATCCAAATATTTGGCATAATGCACATCACAACCGTAATTATGATCACTTTTTGACAGTGCTAAGATACAAAACAGATTTCAGAATGAGATCAAAACTCATTCATATCATTCAACTAAATCACAACAAAATGAGATAAAAAACTCACAAGCACAACTTTTTGTATAACCACAATGCCATTTCCTCAATCCATATTACTTGAGTCACAATCCATAAATATAGCCCAAGGCATAATCCATAATTCATACAACCCAAGTCACAGTTTATAATTCATATAGTGCATCACAATCCATATAGTCATAATATAATGCATCACAATCCATATAATCACAATTCAAGAAGCTCAACAAAATTGACTAGGGAATTGGTGAATGGACAAGACCTAACAAGAATTTCAATGTAACACTAGGAGTCTAAGGAATATAGCATTCAAGAGCAAGAGTAAGAATTTAACAACTAAGATGATCTCAAATGGAAAAGAAATGTCCCCAAATTACTTGAAAATGATAGATAATCACCTATAGAAAGTGTTCACAAAAGTTTTAGCCACAATTTCAAGTAAAAGTTCACTCAAGTAAAATATCAAACACTTAAGGTGCAACCTCGTAACTCAAGGGGTTTCAAAATTTTCATACTTGTAACAACTCAAAAACTCAAGAATCACAAGAAAAATCAATCCCTAATGATTATACTAACATCAAGGAACAATTTTGAAGAAAGAACATAGCAAAAACTTGAATATTATGGCCCCTAAAATTAGCATGAAAATGAGTTATCGAATTTATTGTGTCCAGAAATTCTTGTAGCAAATATACTGAATAAACTTCAATTTTTCTACACTTTAACACTTCAAATAGCTACCCAATCATCAACCAAACATGTAGGTTCAATTTCACAACAAACCCATAGCACAATTTCAAGTTCTTGATATTCAAAAATAGCACCCAATAAAGTGACGAAAATCTAAAAAATTTCACAAAAGCTTGAAGAGATTGTAACTTTACCCAAAGAAAGTTGTGTTAATTAAAATTAACACAAGCTTACTCTGATAGCAAACTATTTGATATGATCTTAGGGCTGATTTTCTAGTGAATTTCGTGGCTAAATTTGGGGCAAAATGCAATACCCAATTAAGAGCTCCAACAGTGAAATTAGTGAAAAAAAAAAATAAGATATCCAATTCAAATACTAGGACCCTAAGCCAAAATAAAGAATTTAGAACTCTAGAAATGAGAATCAAGTATGCTAATTCATACCCAAGAACCCTCAACTAAACAAGGAGTCAAGAACAATTGAAGTAGATGAACTAGGCAACCAAAGATAACTTCTACTCTAAACCCTTTGCTTAGTAATAAACAAAGATTCTATTTTGATAGGTTGGTTTGATCTATCCTTATGAGTTTGTAGACACAAAATCAAACTCAAGGAATAGAATCCTACGATTGGTCTTGGCCTTCGTGGAAGAAACCTTAAAGAACTCTGTCAAGTGTGTCTTTTGATCTCAATAATAATATCCAACTTACATTTAGAATGTTATAATGCCATATTATAGGCATATAATCCTAACTAAGGTGAGATGAAATCTCAGTCATTCAAGCATTTAGAAGACCCTAAGGTCCAAAATATCCATATTATATAATAAAAGTTGTGAGAGTTTAATTAGGAACCAAATAGAATAAAAATGGAAAATTTGAGCAAAATTGGGCGTTGCCTGAAGTGGGCCGGCGCCGGGTGGCATAGGGAAGCCGGCACTAGATTTGTTCTAAAAAAATTGGCTAACAGGCGAGAAGACCCAGCGCCAGGTAGCCTTGTTGGGCCTGGCACTGGGTGAGCACTATTCTTCACAGCCGGTTCATTTTTCTTGTCCTCAACTTTTCTCTTGTGCTCCTTTGGCTTTCTATACAAATTGTTAGGGAAATAGAGCTTTCTTTGGCCTTCTCTTTGGCATCCATCTATTCACACTCTTCATGTTCCTTGGTTTGTTGGTTGGTTTTGCTTGAATTCTCCCTTGTAAGCTTCCATGTCTTAGATTCTTCCAAGGTGTCATAAAGTGTGATTTGTAGTTCCATTCCCCTTCTTTAGCTTCAGCATATTACTTGGATGGATTTCTATCATAAACATTCTCGACGTGCATCGATCCAGGATGCCATAGCCTTCTCAAGATCAGGGGTTAGTTCCTCATATAGTATAGAGACACAGCCAATAGTACAAAAAATTGGCCAAAGATTAGCTATAGCTGTCCAGAAGGGCTCTTGAGATCAGAGGTCCAGTTAAGAGACGGCTGCACCTGCTTCTACTATACATCTCAGTTGATCAGGACCTTCTTCCTTAGGCCCTATCGCCTTAGGTTTTCTATGTTGTTAGGACGTAATTTAGGATAAATTGATTTTTGTGGCTATTAAAAATCATATTACGGACTGGCCTATTTTGAATTAATTTTTTTATTGATATTTTATAGGTTCCACGTCGAGAAGTTCTAGTAGGGGCGGAAGGTTACCCTCAGGGACGAGGTTGGTGTGAACCAATATGAAGGTCTTATAGGAATGGATGCATCACATTATAGTTCAATAGTGTGCTGTTCTTCACATATGAATAGCAAGATCCCTCTGAACTATAGGGATTGGCATTCCATACCTCAGAGACTTAAAGATAAGGTTTGGGAAGAAATACAAGTAAATAACTTTATTCTAACACATATAAAATTATTTTCTCCATAAGTTAAAACTTTAAATAATTATTTGTTTGTTTAACACGTACAAGGACAACACCACTATGCCACCAGAAGGACGTAGTGTCTCAATGAAAATGCTATGCGCTACTTGGAAGGATTATAAGTCTAAGCTGAAGCAGAGATACTACACTCCTTTCCAAACAAGTATGGAGGCTATTCTTTATTGACGAAAATTAATGGAGAATGTTAGTTGATAATTGACACTTAGAGAATAAGCAGGTTATATGTATAAAAGTTGATTATTTTTCCCTGTCATAAATGTGTGCATATACGCTATAATTATTATATAATTTTTTTTATATTAACTATTTTAGATACTCACATGCAGAGACCAAGAGAAATAGACAAAATCGATCACATATTACATATCCACCGATCACAGGAAGAATGGCACATTCTATTATATAGGATCAGGAATTCATTTTCTCTTATACACCATTCATTTGAATATTATTTAATTTGTTTGAAAATTCTCATAAATCTTTATAGATGGCTTCACAAGGCCAACCAACATCGCAATGTGAAATGTTTCTTGTGACACAAAGATGGCATGGTCAGCAAGCTGATATTTGACTGCAGGGATTATTGTAAAGAATTTCCAAAGATTAATTTTCCTGAATTACTAAAATATGAAAAATATAATTCATTTACATAATTTTAATTTGATATATTGTTTCATAATTTTGTAGGGTCGATTAGAAGAAGAGTAGCAAGCACTGTTTTAGTCTTAGCGCACTGAGGAAGTGAATGATCAAATCTTCTAGCGCTTGTTCAGTCCTGATACGAGATGTCGTGTAAGGTGCAAGGGAAAGGGACCAACACCAACCTTAATTAGTCAATCATCCACTTGTGCAAGCAATGTTAAGGAGATCGTCAGAGCTCAGGTTGATGCAAGTATTCAAAGTATGCAAGAAATTATGCGAGTTGAGATGTAAGCTGAGATGCAGTGTGAGCGAGAGGTTTACGAGTCACGTATAGCAACGCTTCAGATTACCATGGAATAATTATCTTGCAGATTTGATGTAGATGTATTCACTACAGTGCCTATACCACTATCTAGTGCATCTACGGCATCTCCAGGCATTGGTTCCACTTCTTGACCAGTTGGATCGCGTGATGCTGACAAGATTGCTCTTGATGACTGACATATTCTCATTTTCTTCTTATTTTACATCTACTATTATTTTTTATAGATACATTGGCATTTCCTATTTGTCATATATGTAGTATTACTTCAGTAATTAGACGGTTTACCAAATCATGTCTTTAAACCATCCACATAATTGATTATATACAACGCTTTTTTAGAGCCATTGTATTAGGTTGTCGTATTAGTCTAATACAATTGTTTTGTGACCATTGTTGAAAAAAATGACCAGACTTGTTATGACGGCCATAGAACTGTCATTTTGCTGTTGTTTTTGGCTAATAGACGATTCGTTTTTCTTGGTCGTCGTATTTGATCTATTTTTTAGTAGTGAGTATAGGGATATTTATTGATTTCATGCTTTAATGTCACTTAGAGAATATGGGTATTTTCTAAGAAATTATTCTTTAGTTGTTTTAGTAAGACTGGAAAATCTACTAAATTAACTAGAAAGATAGTGAGTCCATGTCTTAGGAAAGAATTAGATTCTATTTTATTCATTTAAGATGTTAGGATTATAATTAATTGTGATCATTGCTAATCAATCATTGCCATATCTTCAACGATTTCTATCTACCTATATGTCTTTTCTCCTTATTCTTACTCCTTAATTATCCTTGTGACTTTTCTTTAGGTTAATAGATTATTTACTTTTATTTCTTGATTTTGTCAGCTAAATAATAAAGATTAGGGTAAAGTAAAGTAAGAACCTAAGTTCCTGTGTATTCGATACTTGCTATTTCCTATGCTATATGATGGGTATACTTGCTCATATGTGCGGTTGAGTTTTTAGCATTTTAATTAAAACTTAATTAATTATGCAATTTGTTGATAATAATTCATACACTTAAAAACACGCATTAGTATCAAACACTGCCAATACAACTTTAAGTAATTACCAAAGATGCATTCAGTGTTATCAAGGAACCTTGTGTACATATCATGTCGAACTCGTAAACTAGTCTCTTCTAAGTTCAACTGCAATAATTCTTTTCAGAATATATTCATGAAAATCCTCTCTATTGCTTTGTCCTCTTTACTAAACAATTCTTTTAGTCTTTTTTGTTCATCTACACCGAAGTTCCTTGGGCTTTTTACATAGTACAATAGAGTGGTTGTTTCTTTGATTAATTAGGAAAGTGTTTAAGCCTTGTAACTTCCTAAATTTTTGCAATTCAAACCCTACTTGGATTCTAAATTGTCATGAATAAGATTATAATACCCTATCTAAAACCACCCTTAGTTATAGAAGGGGACATGCATTGCATAGCATATATCATGTGTATATTTTTGTTGCATTCATATGTGCTTTGTTTAAACTACTGATGGCTTTACTGAGTAGTTAGATTGATTGGGAATTTTATTTTGATTATATACGTAAGCTTTTATGAGTGATAATCTTGGTTGAGATGTGAAGGGTGATGTTGAGATAGAGGTGAAATGATTTGGTGAGAATGAAATTAAACACAAGCTCTTCCATGGTCTAGTGGTTAAAGCTTTGAGTTTGTTGTTTATCAACCTAAGTTCAAATCTCAGCTTCTACTAAATTTATTCAATTACCTTTAAAGGGATTTCATTACCCATAATCTCGCAATTCGAAATTAGATTTTAATGAATTCATGTTGCTTCATGTTAAAGTTCAAGTTTTACCATTTTATATTATTGAACCCTTTATAACTGTGTATTGGCTAATAAAATGTCTTCTTTAGTTTTTCTAATCAGCTACTTTTCTTCTTATTATCAAGATAGTTTTGGTTATTTCACAATCAAATTCAAAATCTTTTATATCTTAATTTTGTTTTAAAATTTGATGAGACTCCGTTTCATCATGGAGGTCAAGATCAAGGAGGAAGGGGAGGCGTGACCGTGCAAGGACAAGGACTGATGACAAGATGTAGGACCAAGAAGCTTTAAGATGATTTTTAATTGCTCATAAAATCATGCTTGAGGATGAAAGAGGGTTGGAAGGTTAAGGAAGTTAGCCAATAGCTCATTTTGATGACTATCCAAGAAGAACCCCAACAAGAACTTAAGCCGGCAACAAAGACAAATGAAATTTGACCAAAATATGACCTTCCAGCGGACAGCCGGTGTCGGCCCAAGCAGCCGAACCGGCGCCAGCTTCAACCTGCACACAACGGCCCGAAAATAGCGCATAATCGGTGCCAGTTTAAGAGCCCTAACTGGCGCCGGCCCCAGCCTGGGTAGCGATTGCTGCCCCACATTTTTTATGTTTTCACCAATTTTTCTTCATTTTAAATATTTTATAAAGACCTATTAAGGCCCTAAATTATATTAGAACCTCAGGGATTACTTAGCTAGGGCTAGGGTAGTATAAATACAAATTTTAGTGATTTATCAACACAATTCACACACTTTATTCAAATTTGAAGAGTCTTGAGATGCCCTAGCCTCCTTGTTCATCTTGTTCAAGACTATGTTTAAGGCTTAGTCCTCCTTATGAATGAGTCGATAAATCTTTTGGATAATCCAATGTGGTTTTTTTCAATAGGTCTTAGTTGTTTTTCTCTTCTAAGGTTTGTTTGAATTCCATTACTTGGGTGCCTATTTTTTCTATTCTTTTGGCTCTTGTTTGCCTTTGTTGCTTCAAGGATATTGGAGTGAGATTATAGTAGAACTTACTACTTTTCTTGAGGGTCTTTGAAGCTTAGTTCTTCAAGGGTTTGATAGAGGGTAGGTTATTAGTTTAATTTCTCCTTTTTGACGCAAAAACTTCACTGTTTTGGTCCCATGGGATGAGCTGAATTATAATCAACTAAACCACCCACAATATCAAGAAAAACCCCACTCAAGATCATATCAAAGAATTTGGTATCAGAGAAGGAAAGCTTTGATTCCAATCAAAGCTTGGAATCAAGAAAAGGAGCCCTAAAAAGTTAAAGAAAAACAAGAGAAATCTCGTAACTCAAAAAAATGCTACAAAAAGGTCATGTTATCTTTGCTATTTCTTTATTTTTCCTTGAGAAAATTGCTCCTTGAAGTTAGTATATTGTTTGGGAACAAATTTATCTTGTGATTGTGGTGAAAATGGGCTTGAATTTTAGTGAAAATAGTGGTTGGTTTTGAGTGACGAGATTGCAACCAAGATGTTTGATAAATGTTCCATGAGAATGCTTTTGGCTATAGTTGGGAACTTTGATTCTTAATTTTTATTCCTTGGGATATTGAGACTTAGTATATCACTCTATTGTTGAATTTCATGCTCATTGAACTCAACTTTACTAGTGCATACTTGTGATCATCTTGTACTTCATAATCCTAGTTCTAGTTGTTCTTGTTTATTTATTCTTACTAACTCTTGTTTGTTTCTTATTTAGAAGTGTTTCTTTGAGCATCTAGTGTTTGTTCTTGTATTGATTGAGTCCACATTTCTTGAAATTTTTTATTAAAAAAACTTTTTTGCTTGAGGTGCCCAACAAGTGTTTGTTGAAATTCTCCTAAGACCCCCTAATTGGAAAATTCTATTGATTTGTGTGATTCATTAAGTTAGACTAAATCTTTAGCTATTGGAGAGAATTGGGATTGAACAAAAAGGCTTAAGCATTGAGAAAAAGACAAAAGGGTGAGACTATTACTAAAAGAGACTAAGAGAACAAACACGAGCGTGGAGTGACCAACCTTTGAGAGCCAACATGCAAGGAAATGGAGTAAGGATCTATTTTTCTTTCTAATCTTTTTTTTTTTTGCAGGTATAAATAAGTAAATATTTCACCACCATGGCCCATGATCAAGAAATCTCTAGGCCTAACCCAAGTGGACCTAGTAGACCTCAAGAAGAACAAATTGATACTAGGGTTTTGTGTGATGACTTGCAAGTTATGATGAGGACTATGCAAAGTGAGTTTCAAACATGATAAGAAAATTGATAAATCATCTTGGACAATCTTCTACCATCGCACAAAAGAGAGGCCAAGAGCGATTTGAAGTACCTAACCCTAGGATGAGGGATGGTGATGCCCATACTGTGAAACCCCGGTCAAAACCAACCTTAGAGTAAGGGGGTTGGGATGCATATCATATTTTATTTCATGGTTAAATATATTTTCATATGATTTTTATGTGTTTTGGATTCGGGTTTTATTGTCATGAAGTCTTGTTGGTGAGTATTGTGTGAGAGGGACAAGATGGTAATTTTTGCCCGAGGTGAAAATAGGGAGATAGCCTGTGGATTGAATAGAAAATAATTTTCTAGTGAAAATATCAATAAGAGTTGTTGTGGTGTAGTAGTTAGAGCTTTGGAATTAATTCTTGAGGTCTTGGGTTCAAATTCCATCATAGAAGTTTTAGCTAGATTAAATTTTATTTTTGCTTAGTGGAGGAAATTTCGGTCTTAGAAGCTTAGAGTAAGGTAGGGATGATGTCCTAAGAGAGACATGCTAGGAGTATTCTCATTCCACTCTTTTGCCCTACTCGAATTTCCTAAAGGGAATTCTTGTTCCCTTGATCTTTGGTTTTCCTTAGGTTTCAACTTCTTAGTTTGATCAAGATGTTCTATCCATTTTCTTTCCAGAAATTTCTGTAAAATGCAGTGATCTTGTGGGATCAAAATGCCCTAGTAAAAGGCTTCTCATGGTCTAAAAAATGTGGAAGAATGGTGGGAAATTCCAAGGGGAAAAATCTCTCTAGTAAGCTTGCTGAAATTTCACTCTAGACTAGTTCATCTTCCTTCATGGCATGAGCTGATATTTTCCAACTTGTTGTACCTTCAAAATGTCGAAATTTTTAGCTAACATTCCCTCTCAAATGCTTCCAGAAAAATGATCTTTAGGATCAGTTTGAAACCTGAAAATTCTTGACCAATTGCGGACTGCTCAAAGCTGGAGCAAAACAAGAAAAAATTCCTGTACGAAAAACAATTTTGAGAGTCCAAAACCAAGCTGTTTTCTTCCAGATCTTGTTCAGTACCTTAGCCATGTTTTTCCTTTATGAAGAAGGCTAGAAACTAGATTTGAATACCCCTGAAATTCCCTTCAAAACTCGCTGCAAATTGGCTGGAAGTGGCAGCCGAAAATCTACCCAGAAAAATTCCTATTCAGCGAAATGCTGGGCAGTCTAAATTTCCAGCTTTGTTTCCTATTTTTCTTCTGGCCAAAACACCAACCTTAATCTGTCAAAACCTTCCTTAAACCTCCATTAACAGAGCTCCATTGTTTCCCTCAAGCTTCTGCACGAAATTCAGCAATGGCTGTCTGAAAATCTCTCCAACAAATCCCCGCAATTTAGCTTGATTGGTTTCCAAAATTCCAGCCATCCTTGTTTAGCAACCTTCCATAATATCTTACTCAAATGACCAGACATCTTCTTCATCATTGTGCACCTTAGTTTCGGCCACCATAAGCCACCTTGAATCAGCTTTAATTCCTCAGAAAAGCTGCTCAACCAGTCGGCCATAGGATACCTTCAAAGCTCTCCAAATTATCAAGATATCCTAGAATATTTAGTTTCCAAATTCACTTCCTAAAAATATTCTCCAAGGATTGTGACAACTAACCCTTCCTTTTCTCTTCCAAATCAGAGAAATAACTCCCTAAACCCTACAGAAATTCGGCCAGCCCTATCCCTCACAAAAATTCGGCAGTTGCACAAGAACCACGTCTCGAAATCTCTCAATCTCCAAAAACACACACACTACACCAAGAACACCTACCTCTTCCCTACACTTAATACCCCTCCAAACCATCTCAAATCCTCTCAAAAGCTTCCAGATTTGGCCTACTCACTGCTGTGAGTCCATCAACACCATTATTAACATCAAATTCCTCAAATCATCTTGCTACTTTAGATCAAAAGCAGAAATTTCTGTGAAGGAAAAGAATATCTTCAAGGTAAATTTACTCTATCAACTTCATCTTCTCCAAACATGATCTCTAGTGAGAACCTATGTGAATAAACATACTAATGATCTCTTCTTCTTCTTCTTCTTATTCTTCTTCTTCTTCTTCTTCTTCTTCTCTCTCTCTCTCTCTCTCTCTCTCTCTCCTCCTCCTCCTCCTCACGGCCGAAACTCCTCTCCCTTGGCCGGATGACTTCTTCTCCATAATCATGCTCTCGCCATCTCCTTTGGACAAAGTTAGATACCTAGGAGTTGAGATCTACTCTAAACTCCTTCAAGGTGTTCATCAACCAGGCAAGTACCATCAATCCTTCTTTTAAACTTTAGAAGCATGTCTCTAGGGTGATAATGATAATAGGTGGATGGTGATAGGATTTGAGTATATATATATATATATATATATATATATATATTGTTGAGATTGAAGTATAAATATATGTATGATTGTGAAGGAGATAGGATTTATGCATGGAAGGATTGTCTTGGATGATTATATGATGATTTGAGGCTGATGCATGTCATAAGTAGTATATCTAATGAAGTATGCTAGAGATTATGTTACCTTTGGTGAATAGGGTTTATATTCATGATGGATTAATATTGAAGCCATGATCATATTTATGCTAGTAGGGGTTAGATCATGTGTTGATAAATTGAGATCTATGCTTATATGTATGATTTGCATGATTTGATGAATTAAAGGATTGTGTATGTATTGATTGTGGTTAGCCATAGGAATTTGATCATGATCTAGTTGTCCCTAAACAAATTTTTTGCTTCATGAATAAAATATTCAATAAAATAATTTCTCTTAGTATTTTCGAAAAAAAAAAACCTAGGAAGGGTAGATTTGAATTGTCATATATATAAAGGATATTTTAGTCAAATAAATAATGATTTTTTGCTAGAAAAATAATATATATATATATATATATATATATTACTTAATATAATGAGATCAATTAAAGCCTTTATGGAAATAATTATAATTAGTAGAATATATATTACTAAAAATTTAACTATTATCTTCTAATCAAAACTCCTTAAGAATTTATTTAATATTGTTCAAGTGAGACTCATTAAATTTATTTTCAACTAATTTTAGCTACAAATTATTTTCTAACAACTAAATTATTAATAAATCAATATTTTATTTAATACTACCTAGAACTCTTTATCAAATAAACTCTAAATTTTCCCTAACAAGATTTAAGCTTTCAACTTATTAAATTTATTTCCCAAATCATTAATTATTTTAAATAATTGTGCTAGGCTCAACTCTTAAACCTATTTACTTATTGTTTAACCTTAAAGCTTAGGACACTAGGATCATGGTAGTAGTATGTTGAGTCGATTTAAAATTAAGGAAGTAGTTTGTGGCTTGAAATTGATTGTGATTTGTATTTGCCTATGTGGGGTTAGGTCTGCTGTTGGAGACCTTGTTATTATGAGCAAGAATCAGGTAAGCTCCTGCATAAAACCTGTTTGATGCAAAATGTTTATTATGGCAAGCCAAGTGTAGAGTGCATGGACACTCATTTATGTAAAGGCAATTGAGGGTTAAATCCTTTCTTATTTCAAACATTTGAATTATTTAAAAGCCAATGAGCAGATTTACTCAAACTCAAACTATTTCTAAAACTGATTTTGTTAAAGACTTTGGAAAACCCATAAATTGCCATTTTCATGTTGAACAGTGTTTTGTTCATTTTATCCCAAGTGGGAAACGTCGTTGAGTACTCAATAAGGGTGGACTACTAGGACTAGTCTTTGAAAGGTTAGGGTAAGTCTCTCAGTAGGTGGCCACCTCTGAGGGGTGAGTTCTTCCCGGATAAGATGTCAGTCCAGTGAGTCGTGCCGGTCCGAGCTAGCAGTTTGTTTTCAGTCAAGTGACGGTGGTTTGCCGGAATGGACACCCGGTTGTTGTTTGGGTATAGAAAAGGAGGAGTATCTTGCCCAGTAGGCCGATCACCTACTTTTGTCAGTCTGCACAAAGTGTCGGCATTCTGACCGGTTATGGGGCCCAACGTGTGGTAACCCATATCCCTTTCTTTCGAGTGGTTGATTTTATTACTTATGTATGGCTGGAAAAGCCAAAATGTCACTCTTGTTTTTGACTAATGTTATTGATTGCCAGTATTTCTCTTATAAAGGTTTCACACTTTGCATCCACGAACTGTTTTCACTAAACACCCGAAGCACACACGGACTTACTGAGATTTCTGTCTCACCACCATTTTATCATGATTTCAAGTCCATCCTGCTGTGGGCATGAGTAGCTATATATTGTCTGCTTTGGAAGAATTTTCTAAGGATTTATTTTGTGTAATGTTGGGAGAGTTGAGAGCGGATGAATTTTTATTATGGATTTGTTTTGAGTATTCTTGGATTTATTATTATTTCTTTTAGGTTGTAACAAATTTTAAGTTGAAGTATCATTTTATTTTCGCTATTATATTTGTGTGTCCTAGTTATAAAGACCCCTTGTCCTTTGGACGGGGCGACATCCCTGGCCCTGGCGGGCCTAGGTAGCAGGGTGTTACACATACTCCTCCGTTAAATGCCCAACAAGGGAAAGAATGTGATGAGCACTCTGATGAGCACTCTATCGGGGGATTCCAACAAGCTCCTATGAGAGGGGGAAGACATAGTATGAGTGGAGGACAAGGTATGGGTCAAGAAAGGAATAGTGGGAACAACCTAAGGGAGTTAGAAAGAGAGTTTGAGAGAGTTAATGAATGGTATGAGGGGGAACAAGTTGAAGCCTTTAGAAAACACAATAGAGGATAGGGCAATAGATGAGGTAGGAGAGAAGGAAATAATGAGGAGAGGGAGTTGAACCATATTAAATTGAAAGTGCCCACATTCTATGGTAACAGTGACCCCGAAGCATATTTCGAGTGGGAGAGCAAGATGGAGATCTTCCTAGAAAGTCATACCTATAGTGAGAGGTCAAAGGTGAAGTTGGCTATCTTGGGATTTTTGGAGTATGCTTTGGTTTGGTGGGAGAAAATTAGTGCACAAAGGAGACAAATGGGAGTGGAAACTATGGCTAGTTAGAATTTTTTGAAAGATATGATAAGAGCCAAGTTTATACCACACCATTATTACAATGATCTTTACTAAAAGCTCCAATCACTCAAGCAAGGAAACAAGAGTGTGGAAGATTACCATAAAGAGATGGAAGTAATGTTGATAAGAGCTTAAATCAATGAGGATCCTAGGGCAACAAGGGTAAGGTTCTTAGGAGGAATAAAAAGGGAAGTTGCCAAATTAGTAGAGTTGCACCCCTATGAATGATTGAAGGATATGGTACATGCCGCTATGAAGATTGAGAGGCAATTAAAGAGGAGGGTATTTATTAGACCACCACTTCCAAATCTCAATACTACTAGCAAGATGCTAATTTAGAAGGATGAAGCCCCTAAGCCATTCTAAAGGAACTTCAACAAACCAATGGAGTGTTGGAAACCTAGGGAAGGTTCGAACAAGGACAAGGGAAATGCCATGGAGAGGCCACAAAAGAATAGGGATATCAAGTGTTTTAAGTGCCTTTGATATGGACATACTTCCTATGAGTGTCCAAACAAGAGAATGATGTATACTAATTCCTATGGTGGGGTTTTTATCGATAAAGAAGAAGAGGGAAAAAGGTACCTATGAGACCAAGAGAGAAATGGGGATGGGGATGGGGATGGGGAAAGTGATGAAGGGGAAGTTGTTGGTCAAGAATACTCTTTAGTGGGAGTCACAAGAAGGTCATTAAATTCACAAGCCATTGAAGGCCAAGATCACCAACAAAGAGAGAACATTTTTTACACTAGGTGTCTAATCAACAAGACCCCTTGTAGTGTCATTGTAGATAGTGGGAGTTGCACTAACGTGATTAGTGCAAATTTAGTTGAAGAATTGGACATGAGATGGATCAAACACCCCAAGCCCTACAAATTGCAATGGTTGAATGATAGCGGGGAATTGAGAATAAACAAACAAGTTTTTGTGTCTTTTGAGATGGGAAAGTATAATGATGATGTGCTATGTGATGTGGTACCCATGCAAGCGATTCACTTGCTCCTAGGGAGACCTTGGTAATATGATAGGCATGTAATGCATGATAGGATGAAGAATACTTATTCCCTACTCAAGGAGGGAACTAAGTTTACCCTCACCCTCATGGCTCTTAGTGAGGTGAATAAAGATTAAAGAATCATGAAGGAGAAAGAAAAGAAGAAGGGAGCGTAAGATGTCAAAAAAAAAAAAAAAGAAATTGAGAGGAAAAAATAGGAGAGGAAAGAAAAAGAGTTGGGAGAGAGGATAGACAAACAAGCACCTTTGACGATCAAAGATAGGAGTGAGTAAGGACAAGAGAGGGGAGGTAAAAGAAGAGTGAATTACTTTGCAAAAGAAAGTGAGGTCATAAAGGCTATAGAAGCTAAGGAACCGGTTATTCTTCTTTTATGCAAAGATTCTTATGTTTCTACTAATAATTCTACATTGTCTTTACCTAATGAAATTGTAGTTATTCTTTAAGAATCTGAAGACGTTTTTCTAAAAGAGGTGCCCAAAGGATTACCACCCATAAAAGGGATTGAGCATCAAATCGACTTTGTGCCCGAAGCCATCATCTCTAACCGACCAGCATATAGAAGCAACCCGGAGGAGTCCAAGGAATTGCAAAAGCAAATAGAAGTATTACTTGAGAAGGGACATGTGAGAGAGAGCCTAAGCCCATGTACAATTCCGATTCTCTTGGTGACCAAAAAGGATGGGACATAGCGTATATGCGTGGATTGTCACGCTATTAACAACATCACGATAAAGTACTACTATCCCATTCCTAGGCTAGATGATTTGCTTGATGAGCTATATAGTGTATGCATTTTCTCTAAAATTGATTTGAAATTCAGTTACCACCAAATTAGAATGAGTGAAGGGGATGAATGGAAAACGGCTTTTAAAACCAAACAAGGGTTGTATGAGTGGCTTGTCATGCCATTTGGATTGTCTAATGCTGCTAGTACTTTCATGCAATTAATGCACCATATTTCGAAGGAATTCATTGGAAAATTTGTTGTTGTGTACTTTGATGATATATTAATCTATAGCAAATCATATGTGGATCATTTGAATCATGTTCAAAGTATGCTTGTTGCCCTTAGAAGAGAAAGATTGTATGCTAACCTTAAGAAGTGCTCTTTTTGTTTGGAGAGGATTATATTCCTTGGGTATGTTTTGAGTGCCAAAGGGATTGAGGCTGATGAGGAAAAAGTAAAAGCCATCCAAGATTGGTCCACCCCTACCACCATTACCTAAGTCCGTAGTTTCTATGGGCTAGCTAGCTTTTATAGGAGGTTCATCCAAAATTTTAGCACCATAACGGCCCCTCTAACCAAAGTGGTAAAGAAAAAGGTAGGATTTAGGTGGGAGGAAGCCTAACAATAAGCCTTTCAAACTCTCAAAGACAAATTAGGCCAAGCTCCAATTCTTATTCTTCCTAACTTTGAGAAGGCATTTGAGATAGAGTGTGATGTAAGTGGGGTGGGAATAGGTGCGGTCTTGACCTAAAATAGAAAACCCATTGCATACTTTAGTGAGAAATTATTCGGGGTGGCCCTTAATTACTCTACCTATGACAATCCAATCATGGCTGCCCTAAAAGATTTTTAAAAAAATTACTACAATCATACCTTGATTGGATACCAAAATTCCAGCCACCATAATTTAGCAACCTTCCATAAAATATCCCTCAAACAACCAGGCCTTTCCTTCACCATTATACTCCTTATTTTTTGCCACCCTTAGCCTCCTTCAACCAGCTTTCATCCAGCTAAAATACTGCACAAGCAGTCGGCCATGGCAGCTTCCCAAAAGCTCTCCAATAATCAAATATATTTTTGTTATATTTAGTTTCCAAATTTGCTTCCCAAAAATATTCTTTAAGAATTTCAACAACTAGCCTTTCCTTTTCCCTTCCAAACCAGAAAATTGTCTACCAAAACCCTACAAGCAGTCGGCCCACCCTAATCCCTTCAGAAATTCGACCAGCCTTAAACAAAACCTCTCTACTCTCTTCAACCTTCAAGAACACATAGCACACCAAGAACACCTACTCTTTCCTTTCGCCTAATACCTCTCCAAATCACTTCAAACTTCTTCTAAAAATTTCAAATTTCATCTATACACTACCAGGAGTCTATCCATACCATTTTTAACATTAAACTCCAAAATTCAACTTGCTCTTTTGGATAAAAAACCAAAAATTTTGTGAAGGCTCAAGAACACCTTCAAGGTAGGTTTGTTCAAATAACTTCATCTTCTCTAATCTTTGATCTCTAATGAATATACATATGAATAAGCATGCTAATGGACTCTCTTCTTCTCTTTTCTCTCTTTCTCTCTCTCTCTCTCTCTTGGCCGAACCACTCTCCCTCTTAGCCGAATGATTTCATCAACCATGGCCATACTTTCTTCATCTTCTTTAGACGGATTTAGATATCTAGGAGTTGATATCCATTCGAAACTCCTTCAAGGTATTTACCAATCAAGTAAGCCTTTTTAACCCTCCTTTTAAATTCTAGATTCATCTCTCTAGGATGATATTGGTAGAAGATGGATTATGAATAGGGCTTGAGCATGTATTATTGTGATGAGTTGAGATTGAAGCATTAATAAATGTATGTTTATGATGGAGATGAGATCTATGCATGAGTTGATTATCTTGGTTGATTGTATGGTGTTTTTAGGGTTTAATGCATGCCTCCATGTCATAGGTAGTATTTGTGATCAAGTATGCTAGAGATTATGTCACCTTTGGCGAATAGGATTTATATTCATGTTGGATTATTGAAGCCATGATTATATTTATACTAGTAGAGGTTAGATCATGTCTTGATAAATTTAGATCTATGCTATTATGCATGATTTGGATGATTTGATAAATTGAAGAGATGAATATGTTCCTGATTGTAGTTAGCAATAGAAATATGATCATGATCTAGTTGTCCCAAAGCTAATTTTATTTCATCAATAAAATATTTAATATTATAATTTTTCTAGTAAATTCAAAAAAACCCTAGGAAGGTAGATTTGGACTATTATATATATAATAAGGATATTTTAGTCAATTAAATAGTGGTTTTGAAAGAAATAAAATATATAGGTATTATATGATCAAATAAAGCCTTTTATGGAAATAATCATAATAAGTAAAATATTTATTATTAAAAAATAATATGTTTGCATATAATAGGAAGTACAGTACTATGTATATATACATCGAGGAAGTCATCAAAAATATATAATCCAAAATAAATTCCTAATGTATCCATTAAGACAAAAAATCCATCAATATCTAAATGTACTTCTATTTTGCAAAATAATCTATACATCCTTCATATGCAGCATCAAAATAACTTGTAGCAATGTATCGCCTTAGTCCCATTTGTCCTCTTGGACCCATTTATCTCGAACCCTACGAACCTACTATTATAAATTGTGCACATTCAAGTTATACAAAACTATAATTTTTGTTAATCAATGAGTGACAATTTTAAATACCATTTCGCCACTCTAAGCATAACATATCAAAATTATCACTATTAGAAGCTGAAAGTATCTAACAGAAGCTAAAAGAAGAAAGTCATCAAGATTGACAAGACAATTGAAGGAATGTTGTAGATTAATACAACACTGACTCAATAGGCAATAACACGTAACTTGCAGGGCAAATATAAAATTGATATAATTTGAACTTCAAGACAGAGTCTAACTGGAAAACAAGGTAAAACATGATCCTCAATCTGCTAGAGAACTTCATAAAATGAAAATTTTGGTTCATATTCAAATAAAGAAATTATTTAACAAATAAATGGAGAATGAAGAGTAAAATTTTCTCAATCCCCAATCCAGGAAGCACTTCAAACAAAGAAACAAGATTAAAAGTTCTCCTACATTCTGTCAAAAAAGGATCTCATGAGAACCAATCAGAGAATGCACATTAAAAATTCAAAGAACTAAAAAGCTTAGGCAAAATAGCAAATACTAACTACCATTTAAGAATAATCTGGTTCTATTCTAAAACTTCACAGTTAATATCTTGCATAGAAGTATCTAATTGCCAATGCAAGAACCCAAAAAGATTTATTCAAGGAAAACATATACGATTATGTAAATCATTAATATAAATAGAAAGACCAGTAACTTGTGGTTTTCTCTTTCCAAATGCAAAACATATGCTGATCATACATGTACATTCATGGAAATGATAAAGTAATAGAGTGGGTAATATTTGTCTTATTGCTTTGCCTAAAATAGTATTGAAATAAGCTACACAAAAATAGATTGATAAGAAGTTATAATTAAAAGAAGCTACCTCCAAGTTTTAGCACAAGAAATAATGAAAAAAATAAACAAATAATATGAGAAGCTATATTTTTCTAAGGAAAAATTGTCCTCGTCCCAAAATCATTGGAAAACTAAAGCAAAAGGTTTTAGAGAAGAGCATTTTTAACAACAAACAAAACACTAAGAACTTGGAAAATTACAGAATCATATTTTTCCATGCATCGGAGTTTGAATCACTATATAATCTATAGCTTTCTATCATCAAAAGAATTATAAACATCATTCAATAATGGAACAACTCTTGTGTTTCAATTTCATATAACTAGTAGAGTTAAATATAATAGACATACCAAGCTTGTTGGCCATGCAATAGGTGCACCGTGAGCATCTCCAATTGTTTAGAGAACTAAGTATGGGCGAATTAGTTGTTCATCACGAAAATGTGACTGCATAATATCAATCTCACACTAATATTCTCCCAAGGGATGTGGGCCAACTACATTTTTAGGATCTAAACTCCTAATAAGTACTCTGGCAACTATTTTTGAAGGATCCCTTATGCTCATTAGTGAAATAGTTGCATGTACCTAAAGAAAATAAAATAATGAGTAGATTATGAATAGAACGAAACTCCCAAATCTAACTTAAACTTCAACATAACAAGCTACAAGCTAAAAGCACCATTTTGGAAAAGAAAAATGATGTACAACATAGAAAATTACAAAATTATAGCAAGATGTAATGGATTTACAAAGGTCCATCACTTGTAATTACAACAAAATCTCATACCTAAAATCTGAAAATTGTCTAGAGGAACAAAGTTAAAGGCTTTTTTGACACAAAAAGAAGTAAATTCTTACCTCTACTCATCATCAAGATAAGTTCAAGGTAAATGTGCATACTACTTGGGTTTGGCATATGTAAAGAAAAAAAATAGTTAAACTTTCTAAATATTACCTATTTCAGCCATTAAATAGAATATGAAAAAGAAAATCAAATAGATAATTCACATAAGATATGATTCCATTGATAACTGGTAATAGTACCTTTAATATACTGGTATTGTTAGTTAGCAGTGTTTTCTGGGTTGACTCCAGCGATCCAACTCTTGACTGATTTGATATATTGTTGTTGTTCTGTGGCATATTTGCACGAACTTTAGCTAGTAGTCTACCATGTTCCCTAAAGAGCTCTGCTTGCTCTTTAGCTTGTTCCTTAACCCTTGCTATCTTATCCATTTGTTTAGTCATGATAAGATGTTAAGTACTATGAGTTGGAATTTCGCCCCAAAGATCTGATGGAGCAAAACCACCACTGCACATTCGAACTCACCCATTCCTATTTGGCCCCATTACTTGTGAGAAAATATCATCAAGCCCAATTTCATCAATAGAGCCAAGAGAAAGTACACTTCTCCTCTCATTCATCAAGTTCTATAACAAAAAAAAAAAAAAGTGCTTATTATTCATGACATGAAAAAGTGCTTATTAGCTCAAAGGATGTACTAAAGGTTAAACATCACGTTTGAAAAAAAAAAAATCTGAAGGATAAATTATAGAAATGTACCAATTTATCTGCAATCTTAGTATTTCCTGGTTTCCCACTAGAGTTCGTAAAGCACTCCTCGAATATTTCAACTCGGGATGGCTAACGCTCTAATTTCTTAGCCTACAAGAAAAAGAATTTTAACCAAATTAACAAAAAAATGTCATCATATATATAACTCTTTCATTCATTGCCAAAAAACATTAAAACAATAAAATTTACCAAATCTTCAACAACTTGTGAAAATGGTTGTTGCCCCATTCTATGATACAATTTGCTGTTTTTCCTACTTTAAGTATTCCTATGGCTTATGCACTGAAAAAATTACAATCCAGTGGACATTTGAAATATGCCATCTAACTCACTATTGTAAAAAAATTTACTTGAGGATAATAAAAATGCTTAATATTACCTTGCCAGCCTCAGAATTCTAAAAGGAAACCAACCATAACCACTAGTCTTCAAGCACCCAATCTTCTCCACAAGAAGGTAGCATATTGACCTTTTGATTTGGAAGGAACCAAATCTTTTTTAGTGTGTTTTTCCAAGCTCTCAATAATTTCCCTATGGATGATGTAATTTTTAGTTCAATTCCTAGTGCCAAATCAAACCTTTCCAACTACGAAGTAAATTTTGATAGGAATTATTATGTAGTAAAAAATTATAATTACATAGACTAGCATAAGAGAAAAACTGAAGGAGGTATTGATAATGGAATTATTACCTTCACAATGTCGATTATGTCTTTCTTATAGGTTTTTGGAATTTTTGTCCATGATACATAATTCAATGGGGCATGCACACCATTTCTATCTACAGTGCCTAAGAAACTAGACAGTTTTTTTTTTTCTTCTTTCCAATGGGTTGTCCTTTATGATTAAATTCAACCTTAATTAGACCTTTATTCTTAGGACATCCCCATGTATCAGTACAATAAGTTGGCCCTCTACGTCTACTACTTATATCCAATTTTTTTGCAACAAAGATTAGAATTAGAAGGTCAATAAATAGGATTTTTCATGATACAGCAGACAACACTAATTTATGATAATCTACACATACTAGATCCACTACAAGGTTGTGTGGTGGGTTGAGATGACCATTGCTGCTCACTTAAAATGTTTAATTGAGCACCACTTGTCCAAAAGCTCAATTTCAGAAAGAATGTTTTGAAAACTAGTTTCTTGTAGGAAAAACAGTAATATCCCATATTTCCATTTACCAATTGAGGAACTTGTGCACTAGCGTGACGAGTAGACCTTCTTTCTCCAAGTTGCATGGTTAGTTGTCCATTCAAAGGATTTTCTTCTACTTGCATGGTTTGTGGTTCATCCAAAGGATTTTCAGGTTGGACATTCAACTATACAATGACTAAAAATAAAATAATAATAGCAAGTTTGGTTAGTATTGAGTTTTGCTAGAGGAAAAAAAGATTTTTATATACTTAAAGTTGGATCACTTTGTTTTGTGTTGGAGGAAGGCATGCCACATCGTCCAGCTACACTGGTTTGCTGTGCATTCAAAGTATTATCTTCAACTTGCATGGTTTGTAGTTTATCTAAATGATTTTCAAGTTAGCCATTCATCTGCACAATGACTAAAAATAAAATAACCAGGGCAAGTTTGGTTAGTATTGGATTTTGCTAGAGGAGAAAAAGATGTTTATATACTTACAAGTTGGTTCACTTCATTTTGTGTTGGAGGAAGGCATGCCATATTGTACAGCTAGCATGTACAGTTGACACTACAAAAAAATAGCCTTCCACGACCCAAAAAAAAAAAAATCATAACTAAAGGTTAAAATTTCCTAGCTAAAGCCCTTTAGCTAGGAAATTTGCTTCCTCGCCCCTTCCTTGCTAAATCACCCTCGCCAAAGATTGTTCTTTAGTGAGAAATTTTTCCTTGCTGAAGGCTTTGCTTTTAGTTAGGAAAAATTTCCTCACTAAAGCAAAAAATATTTCATCGTGAAAAGTTGTAGTTTTGGGGCCAATGACGATTTTTAGCGATAAAAAATGTTTCTTCGCTAAAATTGCACTGCAAAATATATATATATATATATATTTTGAAAAATTAAATACAATTTTGAGAAAAATTTTATTTATTTTTGTGAAAAAAAAAATTCCTTGCCAATGCAAAAATTTTTCGTCTCCTAAAAGGTCAATGGCGATAAAATATTTCCTCGCTAAATATATTAATATATTTTGAAAATAAAAATTATTTAATTTTTTTGGACCACAGCACCCTTCATGGACCGAGCACACCAAATCACACCACCCTAAAATGCGTTGACCACAGTTCTCTTCGTAGACCATGCACAATGAACATAACCCTCCAATTAATTGGGGAGTTTGGTAGAAGTCAAACTGAAGACCTCTTATATGGGAGGTTAAGCCTCAGTCATTGGGCCAAGTGAAATTGCTTGACTATATCCATTTTTTTCCCCCTCATTTAACTTATTCCCAATATTTTGTTTTTTTGTAATTTTTTTGCAATATTATTGTCATAAAAAATAAAATAATCATATAAAATTTGCTACAAAATATATTATTCAATATATACACACGCAACACATTCATTTAAACAAATGCAAATATATATATATATATATATATATATTTATATATTTATATATGCACAGACACACACACACACATCTATACACATATACTTATATATTTATTCAAATATTTAACACACATATATACATATATGTATATACTAAGTATATATATATATATATATATATATATGTACACATATACATATATATACAACACACATACATATTCATATAAACATATATCTATACACATATATAACACATATACTCATTTTTAAACAACATATATATATATAAATACTTAATAAATATATATATGTACATACATACATATATATACATACATACATATATATATATATATGAAAATACTTAATAAACATATATATATACATACATACATACATATATACATATATATATATATATATTCAAAACACACACACACATACACATATATAACACAACATATATATACAAATATCCAAACACATATTTCTATACAACACATACATATACACATATTATATATATATATATATATATATACATACATATATATATATATATAAACTCATACATACTACATTTTAAATTTAAGGATCAATTTTTATAATTTTTAGGGTCAAATTGTAAATACTCAAAAATTTAGGGACCAATTTTATAAAATTTTTAGGGGCCATATTGTAAATATTTAAAAATTTAGAGACTAATTTATAAATTTTTTAGGGGTCATATTGTATATACTCAAAAAATTTAGGAACTAATTTATACAATTTCAAGGGTCATATTATAAATATTTTAAAATTTAGAGACCAATGTGTTATATATACATATCTATAGATATATATAAGTATATATATATATATATATATATATATCTATATATATATGTATGTATAAATACCACGTACATTTATGTGTGTGTGTGTGTGTGTGTTGTATTTATATATATATATATATATATATATATGTATGTATGTATGTATGTATATGTTGTGTGCATATATATATTGATACATATATAATATTACATATATACAATTTAATACAATTATATATATATATATATGTATATATATATAATATTGATACAACCATATTTATGTGTATGTGTATATGTATATATATTTATGACAATATACCACAAATACAAATACACACACACACATATAAATATATATATTAATATATACACATTATTTTTATATATTAATATATGTACATATATATAATATATTCATATGTATAGATATTAATATATTATTTTAATATATATATATATATATAGTTGTTAATATAGTCTAGATATATAAATACATGTGTGTGTGTGTGTGTGTGTATTATAATGCATAAATTAATACAATTTTTAAATATATTAATTGAATACACACACACACACACACAATAGTAATATACTGTATTAAAAATATTATATTATATATTATAATATATATTTTTTAATACAGTATATTATTATTATTGTGTGTGTGTGTGTGTGTAGATATAACCGGAAAAAAACAGTAAAGTTTAAATTTTAATGCCAAATCAAATCATTTACTTCTATGAAAAAAATAAACAAATATAATTAAAAAAAAGGAGAAAATTGCATTAGAAAAACAATGTATTATTGCAGTACATGTTTAGCAATCTGTAGTCCAATGCATAAGACAAAAACATACATATGAAAGAAAAATAGTAAAAGCATTCTATGTAATAAATACTCTACTAACAATAACATGTTAATAAGCAGTACAATCTTTATATAGTCATAAGACAACACTCAAGTCTCATCATCCCCTTCTCGAACCTAACAAACATTTTCATCCCTTCATCAGCTACAGGGTTGCAGATTTCAGCTTGCAAACGTGTCTCAACATCCACGGTATCTCCCATTTTATAAACTGATCTTGTGTTTGTCACAATAACAACATGCAAATCACTTTCTTTTGATTCTTCTATATAGAATACTTGTGTTGCTTGGGAGGCAAGAATGAATAGTTCTTTATAGGGAGGAACATTGTTGAAATTCACTAACAAGAACCCATCACCATCTTGTTTTAGTCTCATCCCATTTGACACCCAATCACATTCTAAAAAACCTGAGGGAGAGGGGGTGAATAAGGTTTTTGGTAAATTTAAAACACCTTTAAAAAAGGATCAATTTTTTTGAAGCCCTCCTTTTGTTTTTCGGATCGAGAAGTTTGTTAGATATGCAAAGAAAAGTTTTTTGAGTAGCCTTAAGGGAACCAACTTGGAACTTAATGAAATAAGACAAGAGATGTGCAAATAATACAAAAATAAAGATGAGTTGGTGAGAGTCATAAATATTTCTTTTGAATAATTGAAACTGTTGGTCAAGGTGATTCACAAGCAGACAGAAGTTAAATGCAAGAAAGATGAATTAGAGATTTATAGTGGTTTGATTCTTCAGGATCTACATCCATTACCTTAAGCTCATACTTAAGGATTTTAAACTAGATCACTATAAACTCAAGCCAACATAATGGTGTTTGCCTACACTAATTACAAAAGAGGATCACAACATTTGGTTTTAACCAAACCTCTCAATCAACTACAAATTAAGGTTCACCACAAATAGGTTTTACACCACAACCTTGATATACAAAAAGAATTGTAAGAATGATATAGAGATAGCTCACACTTTTGAGCAAATGTGCAAACAAATGAGTACCAACAACCTTTACCTTTTGAAACAATTAGATTTCACTTTGAAGCACTAATGAAAAGGGAGATTTTTGTATTCTAGAGAGTAAGTGTGTTTGTTAGAAAGATAGGACAAAAATCTACTTTAAAATCAAGTTTTGAAAGCTTTTATAGAAGTAAAAAGTAAAGCTCCAACGACTAGTTTCTCACTATCAGACTTTCCAGAGTTATGGACTCAAGGATTGGACGATGCTACATCCAAAAGGTGAGTCCAAAATGGCACTTTTCTAGGCAAAAATATTTTGACACTATTCATAGAGTTTTTGACGAAGCTTTTGGATGCAGAGCCATCCAAACTATTCAATCTAAAATCTTGAAGACTCAATACTTTGAAATCTTTTTGGTTGTGTGCTTTAAGGTAGAAATAAATTGAATCATAAGGTAAAGAAGACCTAGGAATTTACACAAAATACCTTAACAAAACGATTCCTAGGTGTATCAAATCAACGATCCAACCGTTAGATTTATTAAAATTATTACAAAAAGTGTTATAAGAAATGTTGAAGGTAATCGGATATATTTTGGTATATAATCTAGCATAATATCTAAAAGAATATCCAATGCCTAACGAATTTACAAAGATAGACATATCAAATTAACAATCCAACCGTTAGATTTGTTAAAATTGCTACGAAAAATGTTATGACATAAGTTGAAGGTAATCAGATATATTTTGGTACATAATCTAGCATAATATCTTTAAAAAAAAAATCCAAAAGCTAATACATTTACAAACATAGGCATACCAAATTAATGATCCAACCATTAGATTTATTAAAATTGCTAAGAAATGTGTTATAACAAAATTTGAAGGTAATCGGATATATTTTGACACATAATCTAGCATAATATTTAGAAAATATCCAATCCTAACATATTTACAAAGATAGGTGTATTGAAATTAATGATCCAACTATTAGATTTGTTAAAATTACTAAGAAATGTGTTATGACAAAATTTGAAGGTAATCGAATAAATTTTGATATATAATCTAACATAATAACTAGAAAAATCTCCAAAACCTAACGCATTTATAAAGATAGGCATATCAAATTAATAATCCAACCATTTGATTTGTCAAAATACCGAGAAAAGTGTTATGACAAAATTTAAAGGTAATCAGATATATTTTAGCACAAAATCTAGCATAATCTCTATAAAAATACAGAAAACCTAACACACTTAAAAAGATAGGTCTAACTGTTTGATTTGATAAAATCAATAAAAAGGTATTAAGACAAAATTTAAAGGTAATTGGATATATTTTTCCACTTAATTTAGTATAATCTCTAGAATAATGCTTGAAACCTAACACATTTACAAAGATAGACATATTAAATTAATGATGCAACTGTTAGATTTGATAAAATCGTTAAAAAAATGTTTTATGACCAAAATTTAAGGTAATCGAATATGTTTTGACTTAGAATCTATCATAATCTCTATAAAAATATAGAAAATCTAACACATCAGGTAAATTAAATTAACGATCCAACTGTTTGATTTAATAAAATCACTAAAGAAAGTATTAGGACCAAATTTAAAGGTAATCATATATGTTTTGTCACTTAATCTAGTATAATGTCTATAAAAATGCTCGAAACCCATTTGCAAAGATAGACATATCAAATTAACAATCCAACCGTTAGATTTGATAAAATCACTAAAATTTTATATGACCAAATTTTAAGATAATCAAATATGTTTTGGCATAGAATCTAGCATAATTTCTATAAAAAAATACAGAAAATATAACATTTTTAGAAAGATATGTATATCAAATTAACGATCTAATTGTTAGATTTGATTAAATCACTAAAACAAGTATTAGGACCCAATGTTTTCAGAACCGAACAAGACATCGAATTGAAAAATTTACTGGTTTATGGTTCAATGGTCTAACTATAGACTGCAATTGAACCATAATTGAGCCGGTAATATTATAATTTTAAAATTAAAAATATAATTATTTTATGAATAAAATTGATCAATAATATAGTGTAATTTATGTCTATAAATGCATAAATAACCAAATTAGAAGAAAAATGTGATATTTTCTCTATTACTATAGACTATTTAGTCTATTTGTGTAACTTATTTTTTTCCTACGAAAATATTATCTTATTTAGCCAAAAAAAAAAAAAAAAGAGGGAACGGTTCAATTCGGTTGGCCCAGCCGATCCAAACCAGTTTGCACAAAATAGAACGGTTTTTTAGAATTCCTATTCGAAGAAGATGACTGGACTTGTTGGGGGGCAAGTTCATGGTTCGACCGGTCTGACTACCCATTCCGGTCCGATCCAAAAAACACTGTTATGACCAAATTTGAAGGTAATTGGATATGTTTTGCTACTTAATCTAGCATCATCTCTATAAAAATGCTCGAAACCTTACCCATTTACAAAGATAAGCATATCAAATTAACGATCTGTTCATTGATTTGTTAAAATTGATAAAATAAAAAACATGTTACAACCAAATTTGAAGGTAATTTGATATATTTTACCTCCTAATCTTGCATAATCATTACAAAAATATCCAAAACCTAACGCATTTACAAGAATAGACATATCAAATTAACGATCTAACCATTATATTTATTGAATTTACTAAAAAAATATTTTTTTTACCAATTTTGAATGTAATTGGATATGTTTTGCTACATAATCTAGCTTAATTTTATAAATCAGCACAAAATATAATGCATTTATAAAGATTTAAAAATTTAGGAACTAATTTGTAAAAATTTTGGGATTATATTTTAAATATTCTAAAATTTAAAGACCAATTTATAAATTTTTGGTTATCATTTATAATTTCACAAAATTCAAGGAGCAATTAGTAAAAGTTAGAGTCATATTTTATATATTTAAAAATTTAGAGACCAATTTATAAATTTTTTAGGGTCATATTATAAATATTTTAAAATTTAGAGATCAATTAACAAAATTTTGAGGTAATTTTTGTAATTATGCAAAAATTAAAGGCCAATTTACAAAACTTTTAGGGCCATATTGTAAATATTTAGGAAATGAATTTTCTTTATTGATGATGTATCATTAGCAAGAAAACATAAATTTTCCTCGCTAATACACTTATTTTCTAGCTAAAGCCATCACTTTTTGCTAGAAAATAAAAATTTTGTCGCCGAAAGTCTTAATCAATTGTGCTAAAGAAAAATTTTCCTCGCTAAAGGATATTTTTACCAACAAAACATTAGTTAGGAATTTTTTTTTGTCGCCAATGTATCATTTTCTTGTAGTGTGATCATCCGGAGAATTGCCTCTGCCCTTTTGCACCCCTTTTTTTCTTCTTCAAGCCTCGTGTTCTGGCCATCTATTCAGAATCAGCAAAAAAAAAAAAAAAAAAAAAACAGGAAAAAAACAGTAAAATTTCAATCAATTAAAATTTTAAAGCTAAATCAAATCATTTACTTCTATGAAAAAAAATAAACAAATATAATAAAAAAGAGAAAATTGCATTAGAAAAACAATGTAGTATTACAGTACATGTTTAGCAATCTGTAGTCCAATACATAAGACAAAAACATACATATGAAAGAAAAATAGTAAAAGCATTCTATGAAATAAATACTCTAGTAAAGAACATATTATTAAACAGTACAATCTTTATATGGTCATAAGACAACACTCAAGTCTCATCATCCCCTTCTCGAACCCAACAAACATTTTCATCCCTTCATCAGCTACAAGGTTGCATATTTCAGCTTGCAAATGTGTCTCAACATCCATGGCATCTCCCATTTTATAAATTGATCTTGTGTTTGTCACAACAACAACATGCAAATCACTTTCTTTTGATTCTTCTATATAGAATACTTGTGTTGCTTGGGAGGCAAGAATGAATGGTTCTTTGTGGGGAGGAACATTATTGAAATTCAATAACAAGAACCCATCACCATCTTGTTTTAGTCTCATCCCATTTGACACCCAATCACATTCTGAAAAACATTAGTGGGGGGGGGGTGAATAAGGTTTTTGGCAAATTTAAAACACTTTTGAAAAAGGATAAAATTTTTTGAAGTCCTCTTTTTGTTTTTTAAATCGAGAAGTTTGCTAGATATGCAAAGAAAAGTTTTTTGAGCAGCCTTAAGGAACCAACTAGGATCTTAATGAAATGAGACAAGAGATGTGCAAATAATACAAAAATAAAGATGAGTTGGTGAGAGTCATAAATATTTCTTTTAACTGATTGAAACTGTTGGTTAAGGAGATTCGAAACCAGACAGAAGTTATATGCAAGAAAGATGAATAAAAGATTTATAGCGGTTCGATCCTTCAAGATCTACATCTACTACCATAAGCTCATACTTAACGATTTTAAACCAGATCACTATAAACTCAAGCCAACATAATGGTGTTTGCCTACACCAATTACAAAAGAGGATCACCACACTTGGTTTTAACCAAACCTCTCAATCAACTACAAATCAAGGCTCACCCCAAATGGGGTTTGCACCACAACCTTGATATAAAAAAAGGATTGTAAGAATGATACAGAGATAGCTCACACTTTTGAGCAAGTTGTTGGATTGTATGCCCTCTTAGACTAGGTTTCTGATATAAATCAAATTATTTAATAAAAGAATTTATTTTCAGAAATTGTTTGTGAATTTACTTTTTGTTTGTCCACGATTTTCATTTGGAACAGATCCATTGTGTTTAAATAAGTGATCCATGTGAATGGTGGTCTTTCACAGTAAGGTATGGATCACGGGTTATTTAACACATAAACATTTGTTCCTAACCTATTGATGAGACTAGGAACCTCATCATGTTTAGGTTATTATGTTATGAATTCCAAATGAGGAATGGCTTACCTTTAGCCAGTGGGTAGTCTACTCACTTCATGACATAAGCGTATTTTGAATATGTGGAACAGGACCTGTAGTAGTGGTTTCTCAAAGTACTATATGGTAGAAACCTAGACTACTACCGCTACAGCGTGGACTAGTACTCTATGACTTGAGTATGAGTTGGTGGTCTAGCGAAGCTGGAAGCATATACTTTGATTTGCTGTAGTTGAGGTTCTATCATAGGGCCAATATACTTACATGTTGGGTATGTGTGACTAGTTAGTTAAGACAGACTTATACAAGATAGTTTCTGCACTATGTCGCCCCTTGTGGTTGTCCGAATGGTCTAAATTATCCAGGGCCCTGGGAAACATGACTTGGATGTTTGCTTTAGGGTAGCTCCCTTGGAAAGCGGAAACACTCCAGGAAGTCGTGGATCATTGGACTAGAAGCCTAAGGAAGGTAGATGTCATTTAGAGGGGTGTTAGTACACTTCTTCCTCTCTAAATGTATGGCGATGTATAGAGGGGTATTTTAGTCATTTTACCTGTAGGTCGGAGACTTTGTGAATGCAGCATTGTCCTTGGGGTCAATATTTCCTTATGGTGATATTAGGAAATATTTAAAATGCAAAATACAGCTATTTATATAGCAGGGGTATTTTGGTCATTTTAGCAGCCAAGGCGATGTGTCTTTTTGGTCCTCGGGATAGCCCGTAAGTCCTAACTATTCTTGGGATGAGGAATTGGTCTCAGTTGAAGAGGATTTTATTTTATTTTGTTTTATTTTATTTTATTCAGGAAGTCTAATTTATTATTGGACTGGAATAAAATAAATAAATAAATAAATAAAATAGGAGTTGAGAGAAATTAATTATCTAGTTTATTTGGTTAATTAATTATTCAGGGCCTAGGTCCAATATGAATAATTAAGAAATTAACCTGGGCTTAAACTAGGGGAAATAATTAATTTTTAATTATTTATTGGGTTATTTATGTAGGCCCAAGAAATAAATAATTAAAGATTAATTATTATGGTTCATTTGGGCTCATTAATTGTTTATTGGGTTACTTATGTAAGCCCAGAAAATAAATAATTAATATTTATTATTTTGGGCCTTTTGGGTCCAAGAAAAATAATAAATATTTATCTGGCCCAATAGCTTGGACCTTAGGGTTTTTTCCAGATACGGTTAAGAAGAGTTTAAGGTTAGGCCAAACTGTTTCTCAGGATAACATCCGGGTATTTTGAAATCCCGGGGAGATGTTTATCAGAGATTGAGAGACCTAATTTTGGCTAAATATAAACAACTATTTGAAAAGAAAAGAAACCCTAATTTTCCTTTCCTAAGCAGACTCTCACGTGAGTCTCTCTCTCTCAAGGCTCTCTCATTCTTCTTGTTTTTCCCTTGTTCTTTGCTAACCAATAGCGAACGAACCAAGGAGAATTGAGACCCTTCCTCTTCACCATAGTGTTCATCGACTAGAGGGTAGGCTGAGGAATATCCCAGAGCTGGAGAGCTAAGCGTTAATGCAAACAAGACGAAGTCGAAGGCTAGCGGGTGTTCAACCGGAAGCTCCTTCAACTGTGCAAAGCGAGGCGATTCCAGTCGTTCAATCCGCTCTTACTCAACCTAGAAGGGTTAAGGAGTGCAAATGTATGATCTTCACGCTTCCGCATAGCCTTTATGGCTCGCGTTTAATTTTTTTTTTTTGTCTCTGTTTTTCCGTCCATGGCTCCCGGTTTCTGCGTTTTGCTATCACAAGTGTGCAAACAAATTAGCACCAACAACTTTTACCTTTTGAAACAATCAGATTTCACTTTGAAGCACTAATGAAAAGGAAGATTTTTGTATTCTAGAAAGTAAGCATGTTTCTTAGAAAGATTGGGAAAAAAATCTACTTTAAAATTGAGTTTTGAAAGCTTTTATAGAAGTAAAAAGTAAAGCTCGCTAGTTTCTCGTTGTTAGACTTTCTAAAGTTGTGTACTCAAGGATCGGACGATGGTACGTCCAAAAGGTGAGTCCAAAATGACACTTTTATAGGTAGAAATATTTTGACACTGTTCACAGAGTTTTGGACGAAGCTTTTAGATGTAAAGCCATCTAAACTATTCAATCCAAAATCCTGAAGACTTAATACTTTAAAATGTTTTTGCTTGTATGCTTCAAGGTAGAAATAAAATGAATCATAAGGTAAAGAAAATATAGGAATTTACACAAAATACCTTAACAAAATGCTTCTTAGTCTAAAGTTCTTTCTCAAGGACTTCATGATCTTGTAAGCTCTTAGGTTGAAGTTGTTCTTGATTAATCACCACTTTAGATTCCATTTCCTTAAGAGTTGCTTAGCAACCTTATTTGCATGCCTTGAGAGAACTGGGTCAAACATGTCCTATCACATGTAAGTCACACGTGTTAGTACTCATCAATGTTTATCATAAGTTAAAACATAGGAGAATGTCCTTAGGGCTAACAATATCTCCTTTTTTGAGTGATGACAAACTTGATGGAATTGTGATATAAAAATAATGACATGTACAGTACAGACATGTTAGACCGAGAGAAATAAGAATATTTTTAATAGGAAAACATTCTTTCATTATAGGACTTAAGGAGTGTTTATGAGATTAAGATAAGAAAGTTTAAGTATATACTCACAAACTTTGCTCAATGAGCCTATGGCCCAACCAACCTCCATATCCTCCTTCTTTCCGTCACATGACTATTCCTTAAGAGAATAGCCATAATGAGTAAAAACAATGTATAGATATGTACAGAAGGATGTATAAAGTCTAAATTATAAGATGAAATGCTCCCCTTTAATATGTGCATATATGAACATAGGATGTAAAGCCATAAAGTGCGTTTTGAGAGTAAGACTGGATTTAAAATTTTGGACTTTCAAAATGTGCATCCAAACTAGAAGAAGTAAGACAGAAGATAATCTCCTTAAGTAACTTTTGGACTTAAGGTTTTGAATTTCCAAAACATGTGTCCAAATTTTGGTAAAATTAGGCAAAAACTAGCATTTGTAGAACCCATATTTGGACTAGACTTTTGGATTGAAGAAAAGTGAGTCCAAAACTCCCCTTGTGTATGTGTAGGGTAAAAACGAATTTTTTGAGATTTTGATCCAACCTAATTTTCTCAAGATATTTCAGACACAGGGAAATTTTCTGAGCAATCAAAAAATATAAGTATAAATATCCTCATTATCCGAAAATTTTAACATATAGTATATTATACTCATTTTCAAAACAAGTTATTTAGTCAGCCAAATCTCAATTTGTTAGAATGCACAATGGACTCATACACATACTTCAATCTCCTTTATCCTTAACAATAATGATATATCAATATAGTCTCCATCAAAACACCACAATCTTCACAGTTCGCATTTTTTTTTTTTAACTACGATCATAAACATGCATAATCACAGTCCATAATGAGTTTTCATAATTCATAATTCTCATCATTATATTATCACACAATATATAGATCCACAATCTATTCATAGCATCACACAATATATATCCACAGTCTATTCACAACATCACACAATCACCCAATAAGTCTATATATCATCATTAACAATCTATATATCCGCAGTCTATTCACACAATCACCCAATAAGTCTATATATTTTTCTTTCCCTTTGTCATGAATCAAAATGCAGAATTAGAGAATAATGAGAATAAAGCTATCAAATAGAAAACGTAGGGTCAAGAAGAGATATATATTTAGCAGATAGAGTGGCTAAAATGCAGAATGTAAATTGTTCAAATACTAGTGTAGAATTTATAAAAGTAATTGTCAATGGAAAAATAGTAAAAATTGTTTAGGCAGAGGAAGTCCTGTAAGAAGTCTGCAAAAATGGTCACTTATGAAATGTGGATGGTTGCTGACTTAGTCCCAACACCTTTTTTGGAGTGCTACCCAGCAATGCGACTGGACTTCCTTTTTACCACTACATGTTTCTTCCTTTAATCGTATGAGCTGCCAGCTATGGCTAGTTTAGGAGGAGGTACTACAGTAGGGGTAGGTGGTACTGACTTTTTCTCACTCACGGGTGTCTACCTTTCTTGTTCAAGTTCCTCCGATGTCTATTGTTAACTAAGGTCTTTGTCTTTTAATTGTTCTTCAATCTGAGTGGCTGTCATTTCTTCATCCTTCTTCTTCTTCACAACGTCTTGTTAATTGTCATTTTCTTTCTTTTAGGTAGTTTGTTCTTCAGTCACTTGTTCTCGAGATGGCACTGATTTATCAGGCATAGTTTTATCCTTTTTATCCTTCTCTTCTACAGCAGTTAGCTTGTACCTAAAATTCTAAATTTCTGAACTGAGTCTATCTACCTTAACAGCCAACAAATTTGTTGCTTCCAGAATGCTCTGACTGATACCTGTGTTATGAATTATCTGTTTCCCCTTGCTAGATGACTCTTCTTGAGTTTCTATTTCAACCTTTCTTTTTGTTCCTACAGATTGAGCAGTCTTGCCTTCGGCCTTAACTTTTAACAGTTTTTCCTTTTTATTGTCGGAAGCATCTCTGAGTAGCATCCACTCATTATCCATTCTCACATATCCCATTTTCTCAAAAGACTAAAGCTGTAAACATTCATATTTGAATGTGCAGGGGTGATCGAGCTCAGATCAACACTGAAATATCTGAACATTTTGGTTAATAAATTCCCATAGGGCAAGGCTTTGCTTGAGGTTTTCCTTGTTTACATCATCAATTTTAGTAGCAAGATACCCAAAGCTTATTGGCCTATTCTCGAATAGCGCCAACATTATCACTATTTACATAATATTTATAGAGGTTTTGTGACAAAAGCTTTGAACCACCATGGTTGAAACCATATGGTGCAGAATCCTATCAGGTCCATTTACCACTTAGTGTTCCTTTCACTTCAATTCTTAAAACTCTTCCCTCTAGTAAATGTTCTTTCAAATTTTCCCAAATCAAACAGATCAGTTTCTTCTGGGAACTTGTTCAGTTTAAGAAATTGAATCCTGCCATCTCTAACACCACATATTCTGTTCAATAGGCGATGGTCAAACTCAAGGTTCTTACCTCCAACTCTTGAAGTGTACCACCGGACGGTAAAACCCCCTCCAGTCTCCTCTATTATGCTTTTTCTTATATTAGCATAAAATTCCCATACGAGAGTAGTGAATAATTTTTTATCAACAGATAATAGGGCTCCCTACCCGAAAGACTAAAAAATATTCAAAACATTTGTAAAATTTAGAAAAGACCCTAGTTTTGTACTGTAACCAACAATCACAATTTGGTTTCTTAAAACCCACTCATTAAAATCGGATTTACTTTTAGAGTCAAGAAAACGGAGTACTTGGGTCTCAAAACTATCCTTTTCTGGAGTTGATTCTAAAGAATCGGTCTGAGAAGCTGGGAGTTCGGGAATGACTTCCTTTCCTTTTTCCTTTGCAGTTAATTTAGTTTCAGCAGCCGAATTCTTCTCCATTGTTATAGTGATTTTCTGGGCTTTTTTTTTACTTGGGTTTGGTCGATTTTGGAGATTTTACCATTGTGATTAGAGGGTAAAGGCTTAGGATTTCAGTTTTTCATAGAGAAACTAGAGAAATTTTGAAAGCAGAAAGATGGAGTTCTCGGTTGATTTCAGAATCCGAGAGAGAAGAGAGAGAAAAACTCTTTGTGGTTTCCTAGGGGTTTGTGAAGATAAGTACAATCAAGTACATTGGAAAGAGGCTTTCATCAGAGATTTCAAAAGTTACCTTGAAAAATGTGCTATTATTTTGAATTTTGAAAAGAATAATCTAGAAGCAGTTATTTTTGAAGGACATACGAAGTATTAAGTTGTTTTTATTTTGGATTGATGCTTCATCCAAAATGTTCACCCAAAAGAAATTCCTTATAGTGAGAGTTTTGAAAGATGAGTTTTAAATTTACTCTTCAAAATGCTATAGCCAAAATCTCCCTCTAAAATTGTATTTCTTTAGAAACCTAAAAAAATAGACGGTCAATTCTTTCCAAACAAAACTTCAGTCACACAATTTTTGTGATGCTCAATCCCCTTCTCAAAAAGAAGAATCTATCTTCAGCTAGGGGTTTTGTGAATATATCTGCAAGTTAAACATTTGTGGGGATATATTCTACACAAACATTATCTTTAAGCACATGATATCTGATAAAATTATGCTTAACCTCAATATGCTTAGTTCCCGAATGTTGAACAGAATTTTTTGTTAAATTAATTGCACTTGTATTGTCATATAGTATAGGTATGTAATCAAAATTAAGGCAAAAATCAAGCAATGTGTTTTTTATCCACAAGATTTGAGCACAACAGCTCCCTGCTACAATATATTTAGCTTCAATTATGGATAAAGATACACAATCTTGTTTCTTGCTATGCCATGACACTAGAGAATGTCTGAAAAATTTACAATGCGCGCTAGTGCTTTTTCATTCAACTTTACATCCTGCATAGTCTGCATTAGTGTAGCCTATACGATCAAAGGTGTTAGTATGAGGATCCCATAAACCATAATCATAAGTTCCAACCAAATATTTAAGGATGTGTTTCATTGCACATAAGTGAGATTTCTTTGGACACAATTGAATTCTGGCACAAAGACAAACTAAAGTATAATATCTGGTCGGTTAGTAGTAAGATATAGCAAACTCCCAATCATACTTCTGTATTTTGATTCGTCTACTTTCTTACCCTTTTCATCCTTGTCAAACTTTAGAGAAGTGCTCATAGGTGTATTGATTTCTTTGGCTTCATTCATATCGAACCTTTTGAGCTGTTCCTTAGCGTGCTTAGCTTGATTTAGAAAAATTCCATCATTGGTTTGTTTAATTTGCAATCCGAGAAAGAAATTAAGTTCTCCCATCATGCTCATCTCGAATTCTTGCTGTATAATCTTGGCAAACATCTTACACAAAGATTCATTAGCAGTACCAAAAATGATATCATCAACATAAATTTGGACAATGAGAAGATCATTAGAATTTTCTGACTTAATAAAGTGTAGTATCAATCAGGCCTCTTGAAAAATCTTTTGAGAGTAAGAATCCACTAAACCTTTCATACAAAGCTCGTGGGGCTTATTTTAAACTATAAAGAGCCTTTGAGAGTTTGAAAACGTGATTTGGAAAGTGCTCATGAATAAAACCTGAAGGTTGTTCTATATATACCTCATCTTCAATAAAACCATTCAAAAATGCACTTTTAACACCCACCTGATAAAGCATGAAAATTTTGAAAGATACAAAGGCAAGTAGTATCTTTATGGACTCTAATCTAGCAACGAGAGCAAATGTCTTATCATAGTCAATGCCTTCTTCTTGATTGAATCCTTGGGCAACAAGTCTAACTTTATTTCTAATCACCATTCCATGTTGATCAAGTTTGTTTCTAAATACTCACTTGGTACCAATAACTAGATGATCAAGTGGTCTAGGGACAAGTTTCCAAACTTGATTTTTCTCAAATTGGTTTAGCTCTTATTGCATAGCTATATCCAAAAATCATCATGCAAGGCCACATTAATACAGTTAGGTTCAATACTAAAAAGTAAAGCAAAATTGTCTGTCTAGTTTTGACCCCACAACTAGGATCACCAATAATTTACTTTTTTGGATGACCGGTTTTGTACTTCCAATCTTTTGATAGCCCTTGATCAATGAGCTCTTTAGTTTCTTGCTTGTTTTGTTCTACTTGTTGTTCTTCCAATTCTTCTTCTTTGGCATGAATATCCAGTGATGAAGCTTTATGCTGTTCTTTGCCTTTTTCTTTTGCAATACCTACATCATCATCATCTTTTCTTGATGTATAATGTTAGATTCATCAAAGATAATATATACGGATTCTTCCAAACATAGAGTTCTCTTATTGTACACTCTATATGCCTTTTTATTTGAAGAGTTTGCAGCCAAATACTTTAAAATAGGAAATTGATGGAGTTTTGTCAAACATAAGCTCAAAGGGTGTTTTCTCAAAAAAGGTCTCTGTATGACTCGATTGAAAATATAACATGCTGTATTGATAGTTTCAGCCCAAAAGTATTTTGAAAAGGAGTTTTCACAAATCATGGATTTAGCCATTTCTTGCAAGGTTTTATTTTTGCTTTCAACAACACTATTTTGTTGAGGAGTTTTAGCAGCTGAAAAGTTGTGAAAGACTCCATTCTCATCACAAAAATGGATAAACTCATTATTGTAAAATTTTCTACCATTGACACTTATAATAGAAATTAATTTGCATCCAAGAAAGTTTTGGACACGTTTGAATAATTTGGAAAATTTAAAGAATGCCTCATCTTTTTGTCCGAGAAATAAAGTTCAAGTAAATCTTGAGAAATCATCTATTAGAATATAAGCATACCTCTTACTACCAAGGCTAATAGTCCTCATCGATCCAAACAAATCTATATGTATTAATTCAAGGGGTTTTGATGTGGAAATAATTTTCTTGAACTTAAAGGAAGTTTTTATCTATTTCCAAATTAGCATGCATCACATATTCTGCTTTAATCAAACTTCATTTTGGGCAGTCCCTTAATAAGCTCTTTTGAAGATAATTTCTTTAGAAAATCAAATGATACATGACCTAGCTTTCTATACCAAAGATAGCCAACATTATCATGCACGGAAAAACATCTAATATCATGAGTCATAGGATCATCGAGATAGAATACATATACATTACATGTTAGCTACAAAAATTGTTTTATTACTTGAGCTGTCCATAATAGAGCAAGAATTTTTCTCAAAAATAACTTTGTAACCATTGTCACATAATTGACTAATGCTAAGCAAGTTGTATTTTAGCTCATCAATTAATAATACTTGTTTGATAATGGTTTAAGATCTTTTACCAATGTTACCTATGCCAAGTATCTTTTCTTTCTTTTTATCTCTAAAGGTAACGAACCCATCATTTGTAGCTTGAACATCTTCTAATAGAGCTGCATTTCCGGTCATGTGTTTTGAGCATCCATTATCCAAGAATCACTTTGTGAAGCTCATTTTCTCTAGTGAATGTACCTATACATAAGATGGGAGAGTAATTTTTGGTACTCGTATCTTCTTGGGTCCATAGGGGTTAGTGGTGATTCTTTTAATTCTCCAATTAGTTTTCATTCCTAATCTAATGCTTTTCCCAATATGATACCTAGATGTATTATGTCTATTTTTACCAAAATAAGTGCAACATGTGTAATTTCTATTTTAGGAGCTTGCTTTCACAAAATAAGACTTGTGTTTTCCTGTTTTATGCATATTACCGTTGCCAAGGCCATTTCTCTTTCTAGCTATACATTGAACTCCAAGAAGCTTATTCAAGTTGTTTCGGCTATTAGTGAATTTTTCAATACAGGTAGTGAGATAATCAATTTTCATTTTCATATTATCAAACTTATGGATCATAACTTCAAGAGATAAGAGTTTATCACACAAATATTTATTCTCAAGGGCAGAAAAATTCAAGAAGATAGAAGTGATTTCTTTTTCAACATTTAAACAGCAAATGGAGTCAAGTAAAATTTTGTTTTCACTTACCTGATTATCATTCTCATTGGATAAGAAATCAATTTTCAATTTCATTTCCTTGTTCCTTCTTGACAATCTTTTTAGTTCACGGAACACATCAACAAGAAGTTCATTTGAATCATCAATATTATCATAAGTAGAATCATGCAATTCAATTACAAGGTTAAATGGGGAGGAGTTTACCTTATCCTCCACTGCAATGAAGCATATGTTAGCTGTTTCATTTTAGAAATCCCCATTTTCCTCATACTCAAACTAATTTTGATTCTAAGTTCCCACCAGTCCTTTTCCTTTCTTTGTTTTCAGATCCTTCTTTTTCTTTTTGAGCATCTTGGCTTCTTTCTCTTTACCTATTAGGCAGTCAGCAATGAAGTGTTCGATATCTTGCATTCATTGCATTGAGGCTTGAAAGACGAAGTTTGTCCCTTCATTTTTACGAACTTCTTTCCTCTTTTGAAGTTCTCCTTTTTGAACATCTTTCTGAATTTTTTTGTAATCATGGCCAATTCTTCGGTATCCATTTTAGTTCCATCGTCACTATCAGATTGACTACTGTTAGTGTCCTCAACAGCTTTCGGTGCTGTTCCTCTGTTGCCTTTGTCATTGTCATCAACTTTTTGAAACCTTTTGAGCTTCATTTCATGAGTCAATAGATAGTCAATTAGCTCTTCAGTGGGTAAGGTTTTCAAATCTTTTGATTCCTCCATAGCTAGAGCTTTAGGTTTCCAGCTCTTTGGCAAGACATCTAGAATTTTTCTATTTTGTTCACCAAGGAAATAGCTTTTTCTATACGCCTTAAGTCCATTTGCAATGTTTTTAAATCTAGTGAACATATTGGTTATGCTCTCATTTAGCTTCATAGTAAATAATTGATAATCATGAATCAAAAATCCCAACTTTAATTCCTTTACTTGATTTGTCCCTTCATGGGTGACTTCAAGCAATCTCCATATGTCATGGCTGAATCATAGCCACTTACTCTATTATATACAGTCGCATCAAGAGCAAAATATAGAATGTTCATAGCTTAAAAATTCAATGTCATTTTGGCATTATCTTCAGCATCATATTCATCACTCTGTTTTGGAACTATTCCACCTTCAACAATTCTAGAAGGAATATATGGTCATTTTTCAATCAAATTTTATAGCTCAAAATTAATTGAAAAAACATAGATCTTCATGCAATTTTTTCAGAATGTGTAATTACTCCTAGTGAACAAAAGAGGTCTATTTGTCGAGGATCCCTCGACATAGGGAAGAAAAGAAATATTTGCCATAAGGATCTTTTCTACAAGGCTATTTAGCCGAATAAGAGTAGACCAATGCTCTTATACCAAATGAAAAACTTTAGGGGGTGAATAAGGATTTTGGGAAATTTAAAACACTTTTCAAAAAGGATCAATTTTTTTGAAGTCCCCCTTTCGTGTTTTAGATCGAGAAGTTTGCTAGATATACAAAGAAAAGTTTTTCAAGTAGTCTTAAGGAACCAACTAGGATCTTAATGAAATGAGATAAGAGATGTGAAATTAATACCAAAAAGAAAAAAAAAAGATGAGTTGGTGAGAGTTATAAATATTTCATTTGAATGATTGAAACTATTGGTCAAGGAAATTCACAAGCAGTCGGAAGTTAAATGTAAGAAATATGAATAAGAGATTTATAGTGGTTTGATTCTTCAAGATCTACATCCACTACTCTAAGCTCATACTTAAGGATTTTAAACCAGATCACTATAAACCCAAGCCAACACAGTGGTGTTTGTCTACACCAATTACAAACGAGGATCACCATACCTGGTTTTAATCAAACCTCCTAATCAACTAAAAATCAAGGCTCACTGCAAATGGATTATATACTACAACCTTGATATATAAAAAGGATTGTAAGAATGAAACAAAGATAGCTCACATTTTTTAGCAAATGTGCAAACAAATGAGCACCAACAATCTTTATCTTTTGAAACAATTAGATTTCACTTTGAAGCACTGATACAAAGGGAGATTTTTGTATTTTAGAGAGTAAGAGTGTATCTTAGAAAGATAGGACAAAAGTCTACTTTAAAATCGAGTTTTAAAAGCTTTTATAGAAGCAAAAGGTAAAGCTCTAACGGCTATAAACGACTAGTTTTTCACTGTTAGACTTTCTAGAGTTTTGGACTTAAGGATCGGACGATGGTACGTCCAAAAGTTGAGTCCAAAATGGTACTTTTCTAGGTAGAAATATTTTGACACTATTCACAGAGTTTTGGATGAAGCTTTTGGATGCAGAGCCATCCAAACTATTCAATCAAAAATCCTGAAGACTCAATACTTTGAAATGTTTTTGCTTGTGTGCTTCAAGGTAGAAATAAATTGAAACGTAACATAAAGAAGACATAGGAATTTACACAAAATACCTTACCAAAATGATTCCTAGTCTAAAGTTCTTTCTCAAGGACTTCACGATTTTGTGAGCTCTTAAGTTGAAGTTGTTCTTGATTAATCACTACTTTGGATTTCATTTCCTTCAAAGCTACTTAGCAACCTTATTTGCATACCTTGAGAGAACTGGGTCAAACATATCCTATTACATGTAAGTCACACGAGTTTGTCCTCATTAACGTTTGTCATAAGTCAAAACATAGGAGAATGTCCTTAGGCCTAACAATCTCCCCCTTTTTGAGTGATGACCAACTTGATGGGATTGCGATATAAAATTAATGATGTGTACAGTATAAACATGTTAGACAAAGAGAAACAATAATATTTTTAACAGAAAAGCCTTATCTCATTATAGCACTCAAAGAGTGTTTATGAGATTAAGATAAAAAAAATTAAGCATATACTCACAAACATGACTCAATAAGCCTATGGCCCAATCATCCTCTATGTCCTCCTTCCTTCCGTCAGATGACCATTCCTCAAGAGAATAGCCGCAATTAATAATAAAAAAATGTATAGATATGTACATAAGGAGGTATAGAGTATAAATCATAAGAAGAAATGCTCACCCTTAATATGTGTATATATGAACATAAGATGTTAAGCTATAAAATGCGTTTTGAGAGTAAGATTGGATTTAAAATTTTGGACTTCCAAAATGTGCATCCAAAGTAGGAGAAGGGAGACAGAAGCTAATCTCTTTAAGGAACTTTTGGACTTCAGGTTTTGGATTTTCAAAACATATGTCTAAAATAGGGTAAAATTAAACAGAAACTAGCCTTTTTAGAACTCATTTTTGGACTAGACTTTTGGATTGAAGAAATATGAGTCCAAAACTCCCCCTGAGTATGTGTAGGGTAAAAATGAATTTTTAGAGATTTTGATCTATCCAAAAAATGAGTCCAAAATGGCACTTTTCTAGGCAGAAACATTTTGACACTGTTCGTAGAGTTTTGGACGAAACTTTTGGATGCAGAGCCATCCAAACTATTCAATCCAAAATTCTAAAGACTCAATACTTTGAAATCTTTTTGCTTGTGTGCTTCAAGGTAGAAATAAGTTGAATCATAAGGTAAAGAAGACATAGAAATTTCTATAAAATGCCTTAACAAAATGATTCCTAGTCTAAAGTTCTTTCTCAAGGACTTCATGATCTTGTGAGCTCTTAGTTTGAAGTTGTTCTTGATCAATCACCACTTTGGATTCTATTTCTTTAAAAGCTACTTAGCAACCTTATTTACATGATTGAGAGAACTGGGTCAAACATGTCCTATTATATGTAAGTCACACGAGTTAGTCCTCATCAACATTTGTTATAAGTCAAAATACAGGAGAATGCCCTTAGGGCTAACACGTTCAATAAAACTCTTAGATCACCTCCGTAGTCTAACTTAATTACATTCTTCAAAGCTCCAAAATATGCCATGCACTTAAAATAAGATTTTCATCCCTTATACTTGAAAAACTTGAAGTAATTGCATTCTCGAAAATTCCACTATTCTAGGTTTTTCTTTTGCGCTCAACTTCTTTTATGTGAAACCTGAAACCGTTTACCATGAATCCATGATATTGTAATCTAACTTCTTTAGGGCCCTTAGATAGATTAATCAAATCTTTTGTAATAGGGCTATTTTCAGATATTTGCAAAGAAGTAACCTGGTTCACCAAAAAAAAAAAAAAAAAAACAGTCAGTATGTAGGGTAAAACAATGTTTAATTTAGACAAAAAAGAAATGCTAAAATAGAATTTTGACTTATGTGATGGGCAAACCATTGGCCCAATGTCTCGCTAGGAATACGCTCAACTTCATGTCTTCCAACACATGGATAATTTTGGGCTACCATTTTATGGTGTTGACTATAAAAATTTAAAAGAAATTTAATCAGTGACTGGCATCAAATCTACACTACTGCAATTGCTCTTTTTTTTTAAATTTTTTTTGGACATTTAATCAATATATGGCTTGACAGTACCACAATTGAAAAGTACATATTGATGTGCTTTTTTCAAAGCATCTCAATCAATCTTTGTTGGTGATGAGGGCCCAGACATTGCAAACACATCCAAACCTACTCTAGGGCCAGCCTCATCTTCTACATTACTAGAGGTTCGATTGAACCTTGTCTAGACACAACTAAATATAATGTTCAAAATGTTAGGCATTCCTCACCTAAATAACCTTATGCTATATAACCTTCTGGGCAACTCAGTTTTCGTACATAGGATTTGAAAGTGCTTAAGTACCTGAAGTAATAAAGTTATGAAAATGTCATAACTTTAATTGAAACATTTACAAATAAAAGAAAAATTAATAAAAATGAAAATAGATAATACAAACCTCTCAATTGGATACATCTATCAAAACTGCACTAGACCAGCTATTCTTGCCATATAGGCTATTTGAACACATAGATGCATCATGATGTTGAAAGCTGATAGTGTAAAGACCCGCTCGAGCTCACAAAGAATGACAAAAATGTCCATCTCCAGTTATATTAGATCATGAGGTAATAATTCCTTGGAGTAGAATAGTCTAAAATACCTACTTAGTCTAAGCAAAGAATATCGAATAGATTTTGGCAACTCTTTTCTTGGAGCTATAGGTAGTACTTGTTGCATTAATACATGAAGATTGATGCGTAAGTTTTGGATACATAAAAATCATCAAATTTAAATTCATCCCTTAGTCCAGTTTTAATTAAAATATTAATTCTAAAATACAAATACAAGCAAGTATACTCATCAGAAGCATAGCATAGGGAATTAACGAGTATTGATCCTCAAAGGAATAAGTACACACTAATCACTTTTCATTCACTATTTAACTGACCCAAATAAAGTGAGAAAATAGTAAAAAGAAAAAAAAAATATGTACAATTCAAATATGTAAGTTTATGCAATTTAGACAATTATCCTTAAAAACATAATAATGAACCCTTTAACAACTATCTCAATTAATCATCATCTTGACATCATGAAGGAATATAAAGCAAAGTTCAATCGTTTCCCAAATCATGAATTCACTTATATAGACTCCACTTCTTTTCCAAGCCTTGAAATCACTACCCCTTGATTAGATTAGCTGATTTCCCAATCAAACCAACATAACCAAAAGATGCATTAAACATAATTCTTTATAGACATGAAATTAGCCAACAGCCTTATACTCTAGGCGAAATTAACTAACCTTCGATTACTTAAGTTCTTTGATCTTAATTTCATTTCCCAAGTCTGTTAAGCAATAACAAATATGAAATCAATAAAATCAAATCAACTCCTAACGTCATTTTCCAAGTCAATTAGAAGAAAATCTAAGTTCATCAATTTCTCCATAATCACAAATAATCAAACACCAAGAATGATAGAAAATTGATCAAATAGTTAAATTGCTACATAAGTCATAAATTCCAAAATATTGTTAAATTACAATACAAACATTGAATACATCATTGTTTAAGAACAAGAAGACAAAGAGAAAAGAAAGCACTCATAGACAAGCCATTTTCTTCTTCACTGAAGACTCTCTTGAACAACCTTTCTTGATTGGGTGAATTCCTCATTCAATGAGTGATTTTAGAATTTTTGCTTTTGAATCCACCCCCTTTTATGTATTTCTCCCTTCTCTTGTGTTTCCTTATGCTTCTATAGGCCTCTTGGATGCTAAATTCGTAGCTTAGGAAGTCTTAGCCGAGTAGGATTCGAAAAATACCAAAATTATTGGAGAATTTCCAAATTCATACACAGAATATTCGCCTTCTTGAGCATACCTGGCACCGGGTACCTTCGACCCACTTGGCACCAAGTGCACTCTGTTCTTCCTCTAGAGTTTTGCTTTGGTTTTGGTCTGCAGACAGAATGGACCCGGCGCTAGGTACATTTGCCAGACCTGGCATCAGGTCTATTCTGGTTTTTGTCCTGAAAGCTGCTCGAGTTCTTTTGCTGGACTAGAATAGTCTCGGTGCCTGGTCCATTAGCTAGGCTTGGCACTAGGTACATTCTAAGTTTGTTCACTTTCTACTCGATTTTAATTCAAATCTGCACAAATTTTCTAAAAACACTTTTTACAAGCAAAATGTCAAATAGGAAGGAATATGCCTAATTATTACAATAAATGTATCTTAAAACATTCTCAAATAATTAGTAAAATAATTGTGATTTTAGCCCCTATCACAAACCCCCACACTTGAACATTTGCTTGTCCTTAAGTAAAACAGTTTAACCAAGAAAATTATCAAGAAAACACAAGCTCTTACTTATTCCAAAAATTTCTGTACCATAGCAAATATTATGTCTTCCTTTCAAACTTTAGATACAACTTTTGTCATTTATACTCGTTGAAAATAATACAAACTTTGAAGCTTTTGACAAGATACCACAAAACTCTTGAACTCAAATTAATTAAGTGTATACCTTAATTAAGAAACTTATTTCACTCTTCAAGTACAAATATAGATAACATGAATCATATATGTCAAGCCATCTACCAACTTAAGCATTATAAATCTAAAAATTACGCAACTTAAGTCATAATGTAAGGAAAGCACTCCAATCTTTTTCTCTCTATTTTTTCCTAATGACTTAGGAAATTGATAGCCTCAAGTGTATGGATTTCTCTTCACACATCATATTGGCCATCTTTTAGCCATCCCTCATTATTTTTTTCAACAATATTCTTTTCTTTTCTCTTGGGAATTCATAGCCTCAAGAAAAGTGGATTTTTCTTCACTATCCATATTGGCTTCCCATAATCAAGCAAAAACAATTTTTTTTTTTCTCATTTTCAAAGAGAAAGCAATCAACTCATTTTTCCAATTTTTTAACTCACAAGAATGTTTCACAAGTTTTTTCCACAATCTTTCCTCTCAAAGATCTTTTATCATAATACAAGAGTTTAAACTCATAATACAAGAGTTAACCAATAAACTTTTCCCATATTCATCATATCTTTCATATTCAAACTAGATGAGTCAAATAACATTCAAACAGCAATGCATAAACAAGATTAATCAAAATTCTTACGCCTTGAAAAATAGCCTATCTAACAAAACCAATTTCACAAAAAAAAATAAATAAATAATCCACCAAATGAATGACAAAACTCATAGTCAAGTGAGAAAAAGAATTACAACCTTGTTAATCAATGAAAACCACTAAAATTTTTGAAATTTTTTCACAAAAATATATGGAAAAATATCTTCAACCTCATTCTTCCCCCTAACTCTTGAACTCAAATTAATCAAGTGTATGCCTTAATCTAAGAAACTTTTTTCACTTTTCAAGTACAAATATAGATAACATGAATCACATATGTCAAGCCATCTACCAACTCAAGCATTACAAATCTAAAAATTACACAACTTAAGTCATGATGTAAGGAAAGCACCCCAATCTTTTTCTCTCTATTTTTTCCTAATGACTTAGGGAATTGATAGCTTTAAGTGCATGGATATCTTTTCATACACCGTATTGGCCATTTTTTAGCCATCCCTCATATTTTTTTCAACAATTTTCCTTTCTTTTCCTTTTGGGAATTCATAGCCTCAAGAAAGTAAATTTCTCTTCATTATCCATATTGGGCCCCCATAATCAAGCAAAAACATTTTTTTTTTTTCATCTTCAAAGAGAAAGCAATCAACTCATTTTTCCAATTTTTTAATTCACAAGAATGTTTCACAATCTTTCCTCTCAAAGATCTTTTATCAACTCACATTCTTTATCATAACTCAAAACTAGCAAAATTTAATCTAATATTACAAGAGTTAACCAATAAACTTTTCCCATATTTATTATATCCTCTATATTCAAATTAGATGAGTCAAATAACATTTAAACACCAATGCATAAATAAGATTAATCAAAATTCTCACGCCTTGAAAAATATCCTATCCAACAAAACTAATTTCACAAAAAAATCCGCCAAATGAATAACAAAACTCATATCCAAGTAAGAAAAAGAATTGGAACTTTGTTAATCAATGAAAACCACTGAAATTTTTGAAAACTTTTCACAAAAATATATGGAAAAATATCTTCAACCTCATTCTCTCCCCGACACTTAAACTGGACATTGTCTTCAATGGCCAACGATATAATAATAAATGTATAGCCAAGAAGACCAAAAGTAACCAAAAAAAAAAAAAAGAATAAAGTAGAGAAGATACTTCCATTATATCGTAGTGCCACCATGTTTGAATCCACCACAAGGAAGGATCATTACAAGAATACCTACTTAAAAAGAAACAAACTAAAGAAAAACATAAACTAGCAAAAAAAAAAGAGAAAACAAAATAGGAGAAAAGATACCTAAACACTAGTAAAGGTCATTAAAATTTAAAAGAAAAGAAATAACAGAAAATAAAATAAAATACAGGAGAGTAAGTCAAGAGTCATCCTTATCATCATCATTGTTATCATTGTTAGCTATGCGATTGGAAGATGCACCAGTAAATTATTGAATCAAAGTGGCCAACTTTTGATCTTGAACATCCTAACAGTGACGAATGTCTGCAATGGAATCACAAAGCTAGAGGAGGATAGTTATTTAGCTCTTCAACTGTGCCTCCACTCATGCCTCAAAATCAATACGTGAATAAGAGCTAGTGGCATGACGGACAGGTCTAATAGGTGGCTCTTCTTCCTTCTTCTCATCAAGGGGAAACTCCTCCCTTCCAGGATACTGCACCTCAAACAACCTCTTCCATCTATTGGCCCTTTCATTATAGCGATACCCACACTGAACCAAAGTATGCTCCGTCACGAGGTCGCGGTCAGTAGTAGGCTCACTCAACTCTCCATCCATCTGCGCTCCAAAGTTTCTCAAAATACGCATAATAACCAAAGGGAATTTGCGGGCTTTAGCTACAATGTTAGAGGAAACAACCTCTTGCATAGAGTAAATAATAATTGGGGCAAGGAGAATATGCTCATTTTTCTTCATTTTATCTAGAATATACAGGTCAAGGACCCTAGACTCATTGAAGTCACTAGCTTTAGGATAGACGTTGAAAGCAAAGATATAGACTATGACACGCTATTGGGCCTCAAGATCATTGTTTGAGTAAAAATCAATTTGACCTATTTGCCCCTCCTTCACATACAAAACCTATCCCTTATAGCTTTCATATCCTATATAGGCTCAAAAATAACCTTTTGGTTATTATGGTCCACAGCAATCCACGGCCACTCATCAGGGACTCCTAAAATTCTAGCTAGTCTAGTCCTGTCAAACTCAATGGGAATCCCTTTGACCATGGTGGAGATGACTTGGAGATTAATTTTCTTTTTGTCCTGCATGTTGGCATAAAACTCTTTCATGCGCATAGGATAATAAGGACCTTCTATTCTAGTGATGGGCTCCTACCCCAGGCACCTAAACATAGTAGAATGCTCTAAGGAATTGTCTAAAGAAGGCTTGTATCGCTTTTTAACTATAATCTTATTGTGTTAGCACCTGTTATACCAGATTTGGCACATAGGATCAGAAATTGGGTAGGTCGGGTAGGTAGAGGCTCGAAAGAAAGTGTGGAGGAAGATGCATCTCGAGCTCTCTTAGCCCCCAGTGCTAACCCTCTAGGTCGTCTAGACATGATGGAAGGATGAAGAAAAATGGTAGAACAAAAAAATATGATTCTCTCAACTCACTATTTTCAACCAATGCTCAACTCTCAACCTTCTTGCAATTACAACACTATTCAGCACTACCACCAACTCAATACAAAACACCACAAGATAGGCAATAAAAACACCACTTAGACCTGCAAGAAAGATAGCTATATGCTAATCTAAACACAATATCACCAGGCTTGATCAAATCTAAAATGTTCAATAGTGCTCAATGAATCAATTTTCATCTTAGAATCGCAATGCTCAATTAGCAATACCATTTATATTACAATGTAAAGCTTATAAGCACAAGGCTAAGTTAAACATGAAAAAGTATCCTTTATCCCAAAAATTACTCACAAAGAATACATGCTCAACACTTCCAAAAAGATGTAAAATATCAATGGCATTAATCATAAAGTAGTATCAATGATATTCTCATGCCAATAAAAAAGCTTAAAGAAAGTAATCTTAACAATCAAATCCTTCACTAGAAACTATTCAATAAGTTTCACCCAAAAATGCATAGAAAACTACCCAAAATTCATAAGAAAAAATTTAACCATAGAAAGTGTAGAAAATTCATATCACAGTGATCTCCAATGCATAGACAATAATTCTATGCGAAAAGATTGAAGAAATTGTGCCCCAAAGGAAGGATTGAAAAATGGATTTTGGAGGGTAAGATTTGATTTTTCTTTGTTTTGATCCAAACTTTCAAGAACAAAGTGAGGATTTTGTGTTTGGGAAGTGTTTTTGAGGTTTAGAAAGTGATCCGGTGGTATTTTGAAGATGAACCTGGTGATGGGTTGAGAAAAAATTTGAGAAGGATGAGAGTTTTTTAAAAAAAAAAAAAAAATGGTCAAGAAGGCCAGTTTTCATGTGTCGGCCGAACAGGCTTAGCGCTGGGCCCAAGGAGTAGGCCTGGCGCCAGTCCTGTTCTGTTTATGCATTACTGTTGGGTCGTGCTGGCCTGGCACCCAGGCTAAAAATTGGGCTCGGTGCCAAGTCAGCTCTGGCCAGAATTTTTTTTTTTAATTTAATGGAATTAAAAGAAAAGAACACAAACTCAAGAAAAGCATATAGTCTAACAATTAAAAAGAACAGCTAAATAACTGAAAACAAACGAGAATTAAAAAGATGTTCAAAAACCAAATCAATTCAACATCAGCGTTTCCCACGGTCTTGGTCATGTGGGTTGGTCTTCGTGTTACCTAGAAGTGATTCCGTTTGACGATCACTAAGGAGTTTGGCTAGCTATCCTATTTGACCTTCAAGGTTGTGCATGGATGCCTCTAAGTTTCTCGTTGTTGGATCGACTCCTTGGAACCATATTTCCATTCCACTTACTACTTGGTTGACCAGCTCCTCTAAGGATGGTTTAGCTGGTAGGGCATTATACGATAGTGGTGGTTGAGTCGTTTGCATCCCAAAATTTGAAGAAGCTTGTTTAGGTTGGTTTTGACTATTCCATGAAAAATTAGGGTGATTCTTCCAACCTGGGTTATAAGTATTTCTATAAGAGTTATTACCTGGCCAACCATTACCTACAAAATGCTGCTTGTTCCAATGCTTCTTGTGAAGACCCCATATTTTGGCACTTATGGTTTGGATGTCCTTCCTCACAAAAATCACAATTCACACTCATTACCTGCCCTTGGGATGGAGGTATCACCAATTGATCCATTTTCTGCGTGAGTGCTTCCACCTTGCCTCCAATGCAACCATTGTATCCACCTTGTATACCCCATGTACATGAGCTCTAGATCGTGAACTACCCCGGGCATAGTTATTCCTAGCCAAATTTTCAATCAAATCAAATACCTCTTCCAGAGTTTTGGAATTAATGGAGCCTCCTGTAGATGCATCAACTAATTGCCTCGTAGCAAAGCTCAACTCATTGTGAAAGATCTACATTTGAATTCCTAACTCAAATCCATGGTGAGGACATTTTCTTAGTATTTTCTTAAACCTCTCCCAATACTCATAAAGGTTTTTGGCCTCTAATTGTTGGAAGGAAAAAATATCAGTCCTAACTTTGGATTTTCTAGCTGGTGGGAAATATTTTGCCAAGAATTTTTAGCTAACGCATTCCAAGTAGTAATGGATTCAGTGGGTAAAGATTTTAACCATGATTTTTCTCAATCTCTCAAAGAAAAGGGAAAAAGTCTTAGTTTGATGGCATCCTCAGAAACACCATTCATTTTAAAAGTGTCACAAATTTCTAGAAAGCTCGCAAGGTAGGCATTGGGATCCTCTTTAGTTAACCCATCAAATTAGACCATATTCTGGATCATTTGGATTATGTTGGGTTTTATCTCAAAATTGTTGGCCTCTATCGTAGGCCTTGTGATACTAGAGCCCATACCTGAGATTGCAGGTTTGACAAAGTCATTCATAATCTGCCTGTTAACTCCACCGTTACCACCATTGTTGGGCTGATTTACCTCAATTTCTTTCATTACCTTTTCGCTTACAACCTTACGAACCCTAGTGAGAGTTCTATTGATTTCTAGATCAAGATCAACTATGTCGGCTTTGGATCGTTGGGTCATAAACTTAGAGTAAGGTTTACATAAGACAGAAAATTATGAGATTATAGAATTTACAAGCTAGACAGTTAGGATATATTCACAAATTAAGTTACAAGGAATTACAACGTATAAAGACATCAAATTACAAGAAAACAAAATATAGCACTTAATCATACAAGGAACATATATACATATTCATATATTTACATATAGATATATAAACATATAAACATAGTTAAATCAATAAAATCCAAGTTTTCATAATATTGTTCCCTAACAGCGACGCCCAAAACTTGATGTGTAAATTTTAGGTATATAAAAATCATCAAATTTAAATTCATCCGTTAGTCAAGTTTTAATTAAAATTTTAATCTCAAAATACACAAACGAGCAAGTATATTCATCGCAAGTATAGCATAGGGAATTAACGAATATCGATCCTCAAAGGAACAAGAACACGCTAATCACTTTTCATTCATTGTTTAACTAACCGAAATAAAGTGAGAAAATAATAAAAAGAAAAACAAAGAAATATGTACAACTCATAGATGTAGGTTTATGCAATTTAGACAATTATCATAGAAAATATAACAATGAACCCCTTAACAACTATCTCAATTAATCATCATCTTGACATCGTGAAGGAATATAAAGCAAAGTTTAATCATTTCCCAAATTATGAATTCACTTATATAGACTCCACTTTTTTCCCAATCCATGGAATCACTACCATTTGATTAAATTAGCTGATTTCCCAATCAAATCAACATAACCAAAAGATGCATTAAACATAATTCCTTACAGACATGAAATTAGCTAATAACCCTATACTCTAGGCGAAATTAACTAACCTTCGATTACTTAAGTTTTTTTACCTTAACTTCATATCCCAAATCCGTTAAGCAATAATAAATATGAAATCAATAAAATCTAATCAAATTCTAACATCGTTTCCCAAGTGAATTAGAAGAAAATCTAACTTCATCAATTCCTCTATAATCACAAGTAATCAAACACCAACAATGATAGAAAATTAATCAAATAGTTAAATTGCTACATAAGTTATAAATCCCAAAATATTGTTAAATTACAATATAAACATTGAATACATCAATGTTTAAGAACAAGAAGACAAAGAGAAAAGAAAGCACTCATAGACAAGACTATTTCTTCTTCCTTGAAGACTCTCTTGAACAACCCTCCTCGATTGGGTGAATTCCTCCTTCAATGAGTGATTTGAGATTTTTTGCTTTTAAATCCACCTCTCTCTATGTATATCTTCCTTCTCTTATATTTTCTTGTGCTTTTATGGGTCTCTTGGATGCTAAATTCGTGGCTTAAGAAGTATTGGCCGAGTAGGATTCGAAAAATACCAAAATTGTTGGAGAATTCCCAAATTCGTGCACAGAATATTCGCCTTCCAGAGCAGACCTGGTGCCGAGTACCTTTGACCTACCTAGCGCCAGGGGCACTCTGTTCTTCCTTTGGAATTTTGCTCTATTTTTGGTCTGCAGACAGAATTGACCCGGCGCCAGGTACACTTGCTAAACCTGGCACCAGGTCTGCTCTGTTTTTGTCCTAAAAACTACTCGAGTTCTTCTACTGGACCAGAATGGACCCAGTGCCTGGTCCATTGGCTGGGCTTGGCTCCAGGTACATTCTGAAATTGTTCACTTTCTGCTTGATTTTAACTCAAATCTGCACAAATTTGTCAAAAATACTTTTTATAAGCAAAATGTCAAATAGGAAGGAATATGCCTACTTATTACAACAAATGTATCTTAAAACAACCTCAAATAACTAGTAAAATAATTGTGATTTTAGCCTCTATCAATGATCATGGCTCTTAAGCCCTGAAATCTTTGGTGGCTTGAGTAGTACATACTTAGATAAGTTAGCAGAATATCCATTAAGAACTTTAACCCTTTTTAGTAGCTTGCAGAAATTCAATTTTTTACTCTTACTCAAAGTGAAGAAAGGTCGGGGCAAAGAAGATGCACCATTCTCCTTCTCATGCGGATGTAGTTCTGGTCTAATTCCCATGTTCTTCAAGTTAAGCATTGACTTATGGTCTCTTTTCTTATCCATCTTAAGTAATATTGAACAAATTATTTCACTAACATTTTTCTTGATGTGCATTAAATCAAGATTATGCCGCATTAAGTTCTCTTTCCACTAGGGCAATTCAAAAAAAGCAATTTTTCTTCCATTAAATGGTAATTTTTTGTTATCATTCACTAACTTCCCAAACTTAAAACTGATACCATCTAATTCATCAAAAACCATATCTCCAGATAAAAAAGCCGATCTCCCTTGATGCTCCTGTTTACTATTAAACGATCAAGCATCTTTTCTAAAAGGGTGATCAGGTTCTAAGAACCTACGATGTCCCATATAATAATGCCTGCTACTATTTTTCAGCCGTTGTGAATTTGTCTCCTTATGACAAATGGGACAAACAAACTCTCCTTTAGTACTCCACCCAAACAAATTAGCATATACAGAAAAATCACTAATAGTCCATAATAGAGTAGCCCGCATTTGAAAATTCTGCTTAGAATATGCATTATATGTAAACACACCCACATCCTATAATTCGTTCAATTTTGCAATGAGTGGTTCTAAATAGACATCAAGATTGTTCCTCGGAGCAGTTGGACTAGGTATTTGAAAAACCTTAGAAGGGGAGTGAATAAGGTTTTTGGCAAACTAAAAAAAAATTTTAAATCCTCTGATGTGCAAAACAGCAATGATCATCAAGATTCTTGAACCAACTTTATAGTAACAAAGAAAGCTATCTAATAACTCTTTGATATGTGTGTGTGTGTGTGTGTGTGTGTGTGTAATTCAGTAATAAAAGTGATAAGACACGATATGTATAGTGGTTCGATCCTTCAATATCTACGTCCATTACCTTAAGCTCACATTTAAGGATTTTCAACCAGATTTCATTTACCCTACTTCATGAAATCAAACAATACACCATCCAAGAGAGGATCACCACACTAGGTTTTCCAAAACCTCTCATGTGATACCCTAATCCCACATAGGATTGGGATGAGAAGTGTGTATAGTATATAAGGATGGGCCTAAGTACCCATTGTCAACTTGGGATATCTATTTTGGCCCAGCGAGGACGACGGCCAAGTAGTTGACCGTGGGTGCTGCCAGGCCCATAGTCGCGCTCCTGGGTCCGCGGGCATGGGGCGTGACATTTGGTATTAGAGTAGGTAACCAGCCATGACATTAAAATAGGCAGCTAAAACTTGTCATCTTGTCGGCAATGCCATTTTTATTCAACGTTGTTTTTCTTTCTTTCTTTCTTTTTTCTTTTCTTTTTTTTTTTTTGTTGTTTGTGCTATCATTGTCGGCAATAGCATTTCTATTATTTATGTTCAACGTTGTTTTCTTTTGTTTTGCTATCATTTGGCAATAACGTTCCTACTATCAAACTTATTAATTTTAAATGTTATTAATATGATTACTATTACGAATATTATGAATATCATGACTATTATAATTGTTATTTATACTTTATTGATTACTTATTTAACTATTATTAATCTTCTATCTATGTTTATTAATTTCTTATTTAATTCCTAAGTATTTACTTATTAATCACCTATTTAAATAATAGTCATTTATTTAGTTATTCGATAAGCATTTGTTTATTTATTATTTGATGAATTGTTTGTTGAATGCTTAGGTAATCATTGCTTACACATTTCAATTTATTCATTAATCATTTATTTATTAGATAAATACTATATAGTTGTTAAATATTTTTTTTTTCTAATTATTTATATACTAGAGTATTTATCTACCGATCAACCTTTTATTTACTAATTATTTATCTATTAATTATTTATTTATTTACTTACTAATTAATTACTTATTTATTATTTAATTATCTAATTATTAAATGGCTATATATTCACTAGAGACTTACGAGATTAGGCAATGATTTATTTAATAGATGTTCATTCCTTAACTAATCCATTAATTTATTATTTGGTTGCTTGCTATTGTCTATGTATCTATTATTAGGTGTGTCTTATTTAATACCTATTAAACACTTACTAGACTTACCGTATGGTTGTTTAATACATATTCTTTTATTTATTTATTTATTTACTTATCTATTTATTTATTTATTTAACTAATTAATTAATTATTTATTTATTTATCTATTTATTTATTTATTTAACTATTTATTTATTTATTTATTCATCTATTTATTTATTTACTTATTCATTTACTTATTTATTTAATTTCTTACTTACAAATTGATTCCTGGATTTTAATTATAGACTATCCTTAACCTATGTGCTAGCTTAGGTAGAGTGAATAGTTGTTTGATCTTGTTATTGAGTCAAGGTTGGGGATTGATTTGATGGTTCGTATAGGGGACTTTGGAGTGTAATGTCTGTGTGGCTTATTGGTTATTTTTAGGCTGATAGTAACTTATATCATGTGATTACCCTGGGTAGGGCTAGGTTGACTTGATCATCAACGTGGTGGATTATTTTACCTTTGAAAACAAGACGTTAGGTAAGCTCCTGCATGGAATTATTTGAAGACCAAAATTTATTGTGGCAAGCCAAATGCGATGTGTATGGACACTCATTTTGTAAAGGCAATTAAGGACTGTTTTTCCTTTTTATTTCAGTCAAGCAAATCATTTGAAAAATCAAACAAGCAATTTTACGCAAAATACTAAACCCTTTCTAAAACCTAACTTTGACAAGAATTTTAGAAATCCTTAATTGCTATTTTCAAGTAAATCAATGTATGATCAATTTTCTCCCAAATGGGACAATCAATGTTGAGTACTCAATAATGGTAGACTACTAGGACTAGTCTTTGAAGGGTTGTGGTAAGTCTCTCAGTAGGTGGCCACCTATGAAGGGTGAGTCCTTCCTAGAGAGGATGCCAGTCCGGTAAGTCATGCCGGTCCGAGCTAGTAAGTTTCAATCATGTGGGCTGTGTGTTTTCGGAGTGGACAACTAGTAAGTTTGGGTGTAGAGATGGAAGAGTATCTTACCCGATCGGCCGTACACCTACCTTTTGTCAGTTTGCACAAAGTGTGGTATTCTGACCGTTATATGGTCATGGGGCCCAATGTGTGGTAACCCATGGCAACCTCTTTGAGTGGTTGTATTTATTGTACACATGTATGGTTTGAAAAGCAAAATGCCACTCTTTATTTTTAACATCATTTAATGCTTGCCAGCACTTTCTCTTATGCAATTTTTACAACTTGCATACATAAACTGTTTTACCTGAAACACACAAAGCACACACGGGCTTTTTGAGATTTTTATCTCATCATCTTTTATGCCATGTTTTTAGGTCGATCCTATTATGGAGGTGAATAGCTAGATATGTTGCCTATGCTTTGAAGGCTTTATGTTATTTTTCTTATGTGTTGTTTTGAGAGATGGTAGCAAACAATTTATTTTGGATTTGTTCATGTATTTTTGGGTTGTAATAAGTTCAATTTTAAAGATCACTTTTATTTTCCTTTATGTGACCTAGTTATAAAGACCCCTGATCCTATGGACGGGGTGACATCCCCAGCCATGTCGGGCCTAGGTAGTGGGGTGTTATATCTCAAACAACAACAAGGTTCACCCCAACCGGTTTTACATCTCAACCTTGTATTACAATAGAGATTGAATATCATTAGAACAGTAAAGAGCTCACTTATTTGGGTAGATGTTCACTCATATACAAAGCATAAATACTTTTACCCTTTGACACAAAATAAATTCACTTTGAAGCTTTTTGATAAAAGGAGATTTTTGAAAACATTGAGCAATAATGTTTCTTAGAAGAGTGTTTCAAAAATCTTATGTCTAATCTTGCTGAGAGGCTATTTATAGAACCAAAAAGTGAAGTGCCAACGGCTATAAAAAAATGGCTATAACTTCTATTAAACTTATCCGTATTTTGGACTCGGGTTTTAGACGACAATGTATCCAAAAGGTAAGTCTAAAATGGCACTTTTTTAGGCAGAAACATTTCAACACAGTTTACAAGATTTTGGACGAATCTTTTGGATTCAAACTATTCAATCTAAAGTTCTAAGATTTTCAAAAAATTTGAAATTTTCTCCTTTGGTGCTTAAAGTAAAGTCAAATGAATCAAAAGATAAAGAGACATAGGAATTAATAGAAATACCTTAATAATACTTCCTAGTCTAAAGTTTTTCTTATAAGGACTTCTTGATATGCAACTCCATATACTTTGATCTTCTCTTTGATCTTCCATACTTAAATTCAATCACGAAAGAGTTGCCAAACAATCATATCTGAATGCCTTAGAAGAATAGTGGTCAAACATGTCATATCACAATAGATTAACAAGTTAGTTCATATCAATGTTTGTCATAAGTCAAAACATAGGAGAAAACCCTTAGGGCTAATAGTGTTAGCAAAGACAAGATGAAGTATAGTTGCTTCATACACATCCATGGGGGTAAATTGTAAGGCATCAATATGACAGGCCAAGTACCATGAGCAACATTCATATTTTTGAATGGATTAAACTCGTCAGAAGCTAAGTCTAACTTCACATTGTGAACATCTTTGGAAAAATCAAGATAAAGATAATTAAAAGTTTTCCAAATAGGTGTGTCAGTAGGATGTCTCATAAAAACATCATCTATTCTATATTCCCCATGTCACCTCATTGATTTAGCAGTCTTTGAGGACATGAACAAACGTTGTGATGAGGTTTCAATGGAAAATGTCAAATAACCTTTTTGCAATCTTTCTTTTCTCTCCTGTTTGATCATTTTTTGAAGTTGGCCACCAAGACTTTTTGTATGTAAAATAATATTTCCATCCCAATTTATCCCCCCCCCCTTCCCAATATAATATGCAATCACTAGGACATGCATCTATCTTCTCATACCCTAAACCTTATTGTTTTATTATCTTTTAAGCTTCATGATATGATTTTGGAATTTTAGCACTGTCCAGAAATGATTCTCTAAACAAATCAAGAAGCATTTCAAAGTGTTTGTTAGACCACTTCCCCACACACTTAAGATGTATCAACCGAATAAGAAACGATAGTTTAGAGAAGTTTTTGCACCATGGATACAACTTTTGTTGAGAATCATTAATGAATTTGTAAAAATTCTTAGCATCAAAGTTTGAACATTTAACTCCAGGAGATGTTTCAATCCTCTAAATGTCATCATGCATTGGAATGCCAAACGCATAATGCAACAAACCATCCATGTCGTTAATTTAACTAGTAACACCTTGAAAATTATTATCTAAATTTGTGCTAGATAAACTAGAGAATGAAATTTCTCCATGTACTATCCAATGAGAACATCCCTTAATAAACCTATACACTATGAGGTGATCTCGCACCTCTATTTCAATCCTCATTACCCCATTTCTACATTTTACACAAGGACACAATATCTTCCCATGCAAACTTGCGTTGTTCATTACAAATCTTAAAAAAGAGTCAACACTATTTTGATATGTATGGCAATTTCTAGGAAGACTCGTCCAAGATTTGTCCATATTGGTGATGTTACAAGTAATAATAGACAACCAATTTACAATCTAGGGAACTAAAATACATAATATGAGATTCATGCAATTAAATTTAAGTGATTAAGAAATTTGAAAAATATTAATCAATGCAACAAATTCTACCCCAATCATGAAAGAGGTAAAGCAGTAAACTAAAAGCCTTAATATCCAAGATCACCAAAGTGGAAAAAACAACATCTATAATCTAAGAAGAATTTTAAAAATTCACTCTCCATTTTATTACCTTAAATTGACCATATTAAATAGTATCTAACAGTGATAATTTTCTTCTAGAGCATTCTTTGCTATGCCACCACCAATAACCTGCATAACTAGAGTAGTATTAAAATAAGTTCAGCCATCATATCTTATAATGTACAAAATCCATGTACAAAACACAAGTTCACAACTAAGAAGAATGAGCTAAAAGTGAACTATGACTTTTGAATAAGTTCTAAAATAACTACATTTTGTCTTAGATGAGGTTTTATTTAAGAATGTTTTGGCAACATTATTTTATATTTGAAAATCTCATCTAATTTCATATAGATGGAAGTTTATATATGGAAAATTTTTAGGATAAGAATTCATATCTTATTTCCTCAACACACGTTGATTGAAATGTAGGATCCAATTGTAAAGAAACAACTATGAGTTTAGAGCTGCTTTGACAAAGTTTGAACCAAAAAAAAAAAAAAAAAATGGCTTTAATGCAGACATAGTTGGTTGCTTTGATGTTTCAATTTTTTCCTCTCTTGCCTTTCCTCCGGTGGGAGCCGTTAGAGGGGGTTGGTGAAGAAATCTCAAGTTTACACAATGGAGAATAGCTGTTTTCAACTGCATTTTCCGCTGGAGAAATAGAATTGCAAGAAATAAATGAATTTAAATTGACATAATATAAATGAATTTTATTCATAAAATTTTCATATTTTTATTATTTTCTCTGAATAAAATAAAAATTATATATATATATATATATATATATATTAAATAATCCCAATCCAAATACACTCATCGAAGTAGCTTAAAATTTACCACACCATGAAAATATGCAGTTTGTACTAGTGCTAGGTGGTACTTAGTACTTGGAGATAGCCCTCTATAGAAGCACCAAAGATCATTTCAGCTTATAAGTTCTTGGATTACATTCTTTCTCAATGGACAAAACCATTTCACATCATTTTCCAACTTCCCTTAACAAGCCCACAAACATAAAAATTAGGCAATCTTGTAAAATACAAATGCCAAGAACTAGTACAATGGAGAGTGTGGCCATCAATGATCATCAAATAGCAAAAAAGGGATCCCATATTCAACTGGTGTTCATGCATTAGTTCCCCTCATAAGCCCAAAGAAATTCTGAGATAGTGAAAAGGAAGTTCTAGAGAGAAAATCTTTGAAGAAATATATGAACCCTTAAGCTACCCCTTTTTATAACAAATCTTGTAGTTGCTAGTTTCCAAGGCTCATTCCAAAAACAAAAAAACCCCTTTCCCCTTCAATACCTAAATAACATTCCACACAAATTTAAGCCTAAAATGCATAACTAAATACATATATATAGAAATCATATTCCAACAAAAAGCATAAATATTTAGTCTTTTCTTTCAGTTCTGAAGATCTTTTCTTTTTTTGTAGCAAAATCATGTGATCGCTTTATATTACAAATTAAAACCCAAATCTTTTAGCTTCTACACAAACATATTCGGGGAAAAAAAAAAGAAATGTATAGTGTTAACACAGAAACCATAAATCACAGAGAGCCAAGCATATCTCTCTCCCTTAAACTCACAGTTGTCAAAAACATTATTAACAAACAAAACAATTAACTTCGTCTTTTACCCTCTCGAAAAGAAAAACACATAACTTTTATTGTACACGAATGTTGTTGATTTATGGTTTTCTGTTGATGCGTTAAATTTAGCCATATAAAAATCATGCAATTTTGTATCCATTTCCAATTAAGTTTAAATTAAAACATTAATCCCAAATTACACATATGAGCAAGTGAACTCATCATTAAGCAGAATATAGGGCATTAATGAGTATCGATCTTCAAAGAACAAGTACACACTAATTACTTTTCATGCAATGTTTAACCTACTAATTAGATTGATAAAGAGTAAAATTAAAAATAAAAGTAAAAACAAAATATATACACAACTCTTGGAGAGAAAAACATGTAATTAAATAATTACTCCTGAAAACATGAGAATAAACCATTAACAATTATTACAATTAATTACTTTCCTTGACATCATGAAGGAGCTTAATGTAGAATCCACTCTTTCTCAAGTTATGGTTCACTATCTCTTAGTCAATTCTAATGGACATCTCCATCTTACTAAAACAACATAAAAATGCATAGAATACAAATCCTTAATAATTATCCCTATCTCTAGGTGACAATAGCATGAAATCATTAACTCTCCTATTTCTAGATGAAATCAATAACTTTTGATTACTTAATCTGGACTTAACCTCTCTCTCAAGTTAGTTAAGAAAATAAATTAAGAACTGAGCAACAAATACTATCTCCTAACATCTTTCTCAAGTTAATTAGAACAATGGTCTAATATTATCAATTTAACATTAACAACAAGTAATCAAATACCAAGAAGAATAATGAATTGAACAAAATACTAAATTAATTCATTATCACAAATCCAAAAATAATATTCAACACAATTAAAACACTAATCTCATCATTATTCAAAGAAAAAGAAAACAAATGTATTAGAAAGAATTCATAGACAAGCCATCTTCTTCCTTCTTTGAGAACCTCCTTGAAACAATGCTCCTTTGAGTGATGAATTCCCCCTTCAATGAATGAGTGTTGCTTTGATTCCTTCAATTTATTGAATTCATCTGTTAATCTTCACTTGTTCTTAGTTAAATAGACCTCTTAAATGCTAAAATTCGTCCTTCAAAAGCCTTGGGCCAAGTACAAGCTGGAAACAAATTAGCCTCTTTGGCAATTTCTAATTTGACTTGAAAAAGGACTCTGAACTACCACAATAGAGCAAGGTCGGTGCCAGGTCACTTCATCTGGACTGATGTCGATCTAGCTCTGGAAATCTCCCGGTTTGAGCTATGTTTCCTCTATTTTTTCAGAACCAAGCCACAACCAAGTCAACTACTTTGAGCAGGTACCAAGTCAAGTCTGAAAATCTATAATTTTGCTCTAAATCGTCCAATTCCTAACAAATTCACCAACAACACTTTCCACAAGAAAAACATCAAATAGGAAGGGAAATGACTAGTTATTAAATTAAGAATACCACAAAACATCATCAAATAACTAGGAAAATATACACATAATTAGGCCCTGTCACATTCCTACACACTTAAGCTTTGCTTGTCCTTAAGCAAACAAGAGTTAATCACTAAGCAAATAGCTTATGAACAAGACAAAACAATTTATCAAACTTATCCTCAATCAAATTCATCCATAGTAAAGCAATAATCTTATTCCAACCTTAAACACAAACTTGTCATTCATTCAACCCTTTCAAAACCTCGCAAACTCATGTATTAAACTAAATAATCTTAAGACCTTCAAAGTTAAGTTAAATAAACTCATATCTAGTACCAAAAAATTATTCCAACCCTTAAGCAAAAATATAGACAATATAAATCATACAAGTCAAGCTATTTAACCTATTCAAGTATCACAAACTCAAATTTACATAACTCAAGTAATAGAATAAGGAATCACTCCATTTTTTCTTTCAATGACTTAGGGAATTGATAGCCTCAAGCGAATGGATTTCTCTTCACATACCGTATTGGCCCCCTTATAGTCATTATTCTTTTTTTTTTCAATATTTTCAATAATTTTCTTCTTTCTTTTCTTTACTCTTTTTGTCTTCTTACTTCGGGATAGCCTTAAGAGAGTACACTGAACAATACTTGCCACTTCTCTCCATATTAACCCCCTTTTCAACAAAAGGTCTTCAAAATTGAAAATAAGAGCATTTGTTTTCTTATCATTTTTTAGCTCACAAGATAATGATTTTTCTCACTCATTGTTTTTCTTATTTCCTCATATTCCTTATTCACAACTCAAATTCAAGAAAATTGTAAATCCATAATTCAAGAATTAGTCAACAACTCTCCTCATATTCATCTTATCATCCACATTCACACTTGATGAATAAAACAAACTCAAATACAGAATATAAGCAAAGTTAACTTAAATTCTCAAGACTTAGCAAAATCCAACTTAACACACCAGGTTATTTAAAAAAAAAAATCTTACCACAATGATGACAAATATATATCCGAAGTTGAAAAGAAAATCATAACTCCATCTTAGGTAAATTCGAAAAAATTTAGCACAAAAATCAAAAAGTTTTTATTTTTTTTTTATTTTTTAATCAAAACTCAGCTTAACATGCACAAAAAATTCAAGGGAATAAAAAAGAATGAACAAAGTATTAACTTGAATCCTTCCCCCACACTTAAGCTGGAAAAATCAACTTTATTGGAACTCTAGAAGAATTCCAAGAGGCAAGAGATAGCCTGAAGTAAGAATTTGAAATTAAGAATTTTGGAAGAACCAAATTTTGTCTTTCTTTACAATTTGAGCATTTCAAAGATAGTATTTTTTATTCATGAATAAACATATACAACAAAAGTTCTAAAAAGGCTTTACATGGACAAAACACATCCATTGAGTATTTCAATATATGATCGTCAAATCGTTAGATGTAAATAAAGATATTTTTGAATCTCAAGAAGATGATGAAGAACTTCTTGGTCCTGAAGTACTACGCCTTAGTGCAATTGGTGTATTAATATACCTTACTAATTATATTGTACTTGATGTAACATTTTTTTGTGAACTTATTAGCAAGATTTAGTTTTTCTCCAACACAACAATATTAGAATGGTATTAAATATGTCATGAGATATCCCCAAGTGACAATTGATCTTGAATTATTTTGTTCAAATAAAACTAACCCAATATTGATTGGTTATGCATATGCTGGTTATTTATTCAGCCCACATAAAGCACACACTCAAATTAGGTATTTATTTAGATGTGGTAGTGATGTTATATCATGGCGCTTTATAAACAATACTTATTAGTCACTTCTTCCAATCATGCTGAAATTATAACTATTCATGAAGTAAGCGAAGAATGTGTATGGTTTAGATCAATAATCCATTATATCCAAGAAAATAATGATTTATCCTGTAAAAATAAAATTCCAATACCTCTTTATAAAATAATGCAACTTATATAGCTCAACCAAGTGGTGAATTTATTAAAGGAGATAGGACAAAATATATTTCACCAAAATTTTTCTTTACATATGAACTCTAGAAGAGAGGTGAAATAGATGTCCAACAGATTTAATCATGTGATAATCTAGCTTATTTATTCACTAAGACATTATTGACTGCTTCATTTAAAAAATTAGTATATAAAATTGAGATGCATCAGCTGAAAGATATAAAGTCATCTTGAATGATGCTATCAAGAGATAGTGTGTGTGTGTGTGTGTGTGTGTGTGTGTGTGTTGTACTATTTTTTCCTAACTATATTTTTTTTTCATTGGGTTTTTTTCTTGGTTAGATTTTTAATGAGGTAGTGTTCTCTCTAGAATAAAAAATATACTCTTTTTTTCTTCACTGGGTTTTTGTCCCTTCCTATTAAGGTTTTTAATGAGGCATTTCTGAGATTTTGAAAATGAACATCCAAGAGGAAGCGTTATGAAATTAATAAGATAAAGTGGCTATTTATTTTCTGAAGCTATCCATTTATCTAGAAGATAAATATGACTATTCGGTTTCTAATATTATCTATTTATTCAAAAGATAAATACGACTATTCTTTTTTTTCTAAGGTTATTAATTGATATGATAAAATTGTATTTATTAGGTTCATTTCTTATTATTTAATATGATGTATGTAAATATTGATAAATATGAATGTAAAGCAAACGAACCGGATATCAATTTGAATTTAAGTGATTCTCTTATTTCTCTCTTTCCTATAGTTTCTTTACTTTGCAATTTTTATATTTTATATTTTAATTTTATTTTGAATAAAATTTACAATAATAACTTAATTATAATCAATTAATGCTTACCAAATCAAAATGGAAGATTCAATTACAAATAAAGACTCTAAAGAGTTTTAGACATTGTATTGGTTAAAAATTTAGGCAGTGATAGAAGAGAGGCAACCGAGAGTGAGTGAGGACCGTCCATGGGTCCAAACTTAAATTGCAGTTCAAAAAAATGCACCACATCCGTTTGAATGGAAATTTCTGTAGCACAATTTTCCCATAGCTCATTTAATGTACACTGGCACCTATGTCATCCATGCTCTATATAAACTCTCGTGTGGGCCAACATGTTTTTGTTGTGTACTATTCTTGTTCTTGTATTTTATTTTTTCTTTACTTATATTTATATTACAAATTAATAAGTAGTAATGCTGAGGGGTAATGTCCTTAAGCTTTGACACCTCAATCCCAGTAGGTTAATTGGTTAATGTTTGTGCGACACATCAGCATTGAGGCTTGGGTTGTAGTTATGTTAGGACTGCAGGACTAGAGAAGTACTTTGGTTTTGTTCTTTAGGTTTCCTGCTAGGTTAGATGATTAGGTATGGGTTTGGGGTTAAGTGTTATAGATTTGAGAAAAAAAATTCCATTGTATAGGTTTATACTTTGGGTGTGTTACTTAGGAATGTTTTTTAGGTTAGTAGTAGAAGATTGTTTTTGAGGTAGAACCATGATATTTATAAGCAATTGTGGATTGCTGTGGGGCTTGGGATTTGATGAGTTATTGAGGATGCTTTGGTTGAAGAGTTTTGATTGCTTTTTTTTATTGTTTCAAACCCATCGCCACCCACTAAAACCGAAGCCCACCCCTAACACTTAGGGTTGCAATCCCATTCTTTTCAATCCTCATTCTCCCCCTCTCTCCCTCTCCCCCCATTCGAAAAAAATTTGCTCATCAAACAAGCACTAGCGTCTTTTCACTGTCTCTTCAAGCCTATTTACTTTCTCCATAGTAGGCTCACACTCTCTCCATGTGGTTCTTGGGATTTGACAAGTTATTCAAGATGCTTTAGTTAAAGGGTTTTGATTGCTTTGGTTTTTTTTTTTTTTTTTTGCACCCCGAAATCTATATATTTTTGGAATGTTTTTGTTTTGGTTTGGATCCTAAAAGTTGTGATGTTTTGATTTCAACAAAATCTCCTAGTATATTAGAGGAGATATTTAATAGCATGTGAAAGGTTTTCTAGAAGATGCCTATATATATTGTTGGAGGTTTCCATTTCTTAAGTGGGTAGCTGAGTGAATTTTGCAAGGACATAAGAAAATGAGTTGGAGTATGATGGGTGTTATCATGTTCAAAGACATTAGTCGCAACATCAAAAGAATTGAATTCGATTCCTGTAGATAGGATTTGGGAAGCCTTTAATGTACAAAAAAAGGAGAGTTCATGAGCATAGAATTCCTTGCTATTGATGAGCAGGTATGTTTTGACCTTTTAGTTTTTACATTTTATCATTTATTTGATGTTGATGGATAAGTTTGTTATCTATTTTACATGTGTAGGAAATGGTTATGCATATGATCATTAGGAGTAAAATTGCGAATGAGTTTCGTGGTGCAATTGAAGAAGGGAAGTATTATCTACTGAAAAATTTTTATGTTTTGGAATATAAAGCGAAGTACAAAATGTGTGATCAGAAGTTTTTTATACAATTTCATGCTAGAACTAATTTGGAGGAAATGATTGAAAATTACCTAGAATTCCAAGGCATAAATTTATGTTCATTCCTTTTGAACAATCTGAGAGACGTGCTGATCAAGAGGGATATTTAATTGATAAGTCCTATTTTGTTTAAGTGTTGGATAGAACAGGAATGGTTGAAAAATGTTCTCTTCTATGTAGATATTATTGGACATTTGTGTGGATTATTTGAGAAAATGGATAAACAGAGGTAGTTACAGACTATTGGAATATAGTATGTTGAATTAAAAGATTTGCAGTTAAGTGTTTCATTGTTTTGCCTATATAATGTTGAACACTAATTTGCTAATTGTGATAATATATAGTTAAATTTTATTTAATGGAATGTTGGTAGAAAGTGGAAAGTTTAAGTTACTTTATGGGTTGTTTGCTAATATGTTGAAACGTGATAAACTGGACCTAGAAAAGCAGCTATATGTTGTTATTATCACATCTACAACATTTGACGTTTTAAGGGTAAAAACACAGTTTTTCAATCATGGTATATATTTTTCTAGAATTCTTCCAAATTTGATGATGAATCTATTATGTAGGCCGGGTTTCAGTGTCATCCAGTAGTGCCACAAAAATATTTATGAATCTTGATTATCCTAATTTGAAACTCATGTGACAGAGGTAACTATATTCATGAGAAAGGAACAATCAAATCCTTAAGACCAATATGTAAACTGAGCACTAAATTTAAGTAAATTTGGTATTGTATGATAATGTAGCTTTAGCTGTGGAGATTTTGCTGGTATAGAGAATATCCAAGTTATCAGCAGTATACTAACTACAAAAGAACTAGAGTCTATGAAAAAGCATATTGGAGATATTAAATTGTTACTGGAGCATGGTGAAGATCTGGTAAGATTATTTCTTGCAAAATTGAGAGTATTTATTCATATGGTTTTGAAAAAAAAGTTCATGTATTATGTGTATCTATACGCAGGGAAAACTTTTTTACTATTATGCAACAATCTATTCAATTGATGAAACTTGTGGTTGACGAATTAATTCTTACTCAAAATACCACCGGAAGCTCAAATTAGTGGATGATTTGTTCGTTTGTGAAAGCAGCCATTGAGTAGAGAAGTCTCATTTAATTAGGTATGTATAATTCTTAACAAGATAGAGTTTACTTGGAAATTGAAGATTATTTCCTGTGTTATTAATGTGTAATATGACCTAATTTTGTTAAGGTATCATGTAGAAATAGAAGTGAGTGACCACACTGGAAAAGCTCGCTTCACTATATTTGATAAGGATGTTGAGAAATTAACGAATATTGTAGCATCTGAGCTTGCTAAAAAACAAATAGATGTAAGTTGGTAATATTGTTTTTAAGAATCAGAAAAATATTTACATTCAGATTCTTGATAATGAATTAGGAATGTTGTTAAGTGGAAATAGGATGAAACATGAGAACCTCTTCCTGAAGTGATTGAATGCCTTATTTGTGGTATGTATGTCTTCCAAGCAAAGGTAAATATGTTTAATTTAGGTACACAAAAGGAGGATTTCACAGTAATAAGGTAATATTCGGCAAGTGAAATCAAGCATGGAATAAAAGACAAGGTAATAGAGCATGAACTTAAAACCAAGTAAACAATTTTTGTTACTTTAAGTATTCAATTACATCCATAATATATCTGATGCTGAAATTGTAGGAAGGAAATTACAAGGTAGAAGCCAGTGATGGTGCAAGTGCAATTACAACTTTCACACCACCAATAAAGGAAAAGCAGAGAGGGAAAAAAATCAATTCAGACAATGACAGAGATATTGGTGATAAAGCTAATGCTGAGATGAAATTTGTTTCAAAAAAAATATGACTTGGATGATTCTGATTTTGTGACTGAATAGTTATTTTATGTCATTGTATAAAGTTGAATTTACTTGATGTAGAACAATGCCTAAATAATTTATTATGATAAACATTTATAATATTAATGTTAAAGGCTTACTATTAATCACTGGATGTGAAAGTGATTATGCATGTGATCATCAGAATTCATGTTTTGGGTGTCAAGTTATTCAATTCCACTATTTTGATCATGTCATAAAGTACAACTGGTAGAATAGAGTTTAAGCATAAGCTTAGTTTACATACCAATGTCAAACAGTTTTATCTTTCTAGTAAAGCAGCAAATAGAAAGAGACTTCTCATATAGTGGGGTATAGATAAATAGTTTTTCAACCTCGGAAAGAGAGCCATTTTCTAGAGTCTATTTGTATATGAAAATTTCCAGTTGCATCCTTGAAACTACTGATATTATTGCATACAAGAACAACAGTTTTATGAGCCCCTTTTGTAACACCCCACTACCTACATACCCTATTAGGGCTGGAGATGTCACCCTGTCCATAGGACAAGGGGTCTTTATAACTAGGACTCACAAAAGAAATTAAAGAAATAATTCAAAATGAAATTTATTACAACCCAAGCAATACATGAACAAGTTTCAAAATAAATAAATGTCTGCTAAAGTCTCTCGAATGAAATGCATAGGAAATGGAATAAGTCTTCAAAACACTGGCAATCTCTAATCAATAACCGTTATAGCAAGACCGACCTGAAAGTATGATATAAAAGGTGGCGAGACATAAATCTCAGTAAGCCCGTGTATGCTTTGAGTATTTTAGGTAAAACAGTTCATGTATGCAAGTTGAGAAATTTTCATAAAAGAAAGTGCTGGTAAGCCTCAAATAAATCTCACAAAAGCAAAATGGTGTTTCCTTTCAAATCATACATGTATATAATAAATACAACCACTTAAAAGAGGTAGCCATATTACTACACTTTATGCACCATGACAAAAGAACGTTCAGGATGCCACACTTTGTGTATACTGACATAAGGTAGGTGTACGGCCTACCAGGTGAGATATTCCATCATCTCTACACCCTAAACTTATTGGTTGTCCATACTGGAAATATATAGTCCACTTGACTAATCTTGCTAGCTCGGACTGGTATGACCTACAAGACTGGCATCCTATCCGGGAAGGACTTACCCCTTAGAGGTAGCCACCTATTGAGAGACTTACCCTAACCCTTCAAAGACTAGTCCTAGTAATCTACCCTTATTGAGTACTCAATGTTGTATTCGTCCTACTTGGGAAAAGAAAGATAATATAAAGATTCTCTTTGAAACAGCAATTATGATTTCCAAAATTTTTGTCAAAATTAGTTTTTAGGAAAAGTTTATCATTTTGTATAAAACTATTTGTTCAACATTAAATGGTTTGCTTGACTGAAAAGAAAAGAAAAATTGTCCATAATAGTATTTACAGTACAAATTCTCGTATATATTGAGTTTGACTTGCTAAGGTAATATTGATCTTCATACAGCTTTATACATGAATTTGTTGGGTATCTCAGGCTTGTATCCTATACGGCGCAGCAGAAGAGAACAAAGGTAACAACTTTTTACCTTTCTATGATCTTCCAAAGAACAAAAATTTTCTTCTTCAAGTCGAGGTGCGATCCAACAATCCTCTTGACCGAACTCCACGAAAGTCGAACGTCCAACCACTATAATCACAGTGTGTGATTATCTCTAACAGTAATCCACATAGAGGATACACTCAAGCACCAAAATTTCCTGTGCTAGCAGAAAAAAATGGCGGCTAGGGTTCTTCACGTTTTCAGCAAAACGAGAAAGAGAGAGTGTAGGATTTCTATCATGCATAATCAGATTAAGCGCAACGGAAAACAACAAGAAATCCAAGCCATGGATCATGGGTTTGCAATAGAAACGGGAAAAAGAAGAAGATTGTGTCTATTACCTCGTGAAGCCGGAATTCAAAAATTTCAGAAACAAGAATGTAGGCGCGATCTAGATTATCCAAAACTATTCACTGCAGCTCAACTGAAGTCCAAGAAAGAACTTCCTCTAATAATAATCCACACAAGGTTAAATGCTCACAATCTCACAATTCTATGTTAGTAGAATTCGGGAGGCTAGAGTTTTGATCAAGAAGAGAGACGGCTAGGGTTTGATCAAGAGAGAGGCAGAGAAACGGTTTATCTGTTAGTGCGTGAATAGTCTGTCTCAAACCCTAAGGAAACTGTTTCCTTATATTTATAGATTTATAATTACCATAAATTGCAACTTAGTCCTTCAACGTCCAATTGTCAACAAATTGGTCCTTGAAGTTTACTTAATTACAATTAGGTCCCATGAATTATAACAAACTTATAATTCACCTATAAATATATTCCCTTCTCTTAATTAACCCCACAATATTATCAAATAATATATTTGAGCATTCAAACCTTTATTATGTGTGACCCATTAGGTTTCCTGGTCTTATTGGTAGCATAATATGAATTAATTCTAACAATATTAGAATTAATAATCCTTAATAAAATAAAGGATTAAATTTATTAATTCTCTAATTAATAAATTCATATTTAGCATATCAAGAGTGACATCTAGCAATGACTCTTGACCACCCAAAAGTCCAGAAAGTCAAGTTGCTTGACATGAACCTTTCAATAGCAAATTATCAGTGCAATAAACTCCTTTCAACATACAATATCTCATTCGGTCTAGAGCATGGAATTAGTGCCAACTCCCTCCAGAATATTATTAATTCTGGCCCCGAATATTTTAGTACTTGTTCAAGAAATCCATTACATGATATGTGTATCAATTGGAACCATTTCCATCACATAGTCGCCTTGGCCAAGGACTTCATGAGTAATGATTTCTACAAGTGGCCTTGAGATATACTCTCCTACTATTAGAAGTGGTGAATCCTTTATTGACCCTCTCAACTACTTTCGTTTACTTTACGTTGTACCCAATATCCATCCCATAGGCGGTCCTAGATAAGACTCCAAAGATTAGAATCAAAGTACAACGCTCGATAAACAAAGTACCTTGGAGATCTCAAGTCTAAGGATACTTGCACACTTGCTATAATGAGATTCTATCACTGGCACTAAATAGTTATCCAAGTGATTATCTCGTAGCTAGGTCATCCAATGAACTTGTTTCAAAACAAGCATCCACACGTTAATCCTGAGTATCCCAATACCCACGGATATGAGAACCACCGCTTGATCCAATCAAGAGATATAACATGTGCCAGTCTTGGTGTATTAATAATGTCCCATCTTATTAATACTATGACTGGGGATTATTTAAGTACAAACACTGCATAGTGTAGTGGGAATCTCACATCATGATCTCTATCATGATTTCCTTAACACTGTGTTGTACTAGGGACTTTATCTAACGGTTTGTACACATATTTAGATATAACAATCAAAATGAAAGATAAAGAATGCCTCTTATTAATTTAATATGCAATATACATGGTACAAGTGATTGCCTCTAGGGCACAACACTAACAGAGAGAAAGAAAGAGAAGAAGGTTTTGGTGGCTACTATCTTTCATGTGAATCACCCTCGTAGGGTTTCGATTATATCATCATATAAATCGAAAAAATTCACTGAAAACGCTGAAATCCTAAAACAATTAGAATTCTCTAATTGTAATTGGAAACATCAAGTTCTCACAATTATAATTTGGACCACAAATTATAACTAATTATAATTTGTCCACAAAAACTTATCTTTATCGCAATTAACCCTACTATGTTATCAAATAACATCTTGAGTATATAATCCTCTACTGTATGTGACCTATTAGGTTTCCAAGTCAATAGGTAGCGAACATGAATTAATCCAAATTTCTTTGAGATTAATAATCCATAATTAATTAGAATTAATCATATTGATTTTAATCAGGATTAGTTTATTAATTCATTAAGCAATAAACCCATATTCCCAGATCATGAGCAGTATCTAACAACACATCATGACCACCCAAGAGTCCAGGATGTCAAGTGGCTTGGCATGAACTATTTAATAACAAATTATAGTGCAATTAACTCTTTTCACCATTCAATATCTCATTCGGTTTAGAGTATAGAATTAGTGCCAACTCCCCCCAAAATTAATTACGACCCGAATACAATAGTACTTGTACCAGGAACCCACTACTCTAGATGTGTATCAATTGGAACTGTTTCCAATACATAGTCGACTTGGCCGAGGACTTCTCAAGTAGTAATTCCTACAAGTGGCCTTGAAATATATGCTCTACTTTTTGGAGTGGTGAATCCTTTATTGACCCTCTCAACTACTTTCGTTTTCCTCACAATGTACTCAATATCCATCCCATAGGCGGCCATCGATCGAGCTCCAGAGATTGGAATTAAGTATAATGCTCAACAAATAAAGTACCTTGGAGATCTCAAGTCTAAGGATACTTTCACGTTCGCTAAATTGAGATTATATTACTGGCACTAAATAGTTATCCATATGATTATCTCATAGCTAGGTCATCAAATGAACGTTTTCTATTAACAAGCATATATGTGTTAACTTTGAGTATCTCAATACTCATGGATATGAGAACTACCACCTGATCAAATCAGGAAGTCTAACACATGCTAGTCTTAACGCATTAATGATGTCCTGTCTCATTAATACTTTGACTGGGACTATTTAAGTACTAACACTATAAAGTGTAGTAGGAATCTCATATCATGATCTCTATCATGATTTTCTTAACATAGTGTTGTACTAGAGAATTTATTGAACAGTTATACTACTTAAAAGTAAACAAAGACAATGTAAGATAAATAATGCCTTTTATTAAAATAAAATGTGTCATATACAATGTACAAGTGATTGCCTCTAGGGCACAACACTAACAAACTCCCACTTGCACTAGAGCCAATCATTCTTGTATCTAATGCCAAATGACTCAACGTGATAATTATGTTTCTTTTGGGATAGTGCTTTTGTAAGTGGGTCAGCTATGTTCTCATCTGTGGGAACTCTCTCTATCTTTATTTCCTTAGCTGTTTCAGAAGCGGCTATGTACTTACCTTCTGTCGTAGAGTTGGCAATAGTCTCTTGTTTGGAACTTTTCCAACTTATTGCCCATCCGCACAATGTAAACACATAGTCGGATTGTGATTTGAAGTCATCTTTGTCAGATTGAAAACTGGCATCAGTATACCCGTTTATATTCAAATCACCTTCTCCATATACTAAGAACATATCCTTAGTCCTTCGTAAGTACTTAAGGATGTTCTTTACTGTCGCCCAATGACCCTTACCAGGGTTAGATTGGTATCTACTCGTCAAACTGAGAGCACAAGATACATTGGGCCTAGTACATATCATAGCATATATGATAGATCCAACTACCGAGGCATATGGAATCTTACTCATGTGATCTCTTTCAACTTGTGTCTTTAGAGACATCGACTTTGAAAGGCTTACACCATGTGACATGGGTAAGAATCCCTTTTTGGATTGATCCATGCTAAACCTCTTTAGCATTTTATCTATGTATGTTGACTATGAAAGACCTAGCAACCTTTTGGATCTATCTCTATAGATTCTTATTCCAAGAATATAGGTTGCTTCACCAAAATCTTTCATGGAGAATTGTTTGAACAACCAAACTTTAACCATTTGCAAGACAGGTATATCGTTTCCCATTAGCAATATGTCATCTACATAAAGTAATAAGAAAACGATTGCACTCCTACTAACCTTCTTGTATACACAAGGCTCATCCACGTTTTGAATGAAACCAAACTCTTTGATTGTTTCATCAAAATGGATGTTCCAACTCCAGGAAGCTTGCTTAAGTCCATTAATGGACCTTTGCAGCTTGCACACCTTTATGCTTTCATTGGATGTGAAACCCTCAGGTTGTGTCATATACACTTTCTCAGTTAGATTTTCATTTAGGAAAGCTATTTTCATATCCATTTGCCAAATCTCATAATCATGATAAGCAGCTATATCTAGGAGTATCCTGATGGATTTTAACATGGCTACTGGCAAGAAAGGTTCGTCATAGTCAATACCATGTTGTTGATGATAACCTTTCACTACTAGATGTGCTTTATAGGTAACTAAGTTACCATCCATGTTCGTTTTTTTCTTGAAAATCCATTTGCATCCAATAGGTTTAATTCTTTTGGATGGATCAACCAATGTCCATACTTGGTTGTCATATATGGAATCCATCTTTGACTTCATGGCCTCAAGCCATTTGCTAGATTCTGAACTGTTCAGAACATCCTTGTAGGTAGTAGGCTCATATTCATTTATGAGTAATATGTCATTGTGGTCACTAATGAGAAATCCATATCTCTCAAATGCCACACGTATCCTACTAGATCTACGAGGTTTTTGTGTATTAGAAGGTTCATCTATTCTCTCAATAGATGTGGGATTAGACGGTTAATCCTCGTTTGTTTGATCTTCATGAACTTCACTAAGTTCAATCTTACTCCCACTGTTCCTTTTGAGCATGTTCTCCTTCTCTAAGAAGACGACATACTTCGAAATAAACAATTTATTTTTGGAAGAGAGGTAGAAGTAATATCCGAAAGATTCTTTTGGATATCCCACAAATAAACACTTGTCAGACTTACTATTAAGTTTGTCTGACTGTGGCCTTTTGACAAAGGCAGGACAACCCCATACTCGCAAGTGAGATAACTTTGGTTTCTTACCATAGAACATCTCAAATGGGGTAGAATCAACCGTTTTTGTTAGAACTCTGTTAAGTATATAAACAGAAGTTTCTAGTGCATGCCCCCAAAATGATTTTGGTAGGTCTGCAGAAGCCATCATGGTCCATACCATGTCTAGAAGGGTTCTATTCCTTCTCTTAGATATACCGTTATACTGAGGTGTATGTGGTGGAGTCAATTGAGATAATATCCCATTATCTCTAAGATAACTCAGGAACTCTTGGCTCAAGTATTCTCTTCCTCGATCAGATCTTAGAGTCTTAATACTTTTGCCATGTTGTTTCTCTATTTCATTCTTGAAGTCTTTGAACCTTTCAAAGGCCTCAGATTTGTATTTCATTAAATACAAATACCTGTATCGTAAGAAATCATTGATAAAGGTTATGAAATAGTTATAACCTCCTTTTTCTTGTATTGACATTGGACCACATATATCAGAATGTATGAGATCTAATAACTCCTTGGCCCATTCTTCTTTTCTTGGAAAAGAAGTTTTAGTCATTTTTCCTAGTAAACAAGATTCGCATGTGCCATATGATTCATAATCAAATGACCCTACGTCACCAAGCTTGTGTAACTTAGAAACACGATTTTCATTTATATTGCCCAAACTACAATGCCATAAGTAAGAGGTGATAGAGTTATCCATTTTGTGTTTCTTATTGTTTATATTGAGAACTGGATTATCCAAGTCTAGAACAAATAAACTATTAACCAAAGTTATTTGTGAAACCCCACCTAAAGCCAACCCTAGAGTAAGGGGGTCGGGAATGCATATCATATTATTTTGCATGAATATATATGTTTTTGAATAATTTTATGTGCATTAGAATTGTGGATTATAGGATAAAATGCTTAGTTATGCTTATTAAGTAGGAGGGTTAAAAAGGTAATTTTGCTTGAGGTCAGAATAGGAAGTTAGCTTGAGGATTAAATAAGAAGAATATGTGGGTGAGAAAATAAGAACAAGAGTTAGTGTGGTTAAGTGGTTAGAATCTTGGAATTAATCTCTAAGGTCATGAGTTCAAATCCCATCATTTAAGTTTTATCATGATTATCTTAATTAAGTTTGAATTTTTGTTTTCTTGCATTCCATAAAAATAGGAATGTTGTCTTAGGGGAGACATGAAGAGAATGTCCTAATCTTATCCTCATGTCCTTAAAAGAATTCTAGAAGAATTCTTGTCCTTTTTATTATCTCTAGCTTGTCCTAACATCTTTATAATTTAAATCCATCAAATCTTTCCTTTTAAATTCCAAAAAAATTCTGTGATAATTCCTCCACCTTGAATTTCGAAAATCATCTTTGGAGGATGGGGAGTTGGCCGAAAATAGAAGGGGAAATAGGAAGGGTTTCCAAGAGAAAATCAATCACCATGATAGAACCTTCAAACTCACCTTCATGTTGTTCATATTCTAATGAAGGAAAATCTGGAAATTTTCCAGAATGTTTGCAGACCATTTCTTCAAAAATTCAGCCAGTAAACCCACTCATTTTCTGCCAAAAAAATGGTCATTTCTTGTGGCTTGAAGGCTGGAAAATCTGTGCAATTTTCGGACTGCACAAACTGTGCAAAACCAAGAAAAAATTCTGGACATTTTCGCAGCTTTCAACCAAGTAAATGAAGCTGTTTTGATTCACCTTCAAGCCAGCAAAAATCCTCTGTATTTCTCTAGGAAGAAGGCTGGAAAACCACCTTAGAAAGACCTTCAAACCCTCTCAAGAAACAGCTGCAAATCGGGTTGGAGAAGTGCAGCAAATTCTGCACAAAAATCCTTCATCAACCTTCGAAACTCTTGAACATTGAAACCAGAATTTTTCCAGTTTTGCTCCCTTCAAGCCTAGGCCGAAAATCACCCTTCAACTTCTGTACAATTGGTCCTTGTTCAGCCATAAACTGAACACCATTAACCCCACACTTACCTTGAGCATATGGACTCCATAGCCACACCTCAAAACACTCCTAAGATCACTCCATTCAAACTCTTTTTGAAACTTCAAATAATTCCAGCATTTTACTCCATTAAATCACTCTTGAATTAAGAAAATAAACCAGAATTTCCTTTGCCATTTAAGACTGAATTTTGGCCAGCCTTGGAGCAACATTAAGCTTCAATCATTTCAACAAGACCACCTTGTTCAGCCGGCACCATTGGAGAGCATAGAAACCTTCATTAATCAAACACCATTAGCTAATCTCTTACCTTAAACATCTCCACCATTTCCTCCATTTAAATTTCAAATAAAATCTGATCATTCTCTCTCTTTCTTGCTGAAAACTGAAACTCTCATTCACTCTAGACCATTCGGCCAGCCCTCTACCAGATTTCGTGCAGCAATTCCCTCAAACTCTCTCCATTTTGACCTAGAACACCAAGAACACACACTAACCTTCTTCAAGCCTAACCCTACTCTAAACACCTCCAATTACACTCAAATACTCCAGATCACCTCTACTTAATCCCTAGACTTCATTTCTGGTATTTATAACACAAAACCTCGCAAACAAGATTTTTCAAGCGGATCAAAATTAACTTTTCTTTGAAGGTCTCAAGAACATCAACAAGGTAAGTCAAGAACAACCTTCTTGTTCATCCTCTTCCATTAGATTGTACCATTCTAATTCTCTCTCTCTCCCTCTCTCTCTCTCTCTCTTCCAACCGAAATGGTTGATCAACCATCAACCATGGCTGTTTGTCCGTTGGATCATTCAAGGCTCTCAATCACATGGACCTTCTTAATTCTTCATCGAAGTGTTCATCAAATCAAGTACTTTCCTTTAATCTTTCTTTTAATTCAGCATTCATGTCTCTTAGATATTCATAGGAAGAATGAAATATGGATAAGGGATTGAGTATATGCATGTGGATTAAGGGGATGGAGTTAAAGCATGATGATTGTTGTATAGGACTAAGTTGTATGAATTTTCTTTTCAATCAATGTATGTTCTTCGTGCTTAATGAATTTTATGGATGTTTGAAGCATGTTAGAGACCATGACACCAAAGGTGATTAGGTTTTTATATTCTTATCCTTCATTGAATCCATGGTTGATGATTATGCCTAGGAGGAAGTTAGCCTTGTGATAGTATGTGATAAGTCAAGCATATGTTCTTGAATGGATTGGTTTATTATTTGATGTTGGAGAATATGTTCATGAATCCTTTCTAGCAATAGGAAAATCTTGGTGAAAGAGTATTTTCTTGTTGATTCTAGGTTATTTTTATTAACAAATTTTATTACCTTAAATAGAATTACTACTATATTTTTCTCTATAAAATTCGAAACTCTAGGAAGATTTGGATTGGTTTATTAATATTTTCTTTATCAAATAAATGAGATCTTTTATTAAAAATAATATATATAGTAATAAATCTTTTATAATAAACAAAATATTATTTATATTACAATCTATTTGTTATTTATTAATTAAAATTTAAAATAATTCATTCATTATTAATTTTATTTATTACTAATTATTTATTATCTATTTAAAAATTAATTAAAGGTTATTTTTAATTTATTATTTATTTGTAATAAAGCTATTTTTAAATCACCATTTATTAATATTATTTAGGACTTAATATTCAAACCTTAGTTTATTTATTAAAAATAACACTCAAGAATTATTAATTGAGTCTATAATTTATTAGCAATTATTTTAGAACCCCAAGTTATTTTATCTTATCAACTAAAACTTATTTTATAAAATTCTTTATCACCTAGCCTTAAAGCTTAGGACATTAGGGTCATGGCTAGTCATGGTTGTAACTAGTTGAGCTAAGAAATTATTTATGTAAGGCAGGTATAGCTCGAATGTAACCTTATGTTTTGTGTTTACCCCAGGTGGGGTTAGGTCAGTCTTGGAAGACTTTTGAGTTTGAACAAGCAAAGAATCAGGTAAGCTCCAGCATGGAGTTTTGTGAAGACCAAAAAGTTATTGTGGCAAGCCAGATACGATGTATATGGAAATTTATTTTGTAAAGGCAATTAAAGACTGTTTTCCTCTTTATTTCAGTCAAGCAAATCATTTGAAAGTTAAACAAGTAGTTTTACACAAAATGCTAAACTTTTTCTAAAACCCAACTTTGACAAGACTTTTGGAAACCCTTAATTGCTATTTCCATATAAAGCAAAGTATGATCAATTTTCTCCCAAGTGGAACAATCAACGTTGAGTACTCAATAAAGGCAGACCACCTGGACTAGTCTTTGAAGGGTTAGGGTAAGTCTCTCAGTAGGTGGCCACCGCTGAGGGGTGAGTCCTTCCTGGATAGGATGCCAGTCCGGTAGGTCATACCGGTCCGAGCTAGCGAGTTTCAGTCATGTGGACTGTGTGTTCCGTAATGGACAACCGGTAAGTTTGGGTGTAGAGATAGAGGAGTACCTCACCCGGTAGGCTGTACACCTACCCTTTTGTCAGCTTGCACTAAGTGTGGCATTCTGACTGTTATTTAGTCATGGGGCCCAACGTGTGGTAACCCATGACTACCCATTTGAGTGGTTGTATTTATGGTGCACATGTATGGTTTGACAAGTAAAACGCCACTCTTTATTTTCAACACTTGTTTATTGCTTGCCAACACCTTTTGCTTATGAAACTTTTACAACTTGCATAAATGAATTATTTTACCTGAAACACTCAAAGCACACACGGGCTTACTGAGATTCTTATCTCACTACCTTTTATGCCATGTTTTCCGGAAGATCCTGCTATGGAGGTCATTAGCTAAATTGTTGCCTATGGTTTGAAAACTCATGTTATTTACTTCATGTGATGTTTTGAGAGATTGTTGCAAACAATTTATTTGGATTTGTTCCAGTACTTATCTTTTGAGTTGTAATAAGTTTAATTTTAAAGTCTTCATTTTATTTTATTTTTATGTAACCTAGTTATAAAGACCCCTTGTCCTTTGGACGGGGTGACATCTCCGACCCTGATGGGCCTAGGTAGTGGGGTGTTACAAGTGGCATCAGAGACTAGGTTTAAGCAAGTATTGATAGTACATGTTTTGATTTATTAAGTTCAAATCTTTTATCTGGCCTGTCTTGTTTATGCTGTAGGATGGTTAGAATGATTAGAACCGCAAAGAAATGGCAGCAATGGCACCCTCCCATTCCTGTCTACCCGGAGGACCTACCAGTGCCTCAGCCTGCACCTCAGCCTACACCACAGCCAATTATTGCCCTGGATGATAGTAGTGACGATGAGGTCCAGATCATTGAGCCACCTCCAATACCCGTGATCGACCTGGTTACTGACAGTGAAGATGAGGAGATAGACATGGAATATGTTCCCCTCCCTCCTAGCCCCATAGTTGACTTGACTGCTGACAGTGATGACCCAGGGGAGATAGATTATGAATCTCCACCTAGACCTTCCTTTGTAACCCCACCCAATCAAGTTGAGATCGGGGAGAGTTCTAGGAGACTTGGGAAGGAACCAATGGATGGGTTTGCCAATAGGGCTGGGAGAGGCTCCACTAGGAATTCTGGGGGGTGGTTATATGAGGCTGACTTTGAAGATTCTGATGAGGACTGGGAAGGCTAAGTGCTGCTGCAATTGGGATGTTTTATTTACTGCTTTTCATAAATTCCTATGGCTAAGGATTTTCCTTTCCTTTCTCATGTTTACTGCTTTAATTTCGATTTTATGCAAATAAGAGTACCTAGAGTACTCTAAGTTTTGAGGAAAATTTATATGCAATTCTTTATACAAAATTTGCATCCAATTTTTTCCGCTTAACGATGAATGTGAATGCATGCTCAATTTGGATATTTTTAACTTTGATGCATAAACTCATTATCTGGGGAATGGTTTAGAATGGCACCCAGACGTCGCGCGCCACATCCAGCAGAAGGGTTCCCGAGGCAGAGCCCGTGACACCAGAGTTTGATACGACTCAGATGCCATCACCGAACCGGGGGGATGAGAATGAACTGGAGCTAGAAATGGGACCAGAGATGGGGTCGGAAGAGCCAGTTAGCGTAACTATGACACAAGCGTTCCACAAAGTGATTGAGATTCTGCAAACCTTGACTGAGCGGAGGAATCCAAAAGGGAAAGATGAGCCATTGGAGTGGTTTATGAAATTCCAACCTCCTATTTTCTTGGGGGAGGCCGAACAAGACCAGAAAGCCGAACAATGGGTGGAACAAATGGAGGATATCTTTGCTACGCTCCAGTACACGGAGAAGCGAATGGTGAAGTTTGCTGCGTTCCGGCTGAGGGGTCTAGCTCGGGCGTGGTGGCAAAGGGTTCAGGACGACTAGGAGATGATTGACCAAGACTGGACATGGGCTAATTTTGTGGAAGCATTCTGGGCAGAATATATCCCTCAGTGGATAGTTGAGAAACGGGAAGATGATTTCCAGAATTTAAAGCAGGGAAGCCAACGGTAGCCCAATACGCAGCCCGGTTCACGCAACTGTCAAAGTACTGCCAGAGGCTGGTAGATATTGAACAGAACAGAACGTGGCAGTTTGTTAAGGGATTAAGGCAAGAGTTAAGAAGGGCGTTGGCACACTCTCCACCGACGACTTACTCGGGGGCTGTGGACACAGCCACCCGTACTGAGAATGAGGATCGCAACCGATTGGCTCCACGACTGTTTGTACTGACAAGCCAGCCGCCGAGACCTTTTCAGAGGCAGCAACCTAACAAGCACCCTGCCAACCAGCAATGGCAGAATCGGGGAAAGCAAGCCCGAACAGCACCAGTTGGTCCGGCGCAGAATCTTCCATTATGCCGGCACTGTGGGAAAAGGGGCCACATTGAGAAAAATTGTTGGTCCAAGGGAGTTGAGCGGAAGTGCTACCACTGCGGAGACCCAAATCATCTGCGAAACACCTACCCTAAACTTCTTCAGATGGGACAAGGGAACCCAGCTCAGAACCCGGGACCCAATCGAGCCAATACCTCGGGTGCTTCCGGGAGTGGAACACAGAAGCCGCAGGTGAAAGCAAAAGTTTTCGCTCTCAACCGGGAGGAGGTTGGAGCTGATGCAGCAGTAGTGGAAGGTACGTTTACTATCCAAGGTCATTCCATTAATGCATTAATAGACCCCGGATCTACCCATTCCTATTTAAATAAGAATTGTGCATATCAATTGGGTTGGGATGGAGTAGAACTACCTTTTACCTTCATAGTAAGTACACCTTTGGGGAAAATGGTGCAAGCGGATCGGTATGTACAGAATTGTAAAGTTGAAGTAGGGAGAGAAAGCTTGGAGGGAGATCTAATAGTCTTAGCTATTGATGATTATGATTTGATACTGGGAATGGATTGGTTAGCGAAGCATGGTGCTAGAGTAGACTGTAAGAATAAGACAGTTTAGTTCATTAGACCAGGATGCGATGTGTTGGAGTTCAATTGCAAGAAAGTAAAAGAATTGAAGTTTTTATAGTTGGGGCTAAAGCCCGGAAATTGTTGAGGCAAGGATGTCAAGGATATTTGGCTTATGTGATAAACAAGCCGAAGGACCAGTGCACCCTGGAGGATACTGAGGTGGTAAAGGATTTCCCCGACGTGTTCCCTACAGAACTCACTTCTCTACCTCCCAATCGATAAGTTGAGTTCACAATTAATCTAATCCCAGGAAAGGAACCGGTGTCTAGAACTCCGTATCGGATGGCACCGGCGAAGTTGAAAGAATTGAATGAGCAACTAGAAGAGTTGGTGAGGCAAGGCTATATCAAACCTAGCACGTCACCCTGGGGAGCACCTGTGCTATTTGTGAAGAAAAAGGACGGGACCCAAAGGTTGTGTATTGACTACCGAGGCGTGAACAACCTGACTATCAAGAATAAATATCCTCTACCGTTAATTGACGAGCTGTTCGACCGTTTGCAAGGATCCAGTTGTTACTCCAAGCTAGATTTGAGGTAAGGCTACTATTAAGTGAGGATAAAGGAGGAAGATATTCCTAAGACGGCCTTCAATACAAGATATGGTTACTATGAGTTTGTGGTGATGCCTTTTGGGGTAACCAATGCACCCGCGGTTTTTATGGATTTGATGCATTGAGTGTTCCAGCCCTACTTGGACAAATTCGTGGTGGTTTGCATCGACAACATATTCATATACTCCAGAAGCCCGGAGGACCATGCAGAGCATTTGAAGTTAGCACTAGAAAAGCTAAGGGAGCACAAGCTTTACGCCAAGTTTAGCAAGTGCGAGTTTTGGCTAGATAGTGTGGCGTTTCTTGGTAACGTGGTGACCAAGGATGGGATCAAAGTAGACCCAGCAAAGGTCGAAGCCGTTTCGGACTGGAAGCAACCGGAGAATATCACAGAGATTCGAAGCTTCTTGGGATTGGCTGGCTACTACCGGAGGTTTATTAAGGGATTTTCAACGCTAGCATCTCCTATGACCCGGCTGCTGAGAAAGGATGTACCCTTTGTTTAGAACGAAAAATGCGAAAAGAGTTTTCAAGAATTGAAGCGGAGGTTAATAACAGCGCTTGTGTTGAGTCTATCGGAGGCAGATAAACCTTACGCACTATATACTGATGCTTCGAAGGAAGGCTTGGCAGCAGTTTTGATGCAAGATAGGAAGGTGATCGCCTATGCTTCTCGAAAACTGAAGCCGCATGAAGTCAATTATCCTACGCATGATCTAGAACTGGCTGCTATTGTGTTCGCATTAAAGAAATGGCGACACTATTTGTGTGGAGCGGAATATGAGGTGTTCACTAATCACAAGAGCCTGAAGTACATCTTCACCCAGAAAGACTTTAATTTGAAGCAGCGAAGATGGATGGAATTTCTGGAAGAGTACCGGTGTCCTATCAATTACCACCCCGGGAAAGCCAACGTCGTTGTTGATGCCCTGAGCCGGAAGGTCAGAATGGCCAGGCTAAGGGTACAAGAGGTTCAAGTGGTTCAGGATGTGTTGGATAGAATAGCAGAAGTGCAAGAAGAGAGGATTATTATTAGCAACCTGAAGCTGATACCAAATCTAAGGCAGGAGATTGTTGAAGCCCAGCAGAGTAATACGGAATCTTAGCTTTTCAAGGATAAGGAGCTTAAACGGCAAGGCAGTGAATTCCGACAAGACGGAGCGGGAGTGTTGTACTTCCGAGATCATTTGTGTGTACCCGAGGAGCACCAGTTGAGGGACAGAATTTTAGAAGAAGCGCATAAGAGCAAGTACGCCATTCATCTGGGAGAGGTCAAGATGTATCAAGATCTGAAAAAGTCTTATTGGTGGCCCGGGATGAAGCGGAGCGTGGTTAAGTATGTCTCAACGTGTCTAACCTGTCAGAAAGTCAAAGCGGAGTATAAAAAGGTGGCGGGATTATTACAACTATTGCCGGTACTAGAATGGAAATGGGAAGAGGTGACCATGGACTTCGTTACCGGACTCCCTATGGCAAGGAGCCAAAAGGACGCCATATGGGTAGTGGTGGATCGACTGACCAAGTCGGCGCATTTCATACCCGTGAATATAAGGGATTCAATGGAAAAGTTGGCTCAGACATACGTGCGGGAAATAGTCTGATTACACGGAGTGCCTTCAAGTATTGTGTCCGACCGTGATCCGAGATTTACATCCCGATTTTGGGGCAAGTTTTAAGAATCGATGGATTCTAGTCTGAAGTTCAGTACGACGGCGCATCCACAGACCGATGGACAGTCAGAAAGAATTATTCAGATATTGGAGGATATGCTGAGAGCCTGTGTATTGGATTTCGAGGATAAGTGGATTGAAAGTGTGCCGTATGCCGAGTTATCATACAATAACAGTTATCAAGCTTCGATTGGAATGGCTCCGTATGAAGCTCTATATGGACGTAAGTGTCAAGTACCGCTATACTAGAGTTGGTCAGAGGATGGACATATAAGCAAATCGGGAGAAGTCTATGTTTAGGAAATGTCGGACAAGGTCAAGTTAATTAGGGAAAGGTTGAAAGCGGCCCAGAGTCGACAAAAGAGTTATGCAGACAATAGATGGAGAATGTTAGAATTTCAGGTGGGAGACAGTGTGTTCCTAAAACTGACACCAAATAGGGGAATTCTGAAGCACCCGAAAGGGGGAAAGCTGAATCTGAGATATTTGGGTCCGTTTCCAATAAAAGAGAGAATTGGGCCGGTGGCGTACCGATTGGATTTGTCAGATGGGTTGATGGGAATTCACGACGTATTCCATGTATCGCAGTTGAAAAAGTACAATGCCGATCCCGGACATGTTATGAATGATGAGCCGATAGTGCTACAACCCGACCAGAGCTATGTGAAGAAACCCGTAAAGATATTGGACCGAAGTATCAAGACTCTGCGGAACAAGCAGATTCCGATGGTAAAAGTGCAGTGGGAGCGTCATGGCACGCGAGATGCCACATGGGAAGCAGAAGAATGGGTAAAGCGAAAGTATCCCGTTCTGAGATAAAGGTGCGTCTGAATTTCGGGATGAAATTCTCCTAAGGAGGGGAGGATGTGAAACCCCACCTAAAGCCAACCCTAGAGTAAGGGGGTCGGGAATGCATATCATATTATTTTGCATGAATATATATGTTTTTGAATGATTTTATGTGCATTAGAATTGTGGATTATAGGTTAAAATGCTTAGTTATGCTTATTGAGTAGGAGGGGTAAAATGGTAATTTTGCTTGAGGTCAGAATAGGAAGTTAGCTTGAGGATTAAATAAGAAGAATATGTGGGTGAGAAAATAAGAACAAGAGTTAGTGTGGTTAAGTGGTTAGAATCTTGGAATTAATCTCTAAGGTCATGAGTTCAAATCCCATCATTTAAGTTTTATCATGATTATCTTAATTAAGTTTGAATTTTTGTTTTCTTGCATTCCATAAAAATAGGAATGTTGTCTTAGGGGAGACATGAAGAGAATGTCCTAATCTTATCCTCATGTCCTAAAAAGAATTCTAGAGGAATTCTTGTCCTTTTTATTACCTCTAGCTTGTCCTAACATCTTTATAATTTAAATCCATCAAATCTTTCCTTTTAAATTCCAAAAAAAAATCTGTGATAATTCCTCCACCTTGAATTTCAAAAATCAGCTTTGGAGGATGGGGAGTTGGCCGAAAATAGGAGGGGAAATAGGAAGGGTTTCCAAGAGAAAATCAATCACCATGATAGCACCTTCAAACTCACCTTCATGTTGTTCATATTCTAGTGAAGGAAAATCTGGAAATTTTCCAGAATATTTGCAGACCATTTCTTCGAAAATTCAGCCAGTAAACCCACTCATTTTCTTCCAGAAAAATGGTCATTTTATGTGGCTTGAAGGCTGGAAAATCTGTGCAATTTTCGGACTGCAAAACCAGGAAAAAATTCTGGACATTTTCACAGCTTTCAACCAAGTAAATGAAGCTGTTTTGATTCACCTTCAAGCCAGCAAAACTCCTCTGTATTTCTCTAGGAAGAAGGCTGGGAAACCACCTTAGAAAGACCTTCAAACCCTCTCAAGAAACAACTACAAATCGGGTTGGAGAAGTGCAGCAAATTCTGCACAAAAATCCTTCGTCAACCTTCGAAACTCTTGAACATTGAAACCAGAATTTTTCCAGTTTTGCTCCCTTCAAGCCTAGGCCGAAAATCACCCTTCAACTTCTATAGAATTGGTCCTTGTTCAGCCATAAACTGAACACCATTAACCCCACACTTACCTTGAGCATATGGACTCCATAGCCACACCTCAAAACACTCCTAAGATCACTCCATTCAAACTCTTTTTGAAACTTCAAATAATTCCAGCATTTTACTCCATTAAATAACTCTTGAATTAAGCAAATAAACCAGAATTTCCTTTTCCATTTAAGACTAAATTTCGGCCAGCCTTGGAGCAACATTAACCTTCAATCATTTCAACAAGACCACCTTGTTCAGCCGGCACCATTGGAGAGCATAGAAATCTTCATTAATGAAACACCATTAGCTAATCTCTTACCTTAAACATCTCCACCATTTCTTCCATTTAAATTTCAAATAAAATCTGATCATTCTCTCTCCTTCTTGCTGAAAACCGAAACTCTCATTCACTCTAGACCATTCGGCCAGCCCTCTACCAGATTTCGTGCAGCAATTCCCTTAAACTCTCTCCATTTTCACCTAGAACACCAAGAACACACACTAACCTTCTTCAAGTCTAACCCTACTCTAAACACCTCCAATCACTCTCAAATACTCCAGATCACCTCTACTTAATCCCTAGACTTCATTTCTTGTATTTATAACACAAAACCTCGCAAACAAGATTTTTCAAGCGGATCAAAATTAACTTTTCTTTGAAGGTCTCAAGAACATCAACAAGGTAAGTCAAGAACAACCTTCTTGTTCATCCTCTTCCATTCGATTGTACCATTCTAATTCTCTCTCTCCCTCTCTCTCTCTCTCTCTCTCTCTCTCTTCCAACCGAAATGGTTGATCAACCATCAACCATGGCTGTTTTTCCGTTGGATCATTTAAGGCTCTCAATCGCGTGGACCTTCTTAATTCTTCGTCGAAGTGTTCATCAAATCAAGTACTTTCCTTTAATCCTTCTTTTAATTCAGCATTCATGTCTCTTAGATATTGATAGGAAGAATGAAATACGGATAAGGGATTGAGTATATGCATGTGGATTAAGGGGATGGAGTTAAGGCATGATGATTGTTGTATAGGACTAAGTTGTATGAATTTTCTTTTCAATCAATGTATGTTCTTCGTGCTTAATGAATTTTATGGATGTTTGAAGCATGTTAGAGACCATGACACCAAAGGTGATTTGGTTTTTATGTTCTTATTTTTCATTGAATCCATGATTGTTGATTATGCCTATGAGGAAGTTAGCCTTGTGATAGTATGTGATAAGTCAAGCATGTGTTCTTGAATGGATTGGTTTATTATTTGATATTGGAGAATGCGTTCATGAATCCTTTCTAGCAATAGGAAAATCATGGTAAAAGAGTATTTTCTTGTTGAGTCTAGGTTATTTTTATTAACAAATTTTATTACCTTAAATAGAATTACTACTATATTTTTCTTTATAAAATTCGAAACTCTAGGAAGATTTGGATTGGTTTATTAATATTTTCTTTATCAAATAAATGAGATCTTTTATTAAAAATAATATATATAGTAATAAATCTTTTATAATAAACAAAATATTATTTATATTAAAATCTATTTGTTATTTATTAATTAAAATTTAAAATAATTCATTCATTATTAATTTTATTTATTACTAATTATTTATTATCTATTTAAAAATTAATTAAAGGTTATTTTTAATTTATTATTTATTTGTAATAAAGCCATTTTTAAATCACCATTTATTAATATTATTTAGGACTTAATATTCAAACCTTAGTTTATTTATTAAAAATAACACTCAAGAATTATTAATTGAGTCTATAATTTATTAGCAATTATTTTAGAACCCCAAGTTATTTTATCTTATCAACTAAAACTTATTTTATAAAATTCTTTATCACCTAGCCTTAAAGCTTAGGACATTAGGGTCATGGCTAGTCATAGTTGTAACTAGTTGAGCTAAGAAATTATTTATGTAAGGCACGTATAGCTCGAATGTAACCTTATGTTTTGTGTTTACCCCAGGTGGGGTTAGGTCAGCCTTGGAAGACTTTTGAGTTTGAGCAAGCAAAGAATCAGGTAAGCTCCAGCATGGAGTTTTGTGAAGACCAAAAAGTTATTGTGGCAAGCCAAATACGATGTATATGGACATTTATTTTGTAAAGGCAATTAAGGACTGTTTTCCTCTTTATTTCAGTCAAGCAAATCATTTGAAAGTTAAACAAGTAGTTTTACACAAAATGCTAAACTTTTTCTAAAACCCAACTTTGACAAGACTTTTGGAAACCCTTAATTGCTATTTCCATATAATGCAAAGTATGATCAATTTTCTCCCAAATGGAACAATCAACGTTGAGTACTCAATAAGGGCAGACCACCAGGACTAGTCTTTGAAGGGTTAGGGTAAGTCTCTCAGTAGGTGGCCACCGCTGAGGGGTTAGTCCTTCCTGGATAGGATGCCAGTCCGGTAGGTCATGCTGGTCCGAGCTAGCGAGTTTCAGTCATGTGGACTGTGTGTTCCGGAGTGGATAACCGGTAAGTTTGGGTGTAGAGATGGAGGAGTACCTCACCCGGTAGGCTGTACACCTACCCTTTTGTCAGCTTGCACAAAGTGTGACATTCTGATTGTTATTTAGTCATGGGGTGCAACGTGTGGTAACCCATGGCTACTGTAATACCCCGCCCAAAACCACCTTTGACTATGGGAAAAAGTCATGCATTGCATAGCATCTTGCATTTTATGTGGTAGCTAGAATAATTTTATTTGCATGGATGCATGTGAATTTTTCCGTTACTCTTGCATTTGAATTAATTGATGTGAAATAGTTGTGTTGTTAAAGATTTGGTTAAGGGAGGTTTGGTCGGAGATTTGGAAGGGTGAGTATTGGGGTGGTAAGAACTTCTTGTAGAAAAAATTGCATTGGAGTTGTTTTGGAATAGCGGGGAGGTTGGTGATTTCCTTTGGTGACCCGAGTTCGAATCCTACCTTTTGTGAAGTAAGTTTCTCTTCTTGAAATTCTTTTCTTTAGACCGTTTCTTATCTTGGCCGAAAAAGAATCTAGCTATCCTAGAGAACTTTTAGTATTTTTACTCCAAGGAAATAAGTCTCTATATTTATTTCCTATATTCAAGGACTTTGATGTGAATAAAGTTCACATTTAATTTTCAGCTTGTGTTCCTTAGGATTTTCGAAAAAAAACCCCTAGCTAGGAGCCACTTTGAAGAATTTCAAGTGGTATAAAACTCTTCTTGATGAATATTAGAGTTAGGGAATATATTAGGGAAAAATCTTATTTCACCTCTTCAAGAATTCTAGCCATAATCCTTTTATTTATTTAATTATTTTAGAGAAATATTTTAACTAAAGTCTTAGATATTTTCTTTGGGTTTAAACGCCACTTCCATAGGAGTAAGACTCTATATTTAACTCCTAAGTTCAAGGATTTTAGCTAAGGATGAAATTTGTTTTATTTTCAGCTGTTGTTCCCTTGAATTTTCGGAAACCATAAGCTGGAAATATTTTGGAAATTTTTCCAGATTTTGACCGCCACCTTGGAGCACCTTTAGCTCAATCCAAACTCTTCTAAGACTAGAGGAAATCTTATCCAAATCCTTGATAAAACCAGATTTTATTTCAATTCAAATTCAACTAGGATTTCTTCCTTTTCCTAGCTGAATTTCGGCAGCTTTGTATCAACACAAGCTGTCCAAAATTCCAGCCATTTTTAGCTACAATCCAACTCTGAAAATCCTAGCTCAAAACACCTATAACACTCCTTAACAATTCAACTACCTTAGCTGCACAAAACCAGAATTTTATTCACACAAAAACACTGAAATTCGTCCAGCATATACACAGAAAAATTAGGACAGCTTTGTGCAGGATTTTCGGCCAGCTTTGTGTTCCTACTTCAACCAAAATTCTGCACACATCATTCACTGAAAACCCCCAGCTGAACAAGCTATTTTCAGCGCCTAAAACCCTCAATTTTCCTCTGGAAATTTCAGTAGAATTATAGCAACCAAACCAGTCCAAAACTTGCTACACTTGCACAGAATTTTCACAGCACTTGCACAGGATTTTTCAGTCATCAAAACTCACTCAAACTCTTCCTTGTTTGGCCCAAAATTCTGAACACATTTAGCCCTTCCTTTGAGCAGTATTTCGGCCAGCATAGAGGAGCAAATTGCAGAATCTTTTCCTCCATAAAACTCACCTAAAAACCGGCAGCAAGGAGACGCGCGCAAGCTAGAAATTTCGCCTTTGCTGTCCAAGAATCCTAAAGCCATTAGGAGTCTATCTAAACATCACCATCTAACCCTAAACCAATCTTCTCCAGCTTTAAATCATAACAACCGTTTACCCTCTCCATTCTACACGAAAATTTCAGCAACATCTCTCTGCAAATTTTCGAAACCACAAGAGTTATTCCAAGCAAAAATCGAACACACCTTAAGGTAAGCACAAATCATTTCAACCTCTTGATGTCATTTTCTCTAATGATTTTTTTCTCTTTCTTCTACCATTAAACCACGCCCTATAGAGGCTGATTTCTTCTTCTTCCTAAATTTTCGGTCAACTGAAGCAAATGAGGTAGCTTCTCTCTTCTTCTTAAGCGAACTCGGGACGATCACCATAGGAGCATCGAGACCTCATTACCCGGTAGTTGCAAGGTAAGGGAATACCCTCCCTTGATGTCCAAAGTAAAGTTTAATGGTGTTTATTAGCGAGATAAACATGTGGTCGTAGTACTTGATCTTTGGGGATTGAATAGTTTACTTGGAATTAAATAGGAGATTGCGAATTGTTATGAAAATAAATGGGATTAGAGCATGTTTGAATTAATTGAGACCCTGATCATGATATTATATGGTTTAGATCAGGAGGATAATTGAGGAAAGCCAGCTGTGAATTTATCGCATTTATCTGAGGCATATCAAGTAAGTCCTTGCATAAACTCTTTTATTAAATTCTGTGATGGTAAGCCCTTTTATAAACTGTTTTGTTAAAGGTTGTGATGGCGAGTCAATGTTGTGAAGCTTTGTAAAGCTATTGCTAAACTGTGTTTGCCTGGGTTGTAAACGTGGATATTTATTCTTTAAACGGTTTTGTCAAATTAACGATTTTTAGCAAGAAAACTATTATTTTCCTTAAACTTTTAGAAATCTCTTTTAAAGAAAATCACGTTTTACAAAGCCAAGGTTTGGAAATATTTTGAATCAGGAATTGACGGATATGTTCGTTGAGTACTCAATAAGGGTAGGCTAACAATACTAGTCTTGGAGGGCTAGCGTAAGTCTTCTGGCAGGAGGCCACCTCCAGAAGATGAACTCTACTTGAAAATGTGACAGTGTTGGTTGGTCAGGCCAGTCCAAGCTAGCATTATGCCTGAAAGGTATTATTTATATTCCTGGCATGGATACCCGATGGTTTTGTTGGGTGTAGAGATGGAGGAGTATCTCACCCGGTGGGCTGTACAATCACCTTGATCAGAACGCCCAACGTGTGGTAATCTGGTCCGGACAAGGTGCACAAAGTGTGGTGCCTTGGCCAACTTGTTCTCATGGAGCCTAACGTGTGGTGACATGACTTTTATCCGAGTGGAGGATTTATTTTGTACAAAGTATGACATTGAGAAAAACCCACTCCTTGCGAAAAGAGATTGTTTATGACTTGCCAAATTATTTTTACAAATGTTTTACACTTTGCATACACGTACTATTCAAAACACCATGTGCACACACAAGTCTTACTGAGATTTATTCTCACACCGATTTACATCATGTTTTCAGGGGATAGACTGTGCTGAGTCAGCGGGGCATGTAATAGTTGAAGCTTTTGCTATTTTCTCTATCCGTTCTAGGAGACATTTATTGCTTATACTTCTAAACAATATTTTGTTTTATTTCGTTTTGCTCCAAGTTGAGCCTGATGTAATAAGAATATTTCTTTATTTATCTAAGTTGATCTTTTTGGAGATTGCCTTTATATTTTATACCTTGTTCTAAAGACCCCTTGTCCTACGGGACGGGGCGAAATCCCCGCCCTTTTAGGGTATGTAGTCGTGGGGTGTTACAGCTACCCATTTGAGTGGTTGTATTTATAGTTCACATGTATGGTTTGAAAAGTGAAACGCCACTCTTTATTTTCAACACTTGTTTATTGCTTGCCAGCACTTTTTGCTTATGAAACTTTTACAACTTACATACATGAATTATTTTACCTGAAACACTCAAAGCACACACGGGCTTACTGAGATTCTTATCTCACCACCTTTCATGCCATGTTTTCAGGAAGATCCTGCTGTGGAGGTCATTAGCTAGATTGTTGCCCATGCTTTGAAGACTCATGTTATTTACTTCATGTGATGTTTTGAGAGATTGTTGCAAACAATTTATTTGGATTTGTTCCAGTACTTATCTTTTGGGTTGTAATAAGTTTAATTTTAAAGTCTTCATTTTATTTTATTTTTATGTAACCTAGTTATAAAGACCCCTTGTCCTCTGGACGGAGCGACATCCCCAGCCCTGATGGGCCTAGGTAGTGGGGTGTTACATTACTAAACCATAATGAATATCATTTAATGAAAAAGAACAATATTTATTCTTAAATATCAAATGAGATCCATATAAATCTAAACACGCAACTGAGATAATGTTTTTCATTAAAATTGGTAGAAAAAAACAGTTTTGCAGTTCTAGAATTAATCCCGAAGGCAGGCTCAGCTCGTATGTTCCCACAGCAAGTGCAGTAACATTTACCCCATTTGTAGTACGTAGTTCCATGTCGCCTTTCTCTTACCTTCTACTGCTCTTTAGTCCCTGTAAGTTATTGCATAAATGAGATCCACATCCGGTATCTAATACCCATATCTCATTTCTAAAGACAGTATTTGTCTCAATCATAAACATACCTGGAGTAAAAGTAGAAGTGCACGTAAGCTTCTTCTTCTACTTCTTGTGCTTAATGGTCTCCAAGTAGGCTTTTCAGTTACACCTCCAGTGGCCCATCTTCCCACAATAATGGCATGGGCCCTTGGTAGCTGCGTCCTTCTTGTTCATACCACCTTTGGCTTTCATGGGAGCCTTCTTCTTCTTTTGAACTTTCTTCTTAGAAGAAGATTCTATCATTAAAACTGCATTGAAATCCTTCTTCATGGAGGATTCCACAGTTTTGATAAGATTGATCAACTCAGGAATGGTGGACTCAATCTTGTTTATCTTATAGTTAATCACAAATTGTGAGAAACTATTAGGCAAAGATTGCAGAATTAAGTCAACATTTAAGTCATGATCCATTGCAAACCCAGGAGATCTAAGTTTCTCAATTAAGCCTAGCATCTTCAGCCCATGAATGGCCACAGAAGAACCCTCTACCATTTTGCAACGAAATAGTTGCTTCGAGATCTCATATCTCTCATTTCTGACTTGGGCATCAAACAACTCTCGAAGATGTAGTATAATCGATTGAGCGTCCATATACTCTTATTGTTTTTGCAACTCGGGAATCATGGATGCCAGCATAATACATGATGCTGTATCACTATCCTCCTTGTGCCTTTTGTGGATAGCATGCTCATCAGCATGAGCATCTTGAGTTGGTGGTGACGGAATAGGTGCATCTAGCATGTAGAGCAATTTTTCCAATTTGAGAACGATTTTCAAATTTCTATACCAGTCAAGATAGTTTGATTCGGTTAACTTGTTGGTTTCCAAGATGCTACATAGGTTTAAGTTTGTTGACATGATGCAAGTGACCTAGATGTAAAGAAAGAGAGCATTGGCTACTTGTATATACACATCATATGCAAATAATTAGGACTTTAATTAAATGCATTTTTACTCCACTATTTTACTCAAACAAATTTCCCCCACTACTGATTCGGGAAAGTCCGTTGGAAGCTTTCCTAGTGGACCAGTATCTAAATTCCTCAAGAATAACCTTGGGTTTGCCCAACAAGCCACCCTTAAGTTCATTGGTAGGTATCCAATATCAATTACATCGTATGTAACTACCGGATCATTGGGTGACTAACAGCTTTTAATCTTAAAGCCTTTTGGGCTACCCCAATCTTTCCTCTAAATTTCTTTATGCATGAGTTTGCCCAACCAGGATAAAGAATTTAGTTAAACCTGACCTATTAATCAGGAATTTAATTCCAAAGGAATTTAACTCTATAGCTTGAACATGCCTGATGTCAAGTAGGCTTGGGTTTGCCCAACAACCTGGTCTCGAAAAATGACTCTCGTTCTTACTATATTAACGAAAGAAATTTAGTTTAATATTAATTGAGGGATTTGTTCCTTTTAGTGATTTCATTGAATGACATGTATAAAAATCAATAAATCACATAGTTGATAATTATGGTAATAAAGCGATTATGTGGTATGGTTATGGACTTTACCCTAGATTAATTTCTTTGAGCCATAAAAGAAATTAATGTAGTTAACCCTATGTGTTCATGCATGATTTAAGTAAAAAGTCTTACCTTCTCGCCTTGTTTTGGTTGACATCTCCAAAATAAAATAATTCTACTCATATCTAACCTATGTAAACTAATTACATAATTTCTTAAAGAGAAAAAACCTCGAGTTACATTCAAGGGGAGTTAGATAAGAAGAGAATTACACAAGAATTCTAAAGAAGGCAGGACACGCAGGCCCTATTTCATAAAAAACCAAAACTGTAAAATGCATGAATAGATATAATTGGTTTTAGTCCATAACCATCCACCATGCCATTGACTATGCTTAAACAAAATAAACATATAATTTTTATTATTCCAAATTCACTATTTTGGAAAAATAAAACAAATTCTAAAATCAATATTTTAGAAAAATACATTAATTTTAAATTTTCAAAATCACTATTTTGAAAAATAAAATTGTTTGTCTCAAAACTAATTTTGAGAAAATATTTTTGGGTCCCATCTTTGGCAACGAATTTTACCACCTTTCATCAAATGAGATTTTTACTTTCAAAATTCTATTCCAGGAATTTTTTTTTAAATAGCTGGAAAGTGTAAAATAGAGTAGAATCGGTGCCGGTTTGGAAGCCAGAGCCGGCGCTGGCTACATTCAGGTTTTAAGAAAAATTTTCTTCTAGGAACGATTTCTGGACGTTTATGTAATAGCACAGAACCGGCGCCAGTTGGGAGGCCGGAGCCGACGTCGGCTGTAGTCCGGAAAAGGCGGCGATTTTCAGAAAATTTTTCAGAAACAATTTCTGATGCCCTAATCTTCTGCAACAAATCAGTGAGAATAATTCTCAGCAGAATTTTCTGTTTTGAAGCTCAAAACAACAACCAATTTGTTAGTTTAAACAAAAAAAAAATCAAATTCACAAGACGAAACGGAAAGCAATCAACATGTTTTCAAGAAAATGTTTTTCTGCAAAAAATTTTCAGCACATAAAGAAAGCATCTTTCGAAATATGCTGTAACTTTTACACAATAATATTGAGCTACGAACCCCACCCACAATGCCCGAAACGATTTCGACTCAAGTGAAAATGATTTTCACAGCGAACAAAGACAAACACGAATGCATGAAAATAGTTTTTTATGCAAAAAATAATATCTGTAAACCACACATAGCATGTCTCTGATACCACTGTTGGGTATCTCAGGCTCATATCCTATACGGCGCAGCGGAAGAATAAAACGAGATACCATTCCAGGATCTGCATATGTGTGGAAAACAAAACATAAAGAGAGCAAAGGTAACAGTTTTTTACCTTTCTATGATCTTCCGAAGAATAAAAATTTTCTTCTTTAAATAGAGGCACGATCCAACAATCCTCTTGATCAAACTCCATGAGAGTTGAACGTCCAACCACTATAATCACAGTGTGTGATTATCTCTAACAGTAATCCACACAGATGATACACTCAAGAACCAAAATTTCCTGTTCTAGTAGAAAAAGATGGCGGCTAGGGTTCTTCACGTTTTCAGCAAAATGAGAGAGAGAGAGAGAGAGAGAGAGAGAGAGAGAAGAAGGTTTTGGTGACTGCTATTTTTCATGTGAATCACCCTCTTAGGGTTTCGGTTATATCATCATATAAACCGAAAAAAATTCACTGAAAAAACTAAAATCCTAAAACAATTAGAATTCTCTAATTGTAATTGGAAACATCAAGTTCTCACAATTACAATTTAGACCACAAATTATAACTAATTATAATTTGTCCACAACAACTTATCTTTCTCGCAATTAACCTAATTATGTTATCAAATAACATCTTGAGTATATAATCCTCTATTGTGTGTGACCTATTAGGTTTCCCAGTCAATTGGTAGAAAACATGAATTAATCTAAACGTCTTTGAGATTAATAATCCATAATTAATTAGAATTAATCATATTGATTCTAATCACGATTGACTTATTAATTCATCAATTAATAAACCCATATTCCCAGATCATGAGCAGTATCTAGCAACACATCATGACCACCCAAGAGTCCAGGAAGTCAAATGGCTTGACATGAACCCTTCAATAACAAACTATAGTGAAATTAACTCATTTCACCATACAATATCTCATTCGATTTGGAGTACGGAATTAGTGCCAACTCCCTCCAGAATTAATTCTGGCCTGAATACATTAGTACTTGTACCAGGAATCCACTACTCTAGATGTGTATCAATTGAAACTGTTTCCAATACATAGTCACATTAGCCAAGGACTTCTCGAGTAGTAATTCCTACAAGTGGCCATGTGATATTCGCTCCTACTATTAGAAGTGGTGAATCCTTTATTGACCCTCTCAACTACTTTCGTTTATCTCACAATGTACTCAATATCCATCCCATAGGCGGCCTTCGATCGAGCTCCAGGGATTGGAATCAAAGTACAATGCTCAGCAAATAAAGTACCTTAGAGATCTCAAGTCTAAGGATATTTGCATGTTTGCTATATTGAGATTATATCAATGGCACTAAATAGTTATCCATGTGATTATCTCATAGCTAGGTCATCAAATGAACGTGTTCCATTAACAAGCATTCATGTGTTAACTTTGAGTATCTCAATACTCACGGATATGAGAACCACCACCTGATCAAATCAGGAAGTCTAACACATGCTAGTCTTAACGCATTAATGATGTCCTGTCTCATTAACACTATGACTAGGGACTATTTAAGTACTAACACTATACAGTGCAGTAGGAATCTCATATCATGATTTTTTTAACATAGTGTTGTACTAAGGATTTTATCGAACAGTTATATTACTTAAAAGTAAACAAAGATACTATAAGATAAATAATGTCTTTTATTAAAATACAATGTGTCATATACAATGTACAAGTGATTACCTCTAGGGCCCAACAATAACAGGATTTACTTGATTTTTTGCTCTTCTTGTGTACAAAAGCCTTCCAAAGTAATTTTAAGGCAACCTAACCCCGCCTGTGGTAAATTCAATGGTTAAGTCCAACATCCAGATAGTACTTGCCTTAAATATATAGCTCTTAGGTTCAGCTAGCTACAACAACACTTCACTAAAAAAACAATACCTTACGCTTTAACACTAGTTGATAAAGTATTTTATAAAATAAAATTAATTTGATAAGTTAAAATAATTAGGTATTATAAATAAATAATAAATAATAATATGAACTATTTATTAACAAATAATACATAATGAGTGCTATTGGTAATAAATAAAATTAGTAATAAATAATGAGTAATACCAAATCCTAAGTAATATTGGTAATAAATAATAAATAAATAATAGGCAATATCAATAGTAAATTATATTTAGTTTTAATTAATAAATAATAAATAAATTATTCTAATAAAAATAATATTTATGAGTGTAAATAAAAGTTTTAGTAAGCCAAACTATTAATAATATGAATATAAAAGACATTTAATATTAATTAATTTCAATATATTACTATTTATATTTAATAAAAATATTTTTTTATTTATCTAATAAAATAATAATATTTTATATAATCTCTAATTTCAAAACTACTTAGTTTTTTTCAATTTTAGTAAATTAAATAAAATAATAATATTAATTATATTAATAATAACAATGATAACAAGAATAATTTAAAAATAATAAAGGTAGTTCTTACAATAATTTTATTGCTAGAGAAAATCTATATACATATTCATACACACATGGATCCAACAATTAACATGTTGATCTATCCAAAAAAATAGACTTGGATTAACACATATTACAACAAGGATAGTATTAAACTAGTAATAATTTTTAGCATGATATTTGCTAGCAAAATTAACAGCATAAGCATGGCATGGGTAGCAATAATATCTATCGATCTAACTCCTGCTAATGACATATGAATTCATAACACAAATCTACTCCCAAGTTTATCATATTCACAAACCACAATTTCATATACTTCATGCAATCGCCTTAAACCCACTTAACCTCCAAATCATATAATCACTATCTTCATATGATATACATGTCTTTATCATGCCTCCAACAAATCAACAATCCAACCATATCATTCTACCTATCTTGAGTTCAACAAAAATAAATAAGAAGAGTTTTATTTAAAATACTTGTTTGATGACGCTTGAAGTTGAAGATGTTGCTTGTCAAAAGAGAACCTCGAGTGCTTGATGACTTTAATGACCCGAAATTGTCCAAGGTTGTTCATCCATTATTTTGGCCAAGAGAGAGGGAGAGAGTGGGAGTAAGAAGATAAGAAACATATAGAAGTTGAAGAAAAGAAGAAGAACAAGAAGATTGTTCTTATTTTACCTTTTTAGTGTTCTTCGAATCTTGAACAAATAATATGGTTTGATCCTCTTGAAGTTCAACTTTGTGTGTTTTGGTGTTATAAAGTACACTAAAGAAGAATATAGGTTGAATACTAATGGTTTAGAGAGTTTGGGAGTGATTGGAGATGTTTAGAAGTGATTTAGGCTTGAAGATGTGTTCTTAGTATTCTTGGTGTTTTTGAGAGAGATTGAGAGGAAATGTGATTTCATGTGTGTGTGTGTCATGGCCGAATGCCCTAGATTAGGCAAAGCTTTTGGTTATCCAAGAAGGAGAGAGAGTGTTTTAGCTTTTCAAAATTCAAATTGAGAGAAAAATTGAGATATTTAAGGTATAGAATTGGGTAATTGTGTTTGCTCTTGGAAGGTTTCTTGTCCTTCAATAGTGTATGGCTGAACTAGCTATGATGTAACTAAGGAGTGGAGAGTTGTTTCAGCTTTAGGCTGGCAAAAAATGGCTATTGAATAGAAAAGGAGTTTCTGGTTTTATTATCTAGCTAGATAAGTATTTAATGGAACAAAAATCTGGAATTTAATTTGAAGTTTGAATAAATTTGAATAGAGTGAAGATATGAGTGTTTTGAGGTATGTTAATGGAGTCCTAATGATCAAGGTAGATGAGGAAGCAATAGGTTCTATCCCTGGCTTTATGAAGGTCAAAATTTGATGAAGTTTGCTAAAGAAATTTGGCCTTAGCTTTGAATAGGCAAAGCTGGAAAAAAAAGTTCTAGAATTGAAGCTAATGAACTCTTAGGATTTGAAATGGTTTTGTGTAGAATTTTTTGTCTTCTTTGGGACGGTTTTGCAGCTGGAATCTGAGGATGTTTGAAGGTCCATTAATGGTGGTTTTCCAGCCATCATCTTGAATAAGAAAGGAGAAGGTTTCAGGTGTTCTTGGGCACTAACGAATGGCTCCATGATCATGTGCAAAGGTTGCTTGTTTGTTGGAAAAAAAAATTCTGGCTTGGTGTAGATTGTGGATCTGCGAAAATCAAAAGCATTTCAGCCTTCATCCTCACATAATATGGATGGTTCCTTGCTAGAGTTAGGCAGAAAAAGCTTGCTGCAAATTTCGAAGACCAGCCATGAAGAAAATCTGGAAAATTTTTCAGATTTTAACCAAAATAAGAACAAGAAGAAGATGGAGTTCTTGAAGAAATAGTTACGGTGATTTAATTGAAACATCTTCCTATTCTTCCTTCATATTTTCGGCCAACCTCTTATCCCACAAGAGCTTGAATTTTCAAAATTCCAAGTAAGGAAATTATCCAAGAATCTTATGGATATAAAAATGAATTAAAGAATTAGTAGTTTTAATTCAAAAAGGTTACACTATTAGAAAAATGCAATATACCAACTAATTATTACTAACTGACCACATTCGGTCGGTAATTACCAACCGATTACCAATTGAAATGAAAATTGGAAAAATTTAAAACTTTTCCAACCACTTACCAACAAACATAATATGTTGGTAAATAGTTGGTTGGTAATCAGTTGGTAATCGGTTGGTAATATGGCGGGAATATATTTACCAACCGATTACTAACTGATAACAATCGGTTGGCAATTTAATGAAAATAATTTTACCAACTGGTTACCAATCGAAATATATGAGTTGGTAATATATTCAGTTGGTAAGAAGTTAATAATTTGGCGGGAAAATATTTACCAACTGATTATCAACCAATAACAATCGGCAGTTGGTAATCGGTTTGATATTTTAATTTAAAAATTTTACTACTGATTACTAACTAAAATATATCGGTTGGTAATATATTCAGTTGGTAATTGGTTGGTGTTTTAATTTAAAAATTTTACCAATCGATTACTAATCGAAACATATCAGCTGGTAATATATTTAGTTGGTAATCGGTTGGTAGTTTAATTTAAAAATTTTACCAATCGATTATTAACTGAAATGTATCGGTTGGTAATATATTCAGTTGGTAATCGATTTGTATTTTGCTTGGTATTTTAATTTAAAAATTTTATTGACCGATTACTAACTGAAATGTATCAGTTGGTAACATATTTAGGTGGTAATTGGTTGGTATTTTAATTTACAAATTTTACCGATCAACTACTAAGTGAAATGTTTCAGTTGGTAATCGTTTGGTTTTTAATTTAAAAATTTTACCGATCGATTACTAACCGAAATGTATCGGTTGGTAATATATTCAGTTAATAATTGGTTGGTATTTTAATTTAAAGAATTTATCGACTGATTACTAACTAAAATGTATCAGAAGCACATATTATATTTTGGTTGGTATTTCGTTGTCACTAATGAGTAATTATTTATGACAACAATAAGTTGTCACTAATGTCCCATCATTTAGTGACAACTCTTGCAATTTTTAGAAAAAAGGAAAATAACAAAAAAATCTAATGACAAAAAAAAAAAAAAAAAAAGTTGTCACTAACCATTTAGTGACAACAAAAATAAGTCATCACTAAAAAAATTCAAATTTTTTTAAAAAAAAATTGAAATATGTCATGTGGCAGGAAGGTTCGTCACGTGGCTACACGTGGCGACGTGTTGGCCTCACCAACTTGGCTCGCGAAAATCCACGTGGCGCCGTGTTGGTCTCACCAGCCTAGCTCGCGAAAATCCTTCCCCTCTCCTGCGCGAACAAGAGTTGAACCTGCGTTTCTATTGTGGAGGTATAGTGTTCCAACCACTGTGCTACGTCGTTATTTGTGCAAATTGGAAGCACCTATTATATTTATTTACTTCTTACAAAATATTACAATTATATGAAATACACTTCTAAAACTTGTAAATTTTGATTTAAATAAATAAATAAAGTAAAATTTTTTTATCACTTTTAATTTTTTAAAATTTTTTCATTTTTAATTTACTTCTATTTATCAAAGTGTATAATTATTTTGTATAGATATTCCTAAATAATATAAATTTTATTTTTGAATTAATAATAAAAGAAAGAAATTTTTTCATACCTTTATTTATACAACAAATTTCTTAGTTATAAATTTTTTTAATATAATAAATACTTTTGAATTTAGAAGACTTTGTTCATAATTTTTTTTAATTATGTAAATATTCATAACTAAATAGAATTTAAACAATTTATCAATTAGCTGTATTAAATTTAGCAATAAAAAAGTTATATTATATCTGTACACATAATTTTATTAATAGATATACTTGTTATTCTCTTTATCATAATGTAAAAGTTATTACTTTTATTTGTATAACAATATAAATATATAGGCATCATGTATATGTGTATGATGTGTTTCCATCATATTTATGTTTCTCTATATACATGCACATATATAAATAGTAATTGCTATAAATCATACAAAATTAAATAAGAATTATCTTTATTAATGTATATAAATTGTTAATATATTCGTAAATTTGATTCTTTTATTTTATATTCAAATTGATAAACTTTTAAATTTATATCATATACAACAAATATTATAAAAATAACAAGTTTTTAGTATAAAAAGTAGAGATACTTAGTAAAGTTATTATTTTTATCCCATACTTTTAGTTACTATATCACATTTTGTCTTTTTATATACATGCATATATATAAATTGTAATCATTATAGATAAAATTTATATCTTTTCAAGTTATATGTGAATGTGTATTGAGACTTAAGGTCATATATTAGTTAATTATTAACACATTTAGTCACTACTTGAATCCCTATATTTTTTAACTTAATTCATTTAGATAATTATATTTAAGTCCCTAAAGTTTTTAAAAGAAACCCTTACGACCATAAATTTTTTTAAGCACAACTTATTTTAAATAACTTTTGAAAAATAACGAGCTAAATGTAAAAATAAATAAATAAACTTTTAAAATAATTATTTCAATCTTTATATTTTTTAATTTAGTTTATTTAGATAATTATATCTAAGTCCCTAAAGTTTTCAAAAGAAACCCTTAGGACCACAAGTTTCCAAAAATATTATTTGATTCATTATATTTTGTAACTTAGTTAATTTAGATAATTATATCTAATTATATTACATAAAATTATAAATTTTTTTTAAGAAACTAAAAGACTAAATAATGCAAATTTGCTATAGAAAAATAAATTTGGTGTTTTGTAACTTCATTCGATGCCTCGTTGCTTCTCTGTCTCGCTTGTGCTGCTGTGCCCACTGCCTATAGCCCAGTCTGATCTCCACCCACAGCAACAACCCTAGTTTGATCTCCACCACCACCGACAGCCTCTGGTCATCGATTTGTAGTAATGCTGGGGCCGCTGAAGTAGAATCAAACAGGTAAAAGCCTTCAAATTTCTTACATTGCTACATTGCAATTCCAACCGTTTTAAGTATTCTCCGAGTTTCTTTGATCTTTTTGCTATCAACTAATAGATGCTTCGTTCGAGCCATTGAAGAATCATTTCTGGGCCGTGAGAGGATTTTTGTAGATCTTATTTTTTCTTCAGACGAAAAGGTTTGTTCTTTCATCTGGGTTTCCATTTAACTTATGTTTGTTTCTTTCATGGTTATCTAGTTCCCCTTCTTTTGATTTCTTCGAGGCTTTAGCTGAGATTTACTGATTATTTCCCTGTGTGTACTACTGTTTTAGACTGAAATATACATTTCTACACTAGTTTGATATAATTTTGTAGTTCCGTTCAGTAATGTAGGCATTTGATTTGAAAATCAAGCCGTTTGGAAGCTTTTTCATGTTTATGTAAATTTTTTCTCTGTGTTACTATAAAAACCATTTTTTAAAGGTATTTCTTATATAGATTTATTTGAGTACCCTTGTATATTTAGCTAATGACTTTATAAACTTGAATAACCTTATCTATTATTGGAGTTTGCTAGTTAATTCAGACAAAGTTTGCTTTCTCATAATTAATGATCAATCTGGAAACTGGTTGTTCTAGTTATGTCATTGTTGGGAAAATTTGTTGTTTGTGTTGACTTGACTTGGTGGTAAAATGGCTGGACCTAAAAATTTTCACTTTTATTCGTGTATAACATTGAAAACAAATGACTTTGTTGTTTGTTTTATTATATTATGGACTTGTTTGTTTGGGTAAGTAGCTGATTGTACTTGTATTTGACAATGCATACATGTTCAATCTAGTAAAATAAATATTTTATTTCTTGATTTTATTTATTTTATCAGAACTTTATGAATTGGTTCAAGTACTATTAAGCTTGAATATATATTGTCTAAACAAGAAATCTATGATAGATAACTGTAGGAAAAAATGAATATTTAAAGTTCAAGATCTATTGGGAACATTTTCAATATTTTTTATTTAGAATATCTATTTCATTGTTTGCATTTTTTAGCTTGTCTGACACAAGTGCTATCAACGAGGCTTGATCGAGTGTGGATGTCAATAGGCTCCTACCTGGTAAAAAGGGGATAACGAGAGAGCATGTGAACGGTATTCATAAATTTGTCCAATTTGTAAGCACATAATTGGAATTTCCTAGTAAGGGGTGATAGGGCCTAAATTAGTCATATATATTTCCTAGTTATTTGAGGTCATTTTGTAATACATTTTGTGCAATAACTGATTATTTTCTTTCATATTTGAGATTTTACCCTTGGAAAGTAATAGGAGCTAAATTAGTTTTACTTTGCTTAGTTATTTGAGGCTCTTTTGTAATACATTTTGTGAAATAACTAATTATATTCTTTCATATTTGAGATTTTACCCTTAAAAAGGTATTTTGGTCATTATCTCAGGATTTTGGGTAAAACGAAGCAAAACCGTCACGAAGCAGAGCAGAGGCGGCGCCGGTTGTAAGGCTGGAACCGGCGCCGGTGGCACTCTGGAACGTATGCGCACAATTCGGAAAAAAATTGGCGGACGAGTGGAGAAACAGAACTAAGGCGGCGTCGGCTGTGGTCTGTCCTTGAGGCGGTGCTGCGATCTTTCTACGCGTTTTTGGAAATCTGAAGAGTTTTAGCAGCTTCCAACTTCTACTCGGCTAAGAACTTTGTACCTACGAGTTTATGCACTTCTTAAGCCTATAAATAGATCGGAAACACAAGGAAAAATGAGAGAATTCATTGATCATCATAGAAAATCACTTAGTCCAAGGAGTAATTCTTCAAAGTTTAAGGAGGGTTGTACAAGAAGGTCTTCCAAAGAAGAAGAAGGAGGCTTGTCTATGAGTTCTTTCTTTTACTTTGTTTTCTTTTTCTTGACAATGATATGTTAATTATTTTATTGTAATTCAACATTGTTTTAGATATTCATAATTTCTAGAGTTATTTGATCTTTTGATTAATTGGTTATTATTCTTGGTATTCAATTACTTTTGCTTATTACGAGATTAGTTAGTTGATTCTATCCATTGACTTGCTGGACCAAAGGGGGTTGGTGGGTGTTTCGATTTAGTGATTTCATATTCTATTGGCAATTAACTTGCTGGACCAAAGGGGGTTGATTGTTTAAGAACTGGTAATTGAAGGTTAATTGATGTCTTCCGAGACCAAGGGTTCATTGATTAATTTCAGGTTCTAAATTCGCCGAGACCAAGGGAATTTAATTAAGGATTGTGTTCAATCGTCTTTTGGATGAATTAGTTGAGACGGACCAAATGATTCTAATTTATCTAGAAGATAGTGATTTCATGGATTGACCATCAAAGTGAGTCTACATTCATCCTTCATGGTGCCAAGAGAACGATTGGTTATGATAATGGTTAAGTTCTTTAAGATCATGTTTGTCTAAACAATGGCTTGAGTTACATAAACCTACATCCTTGACATATACATATTTTTATTTTTTTTTCTTTTTAATTTTCCTTTTATTTATTTTTTACTTTATCGAGTCAGTTAAACAATGAAAGAAGAGTAATTAATGTCTACTTATTCCTTGAGGATCGACACTTGTTTTAACCCTATAGTCAATTAATGATGAGTACGCTTGCTCATATGTGTGATTTGGGTTTAACGTTTTAATTTAAACTTGATTGGGAATGTGCTTAGTTTTGTATGATTTTTATACCCAAGTCTGAACGCATCAAGTTTTTAGTGCCGCTGCCGGAGAACAATGGCATGAAAACTCGGATTTTGTTGATTTAACCATGTGAATATGTATATTTGTTCTTTCTGCAAAATGGTACTATCTTTTGTATTTCGTATATTTTTATGTAACCTTGTAACCTAATATAACTTAACCAGCTAACTTAGACTGAGTTTGAATTACTAACTTTGTAACCTTGTATTTGTGTTATTTTAACCATTAATTATATCTCTAAACTTGCTTCTTGTTTTCTTAGGTATTACCCTTGGTACTTGACCCGAAAATCCAACAACGAGATAGTCGATTTTGACCTTGAAATCAAGAGGACGTTAACAAAAATTCGCCGAACAATTCAAAGGAATCTGATTGTCAAGATGGATGGTGCTCAACAGAACAATGTTGGGAATGATAAGAGAGTTATGGACGACTTTGTGAAACCTGCAATCTCGGGCTCAGGCTCGAGTATCATTAGACCTTGGGTAGATGCCAACAATTTTGAAATAAAGCCTAACATTATTCAAATGGTGCAGAATATGGTTTAATTTGATGGGTTCCTGGAAGAGGATCCCAATGCTCATTTACCCAGTTTTCTTAAGATTTGTGATACCTTCAAGATGAATGGTGTTTCTGAAGATGCCATTAAATTCCGAATTTTTCCCTTTTCCTTGAAAGATAGAGCTAAATTATGGTTAAAGTCTTTACCTACAAATTCCATCACAACTTGGAATGCCTTAGCTGAAAAATTTTTGGCCAAATATTTCCCTCCAGCTAGGACAGTCAAGCTTAGGAATGAAATCTTTGCCTTCCAACAACTAGATTCTAAGCCCTTATATGAGAATTGGGAGAGATTTAAGGAAATGTTAATAAAATGCGCACACCACGGATTCGAGCTGGGGATGCAAATGCTTATCTTCTTAAATGGCCTCACGTTTGCAACACGGCAAGTGGCAGACTCTTTTGCAGGGGGTTCCATCAACCATAAGACCCCAGAACAGGTATTTGAGCTTATTGAAAATTTGGCTTCTAATAACTATTCTTGGGGAAGTACAAGGTCAAAGGCTCGTATGCAAGGAGTACATAAAGTGGATGATGTAACAGCATTAGAGGGTAAGGTAGATGCCTTAACTCAAAAGATGGAGCAGTTGGTGATGCCTCAAGACCAAGTGTTAAACATCAACTGCGATTTCTGTGGAGAAGGGCACCCCAATCATGAATGCCAAAAGATGGGGTCACTCCAAGAAGCTTCAGAACAAACGGCCTTCGCAGGTAATGTCCGGCCAGGTAACAATCCATATAGCTCTACCTATAATCCTGGCTGGAGAAATCACCCTAATTTCTCTTAGAGTAATGGGAATCCACCTAGGCAAAGTTCTTTTAATTTTGGAGGTAACCAAAGGAATCCAAACTCCATAAACACCATGGCAGCACCTCAAAAACCACCAGTGGAAGAGTTGATTGGCCAATTGGTAAGTACCACGGAGGTTAAGTTCCAAGGAGTCGATGCGAAAACAAAGAACCTAGAGGCTTCCATACGTAATTTAGAAAACCAGATTGGTCAACTAGCCGAACTCATGGGGGATCGTCAAGCAGGAACACTACCAGGGAATACGGAAGAAAATCCACGGGACCACAACCGTGGAAAACCTTGAAGCAATTCTTTTTTCTTTTCTTTACTTTTCATTTTTTGTTAAGGACAATTTTTAATTTATAGTATTTTTATTCAGTATTCGTGTGTTTTTGTATTTTCATAAAAAAAAAAAAAAAATTGAACCGGGCAAAACAGAGCCGGTGCCGGTACCTGTCGGGAGGAACATAATTAAAGGGCCATTTTGGCCACTTTTTCTTCAAAACCTCCATTCTCCCTCGCAAATCCTCTCAAGCCCACACCGGCTTCAAATCCATTAGTGCCCAAAGTTTGATTTTTCAACTTCTAAACACCTCCATAACATCACTTACCTTTTTTTTTTTTACTGATTCTACAGATCAAACACATCAAAAGCTTTGATTTTTCACAACAATAGCACATTCAATCCACAAGTAAAGGGAGTAGATTTTCGCAAAAAGCTTGCATCTTTTGCTTGCCCATGCATATAAGAGCCTAAATGTATGATTTTTATTTAAGTCCTATGGTTAAATTGATAGAATTGATTTTTTCTAATTATAGGGACGATTTTGGCCAAAAATTGGGAATTATATATTCTATGATTGTGCATTCCTACTTGAGTTTCATTCATTGGATTACCTTAGGAGTTATTAAGCCTGCATTACTTGATTCATGCTTGTTATCATTCAAGAATTTATATAGCTCGGGCTAGAATTATGGTTATTGGTGATACTTGAATCTATTGAAACTGTATTGTTGATCACATAATACCATTGCCTTCATTCACATGATCATGTTTACTAGCATGCTTTGAGGATATCAAGCACACGTTATGCTTTACAGTAGACTTTTACACGCATTGTGCAGGTTGTGTTACATTGGGTGAAAGTGGTTGATTGAATTAGGTGTTGGAGTTGATATACATTGAAGAAGTTGTGGTTTGTGGATTGTGAGCTTGGTTGAGGGTTATGTGAAATTTGAGATATATCTGTGTAGTGGTAGCTATACTCTCTTCAGTGATTGAGCGGACCTGTTCTCTCTTCTTAGTACTCCATTCCTTCTGTGACCATGTTTAGAGCGAGGAGTCAACCATCTAAAAGGGCGAGAACTTCCTCATCCTCAGTTCCATCATCTGTTGATCCTTTATCTCTTAGACCTATTGAGTTTGTCGATGCCTCCTATGAGGAATGGTATAGTAGGAGAGCTTCAAACAAGATTATCGTTGAGCGTACTTTCTCCCCCACCTTAGACCGGGCACTTAAATTAGGAATGATGTTTAGACGACTAGGTTGGGGATCCATAGTGCAATTGAAAGGGAAGTTTTGCCTCGTGCTTGTCAAGGAATTCTATGCTAATATGACAGACAAAGGTAATAAACATCTCCCACATATTGAAACAAGAGTGAAAGGAGTTCTTATTATCATCACTCAAAACCAATTATCTCACCTCCTCCAGGTTTATGACGAATATAATTGGCAAGGGATTGATGTGAATAATCAAAAGATTCTTTCAGCCCTGAATTGGGATGTTAGGGGGACGCGAGCAACCCTAGGATTATATAAGCATAATGCCTTCCAAGCTAACAGTTTCTATTCCAACAATGACTTGGCAGCCAACTTTCATGCGCTAGTGTACATGTTTGGGTTTAATGTTGTTCCCCGTGCTAGTGGTTTCAATGAAACTAGGCTTATTGACACTTATATTCTACACCAGATGATGAACACATTACCTATCCCTCTTGCTCCTTTGATCATCCAATCTATTAGGGAGGTTGTTAATCACCGTCTCTCCATAAAAGCCTTTGTTTTTCCCTAAGTTATAATGAAGATTCTAAAGGACTTTGGGGTGAGTCTTGAGAGAGAACTCATGAAGGCTACCACTGAGCACGATATGGTCACTGAGCACACTCTTATGAGTTGTGGATACAAATACAGCCTAGAGCTGAAGAAATGGTTCACTCCCTTTGAGGTCGAACATCCCGGTCAGGAAAGGCCACCTACAGCGGAGGAAGAGTAGCCACCACCGCCGGCACGTGCTAGAGCAGGCCGTTCTCAGTCCCACTCCCGGATGGACTTTGAGACCACTGTACTGGGGTGCCTCGACCAGCAAATGGAGGTGCTCCTACGCTTGCAAGGTACTATGGAAGATACGACACGACGGCAAGCTACTATGGAGCAGCAGTTGATTGAGTTGAGGCAGCATCCTTCTAGGCCACATGATGGTGCAGGCCCTTCTACACTCGCTAATGAGGAGGAGGATGAGGATGATGATGCTGCGGAGGATTGATGATGCGTTCTTGGTCACTTTTGTTTTTGTTTCCTTTCTCTTTTCATGTTTTTGTTTTAGTTAGTTTGGCTTTCCTGTTGTTGTATTTCTATTTCGTTTGTCTTTACTTTATTTTCTTTTCTAGTTGTTATGCTATGGTATTTTCTTTTGTATTTTTTAGAAACGTTAATGCTGCCTCCCTCTTCATGTATTCAACTTTTGTACGCCACAATGAATGGAAGTATGTTTTTGTTGGATTGTATGCCCTCTTAGACTAGGTTTCTGATGTAAAATCGAATATTTTAATAAAAGAATTTATTTTCAAAAATTGTTTGTGAATTTATTTTTTGTTTGTGCACGATTTTCGTTTGGAACAGACTCATTGTGTTTAAATAAGTGATCCATGTGAATGGTGGTCTTTCACAGTAAGGTATGGATCACGGGTTATTTTACACATAAACTTTTGTTCTTAACCTATTGATGAGACTAGGAATCTCATCATGTTTAGGTTATTATGTTATGAATTCCAAATGGGGAATGGCTTACCTTTAGCCAATGGGAAGTCCACTCACTTCATGACATAAGCGTATTTCGAATACATAGAACAGGACCTATAGTAGTGGTTTCTCAAAGTACAATATGGTAGAAACCTAAACTACTACCGCTACAGCGTGGACTAGTACTCTATGACTTGAGCATGAGTTGCTGGTATGACGAAGTTGGGAGCATATACTTTGATTTGCTATAGTTGAGGTTCTATCGTAGGGCCAATATACTTACATGTTGGGTATGTGTGACTAGTTAGTTAAGATAGACTTATACAAGATAGTTTCTGCACTATATCGCCCCTTGTGGTTGTCCGAATGGTCTAAAATGTCTAGGGCCCTGGGAAACATGACTTGGATGTTTGCTTTAAGGTAACTCCCTTGGAAAGCGGAAACACTCCAGGAAGTCGTGGATTATTGGACTAGAAGCCTAAGGATGGTAGATGTCATTTAGAGGGGAGTTAGTACACTTCTTCCTCTCTAAATGTACGGCGATGTGTAAAGGGGTATTTTAGTCATTTCACCTGTAGGTTAGAGACTTTGCTAATGCAGCATTGTCCTTGGGGTCAATATTTCCTTATGGTGATATTAGGAAATATTTAAAATGTAAAATACAGCTAGTTATATAGCAGGGGTATTTTGGTCATTTTAACAGCCAAGGCGATGTGTCTTTTTGGTCCGAATAGCCCGTAAGTCCTAACTAATTTTGGGTTGAGGAATTGGTCTCAGTTGAAGAGGATTTTATTTTGTTTGATTTTATTTAATTTTATTCAGGAAGTCTAATTTATTATTGGACTGGAATAAAAATAAATAAATTAATTAAAATAGGAGTTGAGAGAAATTAATTATCCAGTTTAATTGGTTAATTAATTATTCAGGGCCTAGGTCTAGTATGAATAATTAGGAAATTAACCTGGACTTAAACTAGGGAAAATAATTAATGTTTAATTATTTATTGGGTTATTTATATAGGCCCAGGAAATAAATAATTAAAGATTAATTATTTTGGTTCATATGGTAGAAACCTAAACTACTACCGCTACAGCGTGGACTAGTACTCTATGACTTGAGCATGAGTTGCTGGTATGGCGAAGTTGGGAGCATATACTTTGATTTGCTATAGTTGAGGTTCTATCGTAGGGCCAATATACTTACATGTTGGGTATGTGTGACTAGTTAGTTAAGATAGACTTATACAAGATAGTTTCTGCACTATATCGCCCCTTGTGGTTGTCCGAATGGTCTAAAATGTCTAGGGCCCTGGGAAACATGACTTGGATGTTTGCTTTAAAGTAACTCCCTTGGAAAGCGGAAACACTCCAGGAAGTCGTGGATCATTGGACTAGAAGCCTAAGGATGGTAGATGTCATTTAGAGGGGAGTTAGTACACTTCTTCCTCTCTAATGTACGGCGATGTGTAAAGGGGTATTTTAGTCATTTCACCTGTAGGTCAGAGACTTTGCTAATGCAGCATTGTCCTTGGGGTCAATATTTCCTTATGGTGATATTAGGAAATATTTAAAATGTAAAATACAGCTAGTTATATAGCAGGGGTATTTTGGTCATTTTAACAGCCAAGGCGATGTGTCTTTTTGGTCCGAATAGCCCGTAAGTCCTAACTAATTTTGGGTTGAGGAATTGGTCTCAGTTGAAGAGGATTTTATTTTGTTTGATTTTATTTAATTTTATTCAGGAAGTCTAATTTATTATTGGACTGGAATAAAAATAAATAAATTAATTAAAATAGGAGTTGAGAGAAATTAATTATCCAGTTTAATTGGTTAATTAATTATTCAGGGCCTAGGTCTAATATGAATAATTAGGAAATTAACCTGGACTTAAACTAGGGAAAATAATTAATGTTTAATTATTTATTGGGTTATTTATATAGGCCCAAGAAATAAATAATTAAAGATTAATTATTTTGGTTCATTTGGACTCATTAATTATTTATTGGGTTATTTATATAAGTCCAGGAAATAAATAATTAATGTTTATTATTTTGGACTTTTGGGTCCAAGGAAAATAATAAATATTTTTCCGGTCCAATAGCTTGGACCTTAGGGTTTTTTCCAGATATGGTTAACAAGAGTTTAGGGTTAGGCCAAACAGATTCTCAGGATAACATCCGGGTGTTTTGAAATATGAAATCCCGGGGATATGTTTATCAGATAATGAGAGACCTAGTTTTGGCTAACCAATAAACTAGTCTCTGGTAGAAGAAAACCCTAATCCTCCTAAGCTTATCAGAGCCTCACGTGAGTCTCTCTCTCTCAACGTCTCTCTCCTTCCTCTAGGTTTACTCCTTGTTCTTTGCTAACCAATAGCAAGTGAACCAAGGAGAATTGAGACTGTTCCTCTTCATCATAGTGCTCACCAACTAGAGGTTAGGCTGAGGAATATTTCGAGAGTTGGAAAGTTTGGCGTTAATGCAAACAAGGTGAAGTAGAAGGCTAGCGGGTGTTCAACCGGAAGCTTCTTCAAGTGGGCAAAGCGAGGCGATTCCAGTCGTTCAATCCACTCTTACTCAACCTAGAAGGGTTAAGGAGCGCAAAGGTATGATCTTCACGCTTCCGTATAGCCTTAAAGGCTTGGTTTTATTTTTCTCTGTGAAATTTTTAATGTACAGTGCATGCTCTCTGTTTTCGGTTCCCTCAATGTGGTATCAGAGACAATGGTTATTTGATCAATTTAGGGAGCATGGTAGTTAATAAAAATGGAGCAGATGATTATACCTGTGATCCTTCGCTGTTTTGGTATGGGATAGGATCTCTGTGAGCTTCATCGTTGAAGCATAGGCACACTGTAAATTTTTTTTTGGCTTTGCTACAACATCGTGTAAACCAAATTTGAAGGGTATAGGCGGTTGTGGTTTTGGTTTTAGATGAGTTTTTGTAAGTAAAAATGTCCAAAGAAGCCAAAGAAATAAGCAAAAGGTGAAGGGAAAAGCCTCTGCAAATTTTCGCGCGGACAGAAGAAAAAAACGAAGAAGATGACACTGTTCCTAAGCCGCACGAGCCGAGCCGCGAGCCGAGCCGCTGCGTTTCTGTGAGGAGAGCCGGTCACTGTTGAGCCGAGCCGCTGGGAGAATTGGAGCCGATTGCAAGAAATTTGCAATTGGCGTGCGGGTCAGCGGGGCACCGGACGTGTGAAACGGGTGGAAACGCAGGTCAACGCGCGGGTCGGCAGCAGAGGGCAATCGGGTCGCGGGCTGATCCACGGGTTGCAACGAAGGCGATCCAGTGTGGCGCGGTGCACCGCGGTCGTGGTGGACAGTAGGCCATGCGGGTGCGGATCTGGTGCGGCCGGTGCAGTGGACCGCCAGCGTTTTTTCTGCAATTTTTTTTTCCTTTTTCGTTTTGGGTCCCATACCAGGCGAAGTTAATATTTTTGCAATATTTATATTCTTGGAATATATTTGCATGAAAAATATTAGTAAAGGATTTTAGGATTAAACAAAATCATTAATTAATTAATTAATGTGTTTAATTCTATTATTTGGGTACTTAGGTTTAAAAAATATAAAAGCATGAAAACGTTTATTGTTTTGAGCATGCTATTTTTTTATGTACCTATGTGTGTTTTTTCCCAAAGACCAAAGTCTTTGGGAACATTTTTTACAAGAAAAATATTTTTCTTCAAAAATTAAATGGTTATTTTAATTGGTACAAAAATTAATCCTTGAATATTTTCTCAAAGGATTTAATCCTTGACATAGAAAATATATTGGATTTAGATATTTTTGTAAATTAAAATGGAGAGCCATTTTGTTTTGTTTTAAACTAGAAAAATGATTTTGTCAAATAAACTTGAGACCAAAGTCTCTAGAAAGTTTTAATTGGAAATTTTTTGAAATCATTAAGTTTTAACTTAAATAAAATTAGTCTATGGAGAAAATCTCTCAAAGGATATAAGCCTCGACATAGAGATTTTATTGGACTTAGATATTTTATTTTTGAGTTAAGGAAAAACTTAATGGAAATTTCAAAAGGATATTTTTCAGAAAACCTTTATTTTTAAAAGACTAAACGGGAGAGGGGTTCCAACGGCCCCACGGCTTCCATCACGGTCCTCATTAGAGATCGTGGATCCCCTCGCGTCACCTTGAGAATGAATCCGTCTAGGATGGGGATACCACAAGGATCTAGATTTAATGGAAGGATGTAATTAATAACTCGGGGCACGTACTATGATCGGCCAGCCCACGTTGGAGGTTATAGTGCGAAGTATGTCCATAGGAAATGAGAGGAAATGGCCATCCCATGATGGAGTTATTCTCTAGACCATTACCTAGAAGGGAAATTAATTTGTGGTGCTTAATACACTTAACTTAGGAAACTGTTAATCTTCCCAAGAAGCTATGCCAGTTTTCCTAAGAGCCAAATTATTTTCAGTGCACAAATTTTATTTTGTTTTCACAAATTAAATTCTTTCTTTTATTTTCGATTTTCAGAAATGGTGGGAGGTTCTTTTAGTCTATTGGCCGTTATTCTCAGGGAGAATAAGTTAACGGGTCCAAACTATGTGGACTGGAAAAGGAACCTGGACATAATACTCACAGCTGAGCAGTATAAGTATGTCCTTTACGAAACCTGCCCTATTATTGGGGAAGGTTCCACCGCTGAAGAGCGAGAGGCTGAAAAGGCGTGGAAGAAAGCTGACGAAATGGCACATTGCTATATGTTAGCTTCCATGTCTAATGTGCTCCAGTCAAAACACGAGCACATGGCTTCTGCATATGACATAAGTCAATCATTGGCAACTATGTTCGCAGACAAGAGCCGCCCTGCAAGGCAGGAGGCTCTTCGAACTATTGTGAATACTAAGATGGTTGAGGGAGCATCAGTCCGAAAGCATATGCTCAAGATGATTGCTGCTTTCGAGGAGGCGAAAATCTTAGGGGCTGTCATTAACCCCGAGAGCCAAGTGGACATGGTTCTCGAATCTCTACCGGGCTCTTTCACTCAGTTCAAGTTAAACTATAACATGAACAAGTTAAACATGAGTTTAACTGAACTGATGAAGGAGCTCCAAATAGCGGAGATGGTCATGAAGCCGCAGTCAAAGGCCATGATTGCTAAGGCTTCTTCCTCAAGAACTGGGCCTAAACCCAGAAAGTTCAAGAGGAAGAAGGGAAATGTAGTAGCCCAGCCCAAGACCCAGCCTAAGGACAAACCAAAGGGCAAGTGCTTCAAGTGTGGGAAGAAGGGACACTGGAAAAAAGAGTGTCTAGATCTGCAGGCCAAGAAAAACCCCACAAGTAATGTTTACTATCTAGAGTTCATATCAATGGTAGGATCAACTTCCACTTGAATTTTTGATTCAGAAGCCACTGATCATATCTGTAACTCCTTGCAGGGGTTTAGGAAGATAAGAAGACTCAAGAAGGGCGAACATGGGCTTCGAGTGGGTAATGGAGCACAAGTCTGGGCCCTTGCAATGGGACAGCTGGATCTCATTTTTTTATTGTAATAAGGTAGTGGTTTTAAAGGATATTTTATATGTACCTGGTTTTCGTCAGAATTTGATTTCAGTTGCAAAACTTATTAATCAAGGATATTCTGTATCTCTCCATTCTGGTATTTCTATCAGTAGAGATGGAGAAATTTTATGTACTGGGCACATGTATAGTAATCTGTTCTTTTTAAACCCTATTAATAACCAATCAAATAACGCTCTGTCTGAACCTTTAACTAGGAAGAGAAAGACCAATATCAATGATTCATACCTTTGGCATCTAAGGTTGGGTCATATTAATTCAACCAGGATTCAGAGGCTAATCCATGATGGGCCTTTGGGCTCATTGAGATTGGAAAGTTGGCCTCAGTGTGAATCTTGCCTGATGGGAAAGATGACCAAGAGGTCATTTACACCAAAGGCAGATAAAGTCAAGGAGGTGTTGAGTCTTGTTCACACTGATGTGTGTGGTCCGTTGTCTACACCAGCTAGGGGAGGTTTTGAGTACTTCATCACGTTCACGGATGATTGTACGAGGTATGGTTATATTTACCTAATGAGACGCAAGTCTAACTTTTTGGACAAGTTCAAGGAGTTTAAGGCTGAAGTGGAGCGTCGAACAAGTAAATTATTCAAAACCTTACGATCGGATTGTGGTGGAGAGTACCTCCTAGGTGAATTCAAGGACTACATAGTACATCATGGGATAGTATCCCAACTCTCTGCGCCGGGAACACCCCAGCAGAACGGAGTAGCTGAGAGAAGGAACAGAACGTTGACGGAAATGGTCCGAAGCATGATGTCTCATGCTACTCTTCCAGTGTCCTTTTGGGGATATGCCCTGGAGACAGCGGCATATATTCTGAACTTGGTGCCTTCCAAGTCAGTACCTAGGACTTCCTATGAGATGTGGACTGGGCATAAGCCAAGTCTGAATCATCTCAAGATTTGGGGATGTCCAGCTTATGTACTGATCAAGGGAGACAAGTTGGAACTAAGATCAAAATTATGCTATTTTGTTGGGTATCCAAAAGGGACAAAAGGAGGCTACTTTTATCATCCTAAGGAGTAGAAGGTACTAGTCAGTACCAATGCTAGATACTTGTAAGATGATCAAAGTACTTCCAGTAAAGGTTCAACGAGGTTGGAACTTCAGGAGAAGTTATCTACGGAATCAACTTCTTCTGACCCGATTCTGGAAGAAGAAGAGGCACAGCCTCAAGAGCCTGTGCAAATGGAGCCTCGTCGTAGTGGGAGAGTGTCTAGGGTTCCGGATAGATGGACACGAGAAGCCTTTGAGCTGGTCTCCGACCATCAGGAACAAGACCCCACTAGATACGAGGAGGCTATTGCTGATGCCGATGCAAATCTGTGGCATGAAGCAATAAAAGCCTAGATTGAGTTTATGTACCTCAATCAGGTTTGGGATCTTGTAGCTTCACCCGAAGGGATAAAACCCATTGGGTGCAAGTGGGTATACAAGAGGAAGAGAGGAGCGGATGGGAAGGTGGAAACCTTCAAAGCTAGGCTTGTGGCGAAAGGGTATACTCAGAAAGAAAGTATCGACTATGAGGAAACCTTTTCCCCGGTAGCCATGCTTAAATCCATCCGCATCCTCCTTATCATCGCATGTCACTATGACTACGAGATATGCCAAATGGATGTCAAGACGGCATTTCTAAATAGCCATCTTAGCGAAGACATCTATATGTCCCAACCAGAAGGCTTCATTGCTGAAGGCCAGGAACACATGGTTTGCAAGCTTAAGAAGTCCATTTATGGACTTAAGCAGGCATCAAGAGCATGGAAAATTCGTTTTGATGAGACTGTAAAGTCTTATGGTTTTATTCAAAACGAAGATGAACCATGCGTGTACAGGAAACTTGAAGGCATTAATGTGGTTTTTCTTGTCCTGTATGTGGATGACATTCTACTCATTGGAAATGATATAGGGACATTGTCATCTACAAAGGTTTGGCTGTCTAGTCAATCCAGTATGAAGGACTTGGGAGAAGCCAGCTACATTCTCGGGATTAGGCTTCTTAGAAATAGGAAGCAGAGAATGTTAGGGTTATCCTAAGCAACATACATTGACAAGATGTTGGCAAGTACAAGATGGACTCCAGGCAGGGAGCTCCAATCCCTTGCAGACATGGGTTGTCATTTTCTTCGAAGGACTGTCCTAAGTCTCAAGAAGAAAAAGACAGAATGAGTAGGATTCCCTACGCTTCGGCAGTGGGAAGTCTCATGTACACCATGCTGTGTACTAGGCCAGATATCTGCTTTGCCGTGGGCTTAGTTAGCAGATATCAGTCAAACTCAGGGGAGGTTCATTGGCAAGCTGTAAAGCATATTCTCAAGTACCTCAAGGGAACGAGAGATTATATGTTGGTTTACAGGGCTGATGATTTGGTTCCTACAGGATACAAAGACTCAGACTTCCAGGCAGATACGGATGAGAGAAAATCCACTAGTGGATATGTCTTCACCTTGTCTGGAGGAGCAATTTCATGGAGGAGTATTAAGCAGTCTTGTATTGCTGACTCAACCATGGAAGCTGAGTATGTGGCTGCTTCGGAGGCGTCCAAGGAAGCAGTTTGGCTCCGGAAGTTCCTTTCAGGACTTGGAGTCGTAGCACATATGGATAGGCCGATTGTGATGTATTGCGACAACACTGGATTAGTATGGCAATCTAAGGAATCTCGGAACCACAAGAAGGGGAAACACATCGAGAGGAAGTACCACCTGATCCGGGATTTCATCCAGAGATGAGAAGTCGTGGTGGAGCATATTGCCTCAGAAAACAATCTAGCAGATCCATTCACCAAGCCTTTGGCTGAGAGTTTTCAAGAGACACTTAGACACCATAGGGGTGGGCACTATGGACTTACCTAGTCTTTGAGTGCAAGTGGGAGATTGTTGGATTGTATGCCCTCTTAGACTAGGTTTCTGATGTAAAATCGAATATTTTAATAAAAGAATTTATTTTTAGAAATTGTTTGTGAATTTATTTTTTGTTTGTGCACGATTTTCGTTTGGAACAGACCCATTGTGTTTAAATAAGTGATCCATGTGAATGGTGGTCTTTCACAGTAAGGTATGGATCACGGGTTATTTAACAAATAAACTTTTGTTCTTAACCTATTGATGAGACTGGGAATCTCATCATGTTTAAGTTATTATGTTATGAATTCCAAATGGGGAATGGCTTACCTTTAGCCAGTGGGTAGTCCACTCACTTCATGACATAAGCATATTTCGAATACGTAGAATAGGACCTATAGTAGTGGTTTCTCAAAGTACTATATGGTAGAAACCTAGACTACTACCGCTACAGCGTGGACTAGTACTCTACGACTTGAGTATGAGTTGGTGGTTTGGCGAAGCTGGAAGCATATACTTTGATTTGCTATAGTTGAGGTTCTATCGTAGGGCCAATATACTTACATGTTGGGTATGTGTGACTAGTTAGTTAAGACAGACTTATACAAGATAGTTTCTGCACTATATCGCCCTTTGTGGTTGTCTGAATGGTCTAAAATGTCCAGGGCCCTGGGAAACATGACTTGAATGTTTGCTTTAGGGTAGCTCCCTTGGAAAGCGGAAACACTCTAGGAAGTTGTGGATCATTAGACTAGAAGCCTAAGGATGGTAGATGTCATTTAGAGGGGTGTTAGTACACTTCTTCCTCTCTAAATGTACGGCGATGTGTAGAGGGGTATTTTAGTCATTTCACCTGTAGGTCGGAGACTTTGTTAATGCAGCATTGTCCTTGGGGTCAATATTTCCTTATGGTCATATTAGGAAATATTTAAAATGCAAAATACAGCTAGTTATATAGCAGGGGTATTTTGGTCATTTTAACAGCCAAGGCGATGTGTCTTTTTGGTCCTCGGAATAGCCCGTAAGTCCTAACTAATTTTGGGTTGAGGAATTGGTCTCAGTTGAAGAGATTTTATTTTGTTTGATTTTATTTAATTTTATTCAGGAAGTCTAATTTATTATTTGACTGGAATAAAAATAAATTAATTAATTAAAATAGGAGTTGAGAGAAATTAATTATCTAGTTTAATTGGTTAATTAATTATTCAGGGCCTAGGTCCAATATGAATAATTATGAAATTAACCTAGACTTAAACTAGGGGAAATAATTAATGTTTAATTATTTATTGGGTTATTTATATAGGCCCAAGAAATAAATAATTAAAGATTAATTATTTTAGTTCATTTGGACTCATTAATTATTTATTGGGTTATTTATATAAGTCTAGGAAATAAATAATTAATGTTTATTATTTTGGACCTTTTGGGTCCAAGGAAAATAATAAATATTTTTCCGGCCCAATAGCTTGGACCTTAGGGTTTTTTCCAGATACGGTTAACAAGAGTTTAGGATTAGGCCAAACAGATTCTCAGGATAACATCCGGGTGTTTTGAAATATGAAATCCCGGGGATATGTTTATCTGATAATGAGAGACCCAGTTTTGGCTAACCAATAAACTAGTCTCTGGTAAAAGAAAACCCTAATCCTCCTAAGCTTATCAGAGCTTCACATGAGTCTCTCTCTCTCAACGTCTCTCTCCTTCCTCTGGGTTTACTCCTTGTTCTTTGCTAACCAATAGCAAGTGAACTAAGGAGAATTGAGACCATTCCTCTTCACCATAGTTTTCACCGACTAGAGGTTAGTCTGAGGAATATTTCGAGAGCTAGAAAGCTTGGCGTTAATGCAAACAAGGCGAAGAAGAAGGCTAGCGGGTGTTCAACCGGAAGCTTCTTCAAGTGGGCAAAGCGAGGTGATTCCAGTCGTTCAATCCGCTCTTACTCAACCTAGAACGGTTAAGGAGCGCAAAGGTATGATCTTCACGCTTCTGTATAGCCTTTAAGGCTTGGTTTTATTTTTCTCTGTGAAATTTTTAACGTACAGTGCATGCTCTCTGTTTTCGGTTCCCTCAGTTTTTCCTATCTCCTCTCCTTTATTTTGTTTCGTCCCATGTTATTAGTTGTTTTGGTTATATTTATTTGGCCATTAAGGACAATGTCTAGTTTAAGTGTGGGGGAGTGGTTTGATTGGCAATTCTTCTATACATATTCTTGGGAGCAGGATTTTTTTTTTTTCAAAATTTTTCACTAGTTTCTGATTTTCTGGAGATTTGAAGCTGTATTTTTTTTTAGTGCATGTCTTTATGATGGATTATAGAGCATATGTTCTAGATCATTGATGGCTTATGCATGACTTTTTCCACTCACTTGGACAAAGTAGTTCTTGATCAAATGCGCTGCATTATTCTTGAACTTATTTTTCTCTAAAATTCAGGAAACATTCTAGAACTTACTTGAATACCTCTTGAGGTGAAATAAGAAAGACATTCATGATTCAACTTAGGGATGACAGTAATAGGCATTTTTTGGATTGTTCGAGCTTTTCAAGCCTACCTATTGTTATATTATCCCTAGTGCCTATTTTAAGCCTAAATTGGTGATTTCTTTCTTTAAAACCCGTCACGATATTTTCTCCATTCCTTGTGTTGAGAGTTTGTATAATTTCCAAATCTTTATGTTCTTGGAGGATGAAAGTATATGTATGTTGGAAAAAATGCAGGGATGGAGATCATGACTTGTTACTTTTCAATCATAAATCAATTACAAGTGGAGCTAGGAAAAGAAAGGAAGTGGAATGGAAGGAAGAAGTTGAAAAAAATTGAGAAAGAAAAGAATGTTGAGCTGAAAAAGATGAGAAAGAAGAAAAGAAACAAGAGGAAGTGAAAAGAGAAAACAACAAGCTGCTAGAAAGAAAAGCGAGTGAAAAAGAAAAGAACAGCAGCAGTGAAAACAAAAGAGGAGTAAAAGAAAAGAGAATTGAAAAAGAATTGGAAAAAAGAAGAATGGGAAAAGATCACAAAAGGGATGGTGAGTGAACTGTAAAAGTAAGTTCATATAAAACACTTGATACCATTGCTGGAGAAATTGAGTGAGCTTGTGAGGAACAGAGTTAATGATAAGAAGAGGTGAAAAAGAAAAAAAAAAAAAAGATGAACAATGCAGGATTTGCTTGAAATGCATAAGGGTTGTTATATAAGGTTATGGTTTGATTGATTCGTGGAATAGGAGAGCAAGAAGAGTTGGGAATTATAGGTTTATTTTGGATACCCTTTCCTTGCTTACTCTCAGTTTTCTTTGACTTTTGATGTTCCTATATCCTTCGTTTGCTAAGACACATTACAAACCTTTAGTCTTATATTACAAGCTTAAAAGTCCTACTTGATCTAAGTAGAATCATGATATGTCTCGGTTAGTAGAGAGAGTGTATGAAAAGTAAGCATATGGAATGCATACCCTTTTTAGCTGACTTCTTTCCAATGGTTTGAGAATATTGTAAAGTATTGAGATGGTTCTACTAAGTCATTTATCACTACACAAGTCTTGCATTAGCTGTGAAAGATTTGGTATCATATGTTTTATGTTTATAAATAAAGAAAGCATTGAAAATATGGTTTTGGAATTGATTGAGTGATTAAAACCTTATATTTTTCCTACATTCTCTTGATACTTTGCTTGAGGACAAGTAAAGAGTTAAGTGTGGGGGAATGTGATAGGAGCTAAATTGGTTATACTTTGCTTAGTTATTTGAGTCTCTTTTGTAATACATATTGTGAAATAACTAGTCATATTCTTTCATATTTGAGATTTTACCTTTGGAAAGGTATTTTGGTCATTATCTCAGGATTTTGGGTAAAACGAAGCAAAACCGTCATGAAACAGAGCAAAGGCGGCGCTGGCTGTAAGGCTGGAATCGGCGCCGGTGGCACTCTGGAACGTATGCGCACAATTCGGAGATTAATCGACGGATGAGTGGAGAAACAAAACTAAGGCGGCATCGGCTGTGGTTTGTCCTTCAGGCGGTGCTGCAATCTTTCTACGCGTTTTTAGAAATCTGAAGAGTTTTAGTAGCTTCCAACTTCTACTCGGCTAAGAACTTTGTACCTACGAGTTTAGGCACCTCTTAAGCCTATAAATAGATGGGAAACACAAGGGAAAAAGAGAGAATTCGTTGATCATCATAGAAAATCACTCAGTCCAAGGAGGAATTCTTCAAAGTTCAAGGAGGGTTGTATAAGAAGGTCTTCAAAGGAAGAAGAAGGAGGCTTGTCTATGAGTTCTTTCTTTTACTTTATTTTATTTTTCTTGACAATGATATGTTAATTATTTTATTGTAATTCAACATTGTTTTAGATATTCATGATTTCTAGAGTTATTTGATCTTTTGATTAATTGGTTATTATTCTTAGTATTCAACTACTTATGCTTATTACGAGATTATTTAGTTAATTCTATACATTGACTTGCTGGACCAAAGGGGCTTGATGGGTGTTTTGATTTAGTAATTTCATATTCTGTTGGCAATTGACTTGCCGAAATAAAGAGGGTTGATTGTTTAAGAACTGGTAATTGAAGGTTAATTGATGTCTTCCGAGACCAAGGGTTCATTGATTAATTTCATGTTCTAAATTCACCGAGACCAAGGGAATTTAATTAAGGATTGTTTTCAATGCGTCTTTTGGATGAATTAGTTGAGACGGACCAAGTGATTCTAATTTATCTAGAAGATAGTGATTTCATGGATTGATCATTAAAGTGAGTCTACCTTCATCCTTCATGGTGCCAAGAGAATGATTGGTTATGATAATGGTTAAGTTCTTTAAGATCATGTTTGTCTAAACAATGACTTAAGTTACATAAATCTACATCATTGACATATACATATTTTTATTTTAATTTTCTTTTTATTTTCCTTTTATTTGTTTTTTACTTTATCGAGTTGGTTAAACAATGAAAGAAGGGTAATTAATGTCTACTTGTTCCTTGAGGATTGACACTTGTCTTAACCTTATGCTCAGTTAATGATGAGTACGCTTACTCATATGTGTGATTTGGGTTTAATGTTTTAATTTAAACTTGATTGGGAATGTGCTTAGTTTTGTATGATTTTATTACCCAAGTTTGAATGCATCAGAAAGTTATTTTGTGCACTATTTCATATTTTAGGGGTAAAATAGGGCAAAATCGTCGCTAAACAGACTAGAGGTGGTGCCGGCTAGGATAAGCGGCGCTGGCCAAGTGCTGCTGGCATGCACTTGAAGGTGATAAAAAATCGGTGAAATAGGTGACGTGGAAGAGCTTGGCACGAAAATTAAGAAAAATCGACGAACGAATAGAGAGACAGAATGCAACCGGTGCTGGCCCTAAGCAGGACAGGCGGCATCGGCTGTGTATTGGTACAGAGGCGGTGCCTCATTTTTCGTGTGCATTTTTGGTAATTTTCAAAGTTTTGGTATTTTTCCTACTTCTATTCAGCCAGAAACCCTAAATGGATGAATTTAGGCACTCCTAAAGCCTATAAATAGAGGAAAAACACAAGTCAAAGGGATAAATTCAAGGAGCAAAACATAAAATCACTCAAGTTCAAAGAGGAATTCATTAAATCAAGGAGGATTGTACAAGAGAGTCTACGAAGGAAGAAGAAGGAGGCTTGTCTATGACTGCTTTCTTTTAACTTCATTTTTTTTTGTTGAACAATGATGTATTAATTATTTTATTGTAATTTGATATTGTTTTTGGTATTCATGATTTTTAGAGTTACTTTGATCTCTTGATTAATTGATTGTTATTCTTGGTATTTAATTACTTATGCTGATTACGAGATTAATTTGTTGTTTCTTTCTATTAACTTGCTTGGAAAATGGGTTAATTGCTAAGAATTGGGTAATTAAAGGTTAATTGATGTCTACCAAGATATAAATTCATTGGTTAATTTCATGTTTTAAATTTGCCAGGATATGGGGATTTAATCAATGATTATGTTTAATTCATCTTTTAGGTAAATTAGTTGAGACAGGATATGTGATGCTAATTTGTCTAGAAGATAGTGATTTCATGGATTGGAAAAAAAGTAAATCTATCTTAATCATTCATGATGCCAAGAAAATGATTAGTTATAATAATGATTGGGTACTTTAAGGTCGTGTTTGTCAAAATAATGGTTTGAGTTACATAATTTTCCATCATTGACATGTATATATTCTTTATTTTATTCTATTTTCCTTTTTATTTTTTTCACTTTATTAAGTTGGTTAAACAATGAAAGAAAAGTGATTATTGCATACTTGTTCCTTGAGGATCGATACTCGTTTTAAACCCTATGCTATGCTTAATGATGAGTACGCTTGCTCATATGTGTAGTTTGGGGTTAATATTTTAATTTAAACTTGATTGGGAATGTGCTTATTTTTATATGATTTTTTATACCCAAATTCGTACACATGAAATTTTTGGCGCTGTTGCCAGGGAACAATATCATGAAAGCTTGGATTTTGTTGATTTAACCATGTAAATATGTAAATATATAAATATGTAAATTTGTACAATTATTCTTTTTACAAAAAGGTGCCATCTTTTGTATCTTGTGTATCTTTTTAATCTAATTTACTAACTTTGACTGATGTTTAATTGACTAATTTGTTCTTTTAATTTTGTTTGAATTATGAATTCTGTTATCTAACTTTCTTCTTGTCTCTTCTAGGTGTTAGCCTTGGTACATGACTCGACGATCTGAAGGCGATATAGTAGATTTTGATCCTAAAATCGAAAGGACATTGTCAAAAATCCGCCAGACAGTCAAAAGGAACTTACTCGCAGACATAGACGGTGCTCAAAACAACAGGAGGGTCATTGATGACTTTGTGAAACCTGCAATCTCGGGCACGGGCTCGAGTATCACTAGACCTAGGGTGGATGCGAATAATTTTGAAATAAAGCCCAATATCATTGAGATGGTCCAAAATATGGTCCAATTTGATGTGCTAACTGAAGAAGATCCTAATGCCCACCTAGCTAGTTTTCTTGAAATTTGTGATACATTTAAGATGAATAGTATTTCTGAAGATGCCATAAAACTAAGACTTTTTCCTTTTTCTTTAAGAGATAGAGCCAAATCCAGGTTAAAGTCTTTACTCACAGGTTCCATCACCACTTGGAATACCCTAACTGAAAATTTTCTTGCTAAATATTTTCCTCCAACTAGGACATCTAAACTCAGAAACGAAATTTTTGTCTTTCAACAATTAGATTCTGAACCGTTGTATGAAAGTTGGGAGAGGTTCAAAGAGATGTTGAGAAAGTACCTACACTACGGATTTGAGCTAGGAATACAGATGCTCATCTTTCTTAATGGCTTTACGTTTGCAACAGGATAAGTGGTGGACTCTTCTGCAGGGGATTCCATAAATCATAAGTCCCCGAAACAAGTATTCGATCTCATTGAAAATTTGGCTTCTAATAACTATTCTTAGGGAAGTGCAAGGTCTAGAACTCGTGTGCAAGGAGTGCACAAAGTGGATACTGTGGCAGCTTTGCAAGCTAAGGTGGAAGCTTTAATTTAAAAGATGGAACAAATGGTGATGCCTCAAGGCAAAGTACTAAATGTAAGTTGTGATTATTGTGGAGAAGGGCACCCAAATCATGAGTGCCAAAATATGGGTTCACTCCAAGAAACTACGGAACAAGCAGCCTTTGCAAGTAATGGTCATCCAGGTAACAATCCCTATAGCTCTACTTACAATCATGGTTGGAGAAATCACCCTAACTTCTCTTGGAGCAATGCAAACCAACCTAGGCAGAGCTCTTTCAACTTTGGGGGAAATCAAAGGAACCAACCTCCTTTGAACAACAATTCAGCACCTTCCAAGCCACCATTGGAGGAATTAATTGGTTAATTGGTAAGTACAACAAAGACTAAGTTCTAAGGGGTTGATGTTACAACAAGGAATTTAGAGGCCTCCATGCGCAACTTGGAGACCAAATTGGCCAACTAGCTAAATTACTTAGGAATCATCAAGTAGGGACATTACCAGGAAATAGCGAAGAAAATCCACGTGATCAAGGCCGTGGAGAGCATTGAAGTCTTTCTTACTTTAAGTTTTTGTGATTTGGAATAATTTTATATTTTCTTTTTTTGTTTCATTTTTATTTATTTTTTCATGAATTGAATTGCATTATTCATCACTGCTATGTGTTCATTATTTTTATTTCATTTTTCACAAAAAAAAAAAAAAAATCAGAGCCCAGACAGTCTAGGGCCGGCGCCGGCTCTTGTCGCGGGAGGCATTAAAAATAGACCAATTTGACCATTTTTTCTTTCAAACTCTCCAACTCCCTCTCAAATTCTCTCTAACCCGCGCCCGCTCCACATCCTAAACCTTTCAAATTTTGATTTTGCACCTTCCAAACACTTCTAGAGTATCCATCTATCATTCTTATGTTAATTCTACGAATCAAAATCCTCTAAATCTTTTGTTTTTCACAAAACCTAATCTTCAATCTACCTTCAAAGAGCTTTGATTTCTGCGAAAAGGATGTGTATTTTGCTTTTCCATGCATAGGAGAACATAAAGGTATGTTTTCTCTTGAATTCCCACGGTTAAAATGTTGTAGGTAAATTTTTCTAATTTTAGGTATATTTTTGGCCGAAATTTAGGATATTTAATGTTCTCTGGCATTGTGAATCAATTTGTGTGCTTCATGACATTGGATATATTATGAGTTGATGATTCTTTAGAACTTTATTCATTCATATAATCATTAGGGAGTTTGTGTATTCGCTTAACAGTATGATTATGGCTATTATGATGATTGAGTAACTAGTTACACATTGGCCTTCAATTATCTTACATTTGATCACTATAATGCCTTGATGTTTCCATAATTCACATGATCATATTATGAGCATCTTGATACATTGGGTTTGTTCAGCACATTTACGCTTTCCAGTGAGATACTATGCTTATTCTTACAGGTTGTGTGAAAATTGTAATGGATTGATTAGAGGAGGTTGAATTGGTTATTGTGTTGGTGAAAGGTATACATTAAGGAGTTTGGGAATTGTGGTGTGAGCTGGTTGAGAGTTGAGTGAGCGTTGTGCAATGTGTTGGAAAAGGGGGGATTATATTCTTCTGAAATCTTTGAGCTTCCTAGTACTTATACTCCTATCTTCACTACTATCTCCTACATAATATGCTTAGAGCACGGGGCTAATCATCCAAAAGGGCTAGAGCTTCTTTTTCCTCAGCCCCTTCATCTAAAGAACCCATGTTTCTCAGACTAGCAGATTTCATTGATCCATCCTGTGAGGAATGGTACGATAGGAGGTCCTCAAATAAAATTATTGTGGAGCGTACCTTTGCACCTACCCTAGACCGTGCCCTTAAACTAGGAATTATGTTTAGGAGACTAGGGTGGGGACCTATAGTACAGCTTAACGGGGATTATTGTCTAGTGCTTATAAAAGAATTCTATGCTAACATGGTTGCAAAGGACAATAACCATCTTCCACATTGAGACACGAGTGAAGGGAACCCCCATTTTTCATCACAAGACACCATTTAGCTACTTTTCTACATATGTATGATGATTATTCTTGGCTAGGGATAGATACCAATCATCAAAAGATTCTTTCTGACCCTAATTGGGATGCCATTGGAACTAGAGCTAGTCTAGGGTTGCACAAGAAAAATGCTTTCCAAGCCAACAGCTTCTACTCTAACAATGATCTTGATACCAACTTTCAGGCTCGAGTATACATGTTTGCTTTTAATGTTGTACCCCGAGCTAGTGGATTTGATGAGACACGCACTATTGATATGTACATCTTGCATAGGATGATGACCACTCAACTTTTCCCTCTTGCACCATTGATCATACAATCCATTAGGGATGTTGTTCATCATCGTCTCTTGACCAAAGCTTTCGTCTTTCCTCTAGTAATCATGAATATTATGAGAGATTTTGGTATTAGTACTGAGGGAGAATTGACTGAGACTACCACTGAGCATGACCTGGTCACAGAGTAAATGTTGATGAGCTGTGGGTACAAATATAGCTAGGAGATGAAGAAATGGCTAAATCCCTATGAGGCGAAGTATCCCAGATAAGTTCCACCACTACCTTTGGAGGAGTAGCACCCACCACCACCACCATCGCGAGCATGAGTCAGTAGTTCATAGCCCTAACCAAGGACTAACTTTGAGACCACGGTGATGGGACAATTAGCTTAGCAGACGGAGATGTTGCTACACATGCGAGACTCTATTAATGACATTGCCTGGAGGCAGACTATTCAGGAGTAGCAATGGGCTCAATGGATACAGCGTTTTTTGGGACTGCATGACGGTGATGGCACTTCCGCATGTGATGATGATGATGGGGAGGACTGAGATGATTTTTCTGCACTTGTTCCTACTTGTCACATTCTTTTTCTTTTATATTTTCATGACTTTTTCTAGTTATTTCTTGTACTTTTATTTTTCGTACTATTTTCTTTACTTTTTGCTTATTTTTCTTTTCTAGTTTTTATACTTTGGTGTGTTTCTTTTGTATATTTTTCTTTCTAGGAACTTCAACAATACCCATTTCTGCTAGAATTCAACTCTTTTGTAGGAGAATGCACAATGCAACAGAAGTATTTTCTTTCTTCTCTTTTCCCCTTTAGTTTTGGTCCCGTGGTAATATTTCCTTGCTCTATTTGTTTAGCCATTGAGGACAATATCCAGTTTAAGTGTAGGGGAGTCGTGATTAGAATGGGAATTCTTCTAGGCTTCATTCTTCTTAAAATTCTTTGAACCTTGGAATTCTTGTATGCTTCATTCTTCTGAAATTCTTTGAACACCTTTTGAGCAAGCAAAATTTTCAATTTTTTTTTGGATTGTTTTAGCTTTCAAGATGCATTTTGAATGCATGTCTTTGTGCTTGATCATAGAGTATATGTTCTACATCATTTGTGACTTATGCATGACTTTTTGCATGCAGTTGGACTAAGTAGTTCTTGATCAAATGCTTTACATTATTCTTAAACCTGTTTTTCTGCTAAAATTCATTGAGCATCCTAGAACTTACTTGAATACCTCTAGAGGAAAAATAAGAAAGAAATTCATGATTAAACTTAGGGATGACGGTAATAGGCCTTTTATGGATAGTTTGAGTTTTTCAAGCCTACCTATTTTATATTATCCCTAGTGCCTATTTTGAGCCTAAATTTTTAATTTCTTTCTTAGACATGTTATCATACTTTGTCCATTACTTCTTTCTGAGAGTTTGATTTACCTTCCAAATCTTTGATTGCTCTTGATGGATAAAAGTACAAGTAGAACAATTATAAGGGAGAATGCTTATATAAATGTCATGACTTGTTACTTTCAGTCATGCATCATGTGTTGAGTTGGAGTTGTGAAAGGAGAAAGGAGGAAGAAAAAGAAAGATTAAGAAAAAAAAAAAAGCTGCTAGAAAATGTTGAAAGAAAAAAATTGAGAAACAAACAAAAGCAGTATTTGAAAAGAAGAGAGAGAAAAAAAAAAGAAAAGCTGAAAGAAAAAGAAAAAGAAGAGCACAGGAAGAATGTTGGTTGAGTTGGAATAAAAATTGCTGAAATTTTGATGATCTTGTGCAATATGATTGATGCGGTGAAGAACTATTGATGAAAAGAATGCAAGATTTACTTGAACTGTAACATGATTGATATCCAAGGTTATGGGTTTTTGATTTGTTTTGAAATAGGAGAGTACGAAAAGTTTGGAATCTATTGGTACATTTTGTTTATACTTTTCTTACAAACTCTCATTTTCATTGATATTTGATTTTCCTGTATCCTTCATTTGACAACTACATTACAAACCCTTTAGCCTTACATTACAAGCTTAAAAGTCCTACTTGACTTAAGTAGAATCATGATATGTCTCAGATTAGTAGAGAGAGTGGATGAAAAGTAAGCTTATGGAAGCATATTTTTTTTTAACTAAATTCTTTCCAATGGTTTGAGAATGATGTTAAGTGTTGGGATGCTTCTAGTAGTGATTCTTCACTTACACAAGTCTTGCATTTGTTATGAAAGGTATAATAGCATATGTTTTGTTGTCTTGAATAAAGAAAGCATTGGAAATATTATTTTGAAATTGATTGGGTGATTTTGTGAAAACTTGTGTTTTTCTACTTGTCTTTGATATTTTGCTTAAGGACAAGCGAAGAGCTAAGTGTGGGGGAATGTGATAGGGTCTAAATTAGTATATATTTTCTAGTTATTTGAGGCCATTTAGTGATACATTTTGTGCAATAAAAGGTCATATTCCTTCATATTTGAGATTTTACCCTTGGAAATGTATTTTGTGCATTCTTTCAAATTTTAGAGGTAAAATAAGGTAAAATCATCGCTAAACAGATAAGAGGCGACGCCAGCCAGGATAGGACAGGCAGCGCTGGACACATGCTGCTGGCATGCACTTCGACGTGATGAAAAATTGGCAAAACAGAAGCTGAACAGAACACAGTTGGCGCCGGTTGGGAGCCCAGAGGTGGCGCTGACTGCGACCTGGAAGAGCTTGGCACAAAAATTAAGAAAAATTGGCAAACGGACAGAGAGACAGAATGCAACTGGCGCCGACCTTATGCAGGATAGGCGGCGCCGGCTGTGCACTGGTACAGAGGGAGGTGCCTCGATTTTTGTGTGCGTTTTTTGCAATTTTCAGAGTTTTGGTATTTTGCTACTTCTATTCGGCCAGAAACCCTAGAGGGACGAATTTAGGCACTCCTAAAGCCTATAAATAGAGGAAAAACACAAGTGAAAGGGCTTAATTCAAGGAGCAAAACACAAGATCACTTAAGTTCAAAGAGGAATTCATCAAATCAACACTACAAGAAAGTCAGCAAATTGCGACGGACAAAATCCATAACAAATTTGCGACGGCTCACCGACCGAAAAAAGGGTTAAGGGATATAGTTGATCGACAGTCGCAAATCCGTCGCAAAATTAGAGACGGATTTGTGATAGAAATTATTTGCGACGGATTTAGAGATTCCGCTGCAAATCCATCTCAAAATTATTGACGGAAATTATTTGCGACAGCATCTCTAAATCCGTCACAAATCTGTCGCAAAATTAGTGACGGATTTGTGACAGAAACTATTTTTTTAATAAAAAAAATTGAAGAAAAAAACTTTTAAAAAAAATGCGCTAGCTAATCCGTCGCAAAATTAGCGATGAATTTGCGACGGAAATTATTTGCAACAGATTTGCGACGGATTTAGAGATTCCATTGCAAATCCATCTCAAAAATTGAGATGGATTTGTGACGAAAATTATTTTTTAAAAAAATTTGAATAAAAAAATTTTAAAAATTGCTCTAGTTAATCCGTCGCAAAATTAGAGACAGATTTGCAACGAAAACTATTTGTGATGGATTTGCGACGGAATCTCTAAATCTGTCGCAAATCCGTCGCAAAATTAGCGACGGAAATTATTTTTTTATATAAAAATTGAAGAAAAAAATTTTAAAAAAAATGCTCTAGCTAATCCATCACAAAATTAGCGACGGATTTGCGATGGAAATTATTTGCGACGGATTTACAGATTCCATCGCAAATCCGTCGCAACATTTGAGACGGATTGGTGTTTTCTATAAAATGAAGTTTAAAAAAATTTATCGCTATAAATAATTTTAATCTAAAACATTTAAAGTTACTTATTAAGGCTTTTTTTGTATAATTTTGTATACTACATACACATGAGTGTTCTTATCATAGAATATGTCCATGATTTTCTTACTAATATTGCTTATTGTATAAAATATTCTTACATGTTCTTTATAGATAATTTTACAAATTGAGTAATAAGGAGTTTCATTAATTATTAAGAAAACTTCATTAATATGTATGTATGTATGTATGTATGTATGTATGTATGTATGTATGTATGTATGTATGTATGTATGTATGTATGTATGTATGTATGTATGTATGTATGTATGTATGTATGTATGTATGTATGTATGTATGTATGTATGTATGTATGTATGTATGTATGTATGTATGTATGTATGTGAATACGTGTGTGTGTGTGTATATACACATAAATAAAATATTTTTTGTACATTATGTTTTTTTTATCTCTAACTTAATTATTCTTGAAAAAGAATTGATACGAATTTAAAATAGAATGTAATATTTTTGTATAAAAATATATGTGTGTATTAAAATTTTTTTAAAGATATGATATATATTTTTTCTTTTTTTGATAACAATAGCAGTGCAATTAACTATATTACCATGCCATTAATAAATAAGAAAATTTTAGTAATTATGTGTGTGTGTGTGTGTGTATTTATATGAATATATATATAGATATATATGTATGTATATGAATATGTGTGTCTCTATACATATAAATAAATATTTGTGTGTGTGTGTGTGTATATAAAAATATAAAATATGAATGTGTGTGTGTGTGTGTGTACTTTAATATATATGGTGTGTGTGTGTGTGTGTGTGTGATATGTATATATATATATATATATATATATATATATATATAAATTTGTTCATATATATTTGTGATTTTGTTTGTATATGTGTGTGTCGGTTATATTGTGTATGAATTTATGCATATATTTATTTATATATATACATATATATATGTAAAAATCATTTAATAAAAAAGATAGTATATAAATATACAAAAATATTTTTTTTAATTTTGAATAATATAGTTTTATATTGAATATAAATATACAAATTTTTGTTGTGTATTCCGTGGTTAATCTATGATTATTTGTCACGAAATCACAAAATTACTATTAATTCCTGACAAATTCGTGACATTTTTTTTAATTTTTTTTCCAATTTTTTTACGATAATCTACCAAAAAAAATAAAATAAAAATTCAATCACTTTTCTTCTTCCCCCTCCTTCCTTCTTCCCTCCCCTTCCCACCTCCCCCTACCCAGATCTGCAAGTTCACTGCGCACCACCCTCCCCCGCAGCCCCCTCTCTTCTTGCCACCACCCCCGCCCCCCTGCACTACCCCGCGTGACCCCCACCCGCCGCCCCTGCCCGTGCAACCCCCTCCCCCAGTTGTCTCCCCTTCCCCCCCCCGCGTGGCTCTTTCCCCCCTTGCCCGCGGCCGTCCCCCCTCCCCCCGTCTCTCTTCCCCCCATTGTCGTCCCCCCTCCCCCCATCTCTCTCCCAACAACAGCTCTCCCCCCTCTGCCCACTGCGGTTCCCTCCTCCCGCGGCTATCCCCCTCCACCCCGGCCCCCTTCTCCCCCTCTCCCCACCTTTTGCCAACCACCCCCCGGCCTCCCTTCTCCGTTCCCCCCTCCATCCCATCTCCCGACAACCCCATTTCTCCTATATTGTTTTCAATTTCTGCCCACAACACTTAAAACCTTCTTCTTCACACTCCAAATTCGGAGCATTCTCCATGAATTAGAGAATCAAGAAATTCAACCAGAGAAGACTAAGGTTGAATCCTCATAGCATATCAGAGGCCTTAGTCATCATTCAACATCAGTCTCCAAAACAAGTAAATATCATTCTTTTTTTAAACTCTTACATCGTCTTTGATTTTTAGAACGCTAGTAGCAGGTGATATTTTGTAATGGAGAATGGAAGAATATATTACATTGATTTGTTTTCGTACAAGGATGGGATAAAAATTGTAATGTGGAGATATATTTGGTATAATAAGTAGTTCAACGTGATATAGGACATGTTTATGTGCTTAGCAGTGAATTTTTTATGTGGTATGTGATGTATATTACAAACAGTGAATTTTGTTGATTGTTAACTACTATGCTCACTATTAATAGTATTTAGTACTATGATAATTATTAGTTCTTATTACTTGTTGACTAATAAAACTGCTATTCCATAATATTAATACTTTTATTCATATGTTTATCTAATATTATTGTTGATTGTTTATTGGAATTGCTATTTATTAAATATTAGGGGGGCAAAAAATTATTTTCAATATTATATTAGCATTACTACTAATATTATATTAGGGGGGCAATTTTTTTTTTCAATATTATATTATCATTACTACTAATATTTTTTTATGACATTATTTTTTAATATAAAATTGTTTGATAATAATTACTATTTAACGTTTAGTAGTACACTGCATGTCAATAACTAGTATTTACTATTTGTTAATGATAAGTTGGCTACCAACAGATACCAACTGCATCTTTTTTTTCTTTTTCTTCTTTAAACTTATATGAATGGATCCCCGTGAGTGATGGATTATCATTCCTCGTGAGTAATGGGTGATCATTCCCCATGGGTAATGGGTGATTACGCTTACATTAGTCATATTGAATAATTGTTTTAACAGTTAATATTTTTTTTTAATGTTGTTGATTTTGTGGTGGCTTGGTGCCTAGAAAAGTCTAGTATATAGGGGAAACTCTGCCGAAATTCCTAATGAAATTTGTACTGGTGGTTGTGTTTATGGTTGTTGGTTTAACATTAATTTTGATTGTTAGTTGGTGGCTGAGTTGGTTGATGCTTCATGGTTTAAATCTAGTTGCTTATTGAGGTATTGTCAGAGAAGTTAATAATTTTAATTATGTACTAAGTATATTGGGTGTCTATATAAACATGATTGGGAAACTGATTGGTGTTTTGCAACGATGATTCACCATCACAAGCCAACGTATGATGCACGATAAAGAAGTATATATAAATTACTAAAGAAGTATTTCATGAAACATGTAGTTGGCTATTCAGGTATTTATAATTGTTTAAAGTAACATGAAGATGATTACCCTTAAGCTTTCCTAAACCTTTTATGCAAACATGCATAAACTCACAGTTAAACCTCTTTATCGCATAATATGTTGAATATATAGATGGAAGATCGCAGTTGGATGTATAGAAGGCGGTTGCCCGGTAAAGGGTTTACTACTGAATTTAAGCAGGGGGTGCAGGGATTTATTGCGTTCGCTTCATCGAATTCTAAGTCTGGTAAAATTAGATGTCCTTGCACAAAATGCAAGAACATGCAATTTGACTCTCCGGACCAAGTTGAGATCTATTTGTACAGATTTGGGTTTGCTAGCAACTACCATCGGTGGATTTGTCACGGTGAACCTTACTATGTAAATCAAAGCATGTCTACCTCAACATCTAGTACAGTTCAAGTTGATTCAAGTTCTAGAAATCCGTATCTGGAAAAGATCATTGATGCGGTGGGCCCTAATTTTAATTTAGAAAGACCGTTGGATAAGCAAGTTGAAGAACCTCCTAACAAAGAAGTGCAGATGTTTTATGATATGCTGGGGGCAGTAGACACTCCCATATGGGAAGGGTGTTCGAACCACTCGGTGCTTTCGTTAGTTTCAAGGCTACTAAATGTTAAGTCTGAAAATAATGTATCTGATAAAGCTTTTAACCAAGTTGTGCAGCTTATGAAAGAGATGGTTCCAAGTAGCAACAAGAAACCTGATGACTTTTATCAAATGAAGAAGTTAGTATCTGGGTTGGGGTTGCCTGTTCAAAAGATAGATGTATGCAGTAATGGATGCATGCTTTATTGGAAGGATGATATCAATTTGAAAGAATGCAAATTTTGTAGACATGCTCGGTTTGTGCATAGAAAATGCCGAAAAAAAAGAAGGGTTAGGCTCGAGATCCCTTTCAAAAAAATGTACTACTTTCCGAGTACACCAAGGCTGCAGAGGTTGTATGCATCTAAAACTACAGCTGAACACATGAGTTAGCATGCAAAGGCTATGGTCGAAGATGGAAACATGAGCCATCCCCTAGAGATGGTGAGGCTTGGCAGCACTTTGACTGGATTCATCCAGATTTTGCAAAGGAAGTTCAGAATGTAAGATTAGGACTTTGTACTGATGGTTTCTCGCTGTTTGCCATGTCAGGAAAGCAGTATTCATGTTGGCCAGTTATTGTCACTCCTTATAACCTTCCACCGTGGTTTTGCATGAAAGATCCTGTGATGTTTTTAACAATCATTGTACTGGGACCAAAGAATTCGAAACATAAAATTGATGTTTATCTTCAACCATTAATAGAAGAATTAAATCATTTGTGGACTGAAGGTATTGCTACATATGACATAGCAAAGAAACAAAACTTCCATATGCGTGCTGCACTAATGTGGACTATTAACGACTTTCCTACCTATGGAATGATAAGTGGATAGAGCATAGCTGGAAGATTAGCGTGTCCATATTGTATGGAGAGGTTAAAGTCTTTTCATCTACAACATGGTGGTAAACACTCATAGTTTGACTGCTACCGCCACTTCTTACCCATGGATCACCCATTTCGACGGGATAAAACATCATTTAAGAGAGATAAGGGCTCTGATATGTTACAACCTATTCTACATCCCACTGGGGATGACTTGTGGAGTAGTATTTGTCAGTATTCAAAAATAACAGAGTCAGGAAGAGAACTTGGGAGATCGGAAGGTAGATATGTGAGTCATAATTGGGCTAAACGGAGTATTTTTTGGGATTTGCCCTATTGGTGAACGCATTTGGTTCGTCATAATGTTTACGTAATGCATAATGAAAAGAATGTGTTCAATAATGTCTTCAATATAGTTATGGATGTGAAGGGCAAGACTAAAGACAATCTGAAGGCCCGTTGTGATGTTGAAGTATATTGCAATAGGCCAGAACTACATGTATGTAATGTTGAAGAAGGGAGGATAGTAATGCCTAAGGCATGTTACACGTTGATGGTAGAACAAAAGAAAATGTTGCTTGAGTGGTTGAAAGGATTAACTCTTCCAGATGGTTGTGCATCGAATCTTTGTAGATGTGTTGATTTTAATAAATTGAAGATGTCCGGCATGAAAAGCCATGATTGCCACATCTTCATGGAAAGATTACTTCCGATTGCCCTTAGAGAATTCCTTCCAGCTAATGTTTAGGGAACTTTGACAGAATTAAGTTTGTTTTTTCGGGACATTTGCGCTCCTAAATTGTATGTATCTTATATGATGAAGTTGGAGCAAGAGATACCGGTTCTTTTATGTAAGTTAGAGAAGATTTTTCCTCCAGGTTTTTTCGATGTTATGGAACACCTCTTGGTTCATTTGCTTTACGAAGCAAGGGTTTGTGGTCCTGTACAATATAGATGGATGTATCCTTTCGAGAAGTAGTTGTCATTTTCCAAATTATGCTACGGTTAGCTGTAGTCATTGCATAATACTTATTTAGTATCATACTTTGAATTATGCTAGGTTCTTGCTTCGTTTAAAGTTAAAGGTGAAAAACAAGGAACGAGTAGAAAGGTCAATTTGTAATGCTTATCTTGTTAAGGAAACATCTACATTCTTCTCCTATTACATTGAGGCAAATGTGCAAACAAAATATGTATCCATGGCTCGCAATGATGAAGGTGTAGTCGGGCGAGAAGTAGATGAAGCTTTGTTGTCAATATGTAATATTTATGGGAAGATATTAGGAAAGATTCAAACTTGATTCCTCTCTCATGAAGAATACAAAGTGGCAAGAAATTATATATTACTTAACTGTGAAGAGGTCCAACCATATATTAGGTGAGATGCTTGCCCCTCTGGTTGATATTAGAAATAAGATCCATTGCTAATTGTGTCATTTTCTTCTCTACAGTGAGTTCACATCTCGTTTACAATCTTCAATCCCAAACATTTAGGAATTGGATGTACAAAGAAGGATAGAGAATGAGTTCGCAGGATGGTTTATAGATTATGTATGCTATTCAAAAATCAGTTAAATTTCTTTACACGTGAACATATGTTGTTAGTTAATGTATTTCCACCCGAACATTTCATATGCTTTATAGTTGAATGATCCACAAAACCATGTGTCAAATATATGTTTGAAGAATCTTGCTTGGGGACCTTTGAGAAAAGTAAAAACATATACTAGGTACATTATTAATGGCTATAGATTTCACACCCACGAACACGCCGAAGGAAAAAAAACAGTAAATTCTGGAGTTTGTGTTAAGGGGGGGGGGGTGAAAAGGACTCAGTAGTGAGTGATTATTATGGGGTTCTTAAAGAGATTATTGAAGTAGAGTTTCCTGGTAATCCATCACAAAAAGTTTTCCTGTTTAAATGTGATTGGTTTGATTAAACAACAAATCGTGGTGTTAGAATACATAAGGAGTATAAGATTGTTGATATTAATTGCAAGAGGAGCTATCCAAAATATGATCCGTTTGTGTTAGCTCAACAGGCATCTCAGGTGTACTATGCCTCATATCCAGGATGTAAAAGACCAAGATCCGATTGGTTAGCTATGTGTAAAGTAAAAGCTCGACATGTGATTGATGCACCTGTGATTGATAAATCTTACCAAGAAAATGTGGATATTCACAATGCAATGAGCATTTCCTTAGTTGTTGATCTTGGTTCCTTAGCTCATGAATCAGGCACAAGTAATTTGTTAGATGTTCAAGAAGAAGGATTACTTAGGGATACAAATGAACTCAAAGATGAGGATGAAGATGAAAACGAAGGTAACTGGAATACAGATAGCACGACAGAGATGGAAGAAGAAGAATATATATCAGAGGATGACTCGAGTGATTAAAGTACATTTATTATACGTTTGTGATGTAAAGTTTAAATAATTCATGATGGTTGCTTATATTGTTGATCAATAATCTATGTTAAAATTTCATGTTTTACTAATTTATTGAATGATCAATTATTATACCATTTTTTGTCCTTTTTATTAGCTTAAATATAGTTAAGTACGAGTCAATGCTAATTATTTTCTTTTCCACAGGTGTTCTTTGCCTTTTCATAGGTATGCTTCCCTTTTTTTTTTTTTTAAATATAGTTAAGTGTTAGGGAAGACTCTAACTACTTTCTTTTCCACAGGTGTTCTTTGCCTTTCCACAGGTATACTTTTTTTTTTTTTAAATACGGTTAAGCATAAGTCAATGCTATCTATTTTCAGCTTAACTGGTGTTCTTTGCTTTTCCAAAGATATATTTTTTTTTATCTAATATATGAACTGGATCCCCGTGAGTGATGGGTGATCACTCATCCTGGGTAATAGGTGATTACCCTTAAATTAATTATTGTTGTTGACATTGACTTTTTATTATAGATGTCTTCTTTGTTATGATATAAAACATGCATAAAATCTGTATAAAAGAACACACATTTCATTATCTGATGGCTTTGATCCATTGACAAAGAAAGAATCATGCACTCGCCCTTCAAAATGCTTGGAAAATGTTACAGACTTATGTGCAAGAATGAAGCCATTACGAAAGAAAACAAAAATAACAAACCTTTTCTTTCTCAAGTTGTATAAATGGCCAAGTTTTTACATATTCCAGTTTATCTATTAGCAGTTAATTTTTTGTTATGGAGAATGTGTTTTTTGATACAGGTTTTGTTGTACATGTTTTGTGTGTTTAATGTGTTGATGATACTTGGAATATGTTTGAATGTGGCATTAATGCTTGGAAAATGACCATTTTATAGGGGAGACTCTGTCAAATTTATTTATAAATTTGCATTTATAACTTGTTCTACATATATATTACAAATATGTTTGAAATTTAAATAAATTTATTTCAAAATTAGGATGTCTGGCGATGGACAGTCTTCTGGAGGTGCTGGAACAGACAACATACCCATCCTCCTGACACCATATCACCATCACATGCATTGCGCCTCTCCGTACCACGAACGATTTCTGGTTCACCTTCACAATCAAGAGGTGCTTTTCCAACAGACGCTCCTACTTCTGCATCACACCATATAAGATCACAGGCTACAGACGGCAGACCTATGATTATTCCTTGAGGAGATGGGTGTGTAATTTATAATTATTGATTGATTTCCAATTCAGTATATCTTCTTTAATAATCATATTACTTTCCTTTCTGGTATACAAAATTAGTTTGCTGGTTCAGATAAATGTGTGAGAGAGATTCAAGGCATATTCAAGAAACAATTCAATGGTTTGTACGCTACATACTCACATGTCCTGATACACGTTCAGGACATGTGGTTTGAGGAGTGGGGAGTATGTTTCTTTTACTTTCTTACAAATTTAATCTCATGTATATGTTATTGAAACTTATATGCTCAGGTGTCATTTGTTGTATTTGCAAACAAATTTACTTTAAACTGTTAATTTAAACTTTAATGGTGATGGTTTACTATAATTGCAGAAGTTATTTCATTGGGCTCCTGAGCATGGTCCCCATATATAGAGAAATTGGGAAAGGAAGTGTGCAAAAAGGCTTTCCAATACTTTGTTGAAGACCCGAAAGAGCACGCCTGCTAATTCGTGTCCAACTTGGATTGATCCAACTAATTGGTCGGAGATGAACAAACATTGATTGGATCCCAAATATCAACGAGTCATGCAGTCTACAAAGCAAAATCGGTCTCGTAACGATGTCACTCACACAGGAGGTTCCATCTCTTTCATTGAGCACGAGGAATGCATGGTAAATTCAATTTTATTAACTTTTGTATATTTCATAATTGTCAAAATCATGCACTCGCATTCGAAATAATATTCTTTTCTATTAATTTAACTATAGAGGAGACGTGAAGGGGACATATTTAGCTATCTGGACATGTTCAAAAAACTACATATGTTCCAGAACGGGAAAAGACAGGGTCAATTTGTGGCCGAGCGTCCACAGAAGATATTGGTAAAAATAATTTATTCTTACATTACTTATTGTAATAGGTCTTCTTTTAATTTTTATAAACTCGCGTTATTTCAGGAGGAGGTAAATGTCACCAAGGAGCGCTACTCTCAAATGGAGTCCAGCGGGTCTGTCGACTCCATTGCTATGCCAAATGACAAGGCCATTATCATTGAGGTAGCTGGTGGATTCAACAAGGATCGTGTCTACGGATTGGGATCAGAGGCTACTCGCATTAAGGAGCAGATGCATGTGTCTCATTTATTAGGATCATCTTCATCCACTCCTATTGATGTTGACAAGATAGTTGAGACTAGGGTTCAGCAGAGGATTCAGGGGGTTGAGGATCGATGGAGTCATTGAGAGAGGAGTCGCGAGGATAAGTACAAGCACCGTGAGGAGAGGATTAAGAAGAATTTTGAACATAAAGTTGCGGGAATCACTTCTTGGATGGTAGTTATGTCCGAGAAGATGAGGGTTGCTATGCCATAGCTGTCTTCGGTATTTGAGGACGAGGACATGGATGAGGATGAGGACGAAGACGAAGACGATGATTTATTCATTTCCCCACTTGATCATCACTCCGACCCTAGTACTGGGTTTTATGGTCCTCCCGCTCCTCCTTCAGCTAGTGCTCCTAATCCTTTAACTACATAGCTGTATTTTAAACATTATTTATCTATTGTGATACTTATATGTATACACATGTTTGGATTATTGTAGTTTTACTTTATGATTTGGCATGCAATTTATTATTGGTTTCGATGTTTTATTTGTTTTATTAGATTTTATTTGTTTTATTAGTTTTACATTATAGATTTGATATTTATGAGAAAAATTGCTTAAATATTTGTCACAAGTTTTCTAAAATTAATTTATTTTTAAATTAATTTTGAAAAATATTTGTCACAAGTTGCTACAGATTTACGACGGATTTTTTATTATTTTTTTTGAAATTGCAATTATTCCATTGCATTTGTGACAGATTTTTTAATTTTTTAAAATTGCAATTATTCCATCGCAAATCCATAGCAAGTTGCTACGAATTTGCGACGGATTTTTTTATTTTTTAAATTGTAATTATTCCATCGCAAATCCATAGAAGTTGCTACGGATTTTTTAATTTTTTTTTGTTGTAATTATTCCGTTGTAATTCCGTAGCAAGTTGCTACGGATTTGCGACGATTTTTTTAATTTTTTTAAATTGTAATTAATCCGTCGCAAAACTGCATCTTCCACATTTATTTGAATTTTGAAAAATCCCATTGCAAGTCCCTCTTAAGTTGCAATGGATTTGCGACGGATATTTTTTCGTTTATTTTAAATACGTAATTATGCCATCACAAATCCGTAGCTCTTTGCTAGGGATTTGCGACGGAATTATTTTCCATTATATATTATCCATCGCAATCTCCTACGGATTTGCGACAGATATTTTTCCATTTTATTTTTATCCATGAAAATATTCCGTTGCAAATCCGTCGCTACTTGCTACGATTTTGCCACGGCCAAATCTCTGGTCAACCAAATTACATTTTGCTACGGATTTGCGACAGAATAATAGAAAAATAAGGATTGTACAAAAGAGTCTATGAACGAAGAAGAAGGAGGTTTGTCTATAAGTGCTTTCTTTTAACTTTGTTTTCTTTTCTTGAACAATGATATATTGATTGTTTTATTGTAATTTGACATTGTTTTCGGTATTCATGATTTTTAGAGTTTCTTTGATCTTGATGCGTTCAGACTTGGGTATAAAAATCATACAAAACTAAGCACATTCCCAATCAAGTTCAAATTAAAATGTTAAACCCAAATCACACATATGAGTAAGCGTACTCATCATTAACTGAGCATAGGGTCAAAATAAGTGTCGATCCTCAAGGAACAAGTAAACATTAATTACCCTTCTTTCATTCTTTAACCGACTCGATAAAATGAAAAACAAATAAAAATAAAATAAAAATAAAAATATGTATATGTCAAGGATGTAGATTTATGTAACTCAAGCCATTGTTTAAACAAACATGATCTTAAAGAACTTAACCATTATCATAACCAATCATTCTCTTGGCACCATGAAGGATGAAGGTAAACTCACTTTGATGGTCAATCCGTGAAATCACTATCTCGTAGATAAATTAGAATCACTTGGTTCGTCTCAACTAATTCATCCAAAAGACACATTAAATACAATCCTTGATTAAATTCCCTTGGTCTCGGTGAATTTAGAACATGAAATTAATCAATGAACCCTTGGTCTCGGAAGACATCAATTAATCTTCAATTACCAGTTCTTAAACAATCAACCCTCTTTGTTCTGGTAAGTCAATTGCCAATAGAATATGAAACTAGTAAATCGAAATACCCATCAATCACCTTTGGTCCAGCAAGTCAATGGATAGAATCAACTAACTAATCTCATAATAAGCATAGGTAATTGAATACCAAGAATAATAACCAATTAATTAAAAGATCAAATAACTCTAGAAATCATGAATATCTAAAACAATGTTAAATTAAAATAAAAAAATTAACATATCATTGTTCAAGAAAAAGAAAACAAAGTAAAAGAAAGAACTCATAGACAAGCGTCTTTCTTCTTCCTTTGAAAACCTTCTTGTACAACCCTCCTTGAACTTTGAAGAATTCTCCTTGGACTGAGTGATTTTCTATGATGATGAATGAATTCTCCCCTTTTTCGTTGCATTTTCCATCTATTTATAGGCTTAAGAGATGCCTAAACTAGTAGGTACAAAGTTCTTGGCCGAGTAGAAGTTGAAAGCTGCTAAAACTCTTCAGATTTCCAAAAACGCGTAGAAAGATCGCAGCACCGCCTCAAGGACATACCACAGCCGGCGCCGCCTTGGTCATTCGGAGATGGCGCCGCCTTAGTTCTGTTTCTCCACTCGTCCACCGATTTTTCTCCAAATTGTGCGCATACGTTCCAGAGTACAGCCGACGCCGGTTCTAGCCTTGCAGTCGGTGCCGCCTCTGCTCTGCTTTGCGACAATTTTGCTTTGTTTTACCCAAAATCCTGAAGTAATGACCAAAATACCTTTCCAATGGTAAAATCTCAAATTATGAAAGAATATGACCAGTTGTTTCACAAAACGTATTACAAAAAAGCCTCAAATAACTAAGCAAAGTATAACCAATTTAGCTCCTATCACATTCCCCCACATTTAACTCTTTACTTGTCCTCAAGCAAAGTATCAAGAACAAGTAGGAAAAACACAAGGTTTTAATCACTCAATCAATTCCAAAATCATATCTTTAATGATTTCTTTATTCATGAACATAAAACATATGATACTAAATCTTTCACAGCTAATGCAAGACTTGTGTAGTGAAAAATGACTTAGTAGAACCATCTCAATACTTTACAATATTCTCAAACCATTGGAAAGAAGTCAGTTTAATAAGAGTATGCATTCCGTATGCTTACTTTTCATACACTCTCTCCACTAATCCGAGACATATCATGATTCTACTTAGATCAAGTAGGACTTTTAAACTTGTAATGTAAGGCTAAAGGTTTGTAATGTGGCTTAGCAAACGAAGGATATAGGAACATCAAAAGTCAAAGAAAAATTGAGAGTAAGCAAGAAAATGATACCCAAAGTAAACCTATAATTCCCAACTCTTCTTGCTCTCCTATTCCACGAATCAATCAAACCATAATCTTATATAACAACATTTATGTATTTCAAGCAAATCTTGCATTGTTGTTCTTCTTCTTTCTTTTCTTTCACCTCTTCTTATCGTCAACTCTTTTCCTCACAAGATCACTCAATTTTCCAGCAATGGTGTCAAGTGTTTTATATGAACTTACTTTTACAATTCACTCACTAACCTTTTTGTGATCTTTTCCATTCTTTTTTTCCACTGCTTTTTCAATTCCCTCTTCTTTTTTTCCTCTTTTGTTTTCACTGCTGCTGTTATTTTCTTTTTCACTCACTTTTCTTTCTAGTAGCTTGTTGTTTTCTCTGTTTACTTCATCTCGTTTCTTTTTTTCTTTCTCATCTTTTTCAGCTCACCATTCTTTTCTTTCTCAACTTTTTTCAACTTCTTCCTTCCATTCCACTTCATTTCTTTTCCTAGCTCCACTCGTAATTGATCCATGACTGAAAGTAACAAGTCATGATCTCCATCCCTGTATTTTTTCCAACATACATATACTTTCATCCTTCAAGAGCATAAAGATTTGGAAATTATACAAACTCTCAGCATAAGAAATGGACAAAATATCATGATGGGTTTTAAAGAAAGAAATCACCAATTTCGACTCAAAATAGGCACTAGGGATAATATAACAATAGGTAGGCTTGAAAAGCTCAAACTATCCAAAGAAGACCTATTACCGTCATCCCTAAGTTAAATCATGAATGTCTTTCTTATTTCGCCTCGAGAGGTATTCAAGTAAGTTTTAGAATGTTCCATGAATTTTAGATAAAAACAAGTTTAAGAATTATGCACAACATTTGATCAAGAACTACTTTGTCCAAGTGAGTGAAAAAAGTCATGCATAAGCTATCAATGATCTAGAACATATGCTCTATAATCCATTATAAAGACATGCACTATATATAAAAAATACAGCTTGAAATTGAAAATTTTGAAAAATCCCGCATGCAAGAATATGTATCCCAAGAATATGTATAGAAGAATTGTCAATCAAACCACTCCTCCACACTTAAACTGGACATTGTCCTCCATGGCCAAATAAATATAACCAATACCATGGGACCAAACAAAATAAAGGAGAAGAGATAGAAAAAACAAACTTCCATTCATTGTGGCGTACAAGAACTGAATGCATGAAAAGGGAGGCAGCATCAATGTACCTAAAAAAAATACAAAAGAAAATACCAAAGCATAACAACTAGAAAAGAAAATAAAGCAAAGACAAATGAAATAGAGAGATAATGAAAGGAAAGCTAAACTAACTAAAACAAAAACATGAAAAGAGAAAGGAAACAAAAACAAAAGTGAGCAAGAACGCATCATCAATCCTCCACAGCATCATCATCCTTATCCTCCTCCTCATCAACGAGTGTAGAGGGGCCTGCACCATCATGTGGCCTAGGAGGCTGTTGCATCAACTCAGTCAACTGCTACTCCATGGTAGCTTGCCGTCGTGCCATATCTTCCATAGTACCCTGCAAGCATAGGAGCACCTCCATTTGCTGGTCGAGGTGCCCTAGTACGGTGGTCTCAAAGTCCATCCGGGAGTGGGACTGAGAACGGCTAGCTCTAGCACGTGCCGGTGGTGGTGGCTGCTCCTCCTCTGCTATAGGTGGCCTTTCTTGACCGGGATGTTGGACCTCGAAGGGTGAGCCATTTCTTCAACTCCGGGCTGTATTTGTATCCGCAACTCATAAGAGTGTGCTCAGTGACCATATCGTGCTCAGTGGTAGCCTCCATGAGTTCTCCCTTAAGACTCACCCCAAAGTCCTTTAGAATCTTCATTATAACCAAGGAAAAAACAAAGGCTTTTGTGGAGAGACGGTGATGAACAATCTCCCTAATAGATTGGATGATCAAAGGAGCAAGAGGGATAGGTAATGTGTTCATTATCCAGTGTAGAATATAAGTGTCAATAAGCCTAGTTTAATTGAAACCACTAGCATGGGGAACAACATTAAACCCAAACATATACACCAGCGCACGAAAGTTGGCTGCCAAGTCATTGTTGGAATAAAAGCTGTTAGCTTGGAAGACATTATGCTTATATAGGCCTAGGGTTGCTCGCATCCTCTTAACATCCCAATTCGGGTCCGAAAGAATCTTTTGATTATTCACATCAATCCCTTGCCAAGTATCATCATCATAAATTTGGAGGAGGTGAGATAATTGGTTTTGAGTGATGACAATAGGAACTCCTTTCACTCTTGTTTCAATATGCGGGAGATGTTTATTACCCTTGTCCGTCATATTAGCATAGAATTCCTTGATAAGCACGGGGCAAAACTTCCCTTTCAATTGCACTGTGGATCCCCAACCTAGTCGTCTAAACATCATTCCTAATTTAAGTGCCCGATCTAAGGTGGGGGAGAAAGTACGCTCAACAATAATCTTGTTTGAAGCTCTCCTACTATACCATTCCTCACAAGAGGCATCGACAAACTCAGTAGGTCTAAGAGATAAAGGATCAATAAATGATGGAACTGAGGACGAAGAAGGTCTTGCCCTTTTAGATGGTCGACTCCTTGCTCTAGACATGGTCACAGAAGGAATGGAGTACTAAGAAGAGAGAACAGATACGCTCAATCACTGAAGAGAGTATAGCTACCCCTACACAGATACATCTCAAATTTCACACAACCCTCAACCAAGCTCACAATCCACAAACCACAACTCCTTCAATGTATATCAACTCCAACACCCAATTCAATCAACCACTTTCACCCAATGCAACAAAACCTATGAAGGGCGCTTGTTCTAAGTTTCTTGGAGTGACCCCATCTTTTGGCATTTATGATTTGGGTGCCCTTCTCCACAGAAATCGCAGTTGACATTTAACACTTGGCCTTGAGGCATCACCAACTACTCCATATTTTGGGTTAAGGCGTCTACCTTTGCCTCTAATACTGCCACAACATCCACTTTGTGTACTCCTTGCATATGGGCCTTTGACCTTGCACTTCCCCAAAAATAGTCATTAGAAGCCAAATTTTCAATAAGCTCAAATACCTGTTCCGGGGTCTTATGGTTGATGAATCCCCCTGCAGAAAAGTCCATCACTTGCCGTGTTGCAAACGTAAGGCCATTCAAGAAGATAAGCATTTGCATCCCCAGCTCGAATCCGTGGTGTGGGCATTTTCTTAACATTTTCTTAAATCTCTCCTAACTTTCATATAAGGGTTCAGAATCTAGTTCTTGGAAGGCGAAGATTTCATTCCTAAGCTTGGCTGTCCTAGCTGGAGGGAAATATTTGGCAAAAAAATTTTCAGCTAAGGCATTCCAAGATGTGATGGAACCTGTAGGTAAAGACTTTAACCACGATTTAGCTCTATCTCTCAAGGAAAAGGAAAAAAATCGTAATTTAATGGCATCTTCAGAAATACTATTCATCTTGAAGGTATCACAAATCTCAATAAAATTGGCTAAATGAGCATTGGGATCCTCTTCCGGTAACCCATCAAATTGAACCATATTCTACACTATTTGAATAATATTCGGTTTTATTTCAAAATTATTGGCATCTACCCCAGGTCTAGTGATACTTGAGCCTGAGCCCGAGATTGCGGGTTTCACAAAGTCGTCCATAACCCTCCTATCATTCCCAGCATTATTCTATTGAGCACCATCCATCTCGACAATCAGATTCCTTTAAATTGTTCGGTGAATTTTTGTTAACGTCCCCTCGATTTCAGGGTCAAAATCGACTATCTCGTTGTTGGATTTTCGGGTCATGTACCAAGGGTAATACCTAAGAAAACAAGAAGCAAGTTTAGAGATATAATTAATGGTTAAAATAACACAAATACAAAGTTACAAAGTTAGAAATACAAACTCAGTCTAAGTTAGTTGGTTAAGTTAGGTTAGATTACAAGGTTATACAAGAATACATGAAATACAAAAGATAGCACCGTTTTGCAGAAAGAATAAATATACATATTTACCTATTGACATATTTACATATTTACATGGTTAAATCAGCAAAATTCGAGTTTTCATGCTATTGTTCCCCGACAACGGCGCCAAAAACTTGATGCGTTTAGACTTTGGTATAAAAATCATACAAAACTAAGCACATTCCCAATCAAGTTAAAATTAAAATGTTAAACCCAAATCACATATATGAGCAAGCGTACTCATCATTAATTGAGCATACGGTTAAAACAAGTGTCGATCCTCAAGGAATAAGTAGACATTAATTACCCTTCTTTTATTGTTTAACCGTCTCGATAAAGTGAAAAATAAATAAAATTAAAATTAAAAATAAAATAAAAATAAAAATATGTATATGTCAAGGATGTAGATTTATGTAACTCAAGCCATTGTTTAGACAAACATGATCTTAAAGAACTTAACCATTATCATAACCAATCATTCTCTTGGCATCATGAAGGATGAAGGTAAACTCACTTTGATGGTCAATCCATGAAATCACTATCTCATAGATAAATTAGAATCACTTGGTCCATTTCAACTAATTCATCCAAAAGACGCATTAAATACAATACTTAATTAAATTCTCTTGGTCTCAATTAATTTAGAACATGAAATTAATCAATGGACCTTTGGTCTCGGAAGACATCAATTAATCTTTAATTACCAGTTCTTAAACAATCAACCCCTTTTAGTCCAGCAAGTCAATTGCCAACAGAATATGAAACTAATAAATCGAAACACCCATCAATCCCCTTTGGTCCAGCAAGTCAATGGATATAATCAACTAACTAATCTCGTAATAAGCATAAGTAATTGAATACCAAGAATAATAACCAATTAATCAAAAGATCAAATAACTCTAGAAATCATGAATATCTAAAACAATGTCGAATTACAATAAAACAATTAACATATTATTGTTCAAGAAAAAGAAAACAAAGTAAAAGAAAGAACTCATAGACAAGCCTCCTTCTTCTTTTTTTGAAAACCTACTTATACAATCCTCCTTGAACTTTAAAGAATTCTCCTTGGACTGAGTGATTTTCTATGATGATCAATGAATTCTCTCCTTTTTCATTGCGTTTTCCATCTATTTATAGGCTTGAGAGGTGCCTAAACTCGTAGGTACAAAGTTCTTGGCTGAGTACAAGTTGGAAGCTGCTAAAACTCTCCAGATTTCCAAAAACGCGTAGAAAGATTGTAGCACTGCCTCAGGGATAGACCACAGTCGCCGCCGCCTTGGTTCTGTTTCTCCACTCGTCCGCCTTGGTTCTGTTCCAGCCTTGCAGCCGGTGCCGCCTCTGCTTTGCTTCGCGACAGTTTTGCTTTATTTTACCCAAAATCCTGAAGTAATAACCAAAATACCTTTCCAATGGTAAAATCTCAAATATGAAAGAATATGACAAGTTATTTCACAAAATGTATTACAAAAAAGCCTTAAATAACTAAGCAAAGTATAACCAATTTAGCTCCTATCAAATCTCATGATTAATTGATTGTTATTCTTGGTATTTAATTACTTATGTTGATTACGAGATTAATTTGTTATTTCTTTCTATTAACTTTCTTGGAAAAAGGGGTTAATTGCTAAGAACTAGCTAATTAAAGGTTAATTGATGTATGCTAGGATATGGATTCATTGATTAATTTCATGCTTTAAATTTATCAGGATATGGGGATTTAATCAAGGATTGTGTTTAATGCATCTTTTGGGTGAAATAGTTGAGACAAGATATGTGATGCTAATTTATCTAGAAGATAGTGATTTCATGGATTAGAAAAAAAGTGAATCTATCTTAATCTTTCATGATGCCAAGAGAATGATTAGTTATGATAATGATTGAGTACTTTAAGGTCGTGTTTGTCAAAATAATGGTTTGAGTTACATAATTCTCCATCCTTAACATGTATATATTCTTTTATTTTATTCTATTTTCCTTTTTATTGTTTTTCACTTTATTGAGTCGGTTAAACAATGAAAGAAAAGTGATTACTGCATACTTGTTCCTTGAGGATCGATACTCGTTTTAAACCCTATGTTATGTTTAATTATGAGTACGCTTGCTCGTATGTATAATTTAGGGTTAACGTTTTAATTTAAACTTGATTGGGAATGTACTTAATTTTATATGATTTTTTATACCCAAATTCGTACACATCAGGTGGAAAATTAGATGTCCATGTTCAAAGTGTAGGAATCGAAAATTCTTAAGTGTTGATGATATAAAGCTTCATCTATGTAAGAAAGGATTTCTTCTAAATTATTATTAATGGTATTCCCATGGGGAGCCATATATCTTCCCCACAGAGCAAAGAACTACTGGTGAGTTTCTTAATGTCTGTGAAACGGACCCTAAGGTAAGCAATCCATTTAGGGATATGCTTTTTGATGCAGATGGATGGGATAGGATATTGGATGAACATATGCAAATAAATGAGTTGGCTAATGTAGGTGCACAAAGTTTTATGATTCACTAGAAGCAGCAGATGAACTATTGTGGCCCGGGTGTGATAATCAATCCTAATTGTCCACGGTTGCCTGACTTTTGACGATCAAGTTAGATTACAACTTGCCTAAAGCTTGTTTTGATGCTATAGCACAACTCATAAAAGATGTTTCACCTGAAGAAGATAAAATGACAAAAAATGTTATGTGGCAAAAAAACTTGTCTCAAGTTTGGGGATTCCATATAAACAAATTAAATGTTGTATCAATGGGTGTATACATTTTCAGAAAGAATATGAGCATTTTATAGAATGTAAGTTTTGTAATCATCCAAGGTGGAAACAAAAAAAAAAAAAAAAAAAAAAAGGGAGTTTGGTTGTGGAGAAAAATGTACCATATCCAAGAATGCATTATCTGCCATTAACACCAAGATTACAATGATTATATGCAACAAAAGCTACTACCCAATATATGAGATGGCATGCAGAGCATAAAACTCTTCCTGGGACAATTAGTCATCCTTCTGAAGCAGAGGCTTGGAAGTCTTTCAATCATGCACATCCTTTATTCTTTGTCGAGACTCGAAATGTAAGACTTGGACTTTACACTGATGGCTTCACTCTATTTGGCCAATTTTGGTAAACAGTATTCCTGTGGGCCTGTGATAGTAACTCCTTACAATCTGCCACCTGGGATGTGTACGAAATCACCGTACATGTTTATAAGTGTTATAATTCATGGTCCCAAAAATCCTAAGAAATAGTTAGATGTGTATTTTCAACCTCTAGTAGATGAGTTAATATAGTTATGGAAGTACGAGTTCTAACTTATGATATTTCACTAAAGTGAAATTTTCAAATGAGGGCTGATTTGACGTAGAAAATAAGTGACATTCCAGCTTATGGCATGTTGTTTGGATGGAGCACGACTGGTAGATTATTTTATCCATAATGTATAGAGAAGTCGAAGGAATTTAGGCTTTAGCATTCTTGCAAGCAAAGTTTTTTTTTTTTTTTTATTAACATCGACAATTTTTGCCTCTTGATCACCCATTTTGAAAGAATAAAAACTCATTTAGGAAGAATCGAATCGAGGAATCACCACCTCCACAGAGACTAAGTGGGGATAAAATATGGGCTCTGTTAGCAGTAAGGGCTTTCTTCTATGTTTTGATTTATGACAAACATTGATAAGATCTAACTTGTTAATCTATTGTTATAGGGCATGCTTGACCTTTATTCTTCAAAAGTCTTCAGATATGATATATTGGCAACTCCTTCTTTGCTGAAATCAAGAATAGAAGATCGAATGAGAAGATTAAAGTATGTGGAGTTACATATCAAAAAAAGTTCTTTATGAAGAATGATAGACTATGAAATGTTATTGAGCTATATCTATTAATTCCTATGTCTTCTTATCTTTTGATTCATTTGACTTTGCCTTGAAGTTTCAAAGAAGATGTTTTTAAAGTTTTTGAAATTCACAAAATTTTGGATGGAACAGTTTGAATCCAAAAGGTTCGTCTAAAATCCTGTAAACTGGGTTGAAAAAGTTTTTGTCAGGTTAGTGCCATTTTAGACTTACCTTTTGGATGCATCTTCGTCCAAAACACAGATGAGTTTAAACAGAAAAATTTATAGCCATTTATTTATGACCATTGGCACTCCACTTTTTAGCTGTATAAATAGACCTTAAAGTAAGATTAGATGCAAGATTTTTGAAACACTCATCTTAGAAACATTATTGCTGAATATTTTTCAAAAATCTCCTTTTATCTAGCTTCAAAGTGAGTTCATTGTGTATCAAAGATAAAAGTATTTGCACGTTGTATCCTAGTGAATATCTGCTCAAGTAAGTGAGCTTATCTCTTTTCTATTGATATTCATACCTCTGTTGTAGTGCAAGGTTGTGGTGTAAAACCCATAGGGGTGAGCCTTATGTTGATTTATGTTCAAGGTTGTGGTGTAAAACCCATAGGGTTGAGCCTTGTGTTGATTTATGTTCAAGGTTGTATGGTAAAACCCATTGGGCTGATACTTGTTTTATGTTTGTGTCAAGGTTGTGGAATAAAACCTAGTGAGGCGATCCTTGATGTGTTTGTGTAACTGAGAGGTTGTGGAAAACCTAGTGTGGTGATCCTCTCTTGTATGAGAAATAGTTTCATTAAGTAAGGTTAATGAAATAGGGTTGAAAAACCTTAAGTGTGGAACTTAAGGTAGTGGACGTAGATCATAGTTGATCAAACCACTATACATCTCCTGTCACATTTTATTTAGTGGTTCATGTACCATTTTTTTTTTTTTTTTTGTTCTTTTACTGTCTAAATCTGGATATAAATCTATGAGTGCTTGGATAACTTTCTATGCATCTATAAAGTCAGTCCAAGCATCTTGGTGATCATCACTATTCAGCATTTTAGACAAACTGGAAAAATTGTTTTTGCTTGCCAAAAACCTTGTTCACCCCCCTCTAAGATTTTTCATTTGGTATCAGAGCTTGGTCTACATACTTTTAGTTTAACAAGCTTGTAGAAAAGATCTTAATGGCAAGCTCATCCTCTCTTCCATATGTTGAAGAGTTTTCAACAAATCGTCCTCCTTTGTTTGCTAGAAGCAACTATACTTTCTGGAAAAATAAAATGAAAATTTACGTGTGTTCTATTAACTTCGAGTTATGGAGTTTAATAGAGAATGGTCCTTTTATTCCATCAAAGATGATTGATGGCATAAAAATACCTTAATAGAATGATGAGTGTAGTGTGGAAGACAATGCGAAAATGACTCTAAATTTTCAAGCTATGAACATTTTGTGTTGTGCACTAGATGCGACTGAATACAACTGTGTTAGTGGTTGTGATTTAGCCCATGATATGTGGAGATTACTTGAAGTCACCCATGAGGGGACTAACCAAGTCAAAGAATCAGAACTGGGGCTTTTAATTCATGACTATGAATTATTTACTATTAGGCCAAATGAAAGCATCACTGATATGTTCACAAGATTTACTAATATCTCAAATGGTCTGAAAGCTTACGGAAAGGTTTATTCCCTTGGGAAATAAAATCGGGAAATTCTTAATGCTTTACCAAAAAGCTGGCAGCCTAAAACTCTTGCTGTAGAAGAATCCAAGAACTTAAAACTCTTACCTACTGAAGAGTTGATCGAATCTTTTTTAACTCATAAGAGGAAGCTTAAAAGATTTCATAAATCTGATGATCATGATAGAGGCAGAAAAAAGATTGCGCTAAAGGCTGAAAATGAAGATGGAGAAACAAGTCTTTCAGAAAGCAGTGAAAGCATGGAGATGGACAATGATGATTTAACAATGATAGCAAAGAAATTCAGAAGGATGTTCAACAAAGGAAACTACAAAAGAGGAAGGAAACTTATAAGAAAGAAAGGACAAACCTCTGGCTTCAAACCTCAATGTTTTGAATGTAAAAGCACGGATCACTTCATGGCGGACTGTCCAATTGCAAAAGGTAAGAAAGGAAAAACATTTAAGAAAAAGAAAGACTTGAAGGTAAAGAAAGGTAAAGGATTGATGGGAGCTTGGGACTTAAATGAAGCTGAGTCTGAAGATGAGGAATCTGAGGAAGAAACTACAAACATTTGCTTCATGGTATTGGAAAATGAGGTAAACCTTTCAACATCAGACAACATGTCTAATTCGCTTATATTTATGATTGAACAGCATGTTGATCCTAATGAGCTGTTATGTGATATGTTTTATGAATTAAAAAAATTGTCCAGAAAAAAATAAAGAATTGAAATTGAAAAATAAAAGTTTGGAGAAAGAAAATGAAGATTTGCTGAATAACTATAAAATGTCTCTTGAAAAACATACGTGTGCTATAATTAAGAAAGATGTGATCATAACTGTCTTGCACAATGTATCTTTGGAAAATAAAAAACTTGTGTGATAAAATTCAAACTCTTGAATGCATGGTTAGCACTTTTGATGATATGAAAATTAGTGTAAATGATCTTACGAATTGCATTGAAAAATTCACAAATGGTAAAAGCAATCTGGAAAAGCTACTCGGAACTCAACATCTTTTTGGTAACCAAAGTGGCTTAGGATATAAACATGAGGATAAAGATAAAATTTGCAAGCCTAGATTTGTTTATGCTGGAAATTGAAGTGACTTAGGATATAAACATGAGGATAAAGACAAAATTTCCAAGCCCAAATTTGATTATGCTGGAAATCAAAATGGCTTAGGATATGAACATAAGAATAAAAACAAAAAGAACAAGTCTTAATATGTTAAACCCACTTCTTCTTACAGCATACACAAAGCATGCACATATTGTGAAAAACCAGGACATATAGTTTCAAGATGCTTTATCAAGAGAAAAGTTGAAACCGATGAAGTTACATTCTGGAAAATCAAAGAAAATGTTACTAACCTTCATGGACCCAAGAAAGTGTGGGTACCAAAAATCATTCCTTCTGCTTATGTATAGGCACGGTCTTTAAGCTTCACCAAGTGGTTCTTGGACAGCGGTTACTTAAGACACATGATTGGAAATGCAGCATTGTTAGAAGATATTCAGACCACAAATGAAGGATTCGTTACATTTGGAGACAAGAAGAAAGGAAAGATTCTCAACATTGGTAATATTGGTAAAGGTTCCTTAACAATTATAAAGCAAGTTTTACTTATTGATGATTTGAAATATAGTCTGCTTAGCATTAGTCAACTATGTGACAATGGTTGCAAAGTAATTTTTGAAAAAGATTCTTGCTCTATACTTAACAGTGGAAATCTCGAAATCTTCTTTACTGCCAAACGTATGGGAAATGTATATGTGTTTTATTTTAATGATCTTGTAGCTAATAGAATTAGATGCCTATCCGTTCATGACAATGATGGTTATCTTTGGCATAGACGATTAGATCATGTATCATTTGATTTGTTAAACAAACTGTCTTCAAAAGAACTTGTTAGGGGACTGCCAAAAATGAATTTGATAAACATAAAATCTGTGATGCATGTCAGTTTGGGAAGCAAATAAAAACTTCTTTTAAATAAAAAAAAAATGATTTCTACCTCAAAACCATTCGAATTAGTTCATATGGATTTGTTTGGACCTATGAGGACTGCTAGTCTTGGAGGTAAGAAATGGGCATATGTACTTGTTGATGATTTCTCTAGATATACCTGGACCTTATTTCTTAGACAAAAGGATGAAGCCTTTTCTGAATTTTCAAAACTGATAAAGCACATCAAACTCGATTGGATGCAAACTGATTTCTATTAGAAGTGATAATGGCAAAGAATTTTGTAACAATGAATTTACTCACTTCTGTGATGAAAATGGAGTCTTTTATAATTTTTCAGCAGCTAAAACTCCTCAACAAAATGGTGTTGTTGAAAGAAAAAATCGGACTTTACAAGAAATGGCTAGATCAATGCTTTGTGAAAATGCTCTTCCAAAATACTTTTGGGCGGAAGCTGTTAACACAGAAGGCTATATAATAAACCGAGTTATGTTAAGACCATTTTGGAGAAAAACTCCATTTGAACTTATGTTTGATAAAACTCCTTCTATCTCTTATTTTAAAGTATTTGGATGTAAATGTTTTATCCTAAATACAAGAGATAATATGGGAAAATTTGATAGCAAGTTTGATGAGGCCATATTTCTTGGATATTCTTCCAACAAAATGGCTTATAGAGTATACAATAAAAGAACACTTTGTATGGAAGAATATGTGCATGTTGTATTTGATGAATCTAACATTTATACTTCAAAAAGAGATGATGATGATATAGGGAATTCAAATGAATTTAAGTTAGAACATGTTAAAGCTCCACCATTAGATACTCATGCAAAAGAAGAAGAGATGGAAGAATTGCAGATTGAACATGAGATAGAATAAACTGAAGATTCTGCAAATCATCAACTGCCGAATGAATGGAAATACAAATCAGGTCATCTAAAGGAACAAATTATTGGAGATCCAAACCATGGAGTTAAAACTAGACGGTATTTCGTTGACAACTTTGCTCTTCTTTCAAACATTGAACCTAGCTACATTGATATTGCTTTACATGATGAATTTTGGATTATTGCCATGCAAGAAGAGCTAAATTAATTTGAAAGAAATCATTTTTGGAAACTCGTCCCTAGACCTCATGATCGACCTTTTATTGGTACAAAATGGGTTTTTAGAAATAAGATTGATGAAAGAGGCGCTGTAATCAGAAATAAAGCTAGATTGGTTGCCTAAGGATTTAATCAAGAAGAAGGCATTGACTATGGTGAAATATTTGCACCTGTTGCAAGACTGGAATCTATACAAATGTTACTTGATTTTGCATCCTTCAAAAATTTCATGCTTTGTCAAATAGATGTCAAAAGTGCATTTTTAAATGGCTTTATTGGGGAGGAAGTATATGTTGAACAACCTCTAGGCTTAATTCATGAGAACTTTCCAAATCACGTTTTTAAACTTTCTAAAGCTCTTTATGGATTAAAGCAAGCTCAAAGGGCTTGGTATAAAAGACTTAGTGGATTCTTGATCTCGAAAGGATTCTCTAGAGGCTTGATTGATAATACCTTGTTCATTAAATTTGACAACCCTGATGATTTACTGATTGTTCAGATCTATGTTAATGATATTATTTTTTGTGTTACTAATGAATCTTTGTGCAAGATGTTTGCTAAGACTATGTAGCAAGAATTTGATATGAGTATGATGGAAAAACTAAACTTCTTCTTCGGATTGTATATTAAGCAAACTAAGGATGGTATCTTTATAAATCAAGCTAAGTATGCCAAAGAGTTGCTCAAAAGATTTGGTATGAATGAAGCAAAAGAAATTAGCACACCTATGAGTACATCCATTAAACTTGATCATGATGAAAAGGGTAAGAAAGTAGATGAGCATACGTATAGAGGCATGATTGGGAGTCTACTCTAACTTACTGCCAGCCGACTAGATATCATGCTTTAAGTATGTCTTTGTGCTCGATTTCAATCTTGTCCAAAGGAATCACATTTATGTGCAGTTAAACGCATACTTCGATACTTGATTGGCACATATGATTATGGATTATGGTATTCTCATACTAATACTTTTGATCTTATAGGATATACTGATGCAGATTATGTAGGGTGTAAAGTTAAAAGAAAAAATACTAGTGGCCATTGTCAATTTCTTGGACACTCTCTTGCGTCATGGCACAGTAAAAAGTAGGCTTGTGTATCCTTATCTACCACTGAGGCTGAATTTATTGCAGCTAGGAGTTGTTGTGCTCAAATCTTATGGATGAAGAATACGTTGCTAGATTTTAATCTTAATTTTAATTGTGTACCTATATTATATGACAATACAAGTGCTATCAACCTATAAAGAAATCCAGTGCAGCATTCGAGGACCAAGCACATTGAAGTTAAACATCACTTCATCCGGGATCATGTGCTCAAAGGTGATGTATGTGTTGAATATATTTCAATGGATGAACAACTTGCAGATATATTCACTAAACCCCTAGCTGAAGATAGATTCAACAATTTGAGAAGAGGTTTGGGAATTATAAGAATTTAATAACTAACCATGTGGTATAAGTCTTCTTTGTGCAGGATTTGGGAAGAAAAGGGTTTTGGAAAAAATGTTCTATATCCAAAATACCTCGTCCTCTGTTTTGGACACAGTATTAGAATCTAATTCCTAATTCCAAAATGCATTTCAGGAAAACACTCTTTTGGATGATAACTTCGGATCAAGTTTAGTTCCAAAATCCATCACTAATATTCTTCTTATTCCGATTTTGAATTTCAAAAAAATTGGTTTGCGCATTTTTCCAAACTCCTCAGAAAAACTTATGTTTTCAAGGCACTTTATTCTCACATTTACCTAGACATTCAAAGCAATCTGGTTTTCTCTCTTTCGAAACCCTTGTAACTGTTCTTCTTCTAAAAATCATTTGTGCTTCTCTTCTTCAAAAACCAAAAGCCCAGAAAAAGCCTCAATCCTTCAATGGCTAAGACTAAATCTTCCATTCCAAAACCAAAGAAAGGGTAAAAATCATCTCCCGTGATAAAGAAAAAGGCTTTGGGTTCAACAAAAACAAAGGCAAAAGAATCTTCTCCTCAATCGCAGTTCTCTGCTTCTCACTGTGATTCGTCAGACTCTTCTTCAGAACAAGTGAGTTCTACAAATCAAGTACCTCGTTTTCTTGATTCCAAATGTGAGACTGAATACAATGACTGGGTTTCAAGAAATCATACTGTTATTTTTGGTTATCGAGTTAACCATTCTGCCTTTCTGAACTTGTCTAATGTTTTGGATATGTTTGATCATATTGGGTGGGGTAGCTTATTATCTATTGATGAGAAAACGTATAACCCTCTAGTCTGGGAATTTTATGCAAATTTGAGAAAAGGGAGATTGGAAGAAACTGAAGGAGGCTTTATGTCAAGAATAAAGGGCAGAGAAATAGAATTTGATCATAGACTGTTTAACAGAATTCGTGATGTTAGAGATGCTGGGTTTCAGTACTTTGAGCTAAACAAGTTTCCTGAGGGAAAGGAAATTTTTTATTTGAAAAATTTTGAAAAACTATTCACTGGAGGGAAAAGTTTCGAAAATTCTAGAAATAGGAGTTCTAAATGGCTGAATGGCATTGGTAGGATTTTGCATCACATGGTGTCAACCATGATAGTCCCTAGTTCTGGCCATAAGACTTCTATTAGTACTCTGCAAATGGTGATCATATTAGCTTTAGCTGAGGGAAGGCAAATAAATTTTGGGTTTCTGGCAACCAAGCTTATATTGCAGTCTTGATGTAACACCCCACTACCTAGGCCCAATAGGGCCGGGGATGTCGCCCTATCCAAAGGACAAGAGGTCTTTATAACTAGAACACACAAATGAAAATAAAACAATACTTGAAAATTTAAACTTATTACAATCCAAAAATTCAAGAACAAATCAAAAATAAAAGGTTTACTATCCTCTCTCAAAGCAATACATATAATAAATAACATAATGTCTTCAAAGCAGATAACAAACTACCTACTCATCTCCACAGCAGGATCGTCTTGAAAACATGGCACAAAAGGTGATAAGATAAAAATCTCAGTAAGCCCATGTGTGCTTTAAGTGTTTCAGGTAAAACATTTCATGAATGTAGGTTATGAAAATTACATAAGAGAAAGTGCTGGCAAGCGAGAAATAAGGTTAAAAATAAAGAGTGGCATTTTTCCTTTTCAAACCATACATGTGCACAATAAATACAACCACTTAAATGGGCAGCCATAGGTTACCACACGTTGGGCCCCATGACCATATAACGGTCAGAATGCCACACTTTGTGCAGACTAACAAAAGGTAGGTGATCGGCCTACCGGGTAAGATACTCATCCTTCTCTACACCTAAACAAACTGGTTGTCCATTCCGGAAACACACAGTCCACTTGACTGAACTTGCTAGCTCGGACCGGCATGACTAAGTAGTACTGTCGTTTCTCTAAGTTGAGTTTATCTTCTGGAGGTGGCCTCCTGCCAGAAGACTCACTCTTACTCTTCAAAATTAGTACTACTAGCCTATCCTTATTGAATACTCAATGTTGATTGCCCACTTGGGAGAAAATGGATAAAACATTACTTTGTTTGGAAATAGCAATTAAGGTTTCTAAAATTCGTGTCAAAGTTGAGTTTTAGAAAGAGTTTAGTGTTTGAGCAAAACTGTTTGTTTTATAAATGACTTGTTTGACTGAACAAGAAAGAAACAATCCTTAATTACCTTTACAAGAATGAGTGTTCATCCACTCTGTGTTTGGCTTGCCATAGTAATCTTTTGTCATCAAATAAGTTTATGCAGGAGCTTATCTAATCCTTTGCTTGCAAATTCACCAATCTTCCAAAGCTAACCTAACCCCACCTGGGGTAAACAAAAGTCATATGGTAATACTCAAGCTATATTCACTTCCATAAATAATCTTTGTTCAACTTATTACAATCATGACTCTAATGTCCTAATCTTTAAGGCTAGATGATAAGGGGTTTTATAAAATAAGTCCAGCTTAATAAGTGAAAATAACTAAGGGTTGTAAAATAATTACTAATAAGTTATAGGTTCAAATACAAATCTTGAGTGTTGTTATTAATAAATAAACTAGGGTTTAATTGATGAAGAATCCTAAGTCCTAGATGATATTATTAAAATAAATAATAAATAATTACTAATCTCTTAATTAATAATTAATAGATAGAAAATAATAAATAAATTTTATTAAAATTTTGGATCAATAGATGATAAATAAATTTAAATAGTATTTATGAATATATGGCCTACAAGATTAATATTTTACCTATTATTATTTATATAAAAGGCTTTATTTTATTATTATTATTATTATTATTATTATTATTATTATTATTATTATTATTATATATATAAATATTAACATATATTATCTTTAATAAAAGATCTCATTTATTTGGCTAAAATACTACTATTCCATTTAATATTCTAATTCTAACTTCCTAGGGTTTTCGAAATCTTTGGAGGAAATCATAATATTAATTTTAATTAACGTAATAAAATTGGCTAATTAAAATAGCTTAGGATCAACAAGGTCATGATCATAATTCCTATTGCTAATAAGAATCATGAACATATTCTCCAACATCAATCAACAAACTATTTCATTCATGAGTAAAAGCTTAAATCCATATCCACTAGCACATGGTCAAAAACTCTACTAAGCATAATCATATTCATGGCTTTAATGAAAATAAGAACATAATACCCTATTCACCAAAGGTGACATAATATCTAGCATGCTTAAACATCCAACCCACTCAAATCACGAAAACATGCATTGATCCACAAGAACTATCATAAAACTTAGCCATGGTAAAACATTCTCATGCTTCAATCTCAACTCCTTCATACATAAGCACATACTCAATCCCCAATCATATTCCATCCTTTTCTAACAACATCTATGAGACATGATTTTAGAATTAAAGAGAGGGTTAAAGAGAAATACTTGGTTGATGACAATATTGATGAAGATTCAAGGAGATCCACACGCTTATGAAGCTTGATTCATCCAAGAAGGAAGAAGAAAAACGGCCATGGTTGAAACAACCATTTTGGCCGAGAGAGAGAGAGAGAGAGGGTATTAGTATATCATGTTAAAGATTGAAGGAAAAGAAGATGAACAAAATCGTTCTTGGTTACCTTGATAGAGTTCTTGAAACTTCAAGAAAAATTCTGGTTTTGATTCGTTAGTAGATTTTTGTTTTCAATGTTTGATGTTATAAAATCTAGAAATGGACTCTAGGGGGTGAGTAGGTGTGATCTGGAGTTCTTGGAAGGAATTGAAGGTGTTTAGAGAGGTCTTAGGCTTGAAGAAAGCTAGTGTGTGTTCTTGGTGTTCTTGGTGAAATGGAGAGAATTGGAGAGAAGCTGTACGAAATTGCTGGAAGGTGTTGGCCGAATAGTTTAGGAATTCTTGTGATTTGATTTTTAGATTAGGGAGAAGAGGGAAATCTGGTCATTTGAATTTCAAAAGGAGTAATTCATGGAGTGAATTAAGGTAGAAGATATGGTAGAGTGGTTTGATTGATGGAGGTTCTTTGGAGATGTAATAGCCGACTGGTTTGCTGAGGTTTTGCTGAGATGAATAAGCTTTTGAAGGAGCTAAAGGGTGGCCAAAATGTTGAGTTCAATGGTGGGAGGATTTATGGTTGTTGAAGCTTAATCCAAGGAAGTTTTCATGGAGCAATTTGTTGAAATTTTGAATTTTAGTTGGAAGCTTGATTGGAGTAATTGAAGGGGGAATTTAAGGAGTGGCTATGGAGTTCCATCGAGCAGGTCAGTGAAGAAGGGGGATGAGGTTCAGTTCATGGTTGACTAAGGTTAATTTCATAGAAAGTTGAAGTGATTTTCAGACAAGGCTTGAAGAGAGAGCAAGGCTGGAATTTCTGGTTTGATTTTTGCATAGCTTGCTGGAATTTTTGTGCAGTTTTTTCTGCAATGTTCCAGCCGACTTGTAGAGAGTTTGAAGGGGTATTGGAGGGTCCTTTAAAGCTGGTTTCCAGCCTTCTTTATGGAGGAAGGACAGAGCTAAATTGCTGGTTTGAAAGATGGAAGAAACAGCTTGGTTTTTTGCCTGCTAAGCTACGAAACTTGCCCTTTTTTTTTTTTGCACAGCTTTGTGCAGTCCGATTTTGGCAAAGGTTTTCAATCTTCAAGCTGAACAAGTTGGCCATTTTTCTAGCAGCAATTGAGTATGAAAAATGGTTGAAGTTTTCAAAAGCTAGACTGTCCAAGAAGCTGGAAAAATTTCAGATTGCTTTCATGAAGAAGATGAACACTTATGGAGTGGAGTTTTGAAGGCTTAACCGTGGAGACTAATTCTCTTGGGGACCTTCCTTAACCCTTCTCTATTTTCAGCCAAAACTCTATCCTCTAATAGCCATTTTCGAAATTCCAAGATCCCTAGACCTTGCTGAATTTTCTGGAATTAAAACATGGATTTTGATAAATTGAATAAGCTTAATTGGTGAAGAAGTTAAGGTAAGCTAGGGAATAAAAGGGTATGAATCCCTTAAGAATTCTTGTAGGGCATAAGAATAGGATTAGGACATTCCCTTCAGGTCTCCCTTAGGACAACACTTGTAATAACCCGCCTTGTCCGCCTTGCATAAGAAATTTGTGTAGAATAGTTTTGTTAAAAATGAAAATACATATAAAAAGAAATTAATGATATATCTTCCTTCTTTATTATCAATAATATCATTAAGACTACAAATTAATAATATTATTCATAGAATTATAATATAGCCATCACTAGTTCTATTATTATTATTATTATTATTATTATTATTATTATTATTATTATTATTATTATTATTATTATTATTATTATTATTATTATTATTATTATTATTATTTATTTTATTTCATTTTATCCTATTTTATTTTAGTTTATTTTATTATTATTATATTCATTATTCTAATTGTACTTTCTTATTATTATTATTATTATTATTATTATTATTATTATTATTATTGTTGTTGTTGTTGTTGTTGTTGTTGTTGTTGTTGTTGTTGTTGTAGTTTAACGATAATATTATTATTATCATTTTTATTCTATTATCCATTACTATTATTTAATATCAATATTTCTTGGTAATATTAAATTATAGTATTATTAAATTCAATAATTATATTGAATTATTATATTATTCTTACCATTATTATTTATGTGTGTGTGTGTGTGTGTGTGTGTGTGTGTATTATAACCAATACTAAAAATATCTTAAGTTATATTATATTATATATAAAGATATTTTAGGGGACCCACAAGAAATAAATGAAGATGGCCCGAAAGCATGATATTTTTGACCAAGATTAACCATTCTTAGACTTCCTTTAATTAAGCTAAACTAGATTAGGGTAAGTTAATTATGATTATGCATATATTAGTCCTAAGAAGTTTTAAGAATTTCTTTAAACTTTTAAAGAATTCTACAACCTTCTAGGATGATCCACAACTCTCTTGAAAATCCTAGAGAAGTCTAAAGACTTCTAGAATGCCAACTCACCTTAAATCTTTTACTATGACCAAAATAAGACCAAGAGGAGCAAGCAATATAACTAGGAGCAAGAGAGGAGGATTCTAGCCAAGGGAGAAGGCTGGGAGAAGAGAAGAAAAATAGAAAAGTGAAGAGAAGAAAGGAAAAACAAAAAGAAAGACTAAGGGAGGGAGAGAGATTTTCGGCAGCAAAGGAAGGAAATGAAAGGTGTTACAGCTTTGCCTTCATCTTGGAAAGGTAAGGGATTACTTCTCAAAAGCTAAGAGAATGATACTAGAAGTTGGAAGCTATTTGCATATGAATTTGTTGATGTTGAGTAATGAAAATATCTTGATTTTGTGATGGTTGTTGGTTGACCGGTTGAGTTGGTGATGAGATTAGCATGGTTTTTAGTTCATTTGAGGTGTATTGGAGTGATGGTATGCTGAAAATTTGAAAAGAAAACGGGTGGAAGTGATAAAGAAAACAAGAAAAGCCATTTGCTAGTAACAACTCACTAGCTTGTGTTGTTTGGAAATATCAAAGGAAATCTAAGTAGAGATGACTGGAAATTGAGCATAAATAGTCCTAAACATGTCCTAGGCTAGTTATAAAGGATTTGGAACAAGTTTTGTGGAGGTTGTGAGGGTTTTGAATGGCTAAGAGATCATGAACAACAAGAATGGTGAAAACTGCCAAAAATTTACTTGTTTGGTAAGCATAGAATAATTTATTTGTTTGAACAAAAGAGAAGTGTTGGGCATGAAAACCTATTAGAATAATTATTTTGGGATTCTAAATGAGGTATTGAAGGGTTTAAATGTGGTAGGATATGTTGAAGAAATCATGTGAATAAGTTAAAACAAGTTGGGCTTCTAAACTGTAATTTTGAACCTCCAACCTCGGAACAGTGGAATTAACTGGAAAAATGTACAAAATGGGATGGAGTTTGCATGTCTCACGATCTGAAATTGATAGAGGGATATCTTAGGAATATTATGGAAATAACCTCACCTTATTTGGACCTATATTGAATAAGTTATGTGAAGAATGGTAGAGGGTGGTAAAGCTGTAAAACCAGGAAAACCATCAAAAGCATTAATTCATTTATTTCTTTAAGCAAATTATAGAAACCTTATTATAACCATTAAGCATTTGAATCCATTAAGTAATAATATGGAGATATACTAATGGTGTAGGTGAATTAAGTCGAGGGAACTCCTTTTAGGGCTATACGAGTGCAACTTCGACTTAATATACAAGGTGAGTCCCTTGATTTTAAAACTATCATTGGCTATGTGTTTTCTAACAAAATTTAATGTTTCTCTGATATAAACTATGTCTTCTTGATATGATTGAAGTCTATGAATCCAGTCTAATTGATATTTACAAAATGTTTCAATAAGCTTTCTTTATGCTTAAAGGCTTCCGAGATGAAATTCATATAATTTTGATAGCTCTTAAAAATACCCCCTCGAGTGATGTAAAAATTTTAGAAAATGATATTTAGCCCCAAGAATGAGTTGTTTTGAATTCCCATCGAGGAGAATAGACTCCTTTCAAAGGAGTATATTGAATATGTGAATCAATGAAGACGTTGAGTACTCAGCGAGGGCTTTGACCTTTGTACTAGCTCTCGTTAGAGATAGATGAACCCAAATAACCCGGTCTAGTTATTGGGCTTATCTTACTTCGAATGGAGCGACAGGACAATGGAATTAGCCATCCCTGGCTAGCCGTTTTGAGCCCGGCAATTGCCTATTGTTTATGATGGTGGATTGTTCACATGATACCAAGTGGGGACACTCGGTGTGTTCAATCCCTTGTCACCTCAATGGTGATTGATGTCAGGATTGGGACCCCTGACTTATGGTGGCAAGTAAAAGATCCCTAAGTGCATGGTGAGGTACATTTGTACGCTGCTCACCCTTCCGGCATATCACGGGTGACGTGCTGTAAGGCGCAGTCCCTGGAATAAAGGACCGTGTAGTCGATGGCGAAGTTCCTTGAACTTTGCATGTGGGTCACACTTCACAAAAGGGGAAGAACCCGCATTTATTAAAATTGAGTGCCATATGTTTGGAAATCATTGTTTTTCGAATGTACATAATAGATTGAACCTAAATTTACCAATTACCACTGTTTCCCTATTATAAAATTTATTTCAGTAAAGAAATTGAAAAACGACTCTCTCTTCTAAGCAAAACACTGGCACACACAGGACTCACTGAGTATACCACTCACACGTATGTTTGCCTTTTTATTTTTTTTAGGAATTGGAGCTGAAGACTAACGACGATACTACCCGGACTTCGCCTCCAGCAGTAGATAGCGAATCTTTTAGTTTGATCAATGTGCATAAATGATGAAACTATTTTGGCTTGTGTATTTTGGGAACCATGATGATGTATCTATCGTGACTCTTATATATATATATATATATATAATGAAAGAGCATGTTTCATATATTACTTAAGTTTTGACTTTTACCTGCTTATCTTAAGTTCAATTCGTTATGAAGACCCCTAGCCTAAGATTTCAGTCGGGGCAACATCCCACCTAAGCTCGCCCCGCTATGACAGGATAAAAATATGGGGTGTTACAACACTCCTAGTTCTACTTATGGAATACAAAGGCCGAAAAGTCCAACCGTAAACAAAATAAAATTAATCATGCTAAAACTTAAATGATGGGATTTGAACTCTTAACCTTAGAAATTAATTCCAAAGCTCTAACCACTAAACCACAACAACTCTTATTCTTATTTTCTCTCCTAAATATTCTTCCTATTTAATCCACAAGCTATCTCCCTATTTTAACCTCAAGCAAAATTACCATTCTACCATTCCTACTCAATAAGCACAACTAAGATTTTCAGACCACAAATTATAATTCTAAGGCACATAAAACCATTCAAAAAATATATTTATACATGCAAGAAAATATGATATGCATCCCAAACCTCCTACTCTAGGGTTGGTTTTAGGTGGGGTTTCACACTCGAAACACATCAAGCAAGGCTCTTCCTTTTGGAAATCTGTTGACAAAGGTTTTTAAGTTCTGTTCCCTATGATCCTAGCAAAACAAATGTTTATAGTTTTGATTCATTTGAAAAGATGGGATATGTTAGGGAGGATAATTCATGGAAGTTATTAAGAGAATTTATAGGAAAAGAGCAGGAGAACCTGATAAAGATTAAGGAGGAAGGGAAGTCAGGAACAAAGAGAAAAATTAATGAAGTCTTTCGGGCAGAATCGTCTGCTAAAGGAACTGCTCCAGAATCTGGCTTGTCTGCAAATATTTTGGGTGCAATCAGCTCATTTGCTGAAAAATTGGATTCTCTTAGTTCAGAAATCAAGAGCCTTGGAAACAAACTTTCTGTTATTGAGCAAACTACTAAGTCATCTGAACATGAAAAAGCTAAATATTCTTCAGAGGACAAATTTAAATTGCCGGAGGACAAAAAGGATCCTTCTCTTGAATCCTCTCCTAAACCATCCCCTAAACCCTCTCCCATAAAGGAACCAGAAATTCCTCCAACTTTTCCCAAGCCCAAACCTTCTGGAAATAGACAGAAACATGTAGTTGTAGAAAGGAAATCAAACAGAATTGCTGGACAATATTCCAAGAAGGGTGGTGGATCAAAGGCTGAAAAAATCAATATCTCCTAGATAGCATTTTTGGGTAGCAAAATTGGTTGTTGAACAATTTACATTCTACACAAGTTGAACAATTTACTTTTTCAGTCATTTACATTATGTCTTCAAATAATTTCTGCTAGATACTCGTTTAAGTTTTTTTTTTCTTTTCTTCTCTATATTATGCTTATTATCCATCTGGTTATTTTAGTTGCATACTATCCATCTGGTTTTCTTCTACTCTCTTTCTGCTATGCTTCTTTTTTTATTGATGACAAAGGGGGAGAAAGAAAATGTTATTATCTGTAAACGTTATGGAATCTGCATAATAATCTGATATCATATATTCTCCGTGACTTTTGTATATGCATTCACTGGGAAAAAGAAAATGTTATTGTCGGCATGCATTAATTGATAAGGAGAAAATGTTAGGGGATCTGTATGTTGATTTGAGGAGAAAATGTTATGGGATCCGCATAATCGTTTGATATCATATTTTGCATAACTGATGTTGTGTAAACTGAATTTTTAGGCATGACCTTCATTCTATATATCTGAAATTGGACTGATAATGTATGATTATTTGGATCTAACTACTATGGAAAATGGAACCATTTTGAAAACTAAAACTGTTTGTGGGAGAAGAAAAGACTGTTGTATGAACAGTTATTGAATTTCAAGAAACTACATGAACTGTTATGAACTGAACTATTAAGAACATTGCTGATATGATTTGATTCACTATTTACTAAAAATTCTCTGAAAACCCCCTTTGTATGTGGCATTCATTTTTTTTATAATGGTATCCTTGAGAGTAGATTCTGTGATAAGATTTTCGTGCATTAAGTCAGGGGGAGTTTTGGACTCAGAATTTAGAATCCAAAACAAATGTTCTTATAAGTAGTATTACTGAATTGACAATATATTTTGGACATCTAAAATCCTTATCCAAAATGAATTTCTGAAAACACTTGTTCTTCCAAAATTATTTTGGATACACTTTTTTGGATAAATAAATCGTAACTTATGCTTTTCCCTCTTTTGTTTAAAATATTCACATAAGCATATATTTAGGGTGAATATTTTATCATTTTCTATCTCTATCAAATCATTCTGAATATTTAGAGATATGAAAGACTTTAGGATCATTGAGATATATTTACAATTTTTTTTATTATAAGAACTCTATGAGACCTACACAGTGAGATTTCATTTATTTGCACATTTTTCGTTCAACATGTTCTCTCTTTACATATCATAAGTGTCATGTTTGTCATTACTCAAAAAGGGGGAGATTTTTAGCCCTAAAGGCTTTCTTCTGTGTTTTGATTTATGACAAACGTTGATAAGGACTAACTTGTTAATCTATTGTGATAGGGCATGTTTGACCTTTATTCTTCAAAAGTCTTCAGATATGATATGTTGGCAACTCCTTCTTTGTTGAAATCAAGAATAGAAGATCGAATGAGAAGATTAAAGTATGTGGAGTTAAATATCAAAAAAAGTTCTTTATAAAGAATGATAGACTAGGAAGTGTTATTGAGGTATATATATTAATTCCTATATCTTCTTATCTTTTCATTCATTTGACTTTACCTTGAAGCTTCAAAGAAGATATTTTCAAAGTTTTTGAAATTCACAGAATTTTAGATGGAACAGTTTGAATCTAAAAGGTTCATCCAAAATCCTGTAAACTGGGTTGAAAAAGTTTTTGTTTGGTTAGTGCTATTTTGAACTTACCTTTTGGATGCATCTTCGTCCAAAACCCGAGTCCAAAACACAGATGAGTTTAAACAGAAAAATTTATAGCCGTTTATTTATGACTGTTGGCACTCCACTTTTTGGCTCTATAAATAGACCTTAAAGCAAGATTAGATGCAAGATTTTTGAAACACTCATCTTAGAAACATTATTGCTCAATATTTTTAAAAAATCTCCTTTTATCAAGCTTCAAAGTGAGTTCATTGTGTCTCATAGATAAAAGTATTTATGCCTTGTATCCGAGTGAACATCTGCTCAAGTAAGTGAGCTTATCTCTTTTCTATTGATATTCAAATCTCTGTTGTAGTGCAAGGTTATGGTGTAAAACCCATAGAGGTGAGCCTTATGTTGATTTATGTTTAAGGTTGTGGTGTAAAACCCATAGGAGTAAACCTTGTGTTGATTTATGTTCAAGGTTGTGTGGTAAAACCCATTGGGGTAATCCTTGTTTTATGTTTGTGTCAAGGTTATGGAGTAAAACCTAGTGAGGTGATCCTTGATGTATTTGCATGACTGAGAGGTTGTGGAAAACCTAGTATGGTGATTCTGTCTCGTATGAGAAATAGTTTCATTAAGTAAGGTTAATGAAATAAGGTTGAAAATCCTTAAGTGCAGAGCTTAAGGTAGTGGACATAGATCATAGTTGATCGAACCACTATACATCTCTTGTCTCATTTTATTTAGTGGTTCATGTACTTTTTTTTTTTATGTTCTTTTACTGTCTAAATCTGGATATACATCTATAAGTGCTTGGATAACTTTCTATGCATCTATAAAGTCAGTCCAAGCATCTTGGTGATCATCACTATTCAGCATTTTAGACAAACTGGAAAAATTGATTTTGCTTTCCAAAACCTTATTTAGCCCCTCCCCCCGCCCCCCCTCTAATGTTTTTCAGGCTCAAATGAAAGATTTGCCTACTATGCTTGAAAATAGTGGAAACGGCGTACCGAAAGGCTACAGGGAGTCTCATAATTGGGGCAAGAAAAGTATATTTTGGATTTTTCCATATTGGAGAACAAATCTTATCAGACATAATCTTAATGTTATACATATCATAATTTTTTTTTTTTTTGACAATGTATTTAATACTGTATTTGATGTTAAGGGAAAAACCAAGGATGGTGAAAATGCATGGAGAGATTTAAGTAAGATTTGTCGACGAAAGGATTTGGAGCTATCTGAAGGAGGTACAAAGAAGCCAAAGGCATGCTAATGTTTGGAAAAAAATGCTCGAAAAATCTTGTGTGAGTGGATCAAAGCGTTAAAATTTCCTGATGGTTATGTTTTCAATTTGTCAAGATGTGTGGATATGAAGGAATGCAAATTGTTTGGCCTTAAATCTTATGACTATCATGTATTCATGCTCCGGTTGATTCCTATAGCATTTCGGTATTGGCTCCCAGAAGCTGTTAGCAATGCACTAACAGAATTGAGCTTATTTTTCAACGATTTGACTTCTAGAATGTTGCATGATGACCAAGTACTTAAATTGGAAGAAAACATTGTTGTAGTCATATGTAGGTTAGAGAGAATTTTTCCTCCAAGCTTTTTTATTCAATTGAGTATTTGCCAATTCACTTATTGTTTGAAGCTCTAGTTGGGGGACCTATGCAATATAGATGGATTTATCCCTTTGAGAGGTCAATCAAATAATTCTTACTTTATTTAATGGCATTTATTTTTTGGCATGCCATTAATACTTTTTATCCTTATGTTCTTATACACTTTAAAAAAGAAGGTGAAGAATAAGCAAAGTTAAGGCTTCAATATGTAATGCATACATAGTTGAAGAAGTGTCAAGTTTTTGCACGCATTACTTTGAACCCCATGTCAAAACAAAGAGTAGAAGAGTCGATAGAAATGATGATGGTGGTAGTTCAGAGTTATTTGGTTCAAGAATTTCAACTTTTAGCTATGCTGGGTAGACATCAGGTGCTTCAAAAACCAGATTTCTATCAGACAAAGAACATGATGCAGCTACATTGTATATGTTGTTGAACACCGAAGAGGTCCAACCCTATGTAGAGTGAGCATTTATTTTTCTTAGTGATTACAAATAATGGGGGATACATAACTTCCACATTATTTTTTATATAATATTTAGATTGTTCAAGACTGAAAAACGTCTTCATTCCTCAAGAATTTCTACCTTTGACATCGAATTAGCATTGGAAAGAGAGTTTGTTCATTGGTTCAATAGATATGTAAGCATAATTCAACTTCTTAGGAACTCTTTTTTTTATTTAATTTAAATAATCAATAAGTGTTCCATGTTTTATGTCAACTAGGCAAATGATCCAACTAACAATGTTTCAAGTGAGGAAATAAAACACATTGCTTGGGGCCCAAAGAGATCTGTTCGCACATACTCATAATTTTTTTGTGAATGGGTACAACTTCCACACTATTACCCATAGTAAAGGGAGATCCACAACCAATAGTAGTGTGTGCATAAAAGGTTCAAATAGCAATGATAAAGACACAATGAATTATTATGTTATGCTAAAGGAAGTTGTTGAATTGGAATACCCAGGGTTGCCAATTAAACGAGCTTACTTGTTTCATTGTGATTGGTATGATCCAGTGCAAAATGTTGGCATGAGAATCCATAGAAAGTATAAAATGGTTTATATTAATCACAAGCGTTGTTTGAGAAAATATGAGCCATTTGCACTTGCACATCAAGCAAGCCAACCAAGTGTATTACATACCTTATCCAAGCAAGGAAAGACTCAGCGGATTGGGTGCATGCTTGTCATATGGCTCCAAGAAGACACTTAGAGATGGGGATAATGGATAGTGCACTTTAAGAGGAAGAAGTCCAAGCTGTAGATTTTGATATTTTGGATGATGAAAGAGATAGTCTTAGAGATCCCAATGGCACTTTTGATGAAGTGGATACTATTGACAATGTTGATCTAGTAGAGAGTGAGGGAGAGTTCATAAGTAGTTCTGATGAAGAAAAGTTAGAGTAACAAACAAATGACTCTAAAAAAGAACTAAGCAGTGATTCCAATTACCATAGTGACTAGCATGGTAGGATTAGATTATCTAGATTGTCTATAGTTATTTTATCTTATTCTTGCATTATTTGTGGTTTGTTTATCTCCAATTAATGTTTTCATTTATTTGTATTCTTTTAATTAAGTGTTTAATTAATATGTTTCATTACTTATTGTATTTTTCAGAAATGGTGCGTGGAAAGAAAAACCAAACTGGTAGGGGTTTTGGTTCCTCACCTTTGTCAAGGAGAGGACAAATAGTTCTTGGTGGCCCCTCAGTTGATCGATGATCATCAGCATCTACTCGAAATCATTTGATGCCTTTGTTGAAATCTACTACTTCAGTCACTGCAGCTACTGAACAGTAGCTGTCACCTGTTTTCGATGAGAATAAGGAAAACCATATTGCTGTTGATGAATGTGCTCAGAATACTCCTACTAACAATGTATATCATACTCCTCAAAATATTGATGCAAATGTTGATGCAGATGATACTCCTCTTGATGGCCCCGCTGATGTTATACCTTTTGATTGTCACCCCGATGGTACACCTTCTGATAATCATGCCCAAGCATCTTCTACTCCTGGTGTGGTGTAGCCATCTGCCTCATCTTCTGCAATTAATTCTCCATCTCAGGGCAAGATCTGTTGTTTTATCGAGGGAGATGAGTAAGTGGTTTCTCTTTTCTTTTACTGCATCATTTTTGCTGCTAGTTTATGAATTTGCTTCAGGGGTTTAAGCTTAGTGGTTTAAAATGGACATTATTTTAAGCTTCAAGGATAACATTGCAAGTCCTTCTAAATTATATCTGAGTAGTGGTTTGGTCTACTACTACAAATGATTTCAATAACTTGGAATACTTGGGTTGGATAAAAGGATATGTAACTTTTTCAGCTTATAAAGCCAAAATCTTTCTATCTCTCTCTTTTCATATTTTTATTTTTTTTAAAATCCACTCTGAAGATTGAAATCTCCCACCATAACTGGTTTTTCAATTTGTGCAAACTTGACTGCTCGTTAATCACCAATTAACATTTTCATTAAGCAATTTTGTCAACTAAATCTGCCATAGAAAGCAGAGTACATTCTTAGAAATTGTAATAAAACAGCTACTAATTGGCAACACATGTAATTTCTTATATATTTTCCTCCATTTCTACTCCTCTCCCTCTTTGTTCTTTTCTGTGGTAGAGGGGTATTCTTGCTGTACAAAATCATTCTGTTTTTATGATATAAAATTTTACTTGGTAAAAAAATTTAAAAATAAAAGTTGGCAATCTTTTTAGACTTCCCATTTTGTACACTTTTTTCCTTCTAAATCTTTAGGGTCTTTTACCTACTACTAATGACTTTTTCAAAGAAAGACAAATGATTTAGCACCTTAACTCTACCAAGGAGCTGCAAATTAAGAAATGGCAATTTATTCTTAAAAAAAAAGAAAGATAATCAGTAAAAAAGATGGTATCAAAATTTTTAGAAGTAAATGAACATACTAAGCAATAGAATTTTCAGTTAAGCATCCAAAATTTCAGAAGTAGAATCTCATCTCTATTGCTGGGTAAATATTAATCCAAACATAAAAAGAATATATCTACAAAGAAAAACTAAGAAATGCCACATGCATGATATAGTTGCACCCAAGTGCAACCATTCAATGATCAGTCAACATTATGAACCTGAGAAACACTAAAACAAAAGCCTTCATTTCTTGTTGAAAGCCTTCATTTTTTCTATGAAATGAAATGAATTATTATAGAATTTGATTCAAGTTCTTAAATTTCTGTGTCTTTAATTTCAATTTTTGGATCATCTCCAAATTTAGAATAATCATTACCATTGCCTAAAGAAAACAATATTGCTGCAATTAATGAGCATAGGAAGCAAAGATGAAACTGATTTTTTTTTTTTAATAAATGAATTTGCTACTTTTCTATATAACATAAGGGTTGTTTTTGTTAATTTTTTCTTACGTTGCAAAATCCTTTGCGAAAAAGATAAAGCTAAGAGGTTGCCAGGTAACATGCCTGCAGGTTCCATTCAACTAATCATACAATCAATGTTTCTTGGACCATATGAATCTTGGTCAAAGATCCCAAATACAATTAAGGATGTTTGGTTTACCGAGTGGATGGTATTTATTTCTTTTATTTCTTTTATTATAAGTGTTATATATTAATCATCTATATAATGTTTTGACAATTCTTATGGCTAATATGCAGAAATAGTTCCAATGGGATAGCAAATATGATGGACTTATTAGATCAAAATAGGACAAGAAAGGTGGCAAAATCTACACTTATTTGATGAACCAAGCTCGTAAAGGGAAAGTCTCACATGACTTTATGAAGGATGAAGACTATAACAAGCTACAAGTAATTTGGGATGGTGACAAATTCAAGAAGATTTCAGAGATAATGAAGGCAAATAGAAATAGTGATTGTGAAGGTTTAGGAGCCTCACATCATTCCGGCGGCTCCATATCGACGACAATGTACAAGAGAAAACTAGTAACTTTTCTTATTTTTAGTACTTCAATACAAATTTATGAAAATAACTTGTTCTAACGATACTTAGAATTAATATCTATATATCTAATGTACTTTAATACTATTTTATGATTAAACCAAATATAGGAGGGGAAATATCATGGGGACTACTCACACTCTGAATATATGTCTTCACACACACAACAAACACTGAAGATGAGGTTGAGCAAGTGCTTAAGAAGGAATGTCGAATGTTGCAGGGTGAAGACGTGGAGCATGAAGGCCCAAAACTTGTCTTTATTGACAAGCGGTTCGAGGAAACATATGTAAGTTTCATAAGTTAATAATGGTCATTAGTATTATTTATTCCATACTACTATATCCATTATATTTAGCAAAGTGTAATTTGAGCATGAAAAATTAATAATAATATGATCTTTAGGGGTTTATGCACTTACAAAGATTCTGGAAGTTGATTCTAGATTTACAGTTGGAATGGAAAGAAGAGTTTCATAGCATCTACCTTGTTAATCCAAAATATACACATTAGATTATTGTTCTCAGTTTTTTTTTTTTTTTTTTGCTAGATGATTACTGTACTCAATTACTATTATGCCAGCTTGCAATCTTAATCCTCTCAGGTCTTTTCAGCTCAAGTGAAGGCAGCTTTACTGCTTCCATTTTTCCCATCCAAAGTGGAAGACTTTGACGTGCCTATTTATTGCTTTCCATCCATATAGCCATTTTGTGGGAGTTTAGGAGGGGGGGGAGGGATGGTTGGACGTACATGGTGTTTGTATGATTTTTAGAACCATGCAATGATACGTTGAATACAGTGATACAGGTTGGAAATGTATGGCAAACCCATGTTTTGTGAGTTGTGGAACATAAATAATTTTGTAGTAGTCCAAGTTTAGGCCTAAAATGAAAAGGACGGTTTACGCATTCACCTTTAAGGCTGTCATAGTTAACCCAAGTCTTCTTCTATAGTGACATTTTGCTAAGTTGTGATGCACCGTTAGACTACTAGTCAAGAGTCTTGAGCCTCTTTCTCCAATAAGCTGCTTTTATCTGAAATTTTTAGTACTTGAATCCCAGGTCATCAAGAAAATTTTCTCGATTTATTTTTATATGAATCTTTCATTCTCTTTTGTGTGAATGTTGAAGCTTCTCTATTTTGCACTTGATTTCCTAAATCTTTATATGGGATGTTGAATGGCTAGAAATGATCAAAACTATTTCTCTAATGACTTGATAGCTCATCTAGGATGCTTCACATAGAACTGTATAATGCAAAGTACATGATTTTGCTTTCATAAAAATGCAATAAGATCAGGGTAGGGTAGAGAAGGAAAGAGTATATGAACTATTATTTGTTTTGCAGAAGATGAGGTTGAATAAAATTGACTAAAGTATATGAGGTTGACTAAAGATGAGGTTGAATAAAAATGCAATGAGATCAGGGTAGAGTGGTAGAGAAGGAAAGAGTATGTGAACTATTATCTGTTTTGCAGAAGATGAGGTTGAATAAAAATGACTAAAGTCATGGATATCTCTCCATCATTTCTAGTTTCAAATATTTTTAGTAAATTGATTGCAAGATTAAACTCTAGTAATGAGGTAAGCATTCTTTTGCTTCCTCCTAAGTAATATGTGAACTGAGGATTAATCTCTTGCATATAGTATATCTGAAATAAATTTGTTATGTTTTCTGCCTTTATTTGATGAATTATTTCTTCAATATGACGATTAGATGAGAATACCTTTGTATTCTATGAATGAATAGTTTATTTGTCATGTCATTGTGGTAAAATTTTTAATCTTGCTTTTTAGATTTACTTTTTGTTGAATTTACAAGAGCCTTAAAAGCTTTTAGATTCTTTACTATAACTACATCTGATAATCATTGAGTAGGAAATTTGTTCTTTTCGTAGTAAAATGTGTTTGTTATGCATGAACTATGAAAGGGGATGTGAGGGGAGAGGGGGGTGCATTATGGACCAAGTCAAAGAAACTTTTTTGATTGGAAAGATGACAAAATATTCAAATGATGGTGTTATTTTTTTTACTTTTTATGTTACAACCTGATGATACTAATTTTGATGGATATTCTTTGTTTTAAGCTTCACAATCACTAATATAGTTGAGATTTTCATGGTGTTTATTCTAAAATTCTTATCCATTTTTTATTTTGATATTTCTACATTTGTTTATGCGTTAGCGTTGCCACCAAGAAGAATTGAAAAAAGAGATGACATCACTTGCTAGCTAGACACTTGATGGGGAGTAGCCTCCACCAATAAACAAAGCTGATATTTGGTTGCGAGTTGTAGGCTAACCTAAGAAAAGGAATGCAGTTTATGTCATGGGATCCCGAAGCTCTAGTTGTCTACAGAAATCTACTTCACACAAGTCATCATCATCTTCATCCATTTCATCGGTGCATCCTTCGCAATATGTGGAGACAACTAACTTTCAAAATACTATAAACGAGTTAGTGCAAAAGGCTATTGACACACAGATTCAAGGAGTGTTGAAGACAAATGAACGATTGACAACGAAGGTTTCTTTGCTAACACTGAAGGTTAAGGACCTAAGTAGATCAAATCCACTAGCAAATTAATATACCTTCACTATGTTCCTTAATTGTATTCCTTGTTGTTAAACCTTGGACCTACCCTTCATCTCACTTTCATATTATGATAAACTTTTATGTTTAATTAAAGATGATGTTTGGTTAGGATTTGTGATATTTTGTGAGGGAATTATATTTTCTTTGAATTTGTGGAAGGATGATGTTTGTGTTGGATTTGTGAATTTGTGAAAAGATGATGTTTTGTGAATTTGTAGAAGGATAACGTTTATGTTGGATTTGTGGATGTGTTTTGGCTTTATTATTTTATAAATTTGTCAAATGCAGGTGTTTGGTTATATGTTCAGATGCACCAAAATTCGGCCAAATCAAAGAAAAATTACCAACTGAAAAATCAGTTGGTAATTGAATATAATTCAGTTGGTAGTTGAAAATAATTCGATTGGTAATATATTAAATAACAGTTAGTAATTTTCAAACCAACTAGCTACCAACAAACAATTTAGTTAGTAATTTACTAATAAAAAATTACCAATAGATTTTAAATTAATAAAACAATTGGAAAATTACCAACTGAATAGTTGGTTAGTAAATAAAAAAAACTACCAACGGGAAAAAAGAATTAGCAACTGAACAACTCGGTTAGTAATTTACCAACAGATTTTAAATAACTAAAATAGTTGGAAAATTACCAACTAAATGTTCAGTTGGTAAATAAATAAAACTACCAACCAGAAAAAAAATTACCGACCGAAAGTTAGTTGGTAATTACGTACACATACATTGGTTGGGAGCAACATGTCTCAATTGGTAAATTAGTAAATTGAAATCTTATATTAAATACAAATTTACCAACCAAAAATTATAAATTTACAAACTACATTTTCGATTGATAATTACCAACTGCAACAATCAGCTAGTAACATAATTTTTTGTTGGTAATTACCAACTGAAATAGTCAACTCAAATGCCAAATTTAATGCTAAATTTCCAACCGAAGATTTTACATTACCAACCAAATTGCGGTTGGTAATTACCAACCGACTCTAAAAATTTTGGTTGGAAAATTTACAAGCTAATCTTTTTGCATGCGATGCTATTCGGTTGGTAATCATGATTTCCAACCGAATTTAGCTAATTACCAATCGATTTTGTCAGTTGGTAACCCACTTTTTTCTAGTAGTATTTGTTTTCTTTTTCTAAAATAATGATGTGATTAATATTTTTATTGCAATTTGACATTATTTTGGGATTCATAATTTTTTGGTAAATTCAATTAATTGGTCAATTTATGATCATTCTTAGTATTTGATTATTTTTTATTATTGAAGAATTGATGAATTTGAATTTTCTTCTAATTGACTTAGAAAACGATGTTAGGAGTTGATTTAATTTTATTGATTTCATATTTATTATCTCTTGATGGATTTGGGAACAGAAGTTAAGAATAAAGAACCAATGTAATTAAAGATTAATTGATTTCACCTAGAATATAGGGTTATTGACTAATTTCATGTTCATTATCACTTAGATATAGGGATAATTCTTGATAAATGAGTTTAATGCATCTTTTGGTTATGTTGGTTTGATTGGAAAATCTGCTAATTTAATCATGAGATTGTGAGTCTATGATTTGGGAAATGATTGGATTCTATTTTATTTCCTTCATGATGCTAAGATAATAATCAATTGTGATAATTGCTAAGGAATCCATGATCATATTTTCAAGAATATTTATTTAATTAAATATTCTTTCATCCTTGAGTTGTATTTATTCTTTTCTTTGTTTTTCTTTTTATTCTCTTATCACTTTATTGGGCCAGTTAAACACTAAGTGAAAAGTAACTAATGGCAGTTATTTCTTGAGGATCGATACTCGTTAATTCCTTATACTATACTTGCGATGAGTATACTTGCTCATATGTATAATTTGAAATTTAATATTTTAACTAAAACTTGGTTAGGGATAGATTTAAAATTGTATGATTTTTATACACCTAAATCTTACGCATCAAGTTTTTGGTACCGTGCTAGGGAATAATATCATGAAGGCTTGGATTTCATTGTTTTAACCATGTTTATATGTAAATGTGTCTATATATAAATATGTATATATGTTCTTTGTATAAATAAGTGCCATATCTTGTTGTGTATAAATGTACCTTAATTGACTAACTTAGTTTATTTGGTATTTTACTCATTAACTTGACTTAATGTTGTACTTGGTATGCTAATTATACCTGCTAACCCCACATTATATTCATAAAACTAACAAGATATCATATGCCGGTAACATGGCCAATTGGAATGGAGGGCAATATCTTTACGATTCTCAAAAGTTGATATCTCGGCCATCGGACTCAACTGTTCTAGAAGCAGTATTGGGAAAATTTGTAACCCATGTGACTAAGCGATTCCATGACATAGATGACATGCTTCCCAAATTAGAGGAAATGATTCAAAACATGGAAAGGTAAATTTGATTTTTAATAGATTTAGTGTTAAAATCACAAGAACGGTCACCATTGGGGTTGGAAACTCAAGAGGATTTAGTTGCCATTACATTAAGGAGTAGTAAAGAGTTGCCTAATAGAGTAGAACAGAACTGGCACCAACAATAGTAAGCTGACTGATGCCAGTCCTCACCTGAGGATAAAATTGAGGGAACAAAAAAAGCCGACGCCGATTTCCATCTGTGCACCACTCTAAAAGTAAGACAAAAATCCAGGTTTTCAACCGCTGGTTCCTTTTCCCACTTGAACACAAAAAGTAAGAAAAGATGTACAATTCGACAAGTTCCTAGAAATTTTCAAACAACTGCACATAAATATCCCACTCAGTAAGGCATTGATACACATGCCTAAATATGCAAAGTTCCTCAAAAGCATGCTTGTCAATAAAAAGAGATTGGAAGAATTGTCAAATGTGGTTTTGAATGAAGAATGCTCCGCCATCTTGCAAGACCAACGGAATTTGCCACATAAAGAAAATGATCCAGGGAGCTTTCATATTCCTTGTCTTGTTGGTACTCTTATATTAGCCGACTTAGGTTCTAGCATTAATCTTTTGCCATACAAAACTTTTAAGACGCTAGGTCTAGGTAAGCCTAAACCCACTAGGATGAGCATTTAACTTGCAGATAGGTCTATTAAATACCCTAGGAGAATAGCAGAAGATGTACTAGTTAAAATGGATAATTCATATTTTTTGTGGATTTTGTTATTCTTAATGTGGATGAAGATTCTAAAGTCCCTTTAATCCTAGGACGACCCTTTGTAGCTACTGCCAAAACGTTAATTGATGTTCATGGGGGGAGTTAACACTTAGGATTGGAGATGAAGAAGCCATTATTCAAATCCACAAAAGCATGCAACATCCTATATCTTCTGATGATTCTTGTTCAAGGGTTGATATTCTTGATAAGTCTATCATTGATTTTGTGTAGGAATCATTGGCTAATATCTCTAAAGAGTTAATGGAAAGTTTAATTGCATATTTGGAGGACTTTAATACCACCCTTGAGTTGGGAGAGTTCAAAGAAATCAAAAAAAGAAGTTTGGGAAGGATAAAATTATCCATTGAGGAACCACCGAAATTAGATTTCAAAAACCTCCCTGAGCATTTGGAATATGCCTTTTTGGCTGACGGAAGAAAATTGGCAATGATCATAGCAAAAGACCTTACTTTGGAGTAAAAAACCAAATTGGTAAGCTTATTGGGAAACTTTAAGGGAGTCATAGCATGGAAAATCATAGATATTAAGGGAATTACCCCTTCCTTTTGCACTCACGAAATATTATTAGAAAAAGAAGCAAAGCTCGTAGTACAACCCCAACGTAGGTTGAACCCAAACATGAGTGATGTGGTAAAAATTGAGGTAATTAAACTCTTAGATTCAGACATCATTTACCCCATTTTTTATAGTATTTGGGTAAGTTCAACACAAGTGGTACCAAAGAAGGGAGGAATGACAGTGATTCCAAATGAAAAAAATAAGTTGATCCCAATGAGATTGGTAACTGGTTGAATGGTTTATATCGATTATAGGAAGTTGAATGAGGCCATTAGGAAGGACCATTTTCCTCTCCCTTTCATTGATCAAATGCTAGAAAGACTAGTTGGACATGAGTTTTATTGTTTGTTAGATGGTTTTTCTAGTTACTTTCAAATTCCCATAGTACCAGAGGATCAAAAGAAAACTACTTTTATATCCCCTTTTCTTACTTTTGTATATTGTCGTATACTTTTTGGTTTTTCTAATGATCGAGGAACTTTTCAAAGATACATGATGGCTATCTTCGAAGGACTTGTGGGAGATATCATGGAAGTATTTATGGATGAATTTTTTATTTTTCGTGATTCTTTTGAGTTGTGTTCGGCCAATTCAGGAAAAGTGCTCCAAAGGTGTGAAGAGACCAACCTCATACTTAATTGGGAAATGTTACTTTATGGTTTAAGAAGGTATTGTGTTGGAACACAAGATTTTAAGAAAATGTATTGAGGTTGATAGAGGAAAAATTGAAGCAATTGAGAAACTTCCTCCTCCTACTTTGGTGAAGGCTATCTGAAGCTTTCTTGGTCATGCAGGTTTTTATAGGAGGTTTTTTTAGATTTTCAAAAATTTCTAAACTTCTCACTTCTTTACTTGAAAAAGATGCTATTTTTAATTTTGATAATAAATGTCTCAATGCTTTTAATGTGCTCAAAACGAAATTGATCATTTCTCTTATTTTAAATGCACCGGATTGGTCCTTTCATTTTAAACTAATGTATGATGCAAGTGACTATGCAGTAGACACAGTGCTTGGACAAAGGAGGAAAAAACATTTTCAACTAATCTACTATGCAAGCAGGACTCTTACGGTGGTACAAGAGAACTATACCACAACGGAAAAGAATTGCTTGTAGTAGTATTTGCTTTTGATAAATTCCATTCTTATCTTATTTTGTCTAAAGTCATTGTGTATACGGATTATTCTGCCCTTAGATACTGACTAACCAAGCATAATTCCAAACCAAGATTGATAAGATGGATTTTATTGCAGCAGGAAATTGACTTGGAAATTAAGGAAAAGAAGGGAGAAAAAAATTTGGTTGCGGATACTTGTCAAGGATGAAAATCCCTAACTTGGAACCATTGATAGAAGAAGATATCAATGACACCTTCCTGGATGAACAACTTATACTCATTAATGGTAAGATTTCTTAGACTCCTTGGTTTGTAGATTTTGCTAACTACTTGGTTACATAAATTATTCCTATGGATTTCACATCGCAACAAAAGAAGAAATTCCTCTCCGAAGCAAATCATTACTTTTGGGAAGATCTTTACTTGTTCAAGTATTGCGTGATCAAATTATTCAAAGATGTATGGATCCCAAGGAGAGTGTGAACATTTTAAGACATTATCATGAAGGACCGTAGAAGGCCACTACTAAGCTAACAACACTGCCAAAAAGGTACTTAAGTCCACATTCTATTGACCAACACTTTTTAAAGACTCTAACAAGTTTTTTCAAAATTGTAATAGGTGTCAATGTACAGGTAACATTTCTAAATCTAGTGAGATGCCATTGGAGATTTTTTAAGCGTATGAAATATTTGTTTGTTGGGGGATAGATTTCATGGTCTTTTTCCCTAATTCTTTGGGTAACAAATACATCTTGGTAGTAGTTGATTATGTGTCTAAGTGGGTTAAGGTGCAAGCTTTGCCCATTAACAACGCATGGGTTATAGTTAAATTCTTTAAAAAGCTTTTTACCCAATTTGGTGTATCTAAAGTACTCATTAGTGATAGGGGAGACACACTTTTGTAATAGCCAAATGGAAAAGGTTCTCAAACACTTAGTTGTTATCTATAAGTTTGCTATCCCCTATCACCCCCAAACAAGTGGCCAAGTTGAGATAGTAAATAGAGAGCTAAAAAGAATTTTAGAAAAAGTGGTTAATCATACAAGAAAGAATTGGAGTTTGAAATTAGATGACACACTTTAGGCTTAAATGACTACTTTCAAAACTTCTATAGGTACGACCCCATCTAGATTGGTGTATGTGAAGTCTTGTCATCTGCTTGTAGAAATAGAATATAGGGCTCACTGGGCAATTAAACCTGTCAATTTTGATTTTCATCTTGTAGGCTAATAGAGGTTGCTTCGATTGAATGAGTTGGAGGAGTGGCGTAATGATGCCTACATTAATTATAGAATTTACAAGGATAAGATGAAATGAAGGTGTCATAGGCACATTCGTTCCACCAAGAGTTCAAAGAAGAGGATATGGTGTTTTTGTTCAATTCTAGGCTCAGACTTTTTTTTGGGTAAGTTAACATTCAGGTGGTCGGGGCCATATAAGGTAAAGTTTGTCTGTTTGGAGTTATTAAGGTGTCTCAGTCAACTAAGGGGTCTTTTAAGGTGAATGGAAGTCAAATTAAGTCATACTTGGCTGAAATGCTTAGCACTTTAGAATATCTCGATGTCACACTCTACGATTCATGTTCTCTTCTTCCTTTTGTCTTTCTTGATTCTTTTTCTTTCTACCATTGTGTTTAATTTTAGTTTATTTACATTTTCTAGTTTTTTGCTTTGTTTTGTTTCTTTTATTTTTAGGTACATTCAACAATGCTCCTTTTTGATGGATTTATCTCTCTTAAGGCAACTACTACAGTATAGAAGTATTTTCTTTTCTTATTTTTCTCCAACTACTACAGTATAGAAGTATTTTCTTTTCTTATTTTTCTCCCCTCTATTTATTTTGGTGCATTAACTTTGCTTTATTTGTTCTATTTTTTGCCATTGAATGCAATTTTCAGTTTAAGTGTGGGGGAGAGTTTAGAATTGGAAATATATTCTATATATTCTGGTTTTGGGCTAAATTGGCTAAAATTTTTTGAAATTTCTTTTGGTTTTAATTGTTTTGATTTATAATGAGACCGTGCTTATCTTTCTTACTTGGGATATGATTTTTTTGTCACTTAATTGGTTAGTTTTTTATTAACAGTGATTTGGTATATTGGATGGGAAATTTTAAGTCATGAAAATTTAAGTTAATCTTGGTTATGCACTGGTGTTTGAATGTTACTTTACTTATCTAGTTTGAATGTGGATGATGTAATGAATATAGAAAAAGTTGTTGACTAATTCTTGTATTATGGATTTGAAATTTGCTTGGCTTCAAGTGGTGAATAAGGAATATGAGGAAGTTAGAAAAATATTGAGTGAACAAAATTTTCATTGTTATGTGTGTTGAAAAAAATGCTATCATCTTTAGATTTTATTAAAGACCTTTTGCTAAAAAAGGGGTTAATATGGAGAGAAGTAGCAAGTATTATTTGATGCACCCTCTTAAGGCTATCCTGAAGGCGAAAAGGTAAGAACAAGCAAAGAAAGAGAATGTTGAAAAAAAATGATGAAAAAGAAAAGCAATAATGACTAGAAGGGGACCAATACGGTGCATGAAGAGAAATCAATTCACTTAAGGTTATCAATTCCCTAAGTCAGTGAAAAAAAAAATGGAGTGTTTTCCTTAAATCATTACTTGAGTTGTGCAATTTTTAAGTTTATAATGCTTGAATTGTTGACGTTTTTACTTGAGGAGTGAAATAATTTTCTTTGACTAAAGTATAAGCTTGCTTAACTTGACATCAAAGGCCTTGATATGTTCGATCTAATGCTTCAATTTGCGAATGTTTTCAAAGGGTTGAAAGAATGACAAGATCATGTCTAAAGATTGAAAGAGAATTGTAGCTTTGTTATAATTAAAATTTTTGAAAGTTAACCTTATGTTATTGATGCATAAATTTTGGGTGTATAAAAATCATCAAATTTAAATCTATTCCATAGTCTAGTTTTAATTAAAACACGAATCCCAAAATACATATACAAGCAAGTATACTCATCGTAAACATAGCATAGGGAATTAATGAGTATCGATCTTTAAAGGAACAAGTATACACTAATAACTTTTCATTCATTATTTAACAGACAAAAAAAAGTGAGAAAATAAGAAAAATAAAAATAAAGAAATGTATACAACTCAAGGATATAGGAATGTGCAATTTAGACAATTATCCAAGAAAACATAACAATGAACCACTTAACAACTATCTCAATTAATCATCATCTAGACATAATGAAGGAATATAAAGTAAAGTTCAATCATTTCCCAAGTCATGGATTTACTTATATAGACTCCACTTCTTTCCCAAACCATGGAATCACTACCCCTTGATTAAATTAGTAGATTTTTCAATCAAACCAACATAACCAAAAGATGCATTAAATGTAATTCCTTATAGATATAAAATTAGCCAACAACCCTATACTCTAGATGAAATTAACTAACCTTTGATTACTTAAATTCTTTGATCTTAACATCGTTTCCCAAGTCTGTTAAGCAATAACAAATATGGAATCAATAAAATTAAATCAACTCCTAATGTTGTTTCCCAAGTCAATTATAAGCAAAACTAACTTCATCAATTCACTCATAATCACAAGTAATCAAACACCAAGAATGATATAAAATTGATCAAGTAGTTAAATTGCTACATAAGTCATGAATCCTAAAATATTGTTAAATTACAATAAAAAACATTGAATACTTCATTGATAAAGGAAAAGAAAACAAAGATAAAGGAAAGCACTTAATAACAAGCCTCTTTATTCACCCTTAAAGACTCTCTAGAACAATCCTTCTTGAGTGGGTGAACTCCTCCTTCAATGAGTGATTGGGAGTTTTTGCTCTTGAATCCACCTCTCTTTATCTATCTCATTATTCTCTTGTGTTTTCTTGTGCTTTTATAGGTCTCTTGGATACTAAATTTGTGACTTAGGAAGTCTTAGCCAAGTAAGATTCGAAAAATACCAAAATTATTAGAAAATTCTTAATTTCTTGCACAAAATATTCGCCCTTCAAAGTGTACCTGGCACCAGGTAACTTCGACCCACCTGGCGCCAGGTGCACTCTGTTCTTCCTATGTTTATTCTCTATTCTTGGTCTGTTCTCATCGACAGACATAATGGACCTGGCGCTAGGTACATTTGCTAGACCTGGAACCAAGTCTGTTCTGATTTTCCCTGAACATTGCCTCAATTTTCATTGCTTAACTAGAATGGACCTTGTGCCTGGTCCATTGGCTAGGCCTGGCACCAGGTGCATGTTGGAATGTATGCCCTCTTAGACTAGTTTTCTGGTGTAAATTTCAAATATTTTAATAAAATATTTTATTTTCAAAAATCGTTTGTGAATTTATATTCTTTATTTGTGTACAATTTCGTTTGGAACAAACCCATTGTGTTTAAATAAGTGATCCCTGTGAATGGAGGTCTTTCACAGTAAGGTATGGATCATGGGTTATTTAAACACATAAATATTTGTTCTTAACCGATTGATGAGAATGGAAATCTCATCATGTTTAGGTTATTATGTTATGAATTCCAAATGGGAAATGGCTTACCTTTAGCCAGTGAGTAGTCTACTCACTTCATGACATAAGCGTATTTCGAATACGTAGAACAAGACCTATAGTAGTGGTTTCTGAAAGTACTATATGGTAGAAACCTAGACTACTACCGCTACAACATGGACTAGTACTCTATGACTTGAGTATGAGTTGGTGGTCTGGCGAAGCTGGAAGCATATACTTTGATATGCTATAGTTGAGGTTCTATCGTAGGGCCAATATACTTGCATGTTGGGTATGTGTGACTAATTAGTTAAGACAGACTTGTACAAGATAGTTTTTACATTATATCGCCCATTGTGATTGTCCGAATGGTCTAAATATCCATGGCCTTGGGAAACATGACTTGAATGTTTGCTTTAGGGTAGCTCCCTTAGAAAGCAGAAATACTCCAGGAAGTCATTGATCATTGGACTAGAAGCCTAAGGATGGTAGATGTCATTTAGAGGGGTGTTAGTACATTTCCTCCTCTCTAAATATACGGCGATGTGTAGAGGGGTATTTTAGTTATTTTTACTTGTAGGTCGAAGACTTTACTAATGCAGCATTGTCGTTGGGGTCAATATTTTCTTATGGTGATATTAGAAAATATTTAAAATGCAAAATACATCTATTTATATAGTAGGTGTATTTTGGTCATTTTCGTAGCCAAGGCGATGTGTCTTTTTGGTCCTCGGAATAGCCCGTAAGTCCTAATTAATTTTTGGGTTGAGAAATTGATCTCAATTGAGAGGGTTTTATTTTATTCAGGAAGTCTAATTTATTATTAGACTGGAATAAAATAAATGGAGAAAAATTCATTATCTGGTTTAAATGGTTAATTAATTATTTAGGGCCTAGGTCTAGTTTGAATAATTAGAAAATTAACCGGGACTTAAACTAGAGAAAAATAATTATTACTTAATTATTTATTGGGTTGTTTATTTAATTAAATCCCAAGAAATAAATAATTAAAGTTTAATTATTTTTTGGTTCATTTGGGCACATTAATTATTTATTGGATTATTTATTTAATCCCGAGAAAAATAATTAATGTTTATTATTTTGGGCTTTTCGGGTCCAAAAAAAATAATAAATATTATTTTGGCCCAATAGTCTGGACCATAGGATTTTTTCGGACACAGTTCAGAAGAATTTAGGGCGAAGCCAAAAATTTATTTTGTTAATAATATTCGGATATTAAATTCTAGGAATATTATTTTTATCAAAATAATTATTTTTGGTTTCATGATTCTTGGCTTTCTGTGTGGAAAAATAAATGAAAAGAAACTAAAAAAATTAATTAAATTCTCTCCCTCTCGTGTGTGTCTCTTGATTTTTTGGCTTCTGGATTTAGTTCATATCAGAAGAAATCAAAAGCCATCAGTTTACTGGGTTTTGGCTTGTTTATATAAGAAGCCGAGACAAGGAAACCACTGATAGAAATTTGAGAAACTTTTCTTCTTCCTATTTTCTTTGCTCACCAAAGTGATTAGGCTGTGGTCATATTTAGAGAATTGAAAAGCCTAGTATCAAGGTTGTATCGGAGTGTTCATCCCTTGGAAGAAAGAAGGCTGCTGGTGGTGTTCATCCCACGGAGAAGAAGAAGCTGTACTTGAGCTTCGATTGATTCAACCTTATTCTTCAAGGCTTAAGGCTTCAAGTGGTACGTTTTTCATGCCTCCATGCTGCTGCCATACTCTGTTTAATATGATTGTTGTTCAATTTTTCTGTCCACCGTGCATGCTCTGTTCACTGTCATTTCTTTCAGTGCATTTTGAAATTGTTCTCTTTCTGCTCGATTTTAACTCAAATCTACACAAATTTGCCAAAAACTATTTTTACAAATAAAATGTTAAATATGAAGGAATATGCTTAGTTATTACAACAAATGTATCTCAAAACAACTTCAAATAACTAAAAAAATAATGGTGATTTTAGCCCTTATCATATACCCCTACACTTGAACATTTGCTTATCCTCAAGCAAACAAGAACTAGACACTAAGTATTTAGAACAAGTCAAAACAATTTTTCAAAATTTTCCTTAGCAAATTCATCCATAATGAAGACATAACCTTGTTCCAACCTTAAACATAAATTCATCATTCACTCAACCCTTTTAAAACCTTGTAAACTCATGTATTAAATCAAACAATCCCACGGCCATCAAAGTTAAGTTAAACAAGCTTATACCTAGTACAAGAAAATCATTCTACTCCTCAAGAAAAAATATAGATAACATAAATCATACAAGTCAAGCCATTTAACCGATTCAAGCATTACAAACTCAAATTTACTCAACTTAAGTAATGAGATAAGGAAAACACTCTATTCTCTTTTTTTCCTCTCAATTTTTTTTTTTCAATGACTTGGGGAATTGATTGCTTCAAGTGCATGGATTTCTTTTCACACATCGTATTGGCCCCCTTATAGTCATCATCATTTTTTTCAGCAATTTTCTTTTTCTTTCTTTACTTTCTTGCCTTCGGGATAGCCTCAAGAGAGTGTGATGCTTCTTTGTTTCTTCTCTTCCACTCACCGTTTTTTTCATCTCACATTTTTTCTTTTCACTCAAATTTTTTTTTTCTCACATTCCTTATTCATAACTTAATGTCAAGCAAACTTTAAATCTATAATACAAGAATTAGTTAACAACTCTTCCCATATTTCATCATATCATCCATATTCAAACTTAAAGAACAAAACAAAACTCAAATACTAAATATAACCAAGGTTAACTTAAATTCTCAAGACTTAACAAAAATCCAACTTAATACACAAGTTAACTTTTTAATAAAAATCAAACCATAATGAATAACAAATCCATATCTCAAGTTAAAAAGAAAACCATCACTCCATTAGAGACAAATAAGTTCAATTTAGCTCCAAAATCTCCAATTTTTCAATTTTTCAACAAAATTATTTGGTACCAAGAAAACACCAAAATCATTGATAAAAACTTGGTCAAAGAATATTACTAAACCACTCCCCCACACTTAAACTAGACAATGTCCTCATTGGCCAAAAATTAACACAATAAAGCATCTTCAAAGGGACCAAAAATAATAAAGGAGGTAGAAAGTTAAGTAATACTCTCCAAGTGAAATAAGTTCCAATAGATATCAAAACTGGAAATAAAGAAAATGGATTATCCAAAAGAACTTTATTCCATTGTACAAAAGAAAACAAAAATAAAAGCACAAGAAAAATAATAAAAAAATAAAAACACACCTAAATAAAAGAAAACAAACTAAAGAAAAATACTAAAAAATCCTAAGAAAGCAAATAAAGATATGACTTACTCCCCCACACTTAAGATGAAAAATATTTTCCTTATTTGGGGGAAATAATACCTAACAACTAAAAACAAAACTTAGATAAAATAAAAGAATGACCAAAAGACCTAGAGAAACCAAAATTCAAAACAAACCAAAACATATAAAAAACACTCTTTCCACTCATCATGTGGCCTCATCAAACCTTTGTAAAAGAAATTAATACTCAAAGTAGAAAAAAAGGCAAGATGAATGTAGAAAGAAGTGAGGGTTTTGAAAAAGGTCACGTTCATGAAAATAATTTTTCTTTGTAAAAAAAAAACATATTAACCTTATTTTCTAACATTTCTTTAGATACACAAATATTTTTTTCAATTAGTGTACATGGTCTCTAAAGAATGCATCAAACTTGAAATCACCTTTTAATCCTTCAAAAGAATGTTCACAATTAAAATTCCCTTTTAAACTTAATATTTGAGTTCTCAAAGATGAGATCAAGAAATCCTTACTTTTCAATATATCTATAAATACCAAGTTACCTCCCTTTGAATGGAGTGATGTGTAGAAATTACCACCATCCTCCAAGGACTTCTTATGATATAGCATTGAAAGATCCAACTCCTTAAGGCATGATAAATTTAACGCATCATCATTTAGACTCTTGTTCTCCAAGAATTGAAAGGAACCTAAAAAATTATATGATAAAGAGATATTAGAATTATTAGCATGTAGAGTAGAATTGAATACCTCCCTTTTCACAATGGACAATTGATTCTCATATCCTCTCTTATTTCTTGGAGATTCTTTTGTTCAAGCGTATAGGCCTTTATGGCATCCTCAACCAACTTGGCTAGTTGTGTTCTTTGATGGCTCAATCATTTGGATGCTTTTTTGTGCCATTTAATGGAGGAATTTGAATTTGCGACAAAAGAATGCATTGAGGCTTCAAGTGATGTCTCACAAAAAGCATCGATTTGAGATTGCTGCTTTGTCAAATTCTCATCATTGTAGCTCCTTTGATCTTGTGCCCAAAAGTAGTTGTCCATGATGATGTCAACCTCGCGCTCAAAGAAAAACAAAAATCCAATTGAAAATAAAAACAAACAAAAATAATAAAAATAATAAAGAAAAGAAAAAAAACAAAAGGTAAAAACAAAAAATAGAAAAATAAAGAAAAGAAAAAAACACACGCATTCACAAACTATTTAAATACAAAAGTTATTGGTATTTACAGTACAACATGAAGTATGCTAGTCAATCAAGTCACACAATATTACAAACAACAAGATATAACACCGATTTACACAAATAACATATATACATATAGACATATAAACATATAAATATGGTTAAATAAACAAAATCAAAGCTTTCATGATATTGTTCCCCGGTAACAGTGCCAAAAATTTGATGCGTAAATTTTGGGTGTATAAAAATTGTCAAATTTAAATCCATCCCTTAGTCAAGTTTTAATTAAAACATTAATCCTAAAATACACGTACGAGCAAGTGTAGTCATTGCAAGCATAGCATAGGAAATGAATGAGTATCGATCCTAAAAGAAATAAGTATATACTAATAACTTTTCATTCATTATTTAACCGACCAAATAAAGTGAGAAAATAAGAAAAAGAAAAATAAAGAAATACATCGAACTCAAGGATGTAGGAATATGCAATTTAGACAATTATCCTAGAAAACATAACAATGAATCACTTAACAACTATCTCAGTTAATCATCATCTTGACATTATGAAGGAATATAGAGGAAAGTTCAATCATTCCCCAAGTCATGAATTCACTTATATAAACTCCACTTCTTTTGCAATCCATGGAATCACTACCCCTTGTTTAAATTAGCAGATTTTCCAATCAAACCAACATAACCAAAGGATGCATTAAAAATAATTCCTTATAGACATGAAATTAGAAGGATGCATTAAATATAATTTCTTATAGACATGAAATTAGCCAACAACCCTATATTCTAAGTGAAATTAACTAACCTTTGATTACTTAAATTCTTTTATCTTAACTTCATTTCCCAAGTCCGTTAGGCAATGACAAATATGAAATCAATAAAATTAAATCAACTCCTAACGTCGTTTCCCAAGTCAATTAGAAGCAAATCTAACTTCATCAATTCCTCTATAATCACAAGTAATCAAACACCAAGAATGATAAAAAAAAAATTGATCAAGTAATTAAATTGCTACTTAAGTCATGATCCCAAAATATTGTTAAATTACAATAAAAAAATATTGAATACATCATTGCTAAAGGAAAAGAAAACAAAGATAAAAGAAAGCACTCCTAGACAAACCTCTTTCTTCACCCTTGAAAGTACTCTTGAACAATCCTTCTTGAGTGGGTGAACGCCTCCTTTAATGAGTGATTGAGAATTTTTGCTCTTGAATCCACCTCTCTCTATGTATCTCTCTTTTCTCTTGTGTTTTCTTGGGCTTTTATAGGCCTCTTAGATGCTAAATTCGTGACTTAGGAAGTCTTGGCCAACTAGGATTCGAAAAATACCAAAATCATTGAAAAATTCCTAATTTTGTGAACAGAATATTCGCTCTCTAGAGCATACCTGGCGTCAGGTGCATTCTGTTCATGCTCTGTTCTTGGTCTATTGTCATCGGCAGACAGAATAGACCCGGTGCCAGGTACACTTGCTAAACTTGGCGCCAAGTCTGTTATGGTTTTCCCCTGAACGTTGGCTCAATTTCTACTGCTTGACCAGAATGAACCCGACGCCTGGTCCATTGGCTGGGCTTGGCGCCAGGTGTATTATGGAATTGTTCACTTTCTACTTGATTTTAACTCAAATCTGCACAAATTTACCAAAAATCCCTTTTTTTTTTTTACAATTAAAGTGTCAAATAGGAAGGAATATGCCTAGTTATTACAACAAATGTATCTCAAAATAACCTCAAATAACTAGAAAAATAATGATGATTTTAGCCCCTATCAATTATCTTATTTTTCTTGTCTTAAGTACCTTCTTTGAGGACAAGCAAAGACTCAAGTGTGGGGAATGTGATAGGGGCTAAAATCATCATTAATTTTCTAGTTATTTGAGGATATTTTGTGATATATTTGATGTAATAACTAGTCATATTCTTTATATTTGATATTTTACTTTTGAAAATGTATTTTAGTGTTCTTACGCAGAATTGATAGAAAAGAAAGGCAAAAATCCGTCACCGTACCAATGCACGGTCGGCGCCGGCCATGCCCCACGGAACCCACGTCAGCTCTAGTTTGGAAACAGGGGAAAAAAGGTTAAAAAATAGAGCAACATCAGTGGAGCCAGAGCATGGCCAGAGCTAGCCGTGAGGGACTGGGCTGACGTCGGCCCTATGCTGTCCAAAGGCAGTGAGGACTCATTTTTGTGCGCAGATTTGGGATCTTCCTAAGGGTTTTGGTATTTTCCGAATTGTACTAAGTATAGAACTTTTGGAGAACTATTTTTGGCATCTTGGGAGCATATTTAAGCAAGAAAAACACAAGTGAAACATATGAATCCAAGGATTAAAGCTTCAAAGCAATCATTGAAGAGGAGATTCATCACTCAAAGGGGCATTGATTAAGAAGGTCTTAATGGAAGAAGAAGGGGGCTTGTCTATGAGTTTTTTCTTTTACCTTTGTTTTCTTTTTCTAGAACAATGATGTGATTAACATTTTTATTAGAATTTGACATTATTTTGGGATTCATGATTTTTTTGTTAATTCAATTAATTGATTAATTTATGATCATTCTTGGTATTTGATTACTTGTTATTATTGAAGAATTGATGAATTTGGATTTGCTTCTAATTGACTTAGGAAATGATGTTAGGAGTTAATTTAATTTCATTGATTTCATATTTGTTATTTCTTAACTGACTTAGGAAACGAAGTTAAGAACAAAGAACCAAGGCAATTAAAGATTAGTTGATTTCACTTAGAGTATAGGGTTATTGATTAATTTCATATTCATTATCACCTAAAGTATAGGGATAATTGATGAGGAATGAGTTTAATGCATCTTTTGATTATGTTGGTTTGATTGAAAATTTTGCTTATTTAATGATAAGATGGTGAGTTTATGACTTGGGAAATGATTGGATTCTATTTTATTTCCTTCAGGATGCTAAGATAATAATTGATTATGATAATTGCTTAGCAATCCATGATCATGCTTTCAAGAATATTTGTTTAATTTCATATTCTTTCATCTTTAAGTTGTATATATTCTTTTCTTTAATTTTATTCTTTTTATCACTTTATTGTGTGGGTTAAACAGTGAATGAAAAGTAACTAATGATAGTTATTTCTTGAGGATTGATACTCATTAATACCCTGTACTATGCTTGCTGCGATGAGTATACTTGCTCATATGTATAATTGGGGATTAATATTTTTAATTAAAACTTGGTTAGGGATAGAATTAAAATTTTGTGATTTTTATACACCCAAATCTTACACATCATGTATCATTTTAGGAGATACCTCTTTATTATAGGAGAACCAGACCTAAAGAACTCTTAAACCTACAATAGTATACCTATATGTATTAGCTAAATAAAGTGAGTCCTTTGGCTTTCTAAATTTTATTATAATTAAGTGTTTTCCCATATATTTAAACATGAACATTTCACTTAATTAGTTTAAGGCTCTTGCATACTGAGTGAGTCCATATTTATAAAATCCTAAAAATTACAAGTGTTTCATCTTTATACTTTAACTTATGGATAATTATGATTTTTTCCCTTTCTGAATGAATATGTCCATAATATGAATGCTTTCTTACTAGATGGTATAATATCTTATGATATTTTACCTTTAAAGTATCCCGTGCATCATATGAAAGGTATGCAACCTTCTATGTTTTATAAACCTTGAAAATTGTTATAAAGAATATGAAAACATAAAAAAAAAAAATGATATTTTGGCCCTGAAATGATTTTTCTTACTATCGTACATGAGATTGTGTATTAGTGAAAACATTGAGTGCTCATTAAGGGTTTTTTCTCTTTGTACTAACTCACGTTAAAGATAAATGGACCCAAGTCTAGTTCTAAGATTTGCCTTACCCCAAATGGAGTGACAGAATATTGAAATTAGCCATCCCTGGCTAGCTATTTTTTGCATGGCAATCACCGATTATGATACTTGGGTTGTTCATAGAATACTGGGTGGGAACACTTGGTATGCTTAATCCCTTGCCTTTTTTATAGTGATTGACATCAGGATTGAGGACTCTGGGCTTACAGTGACAAGTAAAAGATCTCTTAATATGAGGTAGACTGCATTGTTGCACTTACTATATTGGCTCGAAATGGTTGAGTGCTAAATGAGCAATTCTTAGTGCAATAGTACCATGATAATCAAAAGCAAAGCCTTTTGGACTTTGCACGTAGACCGACCTTCTATAGAGAGAAATTTCTACTTTCTTTAAAAAGGGAGGGTTAGTGTTCAACAAATCCAGATTTCCAACTGTGCATGAATATTTTTGATAATGATGGATAAAATTGTCAACTACATAATTTAAGAGTTGTTTTTAATAGAAAAACATCATAAAATCCTTTTGTTAGTTTTTTTTTATAGAAAAACACTAGTGCACACAAGACTTATTGAGTTTCCCATTCACACGCGTGTCATTTTTTGTTTTCTCTAGGACTGAGACTGAAGACATGTTTCTGTGATGCCAGTTTCACTTCTTTTTGGTTTAGCGACATGAAGGTTAGGTAATTTTACCATGTGCAGTATGGAATAGTGTCTATCTATATATGTAATCAGTTCATAATAAACATATCAGACCATACTTATATGCAAGTTTAATGACACAATATATTTTTCTTTATTCATGTTAAGCTTTAATATATTATAAGGACCCATTGTCAGAGAGTTCAGACGTGGTGACACCTAGATTCGCATAAGTTTTTTATTATAATGAAATTAGGAGTGTTACAATTGGTATCAAAGCTTATAGCCATAGATTTGTAGATGTAGATGAAATTTGATGTGATATTTCTTTTGTTGGTATAGCTAGTGATGATGATAAGGGTACCATCAGAGGTATAGTTAGGCATTTTATTACCTTTATAGATGCCGCCAAAATGTATTACTCTATGTCACCTACAAGAGCAAACTGCAAATGATTCAGTAGAAAGAACATTGGCTGAACAGCTAGAAAACACAATAATGCAAACTTTCCAAAAGATGATAGAAATATTACATTGCATGATGGAGGCTTCCACTAGAGAGGAAGGATGAGAAGAACGACGATTAGAGGTTAAGATCAATCAGGCCATAGACTGATTTTCGAAATTTCGTCCTCCTCAATTCCATGGAAAACCTCATCAAGAACAAGAAGTTGAGTCATAGACAAGACAAATAGAAAATATATTCACGGTTTTGACTTATATAGAGTAGAGAACAATACAATTCACTATATTTAAACTCTAAGGGCCAGCTTGAGATTGGTGGGCATGTAAGAAGGAACAAAAAAAGTGGCCGCAGGTTGAATTTTGGGAAGAGTTTAAAAAATAATTTATACCTTGTTGGGTAGTAGAAAGAAAAGAGGATGAGTTCTAAAATTTCAAACAAGAAGGAAGAACTGTGGGAATATATGCTACTGAATTTACATGACTCTCCAAGTATTGTCCCCTCTTAGTTCAAGCTAAATCTTATAGGACACGATGCTTTGTAAAAGGCTTACATCCTAAACTTAAGACAGTTTTTCTTAGCATGGCCCTATCGAGCTTTAGGTCAGTAGTGGAAATAGCCTCAAAGATTGAAAGGGAACATTTGGAGCAAGATAGATAAGGAAAATAAAATAGGCTTTTGACCTTCAAACTACAAAAGACCCTGAGGATCTAATTGGCAGATGAAAAGGAAATTTCCAAAGAAAGAAGAAGCTAATATGGGAAAATAGTTTATACGCTATTATAACTATAAAGAAGAGAGACATAAAATAATAAATTACCCACATCATAGGCAATCCTATGGATGAATCTAATGGGAGGCTATATGGGACCGAAACCAAGACTGATAAGGGAAAATTAAGGTCAAACTTCTCTATCCAAATCAGGAGTAAGTAAATTATGGATGAAAGCATGAGTGGTACATTTGGACAAGGTAGACCCCAATGCAACAACAGTTGTGGAAGGTAAAGTTCTTGTACTTGACAAATAAGCTATGATTTTAATAAACCTAGGCTCTATTCATTCTTTTATTTCTTATTCTTTCACTAAAAAGATGGGAATTAATAGTAGAGAAATTCCTTATGAAACTATAGTTAGAACTCCCATGGAGAAACAAATGAATAGTGATTGAATATATTCGGAGTATGAGTAATAGTAGGGGATACCATATTAAAAGAGGATCTTATAGGTCCACGCATAAAAGATTATGATGCTATCTTAGGAATAGACTGGTTATCTCAACATCATGCTCGATTCAATTGAAGAAACAAATTTGTGCAATTTTGTGCATTGGGGAAAGATGTATTAGAATTCTTGGGAGAAAAAGTAAGATAGAAAAACTACATGACATCTAAAGTGAAGGAATAGAAACTATTACATAAGGGTTGTATCGTGTATTTAGCCTATTTTTTGAATAAAGCAAATGAACCTAAGAAACCTGAAGACATAACTATAGTTTGTGAATATCTTAGATGTCTTTCTATCTGAGTTAAAATAACTACCTCCAGAAAGAGAAGTTGAGTTTACCACTGATTTCACACCACTGCTGAACCAATTTCTAGGACCTTATATTGGATGGCACCGGCAGAATTGAAAAAATTAAAGAAGCAGTTGCAAGAATTACTGGAGTAGGGATTTATTCATCCTAGTACATCACCTTGGGGAGCACTTATATGTACGAATTTGGGTATAAAAAATCATATAAAAATAAACATATTCCCAATCAAGTTTAAATTAAAATGTTAACCCCAAATTACACATATAAGTAAGCGTACTCTGTTGGGCATCTCACGCATATCATCTATGGCACAGCAGAAAAATAAGAACGAGATACCAACCCAGGATCTGCATATGTGTGGAAAAAAAAACATAAAGAGAACAAATGGAACAACTTTTTTACCTTTCTTTGATCGTGTAAAAAATAAAATTTTTCTTTCTTCAAGTCGAGACGCGATCCAGCAATCCTCTTGATCAAACACCACGATAGTTGAACGTCCAACCACTATAATCACAATGTGTGATTATCTCTAACAGAAATCCACATGGAGGATGACACTCAAGCACCAAGATGTTTATGTGCTAGCATAAAGACAATGGCAGCTAGGGTTTTGATCAAGATCAACAAGAGAGAGAAAGAGAAGAGAGAGCTTTCGTAGCTATTGTTTTTGTGTGAATGCCCTACATTAGGGTTTTGTGCATATATGTATTATATATCACAAAAATCCACTGAAAATTTGGAATTCTAATACAATTAAAATTCCCTAATTGTAATTGGAAACATCAAATTCTTACAACTACAATTTGGACCATAACTTTCGTTTACCTCACAATTTACCCAATATCCATCCCATAGGTGGCCCTCGATCTAGCTCCAGAAATTGGAATCAAAGCACAATGCTCAGCAAACAAAGTACCTTAGAGATCTCAAGTGCATTGTGCTGAGCATTGTGCTTTGATTCCAATACACAATTAACTGTGACCAAATTATAATTAGTTATAATTTATGGTCCAAATTGTAGTTGTAAGAACTTGATGTTTCCAATTACAATTAGGAAATTTTAATTGTTTTAGAATTTCAAATTTTCGTGACACATAATACATATATGCATGAAACCGTAATGTAGGGCATTCACATGAAAATAACAACCACGAAAGCTCTCTATTCTCTTTCTCTCTCTTGTTGATCTTGATCAAAACCCTAGCCGCCATTGTCTTTAAGCTAGCACATAAACATCTTGGTACTTGAATGTCATCCTCCATGTGGATTTCTGTTAGAGATAATCACACGTTGTGATTATAGTGGTTGGACGTTCAACTTTCGTGGTGTTTGATCAAGAGGATTGTTGGATCGCGCCTCGACTTGAAGAAAGAAAAATTTTATTTTTCACACGATCAAAGAAAGGTAAAAAAGTTGTTACATTTTTTCTCTTTATGTGTTGTTTTCCACACATATGCGGATCCTGTGTTGGTATCTCGTTCTTATTTTTCCACTACGCATATATGATATGCGTGAAATACCCAACAGTGGTATCAGAGCCATGATATGTGTGGATTGCAGACATTTGTTTTTGGCATGAAAAGCTGTTTTCATGTATTCATGTTTGTCTTTGTTCACTGTGAAAACTGTTTTCACTCGAGTCGAAATCATTTCGAGTATTGTGGGTTGGGTCCGTAGCATAATATGATTGTGTAAAAGTTACAGCATATTTTGAAAAATGGTTTCTTTATGTGCTGCAAGTTCTCTTTTACAGAAAAACATTTTCTTGAACATGGTTGTTGCCTTCCGTTACATCCTAATTTTTTGTTTTGTTTTGTTTAAACTAATAAATTGGTTGTTGTTTTGAGCTTTAAAACAGAAAATACTATTGAGAATTGTTCTCACTAAAATTTGCAGGAGAAGAAGGCACCAGAAACTGTTTCTGGAAAATTTTCTGAAAATCGCCACCTCTTCCCAACTACAACCAGCGCCGGCTCCGGCCCCGTAACCGGCACCGGTTCCGTACTGTTTCGCGAATGTCCAGAAATCGTTTCTGGATAATTTTTTCCTTAAAAACTAGACTGTAGCTGGCGCCAGCTCTGGCTTCCAAACCGGCACCGGTTCTACTCTGTTTCGACGTTCCAAAAAATAAAATAAAATAATGAGGATTTTGAAAGGGAAAAATCTCATATGATGAGAGGCGGTAAAATAAAAATTTCTTTCAAGAGGTGCTATCCCCTTTCATGGACCGACGTTATTGCTATCAGAGACGAGACCCAAAAGCATTTTCTCAAAATTAGTTTTGAGATAAACATTTTTATTTTTCAAAATAGTGATTTTGAAAATTTAAAATTAATGTATTTTTCTAAAATATTGATTTTAGAATTTGTTTTATTTTTCCAAAATAGTGATTTTTGAATATTAAAAAATTATCTGTTTATTTTGTTTAAGCATAATTAATGGCATGGTGGATGGTTATGGACTAAAACCAATTATATCTATTCATGCATTTTATAGTTTTGGTTTTTTTATGAAATAGGGCCTACATGTTTTGCTTTCTCTAGAATTTTTGTGTAATTCTCCCCTCATCTAACTCCCCTCGAATGTAACTCGAGATTTTCTCTCTTTAGGAAATTATGTAATTAATTTACATAGGTTAGATAGGAGTAGAATTATTTTATTTTGGAGATGGCAACTAATACAAGGCAAGAAGGTAAGACCTTCTACTTAAATCATGCATGAACACATAGGGTTAACTATATTAATTTCTTTTATGGCTCAAAAAAATTAATTTAGGGTAAAGTCCATAACCATACCACGTAATCGCTTTATTACCATGATTATCAATTATGTGATTTATTGATTTTTATGCATGTCATTCAATAAAATCACCAAAAGAAACAAATCTCTCAATTATTATTAAACCTAATTCCTTTTGTTAATATAGTAAGAACAAGAGTCCTTTTTCGAGACCAGGTTGTTGGGCAAACCCAAGCCTACTCGACATCGGGCATATTCAAGCTATGGAATTAAATTCATTTGGAATTAAATTTCTGATTAATGAGTCAAGTTTAACTAATTCTTTATCCTGGTTAGGCAAACTCAAGCATAAAGAAATTTAGAGGAAAAGTTGGGGTAGCTCAAAAGGCTTTAAGATTAAAAGCTGTTAATCACCTAATGATCCGGTAGTTACATACGATGGAATTGGTATTGGATACCTATCAATGAATTCAAGGGTGACTTATTGGGCAAACCTAAGGTTATTCTTGAGGAATTTGGATACCGGTCAAAGTAATAAATAAGAAGAAAAATGGAAAATTGGTATTGAATACCTACCCATTTTTCTTATAGTTAAAGAAAAATAGAAATAATAAATAAGAAGAAATAAAAGAGAATACCCAAAAGTAATAACACTTTCATCTAAAGTTACTAAAAAAATAAGAAAAAGAAATCATTAAAAGAAAAACTTGATTGAACTTATAAAAAGATAAAATTTAGAAAAACTAAAATTACAAAAGATAACAGAGATAAAAGATCAAAATGTAGTAACTGTCGAAAAAAAGGACATCTAACTAATGAATACAAAGAAAAATCTAAAAAGAAAAATAAAATTAATGAGCTAAAGTTCGAAGAAGAAATTAGAGAGAAGATTTTCCAAATAATTATATCATGATGATGATAGCTCTATTTCAATAGAAAATGACGAAGATTAAATATATGCTATTTAGGAAGAATCCAATTATTTTACTGATCAATAAAGTGATTGTGATTGAATAGGATTATATAGTTGTGTTAGTAGAACTATAAATGTTATTATAAAGGAAACTAAATACTTCTTTTTTGTCTTAATTGACAAAATAGACAATGAAAATATTAAAAGAAAATAATTTATTAAAAATTAGAAAAATAGTTTTAGAAGACCATAAATGTATAGAGTCTTTTGATGTAAAACAGGTATTTAATAGATTTAAACCTTTAAAAACAAAAATATCTACACAAGATTTACAACAAGAAATTAATCAAATAAAACAAGTAATTAAAGATTTAAGAAAAGAATATAGTGAGATAAATTAAAATAGATATATTAACTTTGAAATTAATGTAGAGCGACAAAATTTCAATTTTGCAAACTAAGGTAAGAAAAATATCAACAAATATGAAGTATTTAATAAATATCAAGAATGGTTACAAATTTCAGAAGAAATCCTAAATTGTAGGATGAATCATCTAATTCTTCATTTTTTCTTTTTTGAAAATATTGATTCGAGGGCTGAAAGCTTGACCTCGGATCGAATAGAATTTGATATGAATACTTGATCGCCAAGCTTTTAAGACTTGTTGGATGAAGAACAAGATAAACATCTTGAAACTTTGATAAAGATTCTGAACTTTGATTACTAATTAAAGACACTTGAATGTTCAAGTTTAAAAGAAACTTTGATGGAGATTCAGAACTTGGAGTGCTATAGGACCTTGAATGTTGAAACTTGAACTTATTGAAGTTTGGAGATGTCTCTTGTTGTTGGAGCTCCAAGATGCCTTGAACTTTTGAGGAAGGACTTTATTTATAGGTTAAAGATTCCTTAAATTTAGTATAGACAGTCGATGAGAAACTTTAAAGCACCTCCTAATAAACCCACCTCCTAATAAACCCTAATAGACTTAGATTTGAGATGACTTGGGCTTAATTTAAGTTGAACCCAATTTCAGTTAACCCACACTATTTGGGTTTAATGGATCCTTAACAACAGTCCCACTGTAATGGCTCAGCCCAATTCTATATAATCCATACTATATTAGATTTAATTTGAAATGGACTTTTAATAATAGTCCACTTCTATAATATATTAGATTTACTGAATTCTAAACAATGGCCCAATTGAAATATTCCAAGAATAATTAGATTTACTCATGGATTTATTTTTTATTTATCAAGACTAAAATATTTAATTTTCTTTTAGTCTTGATCAATATATATATATATATATATATATATATATATATTTATATATACATTTCTTCAAAATTTCCTTATCTACAAATGCCCTCACTTCAAGGCTTGAAGTGCCACTTATATAAAAGTAATATTAATTCTCCAATTTAATTAGAAATTAATATAGGAACCTTCTTCAAATTCTTGATGAAGTAGAATTCTTTTTATTTTCACTTTCTACTTCTATAAGGAATTGAAATTGTTAGAAGACTTGAAGTGCAGTGTTGAAAAGGAATCATATTTCTACATCTATAAAAAAAGCTTACATCTTTAGTAAATTTTCACACAAATTCAAAAAGTCTCCTCCAACTTCAATTGAGGGTTTTTGTAGTTGCAGTCATTAAGTGGCTTAAGGAAATTTCGAATTCTTCTTGTGTTATCTTGGGTAAGCCTCTTTTTTTTTTTTTTTTTTTCTTTTAATGTTTTTGTCCTTTTATTATCGCTGAAGGTTTGACTATAATATATTCATGCAAACCCCGTTACGTACATTCCCTTCCCTTTTTTAATGCAAACCATGTATGATAGCCCTATAGCATAATGTACACGATACTATCAGGAATTCACCATGTGAATGTTTTTTTTTTTTTTAAATACAAACTTAGCCTTTTTTAGTCTCCTTTCATTTTCTTCTCGTCTCTTGAAGCTAGCTTTTCATTAAAGTCCACTCTCCCCTTCCTTGCCTTCCCCTCAATTCCTAATTTTTTGTTCATGTTTAACCTTACCACAAAGCTTATCTTTGTCAAAATCTGTTCACAATAACTTTGAATACACGTGTTTGCGAAGCCATCTTTTTTTTCTTTCTTTCTTTTTTCGTTTGAACCCCAATTTTTTTTTAAACTTTTTTTTTAGTAGGTCCAACCATGATGTACTTCTCAAATTTGCGATCTTCTTCAAGCCAACAATTGCTAGTCATTCTTGACAACAAACATGACTTAATAGAAGTAGGAGTAACTTTGACAGTTTATGAGGCAATGTCTACCAAATATGTTGGACTTTTACTAAAGACGACACTTCCGCAACTCATGAAAGAATGGTCAACGACAGTTAACTTCAAAGACACTTGCTCCCTAAAGGCATGGATTTTCCTCTCCTCATATCATCAACTTCAAGCTCAACACAGTATACTACCTTCACTTGGACGTCGAATGGTTCAAAAGAAGACTTAATAAACTTCAACTCTTAATTTCTTGCGCATGTTTTGCTTCACAGAGAGATATTGGAGTGGACATAAGATGTTTTAAGTTGTCATAAAAAACACTTGAGATCTACGAAGATCTATGAGGCTGTCTGTGTATAATTTTTTACGTATGATTGCACCTCTAATATTTTCAAAACCTCTTGTAAAGTTTGGTATTTTCTCATCAACATGCTTTTGACAACAGTTGGCTAGAAGTCCATTTCATTTTGCGATTTGTATGAACTTGAAAGCTTATCAATACTTTGAACTCACTACGATGAAGCTATTTCTCATGCTATAGAACTCTCTGGTATGGACCATGATAGCAAGCAATTCCTTCTAAGGTGTTGTGAATATCTTTTCCACATGTACCACTTGATCAAAAAGGATGATAACAACTTGTTGTCTTTGTCAATATATGGCTCAACTTTTAGTTCAAAAGGTCAACAAAGTATACGGTGACTTCTCCAAGAGGAAAAAAGAGATCACGGCACAAATTCTCTAACAACCCATGCAGAGTCATCCTATCACGTGCTACATGGATATCTGATAAGATAATTTATTTTCAAAGTTGGGCATTGATGCTACAATAAAGAATGACTTTTTTTGTAGCTTTCTTGTCATGATGGCTTTGCATCTTCATCTTGCCTAATAAGATGTAGACATCATCTGTCTAGGTGCCTTAAAAATGGTGAGTTTAATAGTATGCAGGGAATGAGCAAGTTTAGCAATTTCTATCTTGATAAGTATTTATAGAGGGTTGAATCATATTTCCAACTCCTAATATCTAAGTGAGGAGAAATCTGTCTTTCAAAGTTATTATATATATGGATGGCTTATGCACTACTTCATAACTTATTATGAAGTTTCTAAAGGCTTAAACAACTTTCTAATGGTAAGTTATTCTGGTGAAAGTAGTATAAAGTACTTTAATGAAGATAAAGCCCTTAAATAAAGTCATAGAGGTGAAACCATTTTTTGGATTGCAAATACCTTACTAAGCACAAAAAGCATAACATTGTTGGTAATAAGACAGCTCCACTGGAGTTCAGGAAGTCAAGTGGCTTAACTTGAACCCTTTAATAATGAACTACAGTGTAATAAACTCCTTTCACCCTACAATATCTCATTCGGTTTGGAGTATAGAATTAGTGCTAACTCCCTCCAGAATAAATATTATTTTCGACCTGAATATATTAGTACTTGTATCAGGAATCCACTACTCTACATGTATATTAATTGGAATTGTTTCTAATACACAATCACCTTGGCCAAGGATTTCACTAATAGTAATTCCAACAAGTGGTCGTGAGATATTTGCCCCTACTATTAAGAGTGGTGAATCCCTTATTGACCCTCTCGACTACTTTCATTTACCTCACATTGTACCTAATATCTATCCCATATATGACCCTCAATCTGGCTCCAAAAATTGGAATCAAAATACAATGCTCAGCAAATAAAGTACTTTGGAAATCTCAAGTCTAAGGATGCTTGCATGTTTGCTTTATCGAGATTTTGTCATTGGCATTAAATAGTTATTCATATGATTATCTCATAGTTAGGTCATTCATTGCACTTGTTCTATGAATAAGCATCCATGTGTTAACTTTGAGTATCTTAATACTCACAGATATGAGAACCACCGCCTAATCAAATCACGAAGTCTAACACGTGCTAGTTTTAACGCATTAATGAAGTCCTATCTCATTAATACTACAACTAGGGATTATTTAAGTACTAACACTATGTAGTGTAGTAGAAATCTCACATCATGATTTCTATCATGATTTTGTTAACACAATATTGTACTAGGGACTTTATCTAATAGTTATTTTACTTGAAAGTAAAGAAAACAAACTAAAAGATAAATAATGTCTTGTATTATAAAACAAATATGTCATATACAAAGTACAAGTGATTGCTTCTAAGGCATAATACTAACAAACTCCCACTTGCACTAGAGCCAATCATTCATGTATCTAATATCGAATGACTCAAAGATAACCGATCGTTGGTGAGACCGTGGTTCCTTTGCTTGTGCAATGGCTCCATTGTTGTCATAATACAAGGATATTAGACCAACAATGCTAGGGATCACACCTAGTTTTGTCACAAACTTCTTGATCCAAATGGCTTCCTTAGTTGCTTCAGAAATGGCTATGTACTCAACTTCTGTCATAGAGTGAACAATAGTATCTTGTTTGGAACTTTTTCAGCTTATTGCCCGTCCACACAATGTAAACACGTAGCCAGATCGTGATTTAAAATAATCTTTGTTAGATTTAAAATTGGCATTGTATACCCATTTATTTTCAAATCACCCTCTCCATATACCAAGAACACATCCTTAGTCCTTTGCAAGTACTTAAGGATGTTCTTTATAGCCACCTAATAATTCTCACCAGGGTCAGATTGGTATCTGCTTGACAAACTGAGAGCACATGATACATCGGGCATTGTACATGTCATAGCGTACATGATAGATCCAACTGCCAAAGCATATGGAATCTATAACACCCCACCTTTTTACTTCCGATTTGCTACTACCTGTAATGGGATGAGAATTTATATCAATGGCTAGAACAAAAGTTGATCGGTGTATTGAGACGAATACTTTGGTGAAATAAAGTTTTGTCGGGATCTGGATGTAATTATTAGATTTGTTCTACCCGTACCCTAAATTTTTGGAAGGCTATTAAGATTAATAAAATAAGAATTTTAGGGTACTTTAGAAAGAGAAATTGATTAGTACAATGAGACGCACGTTTTAGTGCGAATTGTGCTACATGGGGTATCGAGAGCATTTTTGTCATTTTGACCGCGTTCGTGACTTTGACCGCGAATTTGACCAAGTAGAGATGGGAATTGAAGAATTTAAGTGTTACCAATGGATTTAGTGGAATTTTTGGAGTTGGATAGTGAAATAAAATATTTTTCTAGTACCGACCCGATTTTGGTCATTTATGAAGAAAATAGAAATTGCGGTTGGAAATGGGATGTGTGGCTTCTTATGATTGGTGGATGAAAATAAGTATCATTTAGTGATTGGTTAATGAGGTCAAGTGCTTCTATTTGATTGGTTGTGATAAGTTGAGATAATTTAGAGGGCCTACAAGAAATAAATAAGGATGGCCCACAAGCATGACAATCTTGACCAAGTTGGACGGCCTTTTGACTTCATTTGACCAAGCTTAATTAAGCTAATCTTGATTTGAGTAAGTTAATCATGGTTGATTATGCATGACCATGCAAGATTAGAAAAATATCTATTAATTCTTGAGAATTCTAGGAATATCTACACTTCATCACCATATGGACCAATGAAAACTCACCAAGTGTTGATTCTGTGAATGGTTACAAGAACATTCATGCAAGAATTTCTAAAGAATTCCATAGTACTCTTGAATATTCCAAAGAACACCTAAGTAGCTAAGTGGACCAATCAAGGGCTTCCAAATGTTAAGGCCATTTAATGCACTTTTGACTTGAAGACCATATTCCTCTATATATAGGCCATGAAGGCCAACTAAAATGGCTTTATATAGCCAGAATTTTAGAGCAAACAAGAGAGAAAAGAGAAAAGAGAAGGAAATAGAGAAGAAAGAGAGAGAGAAACCGAAAATAGAGAGGAGAGAAAGAGAGAGAGAAAAGCAAGAAGATGCTTGGACTGTTCAGCCTCCAAATACAGCAAAGAAAAGGTGAAGATCTACCTTACTTGAAGTAAAGTTATTATATAAAGCATGGAGATCATTTTGGTATATATATTGTGAGAAGTTTATGTGTGAATTATGAAAACTAGTTAGGTGAAGTTATGTGACATATGTCCTTGTGTGTAGAAACTTCTGGGAGGTTTTATGTTCAGTAAATCTGTAAAGTTTTTGGATTTGAACAAAGAAGGCATATATATTTGTAGCTAAGGATCATAGAGATATTTTAGAACAAGTTTGAGATTAATCGGATTTATGGATCAAAAGTTATGGTGAAAATAGTAAAAGGTGCCAAATCAGTAACGGGATTTTACTACTGGATCTTTGTATTCAAAATTGAACAAAATGGACAATATAATTGGTATTCCATGAATTGGAACTTGTAAAGGAATGTCTTAAGGATATTTTACAATTGGTTTTACATCATTTGGATTTGTGGATTAAAAGTTATGGGCAAAACAAGTTAGGGTGTCAAACTGGAAAATTGCAGAATGTTAAGGAAAGAATGAATAGTGAAACTAAGTCAAAACAACTGAGGCTATTTTTTCCCAGTACCATGATACTGGAACCAGAAATCTAAAAACAGCCTGTACTGAATTAAATTTAAGAGTCTTACGGTCATTTTGGTTTATCACGGAGCCAAATCGGAGCTGTAAATAGAAAGTTATGTGCGAAACAAAATGGTGTGTCAAACCAGTGAAATTCCAGAAAGTAGTCCAGATGGACTTAAGGGTGATAAATTATATGCTTTTGGATAAAATAATTAGGGAAACATGAAGTGAATCCCTTGTTTATAAAGGGAGAAAGGATGTGAAAAAAGGAAAACAAAAGAATTGATCAAACGATGGAAAAACGACGCGAAGAAAAGTTAAATATTTTCCTTGACCGACAGCTAACCATCGGCCTCGTCGGCTAACCGTCGGCCCCATCGGCTAAAAGACGGTTGAACGTCGGCTAACCGTCAGGCACGTCGGCTACCCGTCGGCTATTTTTTGGCCAAACAAGAATTGACCCAAAAATGATGTTGATGTAAGTTTAGTGATAAATGGTCAACGGAACATCGAAAACGGTAGAAACAAAGGTTAAACAGTCATGAACGGAAATAATTGCTTAGGACACAAGGTAAGTCCTTTGGATTTCTAAAACTCTTTCTAAAGTTAGTGTACTTTGTTTTTCCATGAAATGCTATTTTATATACCATTTGGGACATTTTATGGAGATATTTTTGGAAACATTGAATTTAATCCTTTTTTGGAATTAGAATTCTGGATTCCTTTAAATGCATTCTTTTTGGAATCAGGTATTTGGAAAATGTTCCAAATGTCCTTATTGAAATATTTTATGAAAACCTTTGGAACTCGGATATTTGGTAAATTACCGAAATATCCTTATTGGAACTCTTCTGAATATTTTTCAAATCGAGTAAGGGTAAAATGACTCGAATACCCTCAGAAAGTCTTTTGGAATCTGGTATCAGCAAAATGACCTGAATACCCTTGGAAATGACTTTTGTGATCGAGTACGGGAAAATGACCTAGTTACTCTTAGAAACACATTTTGATGTGTGAATTGAACCCTTTATCTGGTTTCATCATGATTTTGGAAAAATATTATTTTGCCCCAAAAACTGTTTTGATGTGAAAATTCTGTGAGATCAGATAACCCTCTGGCCTGATCAGTCAGACAGGGTTGGTGCTATTGAGTACTTAGCAAGGACTTTAATCTTTGTACTAGCTCATGTTAGAGATAGACGGCCCCAAGTAACCTGATCAGTTCTGGGGATTGTCTTACTCCAAACAGGGCAACAGGACATTGAGATAAGTCATACCTGGCTAGCCATTTAGAGCCTGGCAATTGCCGTGTCTGCGGGCGCTCTTTGATTGTGAGTCATTCGCTGGATGCCGAGCGGGTACACTCGGCACGTTTGACTCCTTGCCACCTTGATGGTGATTGACGTTAGGATTGGGACCCCTGGCTTATGGTAGCAAGTAAAAGATCCCTAAGTGCAAGATGAGGTACATTAGTAGGCTGCTCACTGTTCCAGCTAACACGGGTGACGTGTTGTAAGGCGCAGTCCCTGGCACAAGAAACCATGTAGCCGAAGGTAATGACTTGGGACTTGCATACAGGTTGACCTTCTGTTGGAGAAGTGCCTATATTTTGAAAACTAGGGCAATGTTTTGAAATCTGAAATGAAATTTTCCAAAAATTATTGAGTTTTGAATACACTCTTCCTTAAAGAGTTTTGGGATCATTTCTAATGAACAAATGATAGGCTATTTCACAAAAGTTTTGTGTACTCTACTTCTTTGATAAAGCACTAGCACACACGGGACTCACTGGGTGATTTTTTAGTCACACGTGTCTTTTATCTTACCTCTTTGTAGGTTCCGGAATTGAAAGGACCTATGGATAGAGGACGATACCAGAGTAATAGCAGAATAAGTCCGGGCATTTCCCTTTTGGATAATACTCTGATGGATTTTTCATTATAAAGACCCCTTGTCTGGGTAACTGGACGGGACGATACCCGGTGTTGATATGCTTCCACTGTACTTTTAGTAAGGGTGTTATAGAATCTTACTCATCTGATCCCTTTCAACTTATGTCTTGGGAGACATCGACCTTGAATGGCTTATCCCATAGGACATGGGTAAGAATCCCTTTTTGGAATGATCCATGTTAAACCTCTTTAGCACTTTGTCAATATATGTAGACTGTGAAAGATCTAGAAACCTTTTTGACTTATCTCTATAGATCGTAATTCCAAGAATATAGGTTGCTTCTCCAAGGTCTTTCATGGAGAATTTCATGGACAACCAAACTTTAACTGATTGAAGGACAGGTACATCATTTCCCATTAGCAATATGTCATTTATATAAAGCAATAAGAAAACGACTGCACTCCCACTAACCTTCTTGTACACACAATGATCATCCATGTTTTGAATGAAACCAAACTGTTTGATTGTTTCATCAAAACAGATGTTCCAACTCCTAGAAGCTTGCCTAAGACCATAAATGGACCTTTGTAGCTTGCACACTTTTGTGATATAATTGGATGTGAAACTCTCAGATTGTGTCATATACACATACTCAGTCAGATTTCTATTTAGGAAAGTTGTTTCATATCTATTTACCAAATCTCATAATCATGATGAGCGGCAATAGCTAGGAGTATCCTGATAGATTTTAGCATGGCTATTGGCGAGAAAGTTTTATCATAGTCAATACTATATTGTTGACGATAACCCTTAGCTACTAGTTGTGCTTTATAGGTAACTACATTACCATCGATGTCGGTTTTCTTCTTGGAAACCCATTTGCACCTAATATATTTGATTCCTTTAGGTTGGTCAACCAAATTCCATACTTGGTTGTCGTACATGGAATTCATCTCTAACTTCATAGCCTTAAGCCATTTATCAGATTCTGAATTGTTTAGAACTTCCTTGTAGGTAGTAGGTTCATTTTCATGTATGAGGAATACATCATTGTGGTCACTTATAAGAAATCTAAATCTCTCAGGTGCCACACTTATCCTACTCGACCTGCAAGGACCTTGTGTAGTAGAAAGTTTATCTATTCTTTCAATAGATGTGGGATCAGACGATTGATCTTTTTTTGTTTGTTCTCTTTGAACTTCACTAATTGGGACTAAAATCATTATTATTTTACTAGTTATTTGAGGTTGTTTTTTAGATGCTTTTGTTGTAATAACTAGGCATATTCCTTTCTATGACATTTTTCTTGTAAAAAGTGATTTTGATGAATTTGTGTAAAATTGAGTAGATTTTGAGCAAAAAAGTGAGAGTTTCCAGAATGGACCCGGCGCCAGGTCCAGATAATGGACGAGGTGCTAGGTATGCTTTGGAAAAGAGAAAGTTAAGGATAAAAATAGATTGGACTCGGTGCCAGGTAGGTCGAAAGGACCCGGCACTAGGTCCACTATGCCCAGAGGAGGTTGTGCGTGAATTCGGTATTTTCCAAAGAATTTTGATATTTTCTGAATTCTACTAGGACTAGACTTTTCAAGCATTAAATTTGGGTATTAAGAAGGCTTATAAACACAAGAAAAAGACATGAGAAAGGGGTTATTTGAAGGATCCAAGCTAGCTACTCAATCACCAGTCAAAGGAGCATTGTTCAAAGGAGGTTTTCAAGAGAAGAAGAAGGGCTTGTTATGAGTTTTATCTTTTATCATTTATTTACTTTTCTAGAATAATGATGTGCTTAATATTTTTATTGTAATTGGATATTATTTTGGAGATTATGATTTTGAGTTAATTGGAACTTTTGATCAATTGATTTATGTTATTGGTATTTGATTCCTTGTTTTTCTTACGGAGTTAGTTGATTGATTTTTTATATTGACTTGCTTGAAAAAGAGGTTGGTAATGACTTCAATTAATTAATTTCATAACTTGCTTGAAAAAGGAGTTAATTATTTAGAAAGTTCATAATCAAAGGTTGGTTAATGATTGCTAGAATACGGATTCATTAACTAATTTCATATTTTAATCACCTAGAATATAGGGGTTTGTATGAGGATTGATTTTAATGCTTCTTTTAGATAAGTTAGTCGAGATAGAATATTTTCACTAATTTAACTAGAAGATAGTGATTCTATGGATTGCAAAAGAAGTGGGTCTATATTAGAACCTTCATGATGCCAAAATGACAATTGATTGTGATAAATGATAATTGATTTAATCTTGTGTTTCCAAGATAATTGTCTAGTTACATGAAATTGCATACTTGAGTTATATCTATTTTTATATTTATTTATTTTCTTTTTTATTCTCTTCTTTTTTTATTGGCTAAACAATAAAGATTTGGGTAAATTAAGGTGGTAGTCTAAATTCTCGTGGATTTGATACTTACTATTCCCTATACTATACGATGGGTATACTTGCCCTTATATGTAGTTTAGTGGTTGGCATTTTAATTAAAGCTTGATTGATTGTATAATTTGCTGGTAATATTTTTTACACTATAAAACACGCATCAAGTTTTTGGCGCCGCTACCTGGGATGCTTCTCTTTTTTTTTATTTTTTATTTAATTTTTTGTTTTTTTAGTGTAGGGTTCAAACCATCATCATGGAAAGTTATTCATGTGCACAATGTAAAAGGAGCTACTATTGATAATAGATTGGCAAGGTTACAAGCTTGGATTAACGCTTTTTGTGAGACGTCATTTGAAACTTCAATCAAATCTTTTGTTGCCAACATAAACACGTCCATTAGGTGGCATGAAGAAGTATCCTAATGATGAGCTCTACAAGAACGCAACAAGCCAAGTTGGTTGAGGATGCCATAAAGGCCCATACACTTGAACAAGAGAATTCCTAAGGAAATGAGAGAGGATATGATGAACAATTGCCCAATGTGGAAAGGGAGGTATTCGATTATACTCTATGCGGTAATAATTCTAATCTCTCTTTGTTACATAATTTTTTAGGTTCCCCTTAATTCTTGGAGAACAATGGTCCAAATGATGATGTGTTGAATTTACCATGCCTCAAGGAGTTGGATCTTTCAACACTACATATAAGAAGTCCTTGGAGAATGATGGTAATTTCTACCCTTCACTCCAATTTCAGGGAGGTAACTTAGTTTTTGTAGACCATACATTGAAAAGTAAGGATTTCTCGATCCCATCTTTGAAAACTCAATTGCTAAGTTTTAAGGGAAATTTTCATTGTGACAAATCTTTTGAAGGGAAAAAGGGTGATTTCAAATTTGATGCATTCTTTATAGACCATATGCTTTTATTTGTTAGCAAAAATATTTGTGTGTCTAAAGGAATGTTAGAGAATGAGGTTCATGTGTTTTGTTTTACTAAGAAAAATTGTTTTAATGAATATGGCCTTCTTCAAAAACCTCCATTCTTTCTATTTTCATTATCCGTACCTTTTTCAATGAGCATTAATCTCTTTTTCAAAGGTTTGATTAGGAAGCATGATAAGTGGAAAGAGTTTGCATCTTTATTTTGGGTTTAAGTTTTGTTTAAGTTGTTAGATGTTATCTCCCCAAATAAGGAAAATATTATCCATCTTAAGTGTAGGGGAGTAAGTCATTTTTTACTTGCTTTCTTAGGATTTTTTTTTAGTATTTTTTCTTTAGTTTGTTTTCTTTTATTTAGATGTGTCTTTCTTTTATTATTATTTTCTTTGTTCTTTTATGTATGTTTTCTCTTGTAGGTTAGAATAAAGTCCTCTTGGACAAGCTCTTCTCTCTATTCCATGTTCAATATTTATTGGAGCATTATTCTACTTGAGGAGTATTGCTTAACTCTATCCCTCCGTAATCATTTTTTTGGTCCTTTTGGAGATGCTTTTTGATATTTATTTTTAGCCAATGAGGATATTGTCCAGTTTAAGCGTGGGGGAGTAGTTTAGTAATATTCTTTGTCCAAGTTTGTATCAATGATCTTCGTATTTTCTTGGTATCAAATAATTTTGTTGAAAATTGAAAATTGAAAAGGGCTTATCTATAATGGAGTAATGATTTTCTTACTAATTTTGGATATGGATTTGTTATTCATTATGGTTGGATTTTTATTTAAAAATTAAACCTGTGAATTAAGTTGGACTTTTGCTAAGTCTTGAGAATTTAAGTTAACCTTGGTTATATTTGGTATTTGAGTTTTATTTTATTCTTTGAGTTTGAATATGGATGATAGAAGGAAATATGGGAAGAGCTGTTGAATAATTTTTGTATTATGGAATTAAAATTTGCTTGACTTTGAGTTGTGAATAAGGAATGAGAAAAAAATTGAGTTGAAAAAAAAAAACTTTTATCTTTGAAAAGAAACGAGAGAGACCTTTTGCTGAAATAAAGGGCCAATACGGTGAGTGAAAGAGAAGAAACAAATAAGTATCATACTCTCTTAAGGCTATCTCGAAGGTAAGGAAAGAAAGAAGAAAGAAAAAAAAAACTGCTGAAAAAATAATGATGACTATAAGGGGGCCAATACGGTGCTTGAAGAGAAATTCATTCACTTGAGACTATCAATTCCCTAAGTCATTGAAAAAACTTTGAGAGGAAAAAGGGAGTTGAGTGTTTTTCTTGTTTCACTAACTTGAGTTGTGTAAATATTAGTTTATAATGCTTGAATTAGTTGGCTTGACTTGTATGATTTATGTTATCTATGTTTTTGTATAAGGAGTAGGATGATTTTCGTGTACTAGATATAAGCTTGTTTAACTTAACTTTGATGGCCTTGGGATTGTTTGATTTAATACAAGAGTTTATTAGGTTTGGAAAGGGTTGAGTGAATGACAAGTTTATATTTAAGGTTGGAAGAAGGTTATATCTTCATTGTGGATGAATTTTCTAAGGGAAAATTTGCTACGTTATTTTGTCTTGTTCTAAATGCTTAGTGTTTTAAATCTTGTTTACTTGAGGATAAGCAAATGTTCAAGTGTGGGGGTATATGATTTGGGCTAAAATCATCATTATTTTACTAGTTATTTGAGGTTGTTTTGAGATGCTTTGCTTGTAATAACTAGGCATACTCCTTCCTATTTGACATTTTGCTTGTAAAAAGTATTTTTGACGAATTTGTGCAGAATTGAGTAGATTTTGAACAAAAAAGTGAGAGTTTTCAAAATGGACCCGGCGCCAGGTCTAGAGAATGGACTAGGCGCTAGGTCTGCTCTGGAAAAAAAGGAAATTGAGGACAAAAATAGATTAGACCCGGCACCAGGTGGGTCGAACAAACTCGGAGCCAGGTCCACTCTGCCCAGAGGCAGTTATCCGTAAATTTGGTATTTTTCAAAAGATTTTGGTATTTTCTGAATTCTATTTAGACTAGACTTCTCAAGCAATGAATTTTTGGGATCAAGAAGGCTTATAAATACAAGAGAAATGGGTGATTTGAAGGATCCAAGCTAACTATTCAATCACCACTCAAAGGAGCATCGTTCAAATGAGATTTTCAAGAGAAGAAGAAGGACTTGTCTACGAGTTTTATCTTTTACCCTTTGTTTACTTTTCTAGAATAATGATGTGCTTAATGTTTTGATTGTAATTGGATATTTTTTTAGAGATTATGATTTTAAGTTAATTGGAACTTTTGATCAATTAATTTGTGTTCTTCGTATTTGATTACTTGTTTTTCTTACGAAGTTAGTTGATTGATTTTTGTTATTGACTTGCTTGAAAAAGAGATTGGTAATGACTTCAATTAATTAATTTCATATTTGTTATCCCTTAACTTGCTTGGAAAAGGGGTTAATTGTTTAGAATATTGGTAATCAAATGCTGGTTAATGATTGCTAGAATATGAATTTATTGACTAATTTTATGCTTTAAATCACCTAGAATATAGGGGTTTATATGATGATTGATTTTAATGTATCTTTTAGATAAGTTAGTCGAGACAGAATATGTTCACTAATTTTACTAGAAGATAGTGATTCCATGGATTGCAAATGAAGTAGGTTTATATTAAAACCTTCATGATGCTAAGATGACAATTGATTGTGATGAATGCTAATTGATTCAATCTTGTGTTTTCAAGATAATTATCTAGTTACATGAAATTGCATCCTTTAGTTATATCTATTTTTATCTTTATTTATTTTATTTTTTTTCTCTTATTATTTTATTGGCTAAACAATAAAGATTTGGGTAAAGTAAGGTGGGAGCCTAAGTTCTCGTAGATTCGATACTTGATATTCCTTATACTATATGATATGTATACTTGCCCTTATGTATGGTTTTAGTGGTTGGCATTTTAATTAAAGCTTGATTGATTGTGTAATTTGTTGGAAATATTTTCTACACTAAAAAACACGCATCATTCACTAAGTTTAATTTTACTCCCATTGTCCCATTTGAGCGTGTGCTCCTTCTTTAAGAAGACAACATGCTTCGAAACAAGCACTTTGTTTTCGAATGGGAAATCGAAATAATAACCAAAAGTTTCTTTCGGATATCCCACAAATAAACATTTGTCAGACTTACTGTCAAGTTTGTTTGACTATGGCCTTTTGACAAAAGTAGAGCAACCCTATACTCTTAAGTAAGATAACTTTGGTTTCTTGCTAAAGAATATTTCAAACGGGGTAGTATCAATTGTTTTTTACGGAACTTTGTTTAGAATATAAACAGAAGTCTCTAGTGTGTACCCCCAAAATAATTTTGGGACGTCTGTAGAAGCCATCATGGTCCGTACCATGTCTAGAAGGGTTCGATTCCTTCTCTTAGATATACCGTTATGTTGAGGTGTATGTGGTGGAGTGTATTGAAATAATATCCCATTATCTGTAAGATAACCTTGAAACTCTTGGCATACGTATTCACCTCCTCGATCAAATCTTAGAGTCTTAATATTTTTCCCAAATTGTTTCTCTACTTCATTCTTGAAGTCTTTGAACTTTTCAAAGGCCTCAGATTTGTATATCATTAAATACAAATACCCATATCGTGAATAATCATCGATAAAGGTTGTAAAGTAGTGATAACCTTCTCGCAATTGTATTGACATTGGGCCACATACATCAGAATGTATAAGTGCTAATGACTCTTTGATCTTTTCTCATTTTCCTGAAAAAGGAGTTTTAGCCATTTTACTCAGTAAACAAGATTTGCATGTGTCATACGATTCATAATCAAATTATCCTAAGTCACCTAACTTGTGTAACTTAGAAACACGATTCTCATTTATATAGCCTAAATGGCAATGCCACAAATAAGATAAGGTTGAATTATATATCCTTGGTTTCTTATTGTTTATATGGAGGATTGGATTATCCATGTCTAGAATGTATAAACTATTAACTAAATTTGCAGAACCATAATGAATATCATTCAATGAAAAAGAATAACGTTCATTCTTAAACATTAAATAAAATCCACATTAGTCTAAATACGCAATGAGATAATATTTTTCAATAAAATTAGTACAAAATAATAATTTTGTAGCTCTAAAACTAATCCCGAAGGTAGGTGTAGCTCGTAAATCCCCACAGCAAATGTAGTAACCTTTGCTCCATTTGCAGTACGTAGGTTCACGTTGCCCTTCTTTAACCTTCTGTCCCTACAAATTATTGCATAAATGAGATCCACATCTAGTATCTAATATTCATATCTCATTTCTAAATGTAGTATTAACTTCAATCACAAACATACCAGGAGTAGAAATAGAAGTGCTCGCGAGTTTCTCCTTTTGCTTCTTTTCCTTGACGGTTTCCAAGTAGGCTTTGGAGTTGCACCTCCAATGGCCCATTTTGCCACAGTAATAGCATAGGCCTTTGGTGGCTGCATCCTTCTTCTTCACACCACATTTGGGTTTAGTGGGAGCCTTCTTCTTCTTCTTTTGAACTATCTTCTTGGAAGAAGAAAAGTCTACCATCAAGACTGCATTGGAATCTTTCGTCATAGAGGACTTCGTAGTCTTGAGAAGATTGATCAACTCAGGAATGGTGGACTCAATTTTGTTCATTTGATAGTTAATCACAAATTGTGAACCCAAGAGACCCAAGCTTCTTAATCAAGCTTAGAAACTTCAACCCATGAGTGGGCACAGAAGCATCCTCAGCCTTTTTGCAATAGAATAGTTGCTTCGAGATCTCATATCTCTTTGATCTATCTTGGGCGTCAAACAGCTCTCGAAGATGGAGAATAATCGATTAAGCATCCATATGCTCGTGCTATTTTTGCAACTCAAGAGTCATTGATGACAGCATGATAAAAGATGCCATGTCACTGTCCTCCTCGTGCTTCTTGTGGATAGCATGCTCATCAGCATGAGCATCTTGAGTTCGTAGTGGTGGAATAGGAGCATCTAGAACATAGAACAACTTTTTCGACTTGAGAACGATCCTCAATTTTCTATACCAGTCAAGAAAGTTTGAGTCAGTTAGTTTGTTGGTCTCCAAGATGCGACGTAAGTTTAGGTTAGTTGACATGATGTACGTGACCTAAATGTATAGATAGAGAACATTAGCTAACTTTATATCCATATGTAATGCAAATAATTAAGGCTTTAATTAAACACATTATTACTCCACTATTTTTTTCAAACCAATAGCCTCCACTATTGATTCAAGAAAGCCCGTTGGAAGCTTTGTGGATCGGTATCCAAATTCCTCAAGAATAACCTTGGATTTACCTAACAAGCCACTATTGAGTTCAATGGTAGGTATCCAATACCAATTACATCGTATGTAGTTATCGGATCATTAGGTGATTAACATCTTTTAATTTTAAAGCCTTTTAGGCTACCCCAATATTTCCTTTAAATTTCTTTATGGTTGAGTTTGCCTAATAGAGATAAAGAATTTAGTTAAACCCAACCCATTAATCAAGAATTTAATTCCATAGCTTGAACGATGTCGAGTAGGCTTGGGTTTGTCCAACAACCTAGCTCAAAAAAGGACTCTCATTCTTACTATATTAACGGAAGGAATTAGGTTTAATATTAATTGAGGGATTTGTTCCTTTTAGTGATTTCATCAAATGGCAAGCATAAAGTATCAATAAATCACAAAGTTGATAATCATGGTAATGAAGCGATTACGTGGTATGGTTATGGACTTTCCCTAAATTAATTTTCTTGAGCCATAAAGGAAATTAACATAGTTAATCGTATGTATTTATGCATGATTTAAGTAAAAGGTCTTACCCTCTCGCCTTATTTTGGTTGCCATATCCAAAATGAAATAACTTTATTTCTATCTAACCTATGTAATCTAATTATATAAAATTCCTAAAATGAGAAACTTCGAGCTACATTCAAGGGGAGTTAGAGGAGAAAAGAATTACATAAGAGTTTTAGAGAAGGTAGGACTCACAGACCCTATTTCATAAAAACTAAAACTGTAAAAAATGCATGAACAGATATAATTTGGTTTTAATCCATAATTATCCACCATGCAATTAATTATGCATAAACAAAAATTAAACATATGATTTTATTATTCCAAAATCACTATTTTAAAAAATAAAACAAATTCTAAAATCAATATTTTAGATTTAATTTCTAAAATCAAATTCTAGAAATTAAATTAAAATAAATTCTAAAATTAATATTTTAGATTTAATTTCTAAGACCATATTCAAGAAATTTAATTAGGATAAAATCTAAAATCAATATTTTAGAAAATATATTAATTTCTAAAGTATATTATATCCCAAAATCATAGGTCCCATTTAAAAACTAATCATAATTAGATTTAATTCTCAAATCGAGGATGAATAAAAAAAACTTATTATTATTTTTTTTACATATCTAAAATCAATATTTTAGATAATATATATTAATTTCCAAAACCAATTTTAGAAATTAATCTTGGTTAGTCCCAAAACATATTTTTTGGGAAGAGTTGGCTGTTTAGTGAAAAGGAAAAAAAAAAACATCTCTTAAGGCCAACGAAAAGAAGTCTAACAAAATGGGAAAAATAAATTTTTTGTACTAAACAGTAAAACGCATCCTGGGGAGGATGAACATGATCAAAACCACGAATGGGCAGTTGTCCAATACAAGCTGCGACTGCTATGGCTAGGGCCAATTGTGCCTCAAGCCGTAGCTTGGGGCCAAAAAACCTTTTTTTTTCCCACCACTTCCAAAAACAATTTCTGGATGTTTCTTCTTCAAAATCTGAAGCAAATTCAGAGAACAATTCTTTGTACAAAGACCGATTTTATCTATCTTCACAACTTAAACAAGGATTCTATTAGTAGAAAATAAAAGAAACTAGAAAACCTGTTTCTTCGAAAAATGATTTTAGTATCAAAATGAAAATGTTTTCCATCCAAATGCGATTTTCTTCAAACAGAATCATAGAAACAAAACCAAAAACCAGCTTTTCTTTTCACTGGAAAACATTCTGTAACATTTACAGAATCAAAACATTGCAACAAAAACCCACAAAATTATCATAGACACCCAACACAACCAAGATATAATCTAGAACACCCAAACTTCAACGAAAAACATAAAACAATTTCATGGATCAAGTTCAAGTCCTGGAGACATTTTAATGAAAACAAAACTATGCCGAAATAGTTTTCAGACATCAAATACGCATGAAACAATTTATCACAGGAAGATAAACAATGAAACAATTTCATGAAAACAAGCACAAAAACCATTTCTATAATAAAACTAGGAACTTGTTGCATGCTCAAAACAAATTTCATAGCATTAAACCCATTCTAATCACAGACATAAAACCTGGCTCTAATACCACTGAAGGGAACTAGGACATGCAAAATCTATATTGCACAATGGAAAAATCCTAATCCCATGAACACATGCTAGAGAGTAAAACGGGCTTGAAGAGATAGATACGAGTTTTACCTGACTCCGTATGGTTTCAAAACACTCTGATGGACAATGGCTGAGGCATGATCCAGAAAACCTCTCGATCAAATAGCAACCGAATGATGAACATATTGTCTCGCCTCTTCAATCTCAACGTGAAACTGACTCTAACAGTAATCCACACGAGAATGATTACTCAAGACACCGAATATTTTTTGTGCTAGTAGAAAACTAGAAGGCAGCTAGGCTTTTTTCTTTATTGGGAGAGAGAACAGGAAAATCGTGTGTATGTCCTATGTTTTTTTTTTAGTGAGAGAGCAACTCACTCTATATAAAAAAAATATATATGGCACTTTGAATTTTGTGATACCCCATATATCACTTTGTTAAGTCATAGAACACTACGGAATCAAGCTTTCCAAAATTCTAAAAGGATTAGAATTCGTGAATTGTAATTGGATTCATCAGGATTTGACAATTACAATTTGGCTCGAAATTATAACTAATTATAGTTTGATCACCATAACTTCTTCTTCTCACAATTAACCCCACAATGCTATCAAATAACGTCTTGAGTACTTAATCCTCTATTTTGTGTGACCTATTAGGCTTCTACTCTATTGGTAGCGAATATGAATTAATCCAAACGTCTTTGGGATTAATAATCCTTAATAGTTTAGAATTAACCTATTAGTTCTAAACATAATTGGTTTATTAATTCATCAATCAATAAATCCATACTCAGCAGATCATGAGCAGTATCTAGCAACACATTATGACCACCCAAGAGTCCAGGAAGTCAAGTGGCTTGATCTAAACCCTTCAATAACAAACTACAGTGCAATAAACTCATTTCACGATATAATATCTCATTCGGTTTGGAGCACGAAATTAGTGCCAACTCACTCTAGAATAAATATTAATTATAGCCCGAATATATTAGTACTTGTGCCAGGAATCCACTGCTCTATAAGTGTACCAATTGCAACTATTTCTAATACACAATCACCTTGGCCAAAGATTTCAGAAATAGTAATTCCAACAAGTGGCCATGAAATATTCACCCCTACTATTAGGAATGTTGAATCCCTTATTAACCCTCTCAACTACTTTCGTTTATCTCACATTGTACCTAATATCTATCCCATAGGTAGCCCTAGATCTAGCTCCAAAGATTGTAATCAAAGTACAATGCTCAGCAAACATAGTACCTTGGAGATCTCAAATCTAAAGACAATTGGACGTTTGCTATATCGAGATTCTATCACAAGTACTAAATATTTGTCCATGTGATTATCTTATAGCTAGGTCATCTAATGCACTTGTTCTATTAATAAGCATCTACGTGTTAACTTTGAGTATCTCAACACTTATAATATGAGAACAACCGTCTGATCAAATTAGGAAGTCTAACAAATGCTAGTCTTAATATAACACCCATACTTAAATTAACAGCGAAAGTATATTAAAATCGAGTGTCGCTCCATCTAGTTACCCAGACAAGTGGTCTTCATAACGAATAACCAATAGAGTATATAAGGTCTAGATCTATACAAATATCTCATACTAATGGTTACACACACACACACACACACACACACACACACACAGAGGATCTCATACACGAAAATTTTCATTCTACATTAGAAATAAGGTACATTATCAAAAGGGGAATGCCCGGACCTAGACTGCTGCCACTGTGGTATCGTTCTTCTATCCGTAGGTCCACTCAACTCCAGACTCTACAAAAAGGATAAGATAAAAGACACGTCTGAGTGAAAAATCACCCAGTGAGTCCTGTGTGTGCTAGTACTTTATTAAAGAGACAGAGTACTTAAAACTCTTGTGGGGAAAGCATTTCATTTGTTCACCGGAAACAATTCCAAAACTTTCTAAAGAAGAGTTTATTCAGAACTCAATCATTTCTGAAAAACTATATTTTAATTTCAAATCATTTCCTCGATTTTTAAATCAAAGGAACTTCTCCAACAGAAGGTCGGCCTATATGGAAAGCTCGTAATCTTTGCTTTTGGTGCCATGTATCATTGTACTTAGACTGTAGTCTACAACACTCAACCATGCATCGCCGAAAATAAGTACACCACAGTGTACTGTTGAGAATAAACAATAGGTATACCGCAGCATACCAAGTACACCATAGCGTACTACTCAGCATCAATAATAGGTATACCATAGCATACCAAGTGTATCGCAGCACACTCTTGCCACCATAAGCCAAAGGTCCTAATCTTGGCGTCAATCACCATCGAGGTAGCAAGGAGTCGAATGCACTGAATGTCTCCACTCGACATCAAGCGAATAACTCAAAAATAATATGCACCCATAGTCGTGGCAATTGCCAGGTGCTAAACGGCTAGCTAGGACGACTCATCTCAATGTTCTGTCATCCTGTTTGGTGTAGGACAATCCCCAGAACTGAGCGGGTTACTTGGAGTCGTCTATCTCTAACATGAGATAGTACAAAGATCAAAGTCCTTGCTGAGGACTCAACGTTGCCAATACCAACCCTACTGACTGGTCAGGCCAGAGGATTATCTGTTCTGCAAGATTTTCAAAACAAACATTTTTGGGACAAAATATCATTTTTCAGAAATTGATCCCTCTGACTCGCAAGCCAGATAATAAATCCCATAGGTTTCGTAGGGCCAATCAATTCATTCCATAGGCACATCAGGCTAACAAAATAATTTTCGAGATCAAAATGTCATTTTTCAAAAATCAATCTCATATCGAGAGATTATTTTCCAGAACCATGTCGAAACAGGGTAAATACTTCTTTTCACACATCAAAATAAGTTTCCAAGAATATCAAAGTCATCTTGCCTGTACTCAATCGCAAAAGTTATTTCCAAGGACATTTGGGTCATTTTACCTATACCCGATTCCAAAAGACTTTTCGAGAGTATTCGGGTTATTTTACCCTTACCCGATTTGAAAAGTGTTCACAAGAGTTCTAATAAGGATATTTCAGTCGTTGATCGAATACCCAATTCCAAAGGTTTTCATAAACATTCCAATGAGGACATTTGAATAATTTTTCAAATACCCGATTTCAAAAGGAACTCATTTCAAGAAATCCAGAATTTTAATCCTAAAGAGGATTAAATTCACAGTTTCCAATCATGTTTCTATAAAATATTCCAATAAGGGCTGGTCCAGTTAATTTATGAATACCCATTCTAAAAATTACCATTTTTCGAAAATCCTAAGCGGCAAATCCAAAAAGAACTAAATTCACAAAATTCATGCTTTAATCATCCATTAAGGTTTCCAAGCTAATTATGAAGTTCATTTGAGCCCAAAATGGCGCAAAACAATTCTTGCTCAAATAAACCTTAAATATATTCTTGGATTTCTTAAAACGGTATAAAACATAGAATTTCATGAAACAAACTAGCTTTCAAAAGGTTTTAGAAATCAAAGAGACTCACATCGTGTCCTAATTAACTCTTTCCGATCACGGCCGTTCGACCCACATTTCCTCCGTTTTCAACATATCGTTGGCTGTTTACTGATAAACCTACACTAAACATTTTTTTTAGGTTAAATTGTGTTTGGTTGAAAGGTAGCTGACAGTTAGCCAACGTCCAACTGACGTCTAGCCGTCGTGCTCGACGAGTAGCCGATGTCTAGATGACGTGCCCGACAGTTAAGGAAAATGTTCAACTTTCGTTCATGTCGTTTTTTTGGTGTTCGTTCAATTCTTTCATTTTCTTTTTTCCATATCCTTCTTCCAATCATATACAAGGGATTCATTCCATATTTCTCATTCACTTCATCTAAAATCACACAATTATTCTTCCTTAAGTTCATTCACTTCCAAAGCAAAGTCCTGAAGTTTTGCTACTTTGACACACACTTTTGTTTTGCACATAACTTTCAATCCACAACTCCGATTTGGCTCTATGATATACTACAATGACCTAAGACTCTTAACTTTACTTCTATATAAGCCCTTTTTAGAGTCTCTGCTCTTGTGACATAATACAGGGTAAAAATAGCCCCAATAGTTTTGCTTCAACTCTACTATTCATGTTTTCCTTTATTTTCCTTTATCCTTTAACACCTTGAGAACATTAATTAATTCAATTTTCCATCAAATCATCTTTGATTCTGTAATTTTCAAATTCTAATAGCTCACAAGAGTCATGCTTCTTCAGCACAACTTCACTTCCTTTCAATCAAAAGCTAACATAATTAATCCTTCTATCCAATTAATGATCATTTTCATTCCACTTTGATCCTTATTTCATTAACCAAGATCAACGCTTCAAACTACCATGAATATTCAATCCTTCATCACACAAAACATTATCCATAAGTATTCTAGGCAGCCGACATACATAAGCATGCACAAAGTTCATAAACCTTTGCTTTTGATCCAAAATCAAGACATGAAAATCGTATTTTCATGTTAAAATTGATATCAAAATGTTCACCATTCACCCAACAACAAATTTAATTCTAGCAAGTAGGGTTTTACCTTTTATTTAGAGCTCCTTGGTGTGTTTTGCTCCAAGAATCTCTCAAGAACACACACTTGCTATCTTTTCTCTCTCTTTTTGCTAATTTCTTTCATTTCTTTTCTCTTGTTTTTCCTTCCATGTGGTTGCCAAAATTATGGCTGCGAAACAGCCTTCCCACCACCATTTCGCATCAGATTTTGGCCAAGAGAATTTTAATTCAACTAATTGTTTGGTAGCTAATGTAGAGGTGTGTTCCAATTGAAAAATTACACACCATTTCCTTAATTTTCCTCCACAAAATGTCTTCTTCTTTTCTCTATTGAGGCTACCGACTTCTTGGATAATTTTTAGCCATTCAACCACCTTTTCATGGTCCAAATATTAGCCAATTAAATTGTACAAGACCTTAAGTAATTGGTCCTACAAATCATGTGTTCCAATCATAAAAATACACATAATTCTTTATTTATTTTGTAATTCTTTAATTCCATGCATCTTGCATAAATTCTTCATGCAACCTCTCATAAATTAACACATGTTCATGGGCTACTAATCACAAAATGCCACACGCATTGTTTTTAACTGCTATTTTCTATTTTTCTCAGAAATGATCAAAATCGGGTTCGAAATGGAAAAATATTTTCTATCACAATTCAACTCCAAAAATTCCACTGAATCCATTGTTAATACTTAAATTCTTCAATTCCATCTCAGTTTGGTCAAATTCGCCATCAAAGTTGTGGGCACGATCAAAATGATGAAATTGCCCCCGATAAGCAGAATAACATAATTCACACCAAAATGCGTGTTTTATCGCACTGATCAATATCTCTTCTTAGCCTACACTCAAATTCTTATTTTATTAACAATAGTAGCCTTCCGATGATTTAGGGTATGGGTAGAACAAATCTAATAATTACATCTAGGTCCCGACAAAATATTATTATACCAAAATATTCGTTTCATTACACCGATCATCTTTTGTTCTAGCCATTGATATAAATTCTCGTCTTATTACAAATAGTGGCCAATCGAAGATAAAAGTGTGGGGTATTACACTTAACACATTAATGACGTCATATCTCATTAATATTACGACTAGGGATTATTTAAGTATTAACACTATACAGTGTAATAGGAATCTCACATCATGATATCTATCATGATTTTCTTAACATAGTGTTGTACTAGGAATTTTATCTAATAGTTATAATACATGAAATAAAGAAAAAGAATTGAAATATAAATAATGCATTGTTCTATAAAACGAATGTATCATATACAAAGTGCAAGTAATTGCCTCTAGGGCACAACACTAATAGGATATGCCTTGTGCGTTGTATACAGATGTATTAAAAGAGGGATTAGGCACTGTGTTGATGCAAAATAGGAAAGTTATAACCTATGTATCAAGGAAGCTAAAGCCTTATGAGGTCAACTACCCAACACACGATCTAGAGCTAGCTGCTATTGTGTTTGCATCGAACAAATGGCGACTCTATTTGTATGGCGTAAAAGATAAAGTGTCGACCGATTGTAAGAGCCTGGAATACATTTTCACGCAGAATGACCTAAATCTCAAACAACAAAGATGGATGGAGTTTCTAAAAGAATATAAGTGCCCTATCAATTACCATCCTAGCAAAACTAACGTGGTGGCGGATGCATTAAGCCAAAAAGTGAAGGTGGCTAGTCTGAGCTTGAGAAGTGCAAGGTATGCAAGAGATACTGGTTCAGGAGGTACAGGTTCAAGAGAGAGATATTTGCATAAGTAGCCTGAGATTAAAACCTGATATGAAGTAGGACTTATCAAAGTATGGCATGGCGATGCATAGTTTAACGAAGTCAAGAAAGGAAGAGAAGATTTTGGGAGAAATGAGGCTGGTGTGTTATACTTCCGGGAAAGGATATGTGTACCGAAGCATCCAGAATTAAGGAAGGTAAAAGTGCGGGATATTACATTCTCCCCTCCTTGCAAAAATTTTCGTCCTCGAAATTAACTTATACCTAAAAAAATTCTAGATACTTTTTCTATATCTTCGCTTCTGTTTCCCAAGTTGCATCTTGCACTAGATGATAATTCCACAACACTTTTACAAGTGGAATTTTCTCATTCTGCAGCTCCTTTTTAGCATACTCCAATATCTTAATAGGCTTTTCCTCATACTTCAAGCCTTGAGCCGTCTCAATGGGCTCTTCGTTCAAAAATGTGGGTAGGATCAATTACATACTTTTGAAGTTATGAGACATGAAACACGTTGTGAATACCTTGAAATTCTACTAGTAATTCCAATCGATATGCCACCTTCCTAATCCTCTCGACAATAGAAAATGGTCCAATATACCTAAGTGTCAACTTCTTCTCTTGTCATTTGATTCCTAATTATCATTGTGGAGTCAACTTCTGGAATACACGATCTCCTTCTACAAATTCCAAATCTTTCCTACGTCGACCCACATAACTTTTCTGTCTACTCTGAGCCCCTTCCAACTTGACTTTGATTATTTCTATAGCCTGTCAAACTTTTTCAAAATCAAAGGCATCTTGTTCACCTATTCTTTGTCCTAGACTTTCCCAATACAATGGGGACTGACATTTTCTCCCACATAAGGCTTCAAATGGGGCCATTCCAATTGTTGATTGATAAATATTATTGTATGTGAATTTTCCATACTCCAAGTTATCAATAAACTTGGTTCCAAAATCCAAAGTGCGAGCCTGCAACATGTCTTTCAAAATTCTATTCACTCATTTAGTCTATCCGTCCGTCTGTGGATGTATTGTTATACTGAACTTCAATGTTGTCCAATATCTCTGCTGCAGTTTAGTCTAAAACTTCGAAGTAAATCTAGGATCTCGATCTGACACAAAACTAGAGGGTACTCTATGTAGTCTGATTACTTTCCCCATTTAGATCTTACTTAACTTTTCTAAAGAATCCCGTTGGTTGATGGGAATGAAATGAGCAAACTTAGTTAGTCAATCCATTATTACCCATATAGTATTTCGCTATCTTATTGCCATGGGTAATCCTGTAACTAAATCCATAGTAATTTTATCCCATTTCCACGACGGAGTAGGTAATGTTTGAAATAATCGTCCAGGTCGTCGCTGATGAGCTTTTACCTATTAACAATTTAAACATCAAGCTACAAAATCTAAAATGTCCTTCTTCATACCAATCCACCAATAATGTCGTTTTAAGTCCTGATACGCCTCTATGGCTCCTAGATGGATGGTATACTTACTCTGATTTACTTCCATTAAGATATCTCATCTCATTGCAGATTATTCACCTTATTATCCTTTTAGTGTTCACTTCCTTCCTTATTCGCCTCTTTTTGCACCAACTTTTGCAACTCTTCATCTTTATCTTGCTCTTCCTTCAATTGTTGTAATAAAGCAGGTTGAATAGAGATATTACTCATCCTTATTTCTCCGTCTACTACAAATGCTTCTGATTCTGGAATTCGTAGCATCTGAAGAACTGATTAAATTAGCCTTCCTATTAAGGGCATCTTCTATTATGTTTATTTTTTTAGGATGATATTAAATTGGACACCAAAATTCTTCCAAAATTTTATCCACCTACGTTGCCTCATGTTAAAATCCTTCTGAGTAAAAACATATTTCAAACTTTTATGGTCAATGAAAACTTCAAACTCAGCTCCGTACAAATAATGTCTCCATTTCTTAAGAGCAAACATAATAGCTGCCACCTTAAAGTTATCGATAGGGTAATTCTCCTCATGAGGTTTCAATTTCCTAGATATATAAGCTATCACTTTTTTCTCCTGCATCAATACTCCTCCCAATCCATTTTTTTATGTGTTTGTGTACACTTTATAAGGTTTGTTCATCATTAGCAATGCCAAAACATGAGCAAAACTTAACCTTTTCTTCAATTCCTAAAAACTTCTCTCACATTTTTTTGGTCTAAATATAAGGAACTTTCGTTTAGGTGAGTCGCATCAAAAGTGAAGCTATCTTAGAAAACCCCTCAATAAGCCTCCTGTAACATCTTGCTATTCTCAGAAAACTTAGTATTTCAATTGGAGTCTCGGGATGTTTCCAATTTGTCACCGCCTCGACTTTTGCAGAATCTACTAGAATCCCATATTTAGATATCACATATCCTAAGAATGCTACTTCTTGTAGACAAAACTCACACTTACTGAATTTTGCATATAATTTGGCCTCTCTTAACTTCCCCAATACTTTTCGAAGGTGTTGTTCATGTTCTTGAGGGTTCTTATAATATACCAGAACATCATCTATAAATATAACCACAAAACTATCTAAGTAAGGCCGAATGGTTCAGTGCTTCAATTCCATGAAAACAGTAGGTGCATTGGTAATACCAAAGGGCATACTACAAACTTAAAATGTCCATATCGTGTATTGAATGCAGTTTTCGATATATCCTCTTCTGAATCTAAACTTGGTAATATCCTTGCCTGAAGTCTAACTTCTAAAAACATCCTGCTTCTTGTAACTGGTCAAATAATTCATCAACTATGGGTAATGGATATTTATTCTTTACCGTCATTGCATTCAACCCTCGATAATCTATACACATCCGTAGTGACCCATTTTTCTTCTTAACAAATAAATACTAGTGCTCCCCGCGGTGAAGTGCTACGCCGAATAAATCCTTGCTCTATTAATTCTTGTAATTGTTTCTTGAGCTCCTATAGTTTTGTAGGTACCATTTTATAAGGAGTTCTTGAAATTGGTTCTGCCAATTGTACTAAATTAATGGAAAACTCTACTTCTCTTTCTAACGGTAACTATTTCAATTCTCTCAAGAAAATATCTAAATACTCATTCACCACTGGAACATCTTCGGGTTACTTAACCTCTCCTGGCTTATTATTACATAAGTCAAGTATCTAGTGCACCCTTTCCTAATCATCTTCCGGGCCTTGAGTGCTAATATAAAAGTATTACTTTTCCTTTTAGCCTCACGTACAAATTCTAATATAGGTTTCCCAAGCCGACAGAATTAATCTACTTTCTGTCTACAGTCAACTTGAGCATGATGCTGAGATAGCCAATCTATGCCTAAGATAGCAGCATAGTTCTCTTTGGGTAGACATATAAAATCTCCTCCCAAAATTTCATTCTCTACCAAAGCTTTACTTTTCTTATACACTCTTACTATTCATTTGCTTTCCCAATAGGGTATTGACAAGCATTTCATATGAAGTTTCTTCCCCTTTAAACCATAGCATCAAGAAATAGATTGGCAACAAATAAATGCGTAGAGCTAGGATCTACCAATACTTTAGCATCATCATTCAAAAATAAGGAGCGTACCTTCCATTACTATGGCATGATTATCCATCTTTTCCAAGGCAACCACTCGAGCATTCACTTATGGTTTAGCAAGTTTGGTTCTAGAGGTAGAAGATTGTCCTGAGTTCCCTCTTCCTGGTCCTGACCTCTGCCCTTGATTATTTCTTCCTGGTCTACTTCATCCTCCAATCCTTCGAGGGTGAGGACAATTGAAACTCTTATATCCTACCTCTCTACAATTAAAGCACCTAAAAGAGGGTTATCCTTCAGTCGGGCCTCTCCTCCTTTACATCTTTCCTTTTTTCTACCATCGGGGTCCTCTAGATCTTTTCTGACTCATACCCCGAAATCCATTTTGATTTATTCTCATTTATTTCCAACATTCTCACTGGCTCTAGTACTAGTCTCAATCAACCGTTGAATGGTATCAGCCATTTTTTGGAAGGTTCAGAATATAGGATGATCGAAATTTACAAGATGGAAACCTCCCATAAGTGGTTTCTCCACCATTGGCTAAGTGTTATTTCGAGTAATTCGCAATGATCGTCCGGAAGTTCGTTTAGTGGGCTTCAGTACTGTTCATAATGTTTTACTATTAAGACAAGCATGGACATAGTGCACATAGCAAAAACATAACATATATTCATTCTCATTTATCACAAAATCAGTACAAAATTTGTGTGCCATGCATATAGTCATATACACTGGCCGAACTGTACACATCCCACAACATATATCTGCATCTTATCCGCTTTCTCTTCATCATCGCTATCTAAAATGGGAGATCCTGAATCAGTAGAAACTGTATAGGACTCAGCTGTATTAAATCCCTAATCTCTATACACATCAGGATGCAACCAAACTAGTATCTCCGGGTCTATCTCCAATTCACTCTAGAATTCCTCGATTACAGGTACCTCCACCTTAAGTACCTCATGATCCTCTCCTACCTCAACAACCTACAATCCTAGCATCTCTTACTCTAATACTCCTGGAATATTCTCGCAAAATACTTCCTCATCATCATCCTAATGGTGCGGCTCAATATCGCTATCAACCTCATCAGAATCGCCACCTATCTTCTTTATCTGACTATGTGATGACAATGTCCTCTCGGGAGTAGGTGTCCTCTCCAAACTGAGGTCTCACGCAAATGGGGTAATTATAGGCACTGCAGGGTCAAATGCGCTCCCAGTGAGATAGGGTGCATGATGGCGGCCAGGGTAGGGTCGTGTCAAAGTGAAATGTCTTGGCATGCCTGCTCGGTAGATCGTCCTAATTTTCCCAGGTCTCTTTATATCTGAACTCTCACTTGTCTCTTTCTTCCTATCATCGCTATACTCATCCATTAGGTGCTTGACCATGTCACTTATATCCATCATACCTCCACAATGAATGAGTTCTATCAATCCTTATAACGATACCACAGTTCTATAATACTAGTCTCCGATATCAATTGTAACACCCCTACTCAAAGTAACAGTGAAAGTATATCAAAATCAAGTGTCACCACGTCTAGTTACCCAGGCAATGGGTCTTTATAACAAAAAACCAACAGAGTATACAAGGTCCAGATCCATACAAACGTCCCACACACACACACACACACACACACACACACACACACACACACACACACACACACACACACACACACACATATAACAAAGGATACATACACGAAAATTTCCATTCTACATCGGTAATAAGGTACATTATCAAAAAAGGAGAATGTCTGGACCTAGACTGCTGCCATTGTAGTATAGTCCTTCTATCCGTAGGTCAGCTCAACTTCGGATCCAACAAAAAGGGTAAGATAAAAGACATGTGTGAGTGAAAATTCCCCCAGTGAGTCCTGTGTGTGCTAGAGCTTTATTAAAGTGACAAAGTACTTAAAACCTTTGTGAGAAAAACATTTCATTTGTTTACCGAAAATAATTCCAAAACTTTCTAAAGAAGAGTTTATTCAAAACTCAATCATTTTTGAAAAATTGTATTTTAATTTCAAATTATTGTCCTGATTTTCAAATTACAGAAGGTCGACTTGTATGCCAAGCTCACAATCTTCGCTTTCGGTGCCATGTATCAATCGTACGTCACCGGAAATAAGTACATCACAGCATACTACTCAGCATCAATAATAAGTATACCGCAGCATACCAAGTGTACCGCAACACACTCTTGCCACCATAAGCCAAGGGTTCCAATCCTGATGTAAATCACCATCAAGGTGGCAAGGAGTCAAACGCACCGAGTGTCCCCGCCTGGCATCTAGCGAATGATTTAAAAATAATATGCACCCGCAGTCGCAGCAATTGCCATATGCTAAACGGCTAGTTAGGACAACTCATCTCAATATTCTATCGCCTTGTTTGGAGTAAGACAATCCCCAGAACTGATCAGATTACTTGGAGTCATCTATCTCTAACATGAGCTAGTTGTTGAGTACTCAATGTTACCAATACCAACCCCTACTGATTAATCAGGCTAGAGGGTTATCTGTTTCTGTAGGATTTTCAAAACAAATATTTTTGGGGCAAAATACCATTTTCCAGAAATTGATCCATCTGACTCGCAAGTAAGATAATAAATCCTCTAGGCTCTGCAGGGCTAATCAATTTATTCTATAGGCACATCAGGCCAACAAAATAATTTCAGGGATCAAAATGTCATTTTTCAAAAATCAATCTCATCTCGAGAGATAATTTTCCAAAATCATGTTGAAATAGGGTAAATAGTTCTTTTCACACATCAAAACAAGTTTAGAAGAGTATACGAGTCATCTTGCCCGTACTCGATCACAAAAGTTATTTTCAAGGGCATTCAGGTCATTTTACCCATAAGTGATTCCAAAAGACTTTCTGAGAGTATTCGGGTCATTTTACCCTTACCCAATTTGAAAATTATTTACAAGAGTTCCAATTTCGATAATTTACCAGATACTTAATTCCAAAGGTTTTCATAAATATTCCAATGAGAACATTTGAATCATTTTCCAAATACCTAATTCCAAAAGGAACTCATTCCAAGAAATCTAGAATTTAATCCTGAAGAGGATTAAATTCACAGTTTCCAATCATGTTTCCATAAAATGTTTCAATAAGGGCGTTCCAGTCAATTTATGAATACCCATTCTAAAAATTACCATTTTTGGAAAATCCTAAGCGTTTAATCCAAAAAGGACTAAATTAACAAAATTCATGCTTTAATCATCCATTAAGGTTTCCAAGCCAATTATGAAGTTCATTTGAGCCCAAAATGGTGAAAAATAATTCTTGCTCAGATAAACCTTAAATATATTCTAGGATTTCCAAAAACGGTATAAAACATAGTATTTCATGAAACAAATTAGCTTTCAAAAGGTTTTAGAAATCAAAGGGACTCACCTCGTGTCCTAATTAACTCTTCCCGATCACGGCCGTTTGACCCCCCGTTTTCTCTGTTTTCAACATATCATTGGCCATTTACTGATAAACATATACCAAATATTGTTTTTAGATTAACTCGTGTTTGGTCAAAAGGTAGCCAACAGTTAGCCAATGTACCCAACGGGTAGCCGAAGTCTAGCTGTCATGCCCGATGGGTAGTCAACGTGCCCGACAGTTAGCTGACGGTTAAGGAAAATATTCACCTTTCGTTCACGTCATTTTTTCGTCGTTCGTTCAATTCTTTCGTTTTTCTTTTTCCATATCCTTCCTCCCTTCATATACAAGGGATTCATTACATATTTCTCATTCATTTCATCCAAAATCACACAATTATTCTTCCTTAAGTTTATTCACTTCCCAAGCAAAATCCTGAAATTTTGCTGCTTTGACACACGATTTTGTTTTGCACATAACTTTCAAACCACAACTCCGATTTTGCTCTATAATATATCATAACGACCATAAGACTCTAAACTTTACTTCTATATACGACCCTTTTAGAGTCTCTACTCTTTTAACATAATACAGGGTAAAAATAGCCCAGTAGTTTTGCTTCAACTCTACTATTCATGTTTTCCTTTATTTTCCTTTAGCCTTTAACAATTTGAGAACATTAATTCATTCAATTTTCCTTCAAATCATCTTTGATTTTGTAATTTCCAGATTTTGATAGCTTACAAGAGTCATGCTTATTCAGCACAACTTCAATTCTTTTCAATCAAAAGCTAACATAATTAATTCTTCTAACCAATTAACAATCATTTTCATTCCACTTTGATCCTTATTTCATCAACCAAGATCAACACTTCAAACAACCATGAATATTCAATCCTTCATCACACAATACATTATCCATAGATAATCTAGGCAGCCGGCATACATAAGCATGCACAAAGTTCATACACAAAGTTCATAAACCATAGCTTTTGATCTAAAATCAAGATATGAAAATCATATTTTCATGTTAAAATTGATATCAAAATGTTCACCATTCTCCTAACAACAACTTTAATTCTAGCAAGTAGGGTTTTAGCTGGTATTTAGAGCTCCTTGGTGTGTTTTGCTCCAAGAATCTCTCAAGAACACACACACTATACCAAGAACACACAGTGGCTATCTTTTCTCTCTCTTTTTTTGCTAATTTCTTTTTCTCTTGTTTTTCCTTCCTTGTGGCTGCCAAAATTAAGGCTTTACAACAGCCTTCCCACCGCCATTTCTCATCAAATTTTGGCCAATAGAATTTTAATTCAATTAATTGTATGGTAGCTAAACGTATAGGTGTGTTCCAATTGAAAAATTACACACTATTTCCTTAATTTTCCTCCACAAAATGTCTTCTTCTTTTCTAGATTGAGGCTGCCGAATTCTTGGCTAATTTTCATCCATTCAACCACCTTTTCATGGTCCAAATATTGTCCAATTAAATTACACAAGATCTTCAGTAATTGGCCACACAAATGATGTGTTCCAATCACAAAAATACACATTATTCTTTATTTTTTTTTCTAATTCTTTAAGTCCATGCATCTTGCATGAATTCTTCATGAAACCTCCCATAAATTGACACTTGTTCATGGGCTACCAATCAAAAAATGCCACACAGACCGTTTTTAACCGTGATTTTCTATTTTTCTCAGAAAAGATCAAAATCGGGCCCGAAAAGGAAAAATATTTTATTTCTTCATTCAACTCCAAAACATCCACTGATTCCATTGGTAATATTTAAATTCTTCAATTCCTTCTTAGTTTGGTCAAATTTGAGGTCAATTTCGCGGGTGTGGTCAAAATGACGAAAATGCCCCCAATAACCCGAATAACATAATTCACTCCAAACGTGCGTTTCATCGTATTGATCAACTTCTCTTCTCAGAATACCCTCAAATTCTTATTTTATTAACAATAGTAGCTTTCTGAAGGTTTAGGGTACGGGTAAAATAAACCCAATAATTACATCCAGGTTCCGATAAAATATTATTATACTAAAATATTCGTTTCATTACACCGATCATCTTTTGTTCTGGCCATTGATATATATTCTCATCCTTTTACCAATAGTGGCCAATCAAAGGTAAAAGTGCAGGGTATTACACTGAACGCATTAATGAAGTCGTATCTGATTAATACTACGATTAGGGATTATTAAAGTACTAACACTATCTGATTAATACTACGATTAGGGATTATTAAAGTACTAACACTATACAGTGTAGTAGGAATTTCACATCATGATGTCTATCATGATTTCTTTAACACAGTGTTATACTAGGGACTTTATCTAATAGCTAATTTAAATGAAAGTAAAGAAAACAAACTAAAATATAAATAATGCCTTGTACTACAAAACAAATATATCATATACAAAGTACATGTGATTGTCTCTAGGGCACAACACTAACAGGATAAGCCTTATGCATTGTATACAAATGTATTAAAAGCGGGATTAATCGCTGTATTGATGCAAAATAGGAAAGTTAAAACCTATGTATCAAGGAAGCTAAATCCTTATGAGGTCAGTTACCCGACAAGTAATCTGGAGCTAGCTGCTATTGTGTTTCCATTGAACAAATGGAGACTCTATTTTTATGGTGCAGAGTATAAAATGTTCACCGATTGTAAGAGGTTGGAATACATTTTCACGTAGAAGGACCTAAATCTCAAACAGTGATGATGGATGGAGTTTCTAGAAGAATATAAGTGCCCTATTAATTACCATCCTAGCAAAACTAACGTGGTGGTGAATGCACTAAGCCAAAAAGTGAAGATGGCTAATCTGAGTTTGAGAAGTACAAGCTATGCAAGAAATACTGGGTTAGGAGGTAGAGGTTTAAGAGAGAAATATTTGCATAAGTAGCCTGAGATTGAAACCCAATCTGAAGTAGGAAATTATCAAAGTACAGCTTGACGTTGCATAGTTTAACCAAGTCAAGAAAGGAAGAGAAGATTTTTGTAGAAATGAGGTTAGTGTGTTATACTTCTAGGAAAGGATATGTGTACTGAAGTATCTCGAATTGAGGAAGAAGGTATTCGATGAGGCCCATAAGAGCAGTTATACAATTCACCTTAGGGAGGTGAAAATGTACCACGATTTGAAAGAAGTTTTATGGTGGTCTAGAATGAAGAAGGATGTGACTCAATATGTGTCTACCTGTTTAACGTGTTAGAAAGTTAAGGCGGAACACAAGAAAGCTGTTAAGTTGTTGCAACCGTTACCAATTCTTAAGTGGAAGTAGGAAGATGAGACTATAGATTTTGTCACTGGAATGCTAATAACGAAGACTCATAAGGATGTTATCTGGGTTGTGGACATACTGACAAAAACTGCGCATTTCATACCAGTGAATATAAGGGACTCAATGGAGAAATTGGCTTAGATATATACCCAGGAGATAGTAAGACTACATGGAGTACTGACATGTATTGTATCCGATAGAGATCCCCATTTCACATCAAGATTTTGGAACAAGTTTCAAAAGTCAATGGGTTATGTCTTAAAATTCAATACTTCTACATATTCCCAGACTAATAGTAAGTCAGAGAGAGTTGTTCAAATGTTGGAAGATATGCTTTGAGCATACGTGTTGGCTTTTGATGACAAGTGGATCGATTGTGTTATCTTATGCTGAGTTGGCGTATAACAACAATATTTAGGCATCAATTGGAATGGCACCCTACGAGGCTCTGTATAGATAGAAATGCCAAGTACCGTTATATTAGGGATAGACTAAAGAGGGACATGTTAAGAAATTTAGTGAGGTGTGTGTTCAGGAGATGATGAATAAGGTCAAGGTGATTAAGGAAGAATGAAAGTAGCTCAGAGTCGACAAAATAGTTACATCGATAATAGGAGAAGAGAATTGGAGTTTCAATTTGGAGATCAGATATTCTGGAAGTTAACTCCAAGTAGAGGGATACTGAGACATCCTAAGGGAGGTAAGTTTAGTCCTAGATATTTGAGACCGTTCTTAGTGATAGAAAGAATTGGACCTGTAGCGTACTGACTGGATTTGCCAGATAGGTTAATAGGGATACATGATGTTTTCTATGTGTCTTAGTTGAAGAAGTATAACCCTAATGCTAAGCATGTACTTAATGGCAAACACTTAAAATTGCATTCGGACCTGAGTTATGTAGAGAAACCAATCAAAATATTAGATCATAATGTGAAAGCACTTCGAAATTGGCAGATAGCTATGGTGAAGGTATTATAAGATCATCATGGAACACAAGATGTGACATGGAAAATCAAGGAGTAGATGAAGCGAAAATACCCAGATTTATTATAGAGGTATGGAAATCTGAATTTTGGGGGACAAAATTCTTTCAAGGGGGAGAGGATGTAATACGCCACCTTTAGGTACCCCTGGACCATATAGGAAAAGGTGCATTGCATGGCATTATAAGTTTGCATATAATGATTTAAAGCATTTATATGAGTACATGTGATCTATGTGTTTTTTTTGTGTGTATTCATCTATTAAGTTATAGGAATATTTGGTTGAGATAGATGGGCTTTTATTTTGTTAAATAGAATGTAATGGAGGGGAATGTGAGGTGCTAGTCGAAGGTAAAAAGAATTTATTGAGGAAATTATTCACAAGGATTGATGTGGTCTATTGGATAGAGATTGGTGATTAATTCCTATAGACTCGAGTTCAAATCCCAGCTTATGCTTATTTATAGTTCTTATCGTTTCTTGCTTATTTCCTCTCTATTTTCCCTTGGACAAAATTCCTTGCTAGCTGCCACCTTGGAGTTATCTCCTAAGAAATAGGAGAGAGTTTATCTTGGAAATTAGGAGATAAACCAAAAATTTTATCTTTTACTTTTTAAAATATAAATATCTTTTCAATGAAGATATTATCTACACAGGAAAAATGTCTAGCATATATAATCTGATTTCTATAAGCTATGTATGTATCTCATACCTTTTTATTTCTTGAATTTTGAAAAAAAAGCTGGAAAAATATTTCTAGTCGTTACCTTTTAAGAATAGGGCTTTTCTAATTCAATTTTTTTGAATTCTAGGTTATTAAAAATAAAAATACAGATTTTTATATTTTAGAATTACTTAATTATCTTTACAAGAACATAATTTATCTTTTATAGAGGAAATTTTCTGGAAAATTCCAGCCTTGAGTGCCACCATTTTGGAGCTAGTGTAGTCAATAAAAGATCTTGAAGATAGGAGATAAACTTATCCAAAACTTTTGCATATTATCGTTCATTTAAAACCAGATTTTTTTTGTAATAAAAAACATAAATTCTTTTCTTTTCTTTTCTCCAATATTTCGGCTACTTCATCTCTCTTTTCTCTCATAATTTTGGCCACCAAGAGTTATATAGCAAAGCTGATTTTCTCTCTTAATTATTTCTTTTAACTGTAATTAGGTGACAAAAGAAAATAGAAATTAGCTTTGAGATAAAACCTTTATCTATCATCAAACCTTTATATTGAAAATTTAGTTTTCCTAATCCTAAGCTAGATGGCTGAAAATCCCAGCTCTCCTATACACAATTTTGGCCATCACTAACTCGTACATACACAACTTCATTCAAGCAAGACAAGACACTCTCGTTCTTGCACCAAAACTAAACCAAGATTTCCTCTCAAACTCTCCTTCGATTTCTCAAATTTCTCTAGAGCAAAAAGCTAACACCTACTTCTTCTTCTCATTTTTTCGTGTACTAAAACTACTCACAACAGGAAAAGACCAACTTTTGGTTGTTGCTGGTCGTTTTGACACCAAAACGACACCATATGACTTATTCACATTTTCCCTTCCAAGACCAAAATTCTTAGCGTTCGACAAAGCAAACTCCTTCTCTACTTCCCTCTCTAGACCAAAACAAGGTCATTGGTATTCCTTCCCCTTGCAAGCACACAAAGCTCTTATTTATTGGGACAAGCTGTGCTACTTCTCTCAACTGGATCCAAAGCAAGATCTCAAAGAAGCCATCTTTTCCACTCTTCTTTAGGTCATTCAAACAAGAGGTAACCGGAACCCCTTATAAGGAGTTGGATATGATGCGATTACATATGCAGAGATTATGTTTATATGATAGATCAATGATGTTGCTTTATTTAGTAATAAGAATGTTGTGGTAATTGTTTAGGAAAGACAAGACCTTTATATTGGATTGATCATGACTACATTATTTATTTATGAATAGGATATTTATGATATCTAGAAGTTTTGATCTCAGTATATTTGGAGACTTTGAACAATCTTTTAACGTGAGTGTGTAGTTGGGATATTGTTGCTATTATTTTGTGATCTACCCAAGTAATCTTGATAAATGCATGGCTTTTATTTGAGATAGTCCTATGAGTGATGGATGATTGAATATTGTGGTTAAGTCTATGATGATGTATTTTGAAGACATTTATGCTATGGTATGATTATATGATTACTTTGGACTATATTGATGAAATAGAAAGACTAATGTAGATTTTATCATGTGAATGTTTAAGACAGTACGGGATCTAAGATTATTATTATAGGGAAATTGTACCATGATGGTTAGATATGAGCAAGTCTATTAGGATCTTAGATTTGATTGATTTGAATGATTTGATTATACCATGTTTTGGGTCATATTGTGACTATTTATTATTCTATGGTTTAGATAAAGGATTTACCTGAGGTAAAAGATCAAGACAGCTAATATTCCTTTTCTGTCTGAGCTAATACAAGTCCTTGCATAAATGTTTTTCCTATATAAAATTGCAAGTCTGTTATATTTTGATAATGAGTTATATATGATTACTTGGATTGCCAGCTTGGATTGTTTGCTAAATGATTTTGACAAACGAGTTTTACACAACGATTTTCTTTTTCACACCAAACCCTTTCTTTAACATTTTATTGCACTTGTTAAATGCTTTTAAAATTTTCTTGTGGAAAATGCTTGCATAAGGTATTTGGAAATGATTATTTGAACAAATTGATTAATTGCACTACATTGACTACTCAATAAGAGCAAGTTACTGGTGCTAGTCTCTATCAGTTAGGGTAAGTCTTCCGGTAGGTGGCCACTTTCGGAAGACGAACCTTAGCCAGGAGAGCATCATTAAGCCATCAGAGCTTGTACTATTCTATAGTGACTATTATCTCGGAGTGGATAAATGGTGAGTTTGGGATGGGAGATAGATGAGTTTCTCATTTAGTAGGTTGTACACCTATCCTGTATTACGTGCACAAAATGTGGCATTTTGATTGTCTTGGTGCACAACTCATGGCATCTTGACCGTTCTTTATCATGGTGCACAAAGTGTGGTGCCATAACCATTTTCCTTGAGTGGTTATTTGTTTATGTTTTGTACAATATGTGATAATAGAAAAAAAACACCACTCTTTGTTTTGAGCATTTAAACTGGGACTTGCAAACACTTTTCTTATTTATCAAATGTGCATACATAAAACCACTTTGAATTGTACAAGAGAACACACAGGACTTCCTGAGGTATAAATCTCACACTTTTTGTATCATGTTTTCAGGAGTTAATAGTTTTGAGTAGGTTGTACATTCTTAGAGACTGGAGACTCTCTTTATTTCTTATTTGTAATTTATTTTGAGAACTGTTGGTTGTTTTGTGATAGAACTTGTAAAGGTTTTGAGACGGTTGTGCCAATATTTGTTTTCTTTAATTTATCCAGTATTTCTTTCTTTACCTTGCTTTAAAAACCGCTTGTCCATTGGATAGGATGACATCCTAGCCCCTTTTAGGTGCATTTGTAGTAGGGTGTTACACCAGTTCTTGTAGTAGAGATCATTGTTGGAAGGGAACTAAGATAGTAACCACTATATTGAGCTAATAATCAAAGGATTAGGAGACTTTTAAGGATATGGTAAAACTAGTTCATTCATTTATTCGTTATCAGTATTATTTTTAGTTACTTAAATTCTTCCTCTTAGTTCTTCAATTAGGGAAATAATGTTGTATTTCTTGATGAAGAAGCTTATTCTCACGGCTCAATCAATGATTCTTACTTCACTAAGCAAGATAGGTGTAAAAACATCTCTTACTCCCAACATGAGAATCTAAAGCCTAAACTATTAGCTTGTCAAGAATCTCCTACTATCTCTATCTTACTAGATGAATCTTTAATGTAAAAACTATAGAAACAAGTTTGTTATGGATGATAGAATCAATTTTATCAAAGGATCAAACAAACGCCTATCAAGCAAGCCTCTTCGCTTAAAAAACAAGCTTGCTATATCCTTAAAAACTTAACAAGGATCATGTTGTTGATTTGTTGCTGTTAGATAATCTATTGAAGTCTTTTTTGTGAAGGTGCATGAATTTGATAAAGGCTAGATCCACTTCTTCAAAAAATGTTTCCAAGGAATCTAAAGAACAATTATGTTTTATTGTTTACCAATGTTTAGATGATACTAAAGCTTAAGAATGTGATCTCATAAATCAAGTTGAAGCAAGAAAAAGCAACTTATAAAGAGTTAAGGAATGGCATTTCTTAATATCAAGCTAATATGGCTACTCTTAAGAGACAGCTCAAGCAATCAAAAGAGATGAGCCAAAGCTTTCAACTGCTCTTGAGGAATAAATGGATAACTTTTAGAAGTAGAGTCCACTTGCTCTACCATCAAAGAAGAGCTTATTTCACTTAACAACACCCTTTTAATGAAGAGGATGAAGTAAAATTGCATATTATAAAAAGAACTTGGTGGCAACTCAACAAGATTTAGAAAATTTCTAGTTCATTCCTTAATGTATTTGTGCATTGTATATTCCTCTTAAGCATTTTTTTTTTTTTTGGGTCTTGCAAAACAAGATTATTTCTTACTGGCATCCATAATATATTCCTTCAAATTTATCTCAACTCTTTTTTTTTTCTTGCATAAATGTATTTCAACTTATTTCAAATAAAATGCCAATATTACAACCTACAATAAATCATGACTTAATTGCATAAAAAAGGAAAATGGGAAATAGTGTAATGATGTGATTAAAGTTAAAAGTTTTCTTCTAAGTTGCCTATGTATCATAAGAATAATTTAAGAATCAAGTCAAACATAGTTGAACATAGATAGGTATGGTTTTGGGGTGAGCTATTCATAGTTTTAACTAATATGGGCCATGAGTATCCATTTATTTACTAAATTGGACTTGATGGAGTGTTTTTAGCAGTTTAATCAAGTATTACATTATTGATGGTTACCTTTACGCAATTTAAATTTATGCGGGCCATAAGTAACTTACAGTTTAAACTCGTATAGTCAAGAAGCATCAATTTGTGCATAGTATCGATTTAAATATTTGTTGTTGATCGGGCCAATTCTCAATCCATCTTTGGCAACTATCTTGTAAGATCCATTTGAATAGATCTCTTAAATAATATGTGGACCATCCCACTTTGATGTTAACTTCTTTGGTTTATATTAAATGATAATTGGATTTTTCACAACAAGCACTAAATCACTAACTTGAAAAAAATGTGGATGTACTTTGTTGTTAAAGGCCTTGGAAACACGACCTTGGGAGCATTCTATTTATTATTATACCTCTAAACTCTTTTCATCAAGTGTTTCTAACTCTTCAAATTTGAGATGGATATTGTCTTCCTTAGTGAGACATTCTTGAATAGTAATCCTTACGGAAGGAAATTTATTACTTTAGTGAAAAGACTACCTTCACACCATATACCAACACATATGCAATAGCTTAAGTTGGAATGCAGTAAGTTGTCCTATATTCCCAAACGCTTCTCCAATATGCCGATGCTAATCCTTTTTTAATTTATTCACCACTTTTTTGTAATAAATTACATAAAGTGTTATTGAATGCTTTGGTAAGTCCATTGGTCAGGGCATAGTACATGGAAGATTTATGCTACTTGAGCTTAAACTTCTTGCACAGTATGTCCATCAAACTATTTCAAAAAAGCTTACCATTATTTGTGATGCCATATCATGGAATGTCATATCAATAAATAATATTTACGCATATGAAGTCAACGACATTTTCCTTATTTGCATTCATTAATGCTACAACTTATGCGCATTTAGAGAAGTAATCTGTTGTAGCCAAAATATAGATATGCCTAGCAAAAGATTTTGGCAGCGGTTCGATAATATCCAAACCCCATGCATCAAATGGCCATGAATTAACTATCAGGTACAATGGCTCAGGAGGTTGATATATATAATTTTCGTTGAATTGGCATGCTTAACACCTCTGAGCATAATCTAACCAATTTTTTTTACCATAGTCAGCTAATAATATTCTATTCTCTTAATGTGGAAATGAAGCTTCGAACTAGATTAGTAGGCTTTACAGATACTAGAATAGTCTTCCTCCATTGCTTGAATAATTTCTTCTTAACCTAAGCATCTTAAGAAAATACCTTCAAAAGAGCATTAAAAACATATATCCTTGTAGCAAAAGAAGTAAGGTGTAAGCTGACAAATATCAGTTAGCCTTCATGAAGTATTAAAAAGCTTTCCATTTTTGGGATAGTCTACGAAAGGTTGACACTAATACTTTTCGTCAATCTTATAAAAAAAATAAAAATGAATCTCATGCTTTTTATCATTCTAATATTTGAATATAGGAGGTATGACCCATATTTTTCCAGGCGTATGTGTGCTTCGGACTATCACTAGACGCTGCAATGCGCGAATGTCCTCTATCATATGGACATGGTGAATTTAGTCCGTTACTCGAGAGTGCTAGCGCCTAGGGTTTTGAGAGGTTAAATTTTCTAATTATGGAAGCACGAAAATTTTTTGAGAAGTCTGCCATAAGAAGATGGCTAGGGTTTTCTTTCAAAACCACACAAACTTCTTGGTGTCCAACTCTCATTATATCTTATCAAATATTATTTTAAGTTCAAATTAAATTTTAAAAAGATATGATAATGTTCTGCCTTTATCTCGATAATTTAACTAATTAATTTACCGAGTCAAATTCTTATGATTTGGACATCCTCCAGATATATTGAATGTGGACATATTTTCAAATTCATTGTATCTGAAAATGTATCTAGGTTTATCGAACATAGAAAAATGACCTGCTGACCAGAACAATAACCTAATGTGTTCGCTTAATGTTTGACCCTATAGGTTCATTTAACACTAGCTGTGTAACACCCCGCCTTTTACTTTCAATTGGCTACTATTTGTAATAGGATAAGAATTTATATCAATGGCCAAACAAAAGATGACCGGTTTAATAAGACGAATATTTTGGTATAATAATATCTTGTCGGGACCTGGATGTAATTATTAGAAATGTTCTACCCGTACCCAAAATTTTCAGAAGGCTATTATGATTAACAAAATAAGAATTGTAGGGTACTCTGAAAAGAAAAATTGATCAGTGCGATGAAACACACATTTTGGTGTGAATTATAGAACCTGGGATATCGAGGGCATTTTTGTCATTTTGACTGCACCCTCGGCTTTGACCGCAAATTTGACCAAGTAGAGAAGGAATTGAAGAATTTAAGTGTTACCAATGAATTCAGTGGAATTTTTGGAGTTGATTGGTGAAATAAAATATTTTCCCGTTATAGACCCGTTTTTTGTCATTTCTGAAGAAAATTGGAAAATGTGGTTGAAAATGGGAAGTGTGGCTTCTTGTGATTGGTATCCAAGGACAATTGTTAAATAATAAGAGGATTCATGAAAGATTCAAGCATGCAAGACTTCTTAAATAAGCTTTGCAAAATAAATAAAGAATGATGTGCAATTTTGTGATTGGAACACAGCATTCGTGGGTGCACTTGATTAAGGTCTTAAGCAATATAATTGGCTAATATTTAGACAAAGAGAAGATGAATGAATGGTTAAAAATTGGCCAAGAATTTTGTTGGTCATGCAAGAAGAAATAAAGGAAACTTTTGTGGAGGAAAAAGTGGTTGGAGTGTAAAAGTCCTATTGGAACACAATTAAATATATCTACCATTCAATTAAATCAAAAGAAGAAATGAAGGGTCAAGATTTGAGGGGTGAATGGTGGTGGAAAAGGGCTGTTAAACATCCAGAATTTTGGCAGCCAAGAGAAGGAAAAACCAAGAGAAAAGAGATCAAACAAAAGAAAACAAAAAGGCCAGCTAGTGTGTGTTCTTGGAGCAAATCACACCAAATAGCCTCAAATATAAGATAAAACCCTACCTTGCTTGAATTAAAGTTGTTATTGGATGAATGATGATTATGATGGTATGAATTTTAACATAAAAACATGACTTTCATGTATTGATTTCGGATCAAAGCTAGGGCTTCTGAACTTTTGTGTATGAACTTTATATATGCTTGTATATGTGCTGGCTGCCTAAGGGCCTTTGAATGATGTTTTGCATGAGAAATAACTGAATAATTATGGTAGCTTGAAGGCTTATTTTCAGTTGAAGAGGTGATGATCAAAGTAGAGTAAAAATGGAATTTACTTAGTTGAAAAAAAATTGTTCAAACTAGCTTTTGATTAGAATAGATGAATTTGTGTTGAATAAGTGTGACTTTTGTGAGCTACTGGAAATCTAAAAATTCAGAATTAAAGATTATTTGATGGAGAATTGAATGAATTAATGTTTCTAAGGTGTTAAAGATTAAAGGAGGATACAGAAAGCATGAATAGTAAAAGTGAGGTAAAACTACTAGGGCTGTTTTTGCCCAGTACCATACCTTGAAAACCAGAATTCTAGAAAGGAGCTTAAACATAATTAAGGTTAAGAGTCTTACGGTCATTTTGGTATATCATAGAGCAAAATCGGAATTGTGGATTGAAAGTTATGTTCAAAACAAATCATGTGTCAAGCAGTGAAATTTCAGAAAAATGAGTCCTAAAATGGATGAACTTAAGGATGATTAATTGTGTGATTTTGGATGAAATAAATGGGAAATATGAAATGAATCCCTTGTATATGAAGGGATAAAGGATGTGGGAAAAGGAAAACGAAAGAATTGATCAAATGACAAAAAAATGACGTAAACGAAAGTTGAACGTTTTCCTTAACTGTCGGTCCCGCCGGCTAAATATTGGTTGAACGTCGGCTAACTATCGGGCACGTCGGCTAGACGCCAGCTACCTGTCGGGCACGTCGGCTAGCCATTGGCTATTTTTTGGCCAAACACGATTTGACACAAAAAAGATGTTTGGTGTTGGTTTGTCAGTAAATGGCCAATGGAACATTGAAAACGATGGAAATGATGGTTGATTGGCTGTAAACGGAAAGAGTTTAGTTAGGACATGAGGTGAGTCCCTTTGATTTCTAAAACCTTTTGAAAGCTAGTATGCTTCACTTTTCCATGAAATGCTATGTTTTATACCATTTTGAAAATCTCTAAATATGTTTGGGGTTTATTTGAGGAATAATTATTTTATGCTATTTTGGGCTCGATTGAACATCATAATTGGCTTGGAAATCTTACTGGATGATTAAAGCATGAATTTTGTGAATTTAGTCCTTTTTGGATTAAATGTTTGAAATTTTTAAAAAATGGTAAATTTTGGAATCAGGTATTCATAAATTGACTGGAATTCTCTTATTGGAATATTTTATGGAAATATGTTTGGAAACTTTGAATTTAATCCTCTTTTGGGATTAGAATTCTAGATTTCTTGAAATGAGTTCCGTTTGGAATTGGGTATTTGGAAAATGATCCAACTGTCCTTATGGGAATGTTTATGAAAACTTTTGGAATCGGGTATACGGTAAATGACCGAAATAACTTTATCGGAATTTTTGTGAATACTTTTCAAATTGGGTAAGGGTAAAATGACTCAAATACCCTCGAAAAGTCTTTTAGAATTGGGTATGGGTAAAATGACCTGAATACCCTTGGAAACGACTTTTGTGATTGAGTATGGGGAAAATGACCCGGATACTCTTGGAAACATGTTTTGATGTGTGAACAGAACTCTTTATCCTGTTTCAACATGATTTTGAAAAATGATCTCTTGTAATGAGATTGACTCTTGGAAAACCACTTTTGATCCATGAAATTGTTTTATTAGCATGGTGTGGCATGGAATGAATTGATTGACTCTGTAGAGCCTATGTCAATAATGATCTGACTTGCGAGTCAATGTGATCAAATTCTAGAAAATATGATTTTGCCCCCAAAATATTTTGATTTGAAAATTCTGCAGGATCAGATGCCCTTTGGCCTGACCAGTCAGAATGGGTTGGTATTGGTAACATTAAGTACTCAGCAAGGACTTTAATTTTTGTACTAGCTCATGTTAGAGGTAGACCCTAAGTAACCTAACTAGTTTTGGGGATTGTCTAACTCCAAACAGGGGGACAAAACATTGCGATAAGTCGTCTTGGCTAGCCGTTTAGCACCTGGCAATTGCAATGTCTGCAGGCGCTTCTTATTTTGAGTCATTCCTTGGATGCCAGATGGAGACACTCAGTGCATTTGATTTCTTGCTCCTTACCACCTCAATGGTGATTGACGTCAGGATTGGGACCCCTGGTTTATGGTGGCAAGTAAAAGATTGTATGTTGCGGTACACTAGGTATGCTACGGTATACTTGAGCAGAAGTATGCTGCAATGTACTTATTCCGACGACACACGATTGAGTACCAGAGGCAACAGTCTCAGTACAATGATACGTGGTACCGAAGGCAAGGACTGTGGGACTTGCATGTGGATACAGGTCGACCTTTTATTGGAGAAGTGCCTGTGATTGGAAAAAATTGGGGTAATGATTTAAAATTGAAATGAAATTTTTCCAAAAATCATTGAGTTTTGAATAAACTCTTCGTTAAAAACTTTTGGAATCGTTTTCAGTGAACAAATGTTATGCTATTCCACAAAAGTTTTATGTACTTTGTCTCTTTGATAAAGCACTGGGTGATTTTTCACTCACACGTGTCTTTTATCTTACCTTATTTGTAGGATCTGGAATTGAGCGGACCTACGGATAGAGGACGATATCACAGTGACAGCAAAATAGGTCCGGATGTTTTTCTTTTGGATAATGTACCTTATTACTGATGTTGAATGAAAATTTTCATTTATGAGATTCTTTGTTATATATGTGCATGTGACCATTAGTATAGGTTATTGTATGGATCTGGACCTTACATATTCCGTTGGTTTTTTGTTATAAAGACCCATTGTCTGGATAATTGGACGGGGTGACACCCGGTGTTGATATGCTTCCGCTACTACCTTTAGTAAGGATGTTACAATTGGTATTAGAGCCTAGTTTTATAGAACTGTGGTATTGTCATAGGGATTGATAGAACTCTTTCATTGTGGAGGTATGATGGATAGGAGTGATACGAGTAAGCACCCAATGAATGAGTATAGTGATGATGGGAAGAAAAAGATAGATAAGCATTCAGGCGTGAAAAGATCTGGGAGGATTAGGATTATCCATCGAGCAGGTGTGCCAGGACGTTTCACTTGGACAAGATCTAGCCCTGGCCGCCTTCATACACTCTGTTTCACTGGGAGCACATTTGACCCTGTAGTGCCTGTCGTTATCTTATTTACGTGAGACCTCAGTCTAGAAAGGACACTTACTCCCGAGAGGACATCGTTACCACATGAGGAGATGGATGGCGATTTTGATGAAATTGATGGCAATATTGAACCATGCCATCAGGATATTGATGAGGAGGATAGTGTCTCTGATGGTGTAGTATTGTCTGAGGATAATGAGAAGGAATTTGGTGGGGTTACTCTGGGCGTATTAGAAGATGAGATGTTATGTTTAGAGGATGTTGAGATAGGAAGAGATCAGGAGGTACCTGAGGTGAAGGTACTTGTGGTCGCGGAGATCGAGGAAGAATTGGAGATAGACTTAGACATACTGACTTGGTTGCACCTTGATGTGGATGAAAGTGAAGGATTTAATACAGCCGAATCCTATACGGTTTCTACTAATTCAGAACCTCCCATTTTGGATAGTGATGATAATAAGCAGAAGGATGAGACGTGGATATGTGTAGTAGGATATGTACAGTCCAACCAGTGTATATGACTGTGTGCTCGACACACAAATTTTCTACTGGCTTTGTGTTTGATGAGAATGAATATATGTTATGATCCTGCTATGTGCACTACAGCTCTTTTATGCCTGCTCTTGAGTTACGTTATATCATTTTACTAGCAAAATCATATGAACTGTATAGATGTCTCCTAGATGAACTTTTGGATGATCATCGCAAACTACTCAACATAAACCTGAGCCAATGGTGGAGGAATCGCATGTAGAAGGTTCCAACCTTGTGAATTTAGATTATTTTATGTTCTAAACCTTCTAGAAAATGGTTGATACCATTCAACGGATGGCTGGGACTATTACTAGAGCTAATAAGAATGCTGAAATAAATGAGAATATGAGTAGGAGAAATCAAAGTGAATTTCGGGGTATAAGTCAGAAAAGATCTGGAGGACCTCGATGGCAGAAGAAAGGAAAGATGCAGAGGAGGGGAGGCTCAATTGGATGACAACTTTTTTTTAGATTCTTTAACTGTAGGAAGGAAAGGCATAAGAATTTCAATTGCCCTCACCTTCGAAGGATAAGAGGATGAAATCGACCAGGAAGAAATAATCAGGGGTAAAGGTCAGGACTAGAAAGAGAGAATCTAGACAAGCTTCTACCCTTAGAGTCGGATCTGCTAAACTAAGTAACTGCTCGAGTGGTTGTCTCGAAGAAGATGGATGATCACGTCATAGTAGTGAAAGGTACACTCATTACCATTAAATCATGATGCTAAAGTATTGGTAGATCCCAATTCTACGCATTTCTTTGTTGCCAATGTATTTCTTGATGCTATGGGGATAAAAAGAGGGAAGAAACTTCATAAGAAATGCTTGTCAGTACCCCATTGGAAAAGAAATACTTGCATATCGGGGCTCAAGGCACGGAAGATAATTAAAAAAAGGGTGTACTGGGTACTTGGCCTATGTAATTAATAAGCTAGGAGGGGTTAAGAAACCCAAAGAAATTCCTGTTATGAATCAGTATTTGGATGTTTTTCCAGTGAAATTGAAGGAATTACCACTGAAGAGAGAAGTAGAATTATCTATTGAGTTAGTGATATTGGCATAACCAATTTCAAGAACTCCTTATTGAATAGCATTGACAGAATTGCATGTGCTTAAGAGATAAGTTCAAGAATTAATGGAGCAAGAATTCATTCGGCCTAGTACTTCACCTTAGGGAGTACCTATCTTGTTTGTTAGAAAGAAATATGAGTCACCACGGATGTATATAGATTTGTGAAGTTAAATGCAATAATGGTAAAGAATAAATATCCATTGCCAATGATTGATAAATTATTTGATCGATTACAAGGAGCAGGGTGATTCTCAGAGTTAGACTTGAGGCAAAGATATTACTAAGTTCGGATTTGGGAAGAAAATATTTTGAAAACTGCATTTAACACGATATTGACCTTTTGAGCTTGTAGTGAGGTCCATTGGGTGTCATTAATGCCTGCTGTTTCATAGATCTAATGTAGTAGACATTTTGTCCCAATTATATGGCTATATTCATAGATGATATTTTGTGTACTCCAAATATCCCTAAGATCATGAACAATAATCTTCAGAAAGTATAGGGAAAGTTAAGAGAGACCAAACTATATGCAAAATTCAGTAAGTGTGAATCTTGGCTACAAGGAGTAGCATTCTTAGGACATGTGATATCAAAGTTACGAGTACAATAGATCTTGCAAAAGTTAAAGAAGTGTAGAATTGGAAACGTCCTGAGATTCCGACTGAATACGATGTTTTCTGGGATTTGCAGGATATTATTGGAGATTTACTGAGAAAGTTTCTAAGATAGCTTTACTTTTAATCGACTCACCCAAAAGAAAGTTCCTTATGTTTGGACTGGAAAATGTGAGGGAAAATTCTAGGAGTTAAGAAAAGGATTAAGCTCTACTCCTATTTTAACATTGCTAATGATAGATAAGGCTTATGAGGGGTACACAGATCTGTCAAAGAAAGGATTAAGAGTAGTATTGATGCATGAGAGAAAGGTGATGGCTTATATCTTTAGGAAATGAAAATCTCATGAGGAGAATTATATTACACATGATTTGAAATTAGTTGCTATTGTGGTTGCCCTTAAGGAGTGAAGATATTATTGGTGTGGGACTGAGTTAGAAATCTTCACTAGCTACAAAAGTTTGAAGTATGTTTTTACTCAAAAGGATTTGAACATAAGGCAAAGTTGATGGATGGAATTTTTGGAAGGATTTCAATGTCCAATTAAATATCATCCTGAAAAAGCAAATACAGTAGTAAATGCCCTTAGTAGGAAAGCAAATTTATCAGCTCTTCGGACATTACAAATTCCAGAATTAGAAGCATTTGCAGTAGACGAAGAAATAAAGATAAGTAATACTTCATTCAACCTGCTTCCTACAACAGTTGAAGAGAGAGCGAGATAAATATGAAGAATGCAAAAGTTAGTGTATAAGGAGGTGAATACAGGAGGAGATGTGTTCTGAAAGGACAATGATGGGATTAATTACTATCGGGGTCGGTATTGTATTTTGAAACAATATGCAAGAAGATATTATATTTTTGCTGAGGCACCTTGGAGTAAGTATACCATCCATCTAAGAGCCGTAAAGATTTATTAGAACCTAAAACGGCATTATTGGTGGATTGGTATGAAGGAGGGGAATTCAGACCTTGTAACTCGATGTTTAATTTGTCAGTAAAGGAAAGCTAATTAACAATGACCTGGAGGGTTACAACCATTATCTACTTCATCGTGGAAATGGGATAAAATTACTATAGATCTCATTACAGGATTACCTATGATAGTAGAATGGCAAGATACTATTTGGGTGATAATTGATCGACTACCTAAGTCTGCTCATTTCATTTCTATTAATTAACGGAATTCCCTAGAGAAGTTAAGTGAAATCTATATGGAGAAAGTAATTAGATTTCATGAGTATCCTCTAGCATTGTGTCAGATCGAGATCCTAGATTTACCTCAAAGTTTTGGACTAAGCTATAGTAGAGGTATGGGACCACAATAAAGTTCAGCATAGCAGCGCCCATACACACGGATGGATAGACAAAATGAGTGAATAGAGCTTTGAAAGACATGTTAAGGACCTGTGCTTTGGATTTTGGAACTAAGTGGATTGATAATTTAGCGTATACAGAATTTACATACGAATTGGAATGGTCCCATTTGAAGCTTTATATGGAAGAAATTGTCAGTCCCCATTATATTGGGGAAATTTAGGACAGAGAATGGGCAAACAAGATGCTTTTGATCTTGAAAAGGTCTGGTAGGCTGTAGAGATGATCAAAACAAAGTTAGAAGTAGCGTAGAGTAGATAGAAAAGTTATACGGATCAATGTATGAGAGATTTGGAATTTATTGAAGGGGATCATATATTCTTGAAGTTAGCTCCACAACGATAATTGGGAACCAAAGAACAAGAACAGAAATTGGCATTTAGGTATGCTGGATCATTCCTTATTGTCAAGAGGATTGGGAAAGTAGCCTATCGATTGGAGTTACAAATAGAACTTCAAGTTATTCAAGTCGTGTTTTATGCACCCCAACTTCGAAAGTATGTGGCTAATCCTGCCTACATTTTGAATGAAAACCCCATTGAGATGACTCTAAGCTTGAAGAATGAGGAAAAACCTATTACGATCTTAGAGTATGCTGGAAATGAATTGCGGAATGAGAAAATTTCACTTGTACAAGTATCATGGAATCATTATTTTGTGTAAGATGCAACTTGGGAAAATGAAAGTGAAGATGTTGAAAAAGTACCTAGGTTTATTTCAAGAGTAAGCCAATTTTGAGGACGAAATTTTTTATAAGGAAGGGAGAATGTAACACTCCGCCTTTTATTTTCAATTGGCTATTATTTGTAATATAATGAGAATTTAAATCAATGGCTAGAACAAAAGATGATCGGTATAATGAGACGAATATTTTGGTATAATAATATCTTGTCAGGACCTGAATGCAATTCTTGGATTTGTTCTACTTGTACCCTAAATTTTCAGAAGGCTATTATTATTTAAAAAAAATAAGAATTTTACGGTACTCTGAAAAGAAAATTGATCGCTGCAATGAAACGCACATTTTGGTGTGAATTATGCTACCCGAGATATCGAGGGCATTTTTGTCATTTTGACCGTTCCCATGACTTTGACTGAAAATTTAACTAAGTAGACAAGGAATTTAAGAATTTAACTATAGCCAATGAATTCAATGGAATTTTTGGAGTTGATTGGTAAAATAAAATATTTTCTTGTTATGGACTCGATTTTGGTCATTTCTGAAGAAAATAGAAAAATGTGGTTGAAAATGGGATGTGTGTCTTCTTGTGATTGGTGGCCAAGGTCAAGTGTCAAATAATAAGAGGATGCATGAAAGATTCATGCATGCAAGACTTCTTAAATATGCTTTGCAAAATAAATGAAGAATGATGTGTAATTTTGTGATTCGAACACATCACTCGTGGGCCCACTTGATTAAAGTCTTAAACAATATAATTGGATAATATTTAGACCAAGAGAAGATGAATGAATGGTTAAAAATTGGCCAAGAATTTCATTGGCCATGCAAGAAGAAATAAAGGAAAATTTTGTTGAGGAAAAGGTGGTTCTGTGTAAAAGTCCTATTGCAACACACTTAAATATATCCACCATTCAATTAAACCAAAACAAGAAATGAAGGGCCAAGATTTAAGGGTGAATGGTAGTGGAAAAGGGCTATTAAACAGCTTGAATTTTGGAAGCCAAGAGAAGGAAAAACCAAGAGAAAAAGAAATCAAACAAGAGAAAACAAAAAAGCTAGCTAGTGTGTGTTCTTGGTGTACTAGGTGAAGCCTTGGTGTTCTTGGAGCAAATCACACTAAATAGCCTCAAATAGAAGGTAAAACTCTACCATGCTTGAATTAAAGTTTTTTTTTTTGGATGAATTATGATTATGATGATGTAAATTTTAGCACAAAAACATGACTTTCATGTATTATTTTCGGATCAAATTAAGCTAGGGTTTGTGAACTTTTGTGTATGAACTTTTATATGCTTGTATATGTGCTGGCTGCCTAAAGGCCTTTGAATGATGTTTTGCATGAGGAAGAACTAAATAATTATGGTAGCTTGAAGGATTATTTTCGGTTGAAGAGGTGATGATCAAAGTAGAGTAAAAATGGAATTTACTTGGTTGAAAAAAATGGTTCAAACTAGCTTTTGATTAGAAGAGATGAATTTGTGTTGGATAAGTGTGACTTTTGTGAGCTACTGGAAATTTAGAATTAAAGATGATCTGAAGGAGAATTGAATGAATTAATGGTTCTAAGATGTTAAAGATTAAAGGAGGGCATGGAAAGCATGAATAGTAAAAGTGAGATAAAACTACTGGGGCGGTTTTTGCCCAATACCGTGCCTTGGAAACCAGAATTCTTGAAAAAGGCTTATAAATAATTAAAGTTAAAAGTCTTACCGTCGTTTTAGTATATCATAGAGCCAAAACAGAATTGTCGATTGAACGTTATGTGAAAAAAAATAATGTATCAAGCAATAAAATTCTAGAAAAATGAGTCCGAAAATGGATGAACTGAAGGATGATTAATTGTGTGATTTTAGATGAAATAAATGGGAAACATGAAGTGAATCCCTTGTATATAAAGGGATAAAGGATGTGGGAATAGGAAAATGAAATAATTAATCAAACGACAAAAAAATGATGCGAACAAAAGTTGAACGTTTTTCTTAACCATCGGCCCCATCGACTAAACGTCGGTTGAACGTCGGCTCATCGTCGAGCACGTTGGCTAGACGCCGGCTATCCATCGGGCATGTCGGCTAACCATCGTCTATTTTCCGACCGAACACGATTTGACTTGAAAATGATGTTTGGTGTAGGTTTGTCGGTAAACGGCCAATAGAACATTGAAAATGGTGGAAACGATGGTTGAACAGCCATAAATGAAAAGAGTTTAGTTAGGACGCGAGATGAGTCCATTTGATTTCTAAAACCGTTTGAAAGCTAGTGTGCTTCACTTTTATATGAAATGCTATGTTTTATACCATTTTGGAATTCCCTGAATATGTTTCATGTTTTTCTGAGCAAGAATTATTTTATGCCATTTTGGGCTCGATTGAACATGATAATTGGCTTGGAAACCGTACTGGATGATTAAAGCATGAATTTTGTGAATTTAGTCCTTTTTAGATTAAATGTTTGGGATTTTTAGAAAATGGTAAATTTTAGAATTGGGTATTCATAAATTAACTGGAATGCCCTTATTGGAACATTTTATATGAATCTGTTTGGAAACTTTGAATTTAATCCTCTTTTAGGGTTAGAATTCTAGATTTCTTGAAATGAGTTCCGTTTAGAATTGGGTATTTGAAAAATGATCCAAATGTCTTCATTGGAATGTTTATAAAAACTTTTGGAATTGGGTATACGGTAAATGACCGAAATAACTTTATTGAAACTTTTGTAAATACTTTTCAAATCGGGTAGGGATAAAATGACTTGAATACCCTCGGAAAGTCTTTTGGAATCGGGTATGGGTAAAATGACCTGAATACACTTGGAAATGACTTTTGTGATCGAGTACGGGGAAAATGACTCGGATACTCTTGGAAACATGTTTTGATGTGGGAACAAAACTCTTTACCCTATTTCAACATTATTTTGGAAAATGATCTCTCATGGTGAGATTGACTCTTGGAAAATGACTTTTGATTCCTGAAATTGTTTTATTGGCCTGGTGTGCCATGGAATGAATTGATTGGCTCTGCGGGGCCTATATGAATAGATCTAACTTGCGAGTTAGTGGGATCAAATTCTGGAAAATGTGATTTTGCTCCAAAAATATTTTGATTTAAAAATCCTGTGGGATCAAATGACCCTCTAGCCTGATCAGTCAGAAGGGTTGGTATTGGTAACGTTGAGTACTCAGCAAGGACTTTGATCTTTGTACTAACTCATGTTAGAGGTAGACGAACCCAAGTAACCTAGCTAGTTCTGAGGATTGAATTACTCCAAGTAGGGTGATAGAACATTAAGATAAGTTGTCCTGACTAGTCGTTTAGCACCTAGCAATTGCCGCATCTGTGGGCGCTTCTTATTTTGAGTCATTCGCTGGATGCCTGGTGGGGACACTCAGTGCGTTTAACTCATTACCACCTCGATAGTAATTGACATAAGGATTGGTACCCCTGGCTTATGATGGCAAGTAAAAAATTGTATGCTGCGGTACTCTAAGTATGTTGCGGAATACCTAAGCAGAAGTATGTTGCGGTGTACTTATTCCGGCGACGCACAGTTGAGTACTAGAGGTTGCGGTCTCAGTACAATGATACGTGGCACCAAAGGCAAGGACTGTGGGACTTGCATGTGGATGCAGGCCGACCTTCTGTTGGAGAAGTGCTTGTGATTCGGAAAAATTGGGACAATGATTTAAAATTGAAATACAGTTTTTCAAAAATGATTGAGTTCTGAATAAACTCTTCGTTAAAGAGTTTTGGATTCGTTTCCAGTGAACAAATAATATGCTATTCCACAAGCTTTATGTACTCTATCTCTTTGATCAAGCACTAGTACACACGAGACTGACTGGGTGATTTTTTCACTCACACGTGTCTTTTACCTTACCTTTTTTGTAGAATCCGGAGTTGAGCAGACCTACAGATACAGGACGATACCACAGTGACAGCAAAATAGGTCTAGATGTTTCCCTTTTGGATAATATACCTTATTACTGATATTGAATGAACATTTTCATGTATGAGGTTCTTTGTTATATATGTGCACGTGACCATAAGTATGTGTTGTTGTATGGATCTGTACCTTACATACTCTGTTAGTTTTTCGTTATAAAGACACCTTGTCTGGGTAACTGGACGGGGCAACACTCGATATTGATATGCTTCTACTGTTACCTTTAGTAGAAGTGTTACAGGCAATGTGCCCAAAACACATTTAAATGGCCCACAAGTTATAAGAAATTTCTAGCAAAATATTATAACTATCCAGGTTAAATGAAGATCAGTGATCTCTCTTAATCAACCCATAACTTTATATTTAGTCCTTTTGTCACGCGATATCTAGATTAAGCATAAGGCATGGAACATGTCATCCTTATTAAGCTTAATCAACTTTTTATTGATCTCATAGTAATCTGTTCTAACAAATGATATCAATATCTCAAATTAGTATATTTGAGCACGACCATGTATTTTAATAGTCTAACTTATTAAGGGGCCTATGAACATCTCTCCCAATAATAAGGGATAAATTCCTTCACTATCAATCATATTCCTCTTCCTGATTCATTCTATATCCAACAGTGGTGTAATTTTATTATCTGGTTAAAGATAACTTTAGACAATGTCAAGATGTAGAATTTATCAAGTAGGAAACTATGATGCATTCAGGTCGAAGGACTTATAATATTACTATTGTTCGAATGTATGCCCTCTTAGACTAGGTTTCTGATGTAAATATCAAATATGTTAATAAAAGAATTTATTTTCAAAAATCGTTTGTGAATTTATTTGCTTTATTTGTGCACATTTTCATTCGGAAAAGACCTATTGTGTTTAAATAAGTGATCCATGTGAATGGAGGTCTTTCACAGTAAGGTATGGATCATAGGTTATTTAAACACATAAACATTTATTCTTAACCGATTGATGAGAATGGGAATCTCATCATGTTTAGATTATTATGTTATGAATTCCAAATGGGGAATGGCTTACCTTTAGCCAGTGAGTAGTCCACTCACTTCATGACATAAGCGTATTTCAAATACGTAGAACAGGACCTGTAGTAGTGGTTTCTAAAAGTACTATATGGTAGAAACCTAGACTACTACTGCTACAACGTGGACTAGTACTCTATGACTTGAGTAGGAGTTAGTAGTCTGGCGAAGCTGGAAGCATATACTTTGATATGCTATAGTTTAGGTTCTATTGTAAAGCCGTATGTGTAACTAGTTAGTTAAGACAGACTTGTACAAGATAGTTTTTACACTATATCGCCCCTTGTGGTTGTCTGAATGATCTAAATATCTAAAGCCCTGAGAAATATGACTTGGATGTTTGCTTTATGGCAGCTCCCTTGGAAAGCGGAAACACTCCAAGAAGTCGTGGATCATTGGACAAGAAGCCTAAGGATGGTAGATGTCATTTAGAGGGGTGTTAGTACACTTCTTCCTCTCTAAATGTACGGCGATGTGTAGAGGGGTATTTTAGTCATTTTACCTATAGGTCGAAGACTTTGCTAATGCAGCATTGTCCTTGGGGTCAATATTTTCTTATGGTGATACTAGAAAATACTTAAAATAAAAAATACATCTATTTATATAGTAGGGGTATTTTGGTCATTTTAGTAGCCAAGGCAATGTGTTTTTTGGTCCTCGGAATAGCCCGTAAGTCCTAATTAATTTTTGGGTTGAGAAATTGATCTCAGTTGAGAGGGTTTTATTTTATTCAGAAAGTCTAATTTATTATTAGATTGGAATAAAATAAATGGAGAGAAATTTATTATCTAGTTTAATTAGTTAATTAATTATTTAGGGCCGAGGTCCAGTTTGAATAATAAGAAAATTAACTGGGACTTAAACTAGAGGAAAATAATTAATACTTACTTATTTATTAGGTTATTTATTTAATTGATCCCAAGAAATAAATAATTAAAGTTTAATTATTTTTAGTTCATTTGGGTTCATTAATTATTTATTGGGTTATTTATTTAATCCCAAGGAAAATAATTAATGTTTATTATTTTGGACTTTTCAGGTCCAAGAAAAATAATAAATATTATTTTGGCCTAATAGCCTGGACCATAAGATTTTTCTGGACACAGTTCAAAAGAGTTTAGGGTGAAACCAAAATTTATTTTGTTAATAATATTCGGATATTAAAACCCGGGAATATTATTTTTATCAAAATAATTATTTTTGGTTTCATGACTCTTGGCTTTCTGTGTGGAAAAATAAAATAAAAGAAAAGGAAAAAAAAATTTCTCCCGAGTCTCTTGGCTCTCGGTCTCTCGTGGCTTTTTTTCTACTGGCTGTTGGTTTTGTTTTCTTGATATAAGATGCCAACCCAAGAAAACTAACGGGTGGGGGTGAAAAAAAAAAAATTGAGACTTTCTTCATTCCATTTTCTGTGTTCACCAACTGAGATTTGGCTAGGTCATATTCTGAGAGCTAAAAAGCCAAGCATTAAGGATTCACCGGAGGAGAAGGAAGAAGGGCGGTGTCTTGCACTGGAGCTTCACCCACGGGAAGAAGGAAGCTGTTTTTTTGTGCTTCAATCAACTCACCTTCAATCTTCAAGGTTTAAGGCTCCAAGAGGTATGTGTTTCATGCTGCTGTCATGCTCTGTTTCTATTTATTTCTCCATTTTTATTCCACCCGTATGCATTCTCTGTTATGTTCAAATCCTTCAAGTGGTATCAGAGCATTGGATTTGATTGACTTAGGGAGCATGTTAGTTAATAAAAATGGAGAAGAACATTGTTTCGTGCTTAAACCTGTGATCCTTCACTGTTTTGGTATAGGATAGGATGAATGTGAGCTTCATCGTTGAAGCATAGCATGAACTGTAATTTTCTGGCTTTGAGAATTTGATCGTGTAAACCCAATTTGAATGGGTATAGGTGATTGTAGTTTTGGTTTGGATGATTTTTTTGAATGAAAAATGTCCAAAGAAGCCAATGAAAATGAAAGAAGAAAAAAAAAACGCAGGGACTTAATGCAGAAAATTTGCAAAGAAGATGATAACTGTTTATAAGCTGCCATTGGAGCCAAGCCGTTTGCGTCGAGCTGCTACCTTGCTGGGTCTGGAGCCGGTCGCTGGGAGCCGACTTGATGTCGCGCTTTGGAGTCGATGCAATTGTAAATTTTGCAATTGCAAAATCAATTGGCACACGAGTTGCAGCTGGGTTGGGCAGCGGAATTTGGGCCAACACGCGGGTTGAAGCACGGGTCGAGCACTGAGAGGAAGCGGGCGCTCCTCGGGTCACGGCTGAGGGTGATCTGGTGCGGCCGGTGCACCGGAGCATCGGTGGACCGCAGGCCAAATGGGCTTTGATCTGGTGCGGCTAGTGCACGTGGAACCGCCAGTCAATTTTTTTTAAATTTTTTTTCTTTTCTGTTTTAGGTCCCATACCAGGCGAAATTAATATTTTTACAATATTTTATATTCTTGGAATATATTTGCATGAAAAATATTGGTAAAGGATTTTAGGATTAAACAAGATCATTAATTAATCAATTAGTTTGTTTAATTCTATTATTTGGGCACTTAGGTTTAAAAATAGAAAAGCATGAAAATGTTTACTGTTTTCTGGCATGCTATTTTTTGTGTACCTATGTGCACTTTTTCTCAAAGACCAAAGTCTTTGGGAATATTTATACAAGGAAAATATTTTTCTTTAAAAATTAAATGGTGATTTTAACTTGAACAAAAATTAATCCTTTGATATTTTCTCAAATGATTTAATCCTTGACATAGAAAATATATTGGATTTAGATATTTTTGTAAGTTAAAATAGAAAGCTATTTTATTTTATTTTGCACAAGAAAAATTATTTTCTTAAATAAACTTGAGACCAAAGTCTCTAAAAAGTTTTAATTTGAAAATTTTTGAAATCATTAAGTTTTAACTTAAATAAAATTAGTCCATGGATAAATCTCTCAAAGGATATAATCCTTGACATAGAGATTTTAATGGACTTGGATATTTTATTTTTGAGTTAAGGAAAAACTTAATGGAAATTTCAAAAGGATATTTTTCCAAGAAAACTTTATTTTAAAAGACTAAGTGGGAGAAGGATTTCAACGGCCCCACGACTTCCATCACGATCCTTATTAGAGATCGTGGGTCCTCTTGTCTCACCCTGGGAGTGAACCCATATTGGATGGGGATACCACAAGGATCTAGATCTAATGGAATGATGTAATTAATAACCCGGGACACGTACTGTAATCGGCCAGCCAACGTTGGAGGTTAAAGTATGAGGAATGTCAATAGGAAATAAGAGGAAATGGCCATCACATGATAGAGTTATCCTCTAGATCATTACCTAGAAGGGAAATTAATTTGTGGTGGTTAATACACTTAGCTTAGGGAACTGTTAATCCTCCAAAGAAGCTATGTCGATTTCCTAAGAGCTAAATTAATTTCAGTGCACAAATTTATTTTCACAAACTAAATCCTTTCTTTTATTTTTGGATTTTTTAGAAATGGTGGGAGGTTCTTTTAGTCATTTGGCCGTTATTCTCCGTGAGAATAAGTTAACGGGACCAAACTATGTGGACTGGAAGAAGAACCTGGACATAATACTCACAGCCGAGGAGTATAAGTATGTCCTTTACGAAACCTGCCCTATTATCGAGGAAGGTTCCACCTCCGAAGAGCGAGAGGCTAAGAAGGCATGGAAGAAGGCTAATGAAATGGCACGTTGCTATATGCTAGCCTCCATGTCTAATGTGCTCTAGTTGAAACACGAGCACATAGCTTCTGCGTATGACATTAGTCATTCATTGGCTACTATGTTCGCGGTTAAGAGCCGGCCCGCAAGGCAGGAAGCTCTTCGAACTATAATAAACACTAAGATGGCTGAGGAAGCATCAGTCAGGGAGCATATGCTCAAGATGATTACTGCTTTCGAGGAGGCAGAAATCTTAGGGGCTATCATTGACCCCGAGAGCCAAGTGGACATGGTTCTCGAGTCTCTATCGAGTTCCTTTACTCAGTTCAAATTAAACTACAATATAAACAAGTTAAACGTGAGTTTTGACTGAGTTGATGAAAGAACTTCAGATGGCAGAAAAGGTCATGAAGCCACAATCAAAGGCCATGATTGCTAAGGCTTCTTTCTCGAGAACTGGGTCAAGCCCAGGAAGTTCAAAAGGAAGAAGGAATACGCAATAGCCCAGCCCAAGACCCAGCCCAAAAATAAACCAAAGGGCAAGTGCTTCAAATGTGGGAAGAAGGGACACTGGAAAAAGGAGTGTCCAGATCTTCAAGCTAAGAAAAACCCCACAGGTAATATTTTCTATCTAGAGTCTATATCAATGGTTGGATCAACTTCCACTTGGATTGTTGATTCAGGAGCTACTGATCATATCTGTAACTCCTTGCAGGAGTTTAGAAAGATAAGAAGACTCAAGAAGGGTGAATATGGATTACACGTGGGAAATGGAGCACAAGTTTGAGCCATTGTAGTGGGAGAGTTAGATCTTGTTTTTTATTGTAATAAAAAAGTGGTTTTAATAGATATTTTATATGTACCTGGTTTTCATCAGAATTTGATTTCAGTTACAAAACTTATAAATCAAGGATATTCTGTACCCTTCCATTCTGGTATTTCTATCAGTAGAGATAGAGAAATCTTATGTACTGGGCACATGTATGGAAATATATTCTATTTAAACCCTATTAACAATCAATCAAATAACGCTCAATCTGAACTTTTAACTAAGAAGAGAAAGACCAATGTCAATGACTCATATCTTTGGCATCTAAGGTTGGGTCATATCAACTCAACCAGGATTCAGAGGCTAATCTATTATGGGCCTTTGGGCTCATTAAGATTGGAAAATTAGCCTCAGTGTGAATCCTACCTAATGGGAAAGATGACCAAAAGGTCTTTTATCGTAAAGGCGGATAGGGCTAAGGAAGTATTGGGTCTTGTTCACACTGATGTGTGTGGTCCCTTGTCTACACCAGCTAGAGGAGGTTTTGAATACTTCATCACTTTCACAGATGATTGTACAAGATTTGTTTATATTTACCTGATGAGAAGCAAGTCTGACTTTTTTGAGAAATTCAAGGAGTTTAAGGCTGAAGTGGAGCGTTAGACAAGTAAATTAATCAAGACCTTACAATCAGATCGTGGTGGAGAGTACTTCCTAGGTGAATTCAAGGACTACATGGTACACATGGGATAGTATCCCAACTCTCTACGCCGGGGACACCCCAGTAGAATGGAATGGCTGAGAGAAGGAACAGAATATTGATGGAAATGGTCAGAAGCATGATGTCTCATGCTACTCTTCCAGTATCTTTTTGGGGATATGCCATGGAAACAGCGGCATACATTCTGAACTTGGTGCCTTCCAAGTCAGTACCTAGGACTCCCTATAAGATGTGGACTGGGCGTAAGCCAAGTCTGAATCATCTCAGGATATAGGTTTGTCCAGCTTATGTACTGATCAAAGGAGACAAATTAGAACTAAGATCAGAATTATGCTATTTTGTTGGGTATCCAAAAGGAACAAATGGTGGTTACTTTTATCATCCTAAGGAGCAGAAAGAACTGGTTAGTACAAATGCTGGATACTTATAGGATGATCAAAGTACTTCCACGAAAGGTTTAACTAGGTTGGAATTCAATGAGAAGTTATCTCCGGAAGCAACTTCTTCTGACCCGATTGTGGAATAAGAAGAGGCACAGCCTCAAGAACCTATACAAATAGTGCCTCGTCGTAGTAGGAGAGTGTCTAGGGTTCCGGATAGATGGTATGGAGAAGCTTTTGAGCTGGTCTCTGACCATCAGAACAAGACCCCACTAGATATGAGGAGGTAATTGTTGATGCCGATGCAAATCTATAGCATAAAACAATGAAAGTCGAGATTGAGTCTATGTACTTCAATTAAGTTTGGAATCTTGTAGCTTCACTGGAAGGGATAAAACCCATTAGGTGTAAGTGGGTGTACATGAGAAAGAGGGGAGTGGATGGGAAGGTGGAAACCTTCAAAGCTAGGCTTGTGGCAAAAGGGTATACTAAAAAAGAAGGGATCGATTATGAGGAAACCTTTTCCGTTGTGGCCATGCTTAAATCCATCCGTATCCTCCTTTCCATCGCATGTCACTATGACTATGAGATATAGTAAATGGATGTCAAGACGGCATTTTTAAATGGCCATCATAGCGAAGACATCTATATATTCCAATCGGAAGGTTTTATTGCTGAAGGCCAAGAATATATGGTCTGCAAGCTTAAGAAGTACATTTATAGACTTAAGCAAGCATCGAGAGCGTGGAATATTCGTTTTGATAAGACTGTGAACTCTTATGATTTTATTCAAAATAAGGATGAACCATGCGTGTACAAAAAACTTGAGGGGTTTAATATGGTTTTTCTTATCTTGTATATGGATGACATTCTACTAATTGAAAATGATGTAGGGTCATTGTCATCTACAAAGGTTTGGTTGTTTAGTCAATTCAGTATGAAGGACTTGGGAGAAGCTAGCTACATTCTTGGGATTAGACTTCTTAGAAATAGGAAGCAGAGAATTTTAGGATTATCCCAAGTCGCATACATTAACAAGATGCTGGCCAAGTACAATATGGACTCATGCAAGGGAGCTCTAATCTCTGGTAGACATGGGTTGTCACTTTCTTCATGGGATTGTCCAAAGTCTCGAAAAGAAAAGGACAGAATGAGTAGGATTCCCTACGTTTCGGCTGTGGGAAGTCTCATGTATACCATGCTGTGTACTATGCTAGATATCTGCTTTGCCGTAAGCTTAGTTAGTAGATATCAGTCAAACCCTGGGGAGGTTCATTGGCAAGTTGTAAAGCATATTCTCAAGTACCTCAAAGGAATGAGAGATTATATGTTGGTGTACAGGGCTGATGATTTAGTTCCTACTGGATACACAGACTCAGACTTCCAAGTAGATAAGGATGAGAGAAAATCCACTAGTGGATATGTCTTCACCTTGTCTGGAGGAGCAATTTCATGGAGAAGTATCAAGCAATCTTGCATTGCTAACTCAACTATGGAAGCTGAGTATGTAGTAGCTTCGGAGGCATCCAAGGAAGCAGTCTGGCTCCGAAAGTTCCTTTCAGAACTTGGAGTCATGCCACATATTGATCGACCGATTGTGATATATTGCAACAATATTGGCGCAGTATCGCAATCCAAGGAACCTCGGAACCACAAGAAGGGGAAGCATATTGAAATGAAGTACCACCTGATCCGGGATTTCATCCAGAGACGGGAAGTCGTGGTGAAGCCGATTACCTCAGATAACAATCTAATAGATCCATTCACTAAACCTTTGATGGAGAGAGTCTTTAAGAGACACTTAAACGCCATTGGAGAGGGCACCTACGGACTTACCTAGTCTTAGAGTGCAAGTGGGAGATTGTTGGAATTTATGTCCTCTTAGACTAGGTTTCTGATATAAATATCGAATATATTAATAAAAGAATTTATTTTCAAAAATCGTTTGCGAATTTATTTGCTTTATTTGTGCACATTTTCATTTGGAAAAGACCCATTGTGTTTAAAAAAGTGATCTATGTGAATGGAGGTCTTTCACAATAAAGTATGGATTATGGGTTATTTAAACACATAAACATTTGTTCTTAACCGATTGATGAGAATAGGAATCTCATCATATTTAGGTTATTATGTTATGAATCCCAAATGGGGAATGACCTACCTTTAGCTAGTGGGTAGTCCACTCACTTCATGACATAAGTGTATTTTGAATACATAGAACAGGACTTGTTGTAGTGGTTTCTAAAAGTACTATATGGTAGAAACCTATACTACTATCGCTACAGCGTGGACTAGTACTTTATGATTTAAGTATGAGTTGGTAGTCTGACGAAATTGGAAGCATATACTTTGATATGCTATAGTTTAGGTTCTATTGTAGGGCCAATATACTTGTATATTGGGTATGTGTAACTAGTTAGTTAAGACAGACTTGTACAAGATAGTTTCTACACTATATCGCCCCTTGTGGTTATCTAAATATCCATGGTCCTGGGAAACATGACTTGGGTGTTTGCTTTAGGGTAGCTCCCTTGGAAAGCGGAAACACTCCAAGAAGTCATGGATCATTGGACAAGAAGCCTAAGAATGGTAAATGTCATTTAGAGGGGTGTTAGTACATTTCTTCCTCTCTAAATGTACAGCGATGTGTAGAGGGGTATTTTAGTCATTTTACCTGTAGGTCGAAGACTTTGCTAATGCAGCATTGTCCTTGAGGTTAATATTTTCTTATGGTGATATTAGAAAATGTTTAAAATACAAAATACATCTATTTATATAGTAGGGGTATTTTGGTCATTTTAGTAGCCAAGGCGATGTGTTTTTTGGTCCTCGGAATAGCCCGTAAGTCCTAATTAATTTTTGGGTTGAGAAATTGATCTCAGTTGAGAGGGTTTTATTTTATTTAGGAAGTCTAATTTATTATTAGATTAGAATAAAATAAATGGAGAGAAATTTATTATCTAGTTTAATTGCTTAATTAATTATTCAGGACCGAGGTCCAATTTGAATAATTAGAAAAATAACTGGGACTTAAACTAGAGGAAAATAATTAATACTTAATTATTTATTAGGTTATTTATTTAATTTATCCCAAGAAATAAATAATTAAAGTTTAATTATTTTTGGTTCATTTGGGTTCATTAATTATTTATTGGGTTATTTATTTAATCCCAAGGAAAATAATTAATGTTTATTATTTTGGACTTTTCCAGTCCAAGAAAAATAATAAATATTATTTTTTCCCAATAGCCTGGACCATAGAATTTTTCCGGACACAGTTCAGAAGAGTTTAGGGTGAAGTCAAAATTTATTTTGTTAATAATATTCGGATATTAAAACCCGGGAATATTATTTTTATCAAAATAATTATTTTTGGTTTCATGACTCTTGGCTTTCTGTGTGGAAAAATAAAAGAAAAGAAAAGAAAAAAAAATTTCTCCCGAGTCTCTTGGCTCTCGGTCTTTCATGGCTTTTCTCCTACTAGCTTTTGCTTTTGTTTTCTTGATATAAGATGCCAAGCCAAGAAAGCTAACGGGTGGGTGTGAAAAAAAAGCAACTGAGACTTTCTTCATTCCATTTTCTCTGTTTTCCAACTGAGATTTTGCTGGGTTATATTCTGAGAGTTGAAAAGCCAAGCATTAAAGATTCACCGGAGGAGAAGGAAGGAGGGTGGTGTCTTGCACTGGAGCTTCACCCACGGGAAGAAGAAAGCTGTTTTTTTGTGCTTCAATCAACTCACCTTCAATCTTCAAGGTTTAAGGCTCCAAGAGGTATGTGCTTTATGTTGCTGCCATGTTCTGTTTTTATTTATTTCCTCCATTTTTATTCCACTCGTATGCATGCTCTGTTTTGTTCAAATCCTTGAATTATGGCTATTAAGTACCTTTGACATGTCCCATGAAGTACTCTCACAGTAGGTTATGTCCAATACAATGTTCTCTAATATTTATTTATGTTTTTACTTGATATCCTATATATCCATGACCAGTAAAACATAGCCATCAAGTCACAAACATACTAATCTTAATTTATTATTATTGCACTAATAATAATCAATCAGGGACAATTTAAGAATTGTCATTTTATTTATTATAGGATTTTACTATCAAGTTATGTACTTAATGACCATAAAACTAAATGTACTATTCATAGAAAGAAATACCTTATATTATTACAAAATACATAACGACAATAGTATAAGTACAAATTATTTTAGGGTATATCCCCAACAATCTCTCACTTGCACTATGACCAATTTGACATAAACTGTAATCCCATTGATCTAGTATGACTATCATGTTTAGACAATGGGAGAGGCTTTGTCAGTGGATCTGTAACATTATCATCAGTTGATACCTTGCATACTTTTACATCTCCTCTATCAATAATTTCTCGAATGAGATGCAAACATCTAAGTATATGTTTGAATCGCTAATGTGATCTTGGTTCCTTAGTTTGTGTAATGGCTACATTATTATCACAATAAAGATCCACTAGGTTTACAATACAAGAAACTACATCTAGTTCTGGTATGACCTTCTTAATCTAATCTGCTTCTTCATTGCAGCTGAGACAGCTACGTACTCAACTTCTATAGTAGAATCAGCCACGGTGTCTTGCTTTGAACATTTCCAGCTTACAACACCTCCATTCAAACAAAAAAAGAAAACCTGATTGCAATTTGTAATAATCTATATTAGGCTGAAAACTAGTATTAGTGTAACCATTTACAACTAGCTCACCTTTTTGTCCTCCATAAACTAAGAACATACTTTAGTTCTTCTTAAGTACTTCAGTATATTCTTGACAGTACTCTAGTGTGGCTCTTCAGGATTTGACTGGAACCTGCTTGTCATGCTCAATGCATATGAGACATTGGGTCGAGTACATAACATAGAATACATAATAGATCCTATAGTGGAAGCATATGGTATCTTGTTCATGTGCTCTTCTTCATCCTTTGTGGAAGGATTTTGAGTTTTGTTGAGCTTAATACCATGTGACATTGGCAAGAATCCTCTCTTAAAGTCTTACATATTGAACATTTTCAGTACTTTGTCAATGTATGCACTTTGACTTACGCCAATTAGCTTTCTAGATCTATCTCTATAGATCCGTACACCTAAAATATAGGTAGCTTCACCTAAGTCGTTCATTGAGAAATAATTTCGCAACCATGTCTTTACACTTTGTAAAGTTGGGATGTCATTTCCAATGAGTAAGATGTCGTCAACATTAAGTACTAAAAAGACTATTGCATTCCCATAGGTTTTCTTATAGATACAATGCTATCTTCATTTTTGATAAAGTCAAATTCTTTAATTACTTCATGAAAATGAAGATTCTAGCTTCAAGATGCTGGCTTCAATCTATAAATTGATCTTTAAAGCTTGCACACTTTATTAGAATTCAAAAGATCATCAAAACCCTCAGGCTGTGTCATGTACCTATTCTCAAATAAGTTTTCATTAAGGAATGCGATTTTGATATCCATTTGCCAAATCTCATAATCATAATATGCTGCTATGGCAAGAAGAATTCTAATAGATTTAAGCATTATAACTGGTGAAAAGGTTTCATCATAGTCTATACAATGAGTTTGTTTATAACCTTTTGCTACCAATCACGCTTTATAAGTATACACATTTCCCTTCATATCTATTTTCTTTTTGAAAACTTATTTACACCCAATAATTTTTGAACCTTCAGGTGGATTAACCAAAGTCTAGACGCGGTTATCAAACATAGATTGCATCTTAGACTTCATGGCCTCTAGCCATTTTTCAGAGTCAAAACTCTTAATAGCTTCTTGATAGGAAGTGGGCTTATCATTAACCATGAGCTCCATATTGTGATCGTCAGTGATAAGAAATCCATATCTCTAAGGTGGTTGACGTACCCTATCCGATCTTTGAGGTCCTTGTTCTATAGAAGTAGGCTTACCTTGGACTTGTGAGCCATCTAATAGAGGTTCATTATTCGGTTCAGATACTAATTGTGGTTCTTGAATCTCATCAAGAAGTATTTTACTTCCACTGATTCTTTTGGAAATAAATTCCTTTTCAAGAAAGAATCTATTTCATGTAACAATTACTCTATTTTCTATTGGGAGATAAAATTGATATCCTTTAGTTTCCTTAGGATACCCTATAAATAAGCATTTATCTAATTTCGGTGCTAGTTATCAGGTAATAAACTCTTTACATAAATTTTACAACTCCAAATCTTGAGAAACGACAAACTAGGTCGTCTCCCAGTCCATATCTCATATGGCATTTTTTGAATCAATTTAGTATGAACACGGCAGTTTGATAAGACCTAAATAAGTAATATTTTTCCTAGTTATTGAGGCTCTTTTGTGATACATTTTGTTCAATAATTAGCTATATTCCTTCATATTTGAGATTTTATCCTTGGAAATGTATTTTGTGCATTATGTCAGATTTCAGGGGTAAAATAAAGTAAAAACATTGCAAAACAGAATAGAGGTGGTGCCAGATAGAACAGAGAAAGTGGCGCCGGACATGTGCTGCTTGCACGCACTTCGAGACGATAAAAAATTGTTGAAACAGGATTAGAACAGAACTAAACCGGCACCGGCTCTAGCAACTAAGGCGACGCCAGCTGTACTCTGGGAAATGTTGCATGGAAATCAAGAAAAAAAATCAACGAACGACTAAAGAAACAAAACACAACCAGCACCAACTCCAGCAGCCAAGGCAGCGCCGGCTGTGCCCTGAGGATAAGGCGGTGCCTTGATTTTTCTACGCAGTTTTTGGTAATCTGCAGAATTTTAGTATCTTCCTACTACTCAGCCAAGAACCTTGCACCAATGAGTTTAGGCACTTCCTAAGCCTATAAATAGATGGAAAACACAAGAAAAAATGAGAGAATTTAGAGATCATAATAGAAAATCACTCAAATCAAAGGAGGAATTCTTCAAATGAAGGAGGGTTGTACAAGAAGGTTTTCAAAGGAAGAAGAATAAGGCTTGTCTATGAGTGCTTTCTTTTATTTTGTTTTCTTTTTCTTGAACAATGATGTATTAATTGTTTTATTGTTATTTGACATTGTTTTAGATATTCATGATTTTGAGAGTTATTTGATCTTTTGATTAATTGATTGTTATTCTTGGTGTTTAATTACTTGTGCTAATTACAAGATTAATTGGTTGTTTCTTTCCATTAACTTGCTTGGACAAAGGGGTTGATGGTGGTCTCAATTCGTTAGTTTTATATTTGTTGTCTTTTAGCAAGCTTGGACAAAAGGGTTAATTGTAAGGAACAAAGTAATTAAAGGTTAATAGATGTCTGCCAGGATATGGATTCATTGGTTAATTTCATGTTTTAAATTTGCCAGGATATGGAAATTTAATCAAGGATTATGGTTAATGCATCTTTTAGGTGAATTATTTGTGACAGGATATGTGATGCTCGTCTGATTAGAAGATAGGGATTTTATGGATTGGACAAAGAAGTGAATCTATATTAGTTCTTCATGATGCCAAGAGAATAATTAGTTATGATAATGATTAAGTACTTGAGAATCATGTTTGTCAAAATAATGGTTTAAGTTACATAATTCTACATCCTTGATATGTATATATTATATTATTTTATTTTAATTTTCTTTTTATTTTATTTTCACTTTGTTGGGTCGGTTAAACAATGAAAGAAAAGGGATTAATACATACTTGTTCCTTGAGAATCGACACTTATTTGAACCCTATGCTATGTTAATGATGAGTATGCTTGATCATATGTGTAATTTGGGATTAACCTTTTAATTTAAACTTTATTTGGAATATGCTTATTTTTATATGATTTTTATATCCAAATAAATACGCATCAAGATTTTGGCGCCGTTGTCGGGGATTAGGATATTTTTCTGTTTCATCATGGAGGTATTTTTGAAAAACTTGATTTGACATCAAGTTTTTGGTGCCGTTGCCAAGGAACAATATCATGAAACCTTGGATTTCGTTGATTTAACCATGTGAATATGTAAATATGTCAATATGTAAGTATGTACAATTGTTTTTTTCGCAAAAAGGTATCATCTATTGTAACTTGTGTATCATTGTATCTCTTTGTAATCTAACTCGCTAACTTTGACTAACTTGGTATACTTTTAATTTTGTTTTAATTATGAATTCCGTTATCTAACTTACTTCTTGTCTTTGCTAGGTGTAGCCTTGGTACATGATCTAATCAACTGAAGGTGATATAGTAGATTTCATTTTATTTTATTTATTTCTTCATGAATTAAATTGCATTGTTCATCATTGCTGCATGTTCATCATTTTTATTTCATTTTTCAAAAAAAAAAAAACATTAGTGTATTAATGATAGATTGGCAACATTACAAGCTAATATTGATGTTTTTTGTGAGACGTCATTAGAAGCATTAGTGAATTCTTTGGTTGCCAATACAAATTCATTTGTTCAGTGGTATGAAGAAGCTTCCCAATGTTTGTGCGATCAAAGGAAACAATTAGTTAAGATTGTTGAGGAAACTTATGAGTTCATGCTAGTCCGTACAATGGACCATGGAACAAAAAGAGCGGCTATGAGGGACAATTGCATGATGTGGCAAGAGAGGTATTTAATTCTACTCTATGTACTCATAATTCTAATATTTCTTTGTCACAAGATTTCTTTGGTTCCTCTCACTTCTTGGAGAACAATGATCCCAATACTGATGTATGGAGTTTAACATACCTCAAGAAGTTGGATCTTTTAACGCTACATCATAAGAAGTCCTTGGAGGATAGTGAGACTTTCTACCCTTCACCCCATTCAAATGGAGGTAACTTAGTATTTGTAGATATATTAAACAAGATAAGGATTTCTTGATCTCTTCTTTAAGAACTCAAATACTTAGTTTAAAGGGGAATTTTACTTGTAAAATAACCTCTTTTGAAGGGTTAATCACATATTTCATCATTTTGCCTAATAAAAAAGAATCACATATTTCGTCAAATTCTAAATCAAACGAATTTAGAAGCCCATCATTATAAAGTCTTGTAATGTGTTTCTCATTTATATGTCCCAAACGACAATGCTAGAAGTAAGTCTGATTTAAATCATTGGATTTCAATCTCTTAGTTTTAATATTGTAGATAGACTTATTCGAAGATTAAGAATATAGAGCTCATTTGATAATAAGGCATCTCCATAACAAATGCCATTTTTATTATTAGAGTAAATGTTATTCCTAACAAAAAATGCAAAACCTTTTAAATCTAAACAAGAAACTGAATTAATATTCTGACTTATAGCAGGAACATAAAAATAATCATTCAGTTCTAAAACAAGCCCACTGGGCAAAATTAATTCAAAAGTTCCTACAGCTATTGCAGCAACTTTTGCTCCATTCGCAATTCATAGCTCCATCTTTCTTTTTGCTAAGGCTCTACTCATTTTTAGACCCTGCACGTTTACATAAATGTGAGATCCACAATCGGTATCCAATACCCATAAATTAGAAGTAGATAAATTAATTTCTATAACATAAATACCTAAAGCAACAGTCTCACTGTCCATCTTCTTCTTTGCTTCCAAATAAAGCTTGTAATTTCTTAACCAATATCCTTGTTCACCACAATGGTGGCAAGTTCTCTTCTTTGGTGTCTTGGCCTTAGGTTTGGGTTTGAACTTGGACGTAGCCTTGTTATTGCCCTTACTAGTCATGACTTTGCCCTTTCAGTAGTTCTTTTTCCCTTTCCCTTTTTCAACCATTAGAATAATAGAAGTATTCTTCTTAATGTTCAATTCAACTTCTTTTAGTATCCCATGCAATTCAGTATTACATTTCTCCATATTATGCATGTTAAAATTCATGACAAACTAGTCACACTCAGGAGGTAATGAGCCTAAAATCAAATATATGGCCATGTTATGATTAACAGGAGCTCCAAGCTTTTTAAGATGATTAAGATAGCCCTTCATTTTAAGGACATGAACACTTACCGAGGTGCCAGAAACCATCTTACATGAATTTAACACCTTATGAGTTTCAAATCTCTCTTGTCGTGCTTTCTCTTGGAACATTTCCTTGAGATGCACAATCATGTCATATGCCTCTACTTCTTCAAACTATTTTTGAAGTTTCAGAGTTCATGGTTGTTAGCATAAGATAAGTAACATCGTTAGAGTAATCACTGTGCTTACTATAAGCATCTTTTTCAGCTCTTAGGGCATTATTTGCTAGAGTAGGAGGAATAGGATTTTCAAGAACATAGAGCTTTTTTTCTTGCTTAAGAACGATTCTTAAGTTACGTGCACAATCAAGAAAGTTAATCCCACTAAGCTTATCTTTCCCGAGCACAGATGCAATGAGTTGTTCCAACTGTTTATTGCCATTATCTACATATAAAATATGCAAAGTAATTAATTTTGAAGCCTTAATGAAAAACTCCCACTAAAAGCATTTAAACTTTTGAAACTTCAACATATTGATGTTTCTTGGTGGGGAAATTTTTTTTTTATTTTTTATAAATATTTTATTTCAATCATAAGTAAGCTTTATCTTTAATTTCATAATTAAATAAAACTCAAATTTAATGAGATATACATCAAATGTCCCAACTAAAAATCTCATATAGTGCCCTAGGCACAAAACCATTTTGATAACCCAGTTAAGTCAAACCATATCAAACATATGAAAATCATTTTCTATCTTGTCTCACTTAGATAATCAAAAGCATCATACTTTGGCAGGAATGACTATATGATGATCTAAGTAATAGCAAGTGTTTGATTTTGGAAGGCATTTAAAACTTAATTTTTTTAATAATAAAATTTTTTTATTGTAGTAAGCATGAAATAAACATACCAAATATGCATGTAAAATATAAATAAAAGTAACATAGCATGGCCCATAACCTATATTGATCATCACGAGCAAAATGAAGATCAAGGTGGTCAATCTAGGTGTATGAACTTCTTGAGCATTCTCTAATGCCTTGAGCACACTCCTCCTTGTTTGTAATTGTAGGCCTTCGTCTTCTTTTACATTGGATAGTAAAATAAAACAATTCCTATTCTAGGAAGCAACTATAATTTTACAACAATGAAAAATGACACATAGGCTATATTTAAAAGTTACAACTCAAAACAACCAGAATAAAACTTGCCAATCACATTGGGGTAAAACGGACCATGCTATGCACTGTTCAGAACATTCCATAACTACAATCAAAATATGCTAACGAATAACACGCAATGAGTTGTTAGCTGGGGTTCCGAGGGGCAGCGTCCTTGGCAATTATCTCGATAATGTTTAAAAAGATGTGATAAGATTCTGCGATTATCTCGATAATTTAATTAATTAATTTACCGAGTCAGATTCTTATAATCTAGACATCCTCTAGAGACATCGAATGTAGACATATTTGTAGATTCATTTTATCTAATCATTTTTCTAGGTTTGATGAACTAAGACCCATTTCCAGATATATCGAACCACGTCACTAGAAAAATAACCTAACGTATTCGCTTAATATGTGACCTTATAAGTTCATTTAACACTAGTAGTGTACCTAAATCACATTTAAATGACCTGCAAGTTATAAGTGGTTTCTACCAAAATAATATAATTATCTAGGTTAAATGAAGATCGGTGATCTCTTTAAACCAAACCATAACTTTATATTTAGTCATTTTGTCACACGATATCCAGATTAAGCATAAGGCATGGAGCATATCATCCTTATTAAGCTCAATAAACTATTTCTTGTTCTCATAGTAGATTGTTTAAACAAATGATATCAATATCTCAAATTGATATATTCGAGTTGGACATGTATGTTAATAGTCTAACTTATTAAGGGGCACATGGACATCTGTCCCAAGAATGACAGGGACAAATTACTTCACTATCAATCATATTCCTCTTTTTGGTTTATTTTATATCCAACAGTAGTCTAATTTTATTATCTGGTTAAAAACAACTTTAGACAATGTCAAGATATAGAATTTATCAAGTAGGAAACCATGATAAATTCAAGTCGAAGGACTTCTAATATCATTATGGCTAGAAAGTACTTATGACATGTCCCATGAAGCACTCTCACAGTGGGTCATGTCCAATACATTATTCTCTAACATTTATTTTTGTTTTAACTTGATATTCCATATATCCATGACTAGTAAAACATAGCCATCAAATCACTAACATACTAATATTAATTTATTATTATTCCACTAATAATTATTGATCAAGGACAATTTAAGAATAGTCATTCTATTTGTTATAGGGTTTTACAATCAAGTCCTGTACTTGATGACCATAAAACTAAACACACTATTCATATTATTACAAAATACAAAATGATAATAGTATAAGTACAAATTGTTTTAGGGCATATCCCCAACAATATTATTAGAGCATCTCTTGGTTAAGGTGAAAAAATATGGTAATGCATCTCCCTCAAGGGTAAAAAATACTATGCCAGCTCCATCATTTTCCCAATATATGTTACACCAAATCCCCTACCAAAACTGAGAATTCTAATCCTATTAGAATTCTCCAATTGTAATTGGAAACATCAAGTTCTCACAATTATAATTTGGACTATAAATTATAACTAATTATAATTTGTCCACAACAACTTCTCTTTCTCGCAAATAACCCCACTATGTTATCAAATAACATCTTGAGTATATAATCCTCTATTGTGTGTGACCTATTAGGTTTCCCAGTCAATTGGTAGCAAACATGAATTAATCCAAACATCTTTTTGAGATTAATAATCCATAATTAATTAGAATTAATTATATTGATTCTAATCAAGATTGGGTTATTAATTCATCAATTAATTAATTCATCAATTAATAAATCCATATTCCTAGATCATCAGCGGTATCTAGCAACACATCATGACCACCCAAGAGTCCAGGAAGTCAAGTGGCTTGACATGAACCCTTCAATAACAAACTACAGTGCAATTAACTCTTTTCACCATACAATATCTCATTCAGTTCGGAGTACGGAATTAGTACCAACTCTCTCCAGAATTAATTCTGGCTCGAATACAATAGTACTTGTACCAGGAACCCACTATTCTCGATGTGTATCAATTGGAACTATTTCCAATACACAATCACCTTGGTCAAGGACTTCTCAAATAGTAAAAATCCTACAAGTGACTGTGAGATATTCGCTCCTACTATTAGGAGTGGTGAATCCTTTATTGACCCTCTCAACTACTTTCATTTACCTTACAATGTACCCAATATCCATCCCATATGCAACCCTCGATCGAGCTCTAGAGATTGGAATCAAAGTACAATGCTCAGCAAACAAAGTACCTTGGAGATCTCAAGTCTAAAGATACTTGCACGTTTGCTATATTGGGATTATATCACTAGTACTAAATAGTTATCCATGTGATTATCTCAAAGTTAGGTCATCCGATGAACTTGTTCCATTAACAAACATCTATGTGTTAACTTTGAGTATCTCAATACTCACGGATATGAGAACCACTGCCTGATCAAATTAAGAAGTCTAACACATGCTAGTCTTAACACATTAATAATGTTCTATCTTATTAATACTATAACTAGGGACTATTTAAGTACTAACACTATACAGTGTAGTAGGAATCTCATATCATGATTTTCTTAATAGAGTGTTGTACTAGGAACTTTATCAAATACTTATATTACTTAAAAGTAAACAAAAAAAACTGTAAGATAAATAATGCCTTTTATTAAAATAAAATGTGTTATGTACAATGTACAAGTGATTGCCTCTATGGCATAACACTAACAGAACCACCCTCGGTTCAACTCTATTTTCACTCTGTTTTTGCAGAACCAAGCCAGGGCTAGTTCAGGCATTATGGGCAAGTGATGGGTGCATACTGGATTTGCATATTTCAACTCCAAAATCTACAATTTATATATAAAATTACCAGAAACACTTTCCACAAGCAAAATTTCCAACAGCATGGGAAATGACTAGTTATTGAATCAAATGTATCACAAAACAACCTCAAATAACTAGAAAAATATAGACAAAATTATGCCCTATCATATTTCTCCACATTTAAGCTTTGCTTGTCCTCATGCAAACAAGAATCAAGCACTAAGAAAATAGCTTATGAACAGGACAAAACAATTCATCAACCTTATCCATAGCAAATTAATCTACAATAAAGCATAACCTTCTTCTAACTTAAACATAATATTGTCATTCATTCAACCCTTTCAAAATTTCAAAAACTCATGTATTAAACCAAATAATCCTAAGGCCATCAAAGTTAATTTAAATAAGCTCATATTCAGTACAAGAAATTATCCTATCCCTTGAGCAAAATATAGACAATATAAATCATATAAATCAAGCTTATTTAACCAATTCAAGTATCATGAACTCAAATTTGCACAACTCAAGTAGAAAAATAAGAACACACTCCACTCTTTTTTTTTTTTTTAATGACTTAGAAAATTGATGGCCTCAAGTGAACGAATTTCTCTTCAAACACCGTATTGGCCCTCTTATAGTCATTATCATTTCTTTCAGCATTTTTCTTTTCTTTCTTGCCTTCTTGCCTTCGGGATAGCTTTAAGAAAGTGCACCGAATAATACTTTCTACTTCTCTCCATATTAAACCCCTTTTTCAGTAAAAGGTCTTCAAAAACTCAAAATAAGAGCATATTTTCTGAACTTAGGTTTTTTCAGCTCACATAACAATAATTTTTCCACTCAGAACTTTTTTTTCCCCTCACATTTCTTATTCACAACTCAAAGTTAAACAAATTATAAATCTAGAACATAAGTATTAATCAACAACTTTTCCCATATGTCATCATATTATTCATATTAAAACCTAAAGAATAAAAGAAACTTAAATACCAAACATAACCAAAGTTAACTTAAATTCTCAAGATTTAGCAAAATCCAACTTTATACACAAGTTTATGTTTTAATAAAAATCTAACCATAATGAATGACAAATCCATATTCAAAGCTAAAAAAATCATAACTTCATCATAGGAAAAATCAATTCAATTCGAAGCCCAAAATCAAGTTTATTCAAATCCATAGAAAAATCAAGAAAATTATCCCAAATCAGCCCAAACACACTCAAAATTTCAAGAAGATCAAGAAGATGCACTTGGTGAAAGCATTGAACTCCTCCCCTACACTTAAAATGGTCATTGTCCTCAATGGCCTAAAATATCACAATAAAGCATATCCAAGGGACCAAAAAAATAATAACAATAATAAAGAGGGAAAAAAGAAAACAATACTCCCCAAGGCAGATTAGCTTAATTGCGAAAAAAATTACACCCTCCAAAAGTTGAAATAAGTATTGCCATCAAGAGAATAGTGATCAAACCTATCAAAAGAAAAAAAATAAAGATACCAAGTTAATATAGAAAAAGAAATTAAAAAAAACTAATAAAACAAAAGAAGAGAAAACTGAAAAAAAAAATTGAAAAAGAAGAATAGGAAAATATTCAAAACACTCAATAATCCCTTGAAGAAGAGCCTCCAAATAGGCCTTCACGGCCTCCAAATGGACCTTTAGATCCTCCAAAACGATTCCAAAAGTGTCTCCAATCATTGCTATGCACATCTTGATTGAGTCTCAGATGTCACAAAATCTCACCATACTGTTGCTTATATTCTTCAAGTCGATCAAGCCTTTAAGTTTGGTTTTCCTGAACAGTTCTCATACCAGCTATATTGACCCTCAATTGCTCGAAGAATATGTTGACTCCAACTAGAATATCATCACTAGCATTTGAGGGTCCTCCAGAATACCTTGGTGGTGGAGGTATCTCTTCTTCAGGATCAACATGTAGCTCAAGAACTTGAGTTTGGTTAACCTTTCTCGGCCTTAACCATATAGATTTTGTGGTATTATACTTGTAACAACAGTGATTTAGGACTTGTTCAGTGACCACATGACGCCCAGTTGTAGTTTCTAATTGTAATGGTCAATTACAATTTCGCTTAAAAGAGATTCTCTTATTGTAATGGTTAATTTTTACCCATTGGCCATCATCACCAACACCCAAAATGGTTTCTAATTGATACCTAGTTAGAACTATTGGGACACCCTTGATCGATGTTTCTATTTGTCTAAGATGTCCTCTCTTTTTGTTTTTCATGTTCGCATAGAATTCTTTCACAAGAGAAAGATAAAAATCACCTCTCAATTCTACAATGGGCCCCTAACCAATCCTTTTAAACGTGCTAGTGATATGCAAAGATCTATCAAGAGAAGGCTTGATTGTTCTCTCAATAATGATTTTGTTTAAAGCTCTAGCATCATACCATTCCGAATATTTTTTATTAGTGAAAGTTCAAGGATATAAAGAAGGTAGCTCTAGCATCATACATTTGTAAGGTTTGGAAACTTGTTTGGTTCTAGGCATTTTTTCTTATTCAAAAATAATTTCTCAAAATATTCTTCAAGTAAAAGCTCTCGCTGACTTTTTCAAGAATGATTCCCAGAATAGCTTCTTTCCCTCTTGCACAATTTTCAATTTCCACAAATCACTCACAATATTTAAAAATGTCACCATTCCAGAAAATAATCTAAACAACCTTAGGAACACAAAAATCACTAACAAATCATGCCATACTTGCTCTTAGCTCCCAACAAATTTAGCAATTAGAAGTTCAAGCTAAGTAAATCTTCCTTTAATAGAAAAGCTCCATAAATTCAAGAAATTCTAGGATGAAAACAGTTACCATTACTTGAAGAAATTTTTGCACCAATATGTTCCCAAACTTGTAAGATTTAAAATTTTGAATTCTTGGGGAAGAATCCGTAGAAGAATAAAAGTATTGTGAAGAAGAAAGAAGAAGAAAGGAAACAATGAAGAAGTAGAGAAGGAGAAAGCAGCATTATGGAGGAATAGGAAAATGAAAATAAAAAAGAAAGATAAATAGAAGAAAAAAATAAAAGGAAGAAATAAGAAAAGAAAACAAAACACAAGGGGGGGGGGGGGGAAGGGTCAGTACAAACATACTGTAACAACAAAACAAGAAAAATCCAAAGAAAAATGAATAAAAAGAAGGAAGAAGAAAAGGATAAAAACAAGAACCTCAGAAAGATAAGGGAAAGGTGAAAAAGAAAAAAGTAAACGAAAAGAAAAAAAGGTGAAAAGAAAAATAGGGTGGGGGAACTGAGGCAAGCTTAATGAAAGTTGTGGTTGGCTATTTATTTATTTTTCCAATTCACAATTTTTTTTCTTTTTCTCTTTTTTTTTCTAAAAAAATGAAAGCTATCCTAAATTAATGCATGAATGCAATACACTAAAAAAAAAAAAAAATGCACAAACTAAAAATTAAAAAGAACGAAAAATTAGCCTAAAATTAAGAGTAAATTTGTTGTTTCCAAAAATATCGTATTGACTGGTGTAATATAAACGAAGGTCCAAATTTGAAAAATAAAAAGAGTAAGTATTGACCCAAAATTTATGATGTAAAGATTATCAAATTAAAATACAATTAATACACATATTTCATATTAATATCAAGTTAGTAAAAATAAATAGGCAAATATACAATATATGAAAACATACAATTGAAACAAGTTAGTAATTATTAACATATATCTACCTACATATTCACATGTATAAATCAATGAACTCCAAGCTTTCATGATACTGTTCTCTGGCAACAGCGCCAAAAAATTTATGCATTAAATTTCGGTATATAAAAATCATGCAATTTTAAATCCATTCCTAATCAAGTTTAATTAAAAAATTAATTCTCAAATCACACATATGATCAAGTGCTCTCATCATTAAGTATAGTATAGAGTATTAACAAGTATCGATCTTTGAAAAATAAGTACACACTAACTACTTTTCATTCAATGTTTAACCTACCAAGGAGAGTGATAAATAGTAAAAATAAAGATAAATATAAAGATAAAATATATACACAACTCTTGGAGAGAAAACATGGAATTAAATAGTTATTCTTGAGAAATATTCGCTACAACTTCAGTAAAAGTTTGTCACTAACATCTATTTTCTTCACCAAACTATTTTGATAGTATTTGAAACATTAATGTAGGGTCGATGGCACCACACCATTAATATAGAGCTATGGTCATCCTAGTAGAATATTATAAGAAGTTTTCACATTAATAATATGAAAAAGAGTATTTGAAGGAATATATATATTCAATTAATATGTCAAGTCAGAGAGTACCACTTGCTCATTATCTCCTTGCATCATAAGATAACTTTGAGACAATTCATCTATAGAAATGCCCAACTCTCTCAATGTCCATAGTGGTAAGATATGCACTACTAATCCTCTGTCTAATTATATTCTATTCACTATTTACTTTTGTACATACCTAGCCACGAATAACAATCTATTGTGAGGCACTGAACTAAGTAGTAAGTCATCATCAGTGACTATGATCTCAGTCATACAGTTACTATGATTTGATGAAGACTTAATTTTCTTCCTATCTTCTTCTTTGATGCACTCATTATTATCTTCTTCGCTTTTCTCATCATGTATGGTATACACATGAGATAATGTGGAGTCTTCCAGCTAGTTTCCTTCGTATAAAGTATTTTAATATGATAGGTGATAAGGACTTCCTCCAAAAAAAAAACATTTACTGTTGATGCAGAATTGGCATTTTTACTTTTAACCTTTCTCATATTTTTCTTAGTGGACTTGTTTCTTACTAGCGAAGCTACACCTCTTGAAACTTTCATATGATTTTTTATTCATATCACAAGCATCTAACTTTTATCCTCTAGTTGAATGTTTGAGGAAGTAATGCCATTTGCAGATCATCTTCAACTTCTTATTGATACTCTTTAGTAGGAAGATCTTTTTCGATAATTCCAACATTAACAGGATTAAAATTTCCAAATTTAATTTAAAAAATAATATGCTCAACAAGGGAGACTACAATGGTTGTTAAATTGGTGGATGCCTAGTCTTCTTCAAGGTCTACATGTCCTTCATGGACCAACTGAATGATTTTATCTTTGAACACAAAGCATTTCTCAATTACATGACCAATCAGACGATGGTACTTGTAGTAGTTGAGACCACTTATTTGTCCAAGATATTTTGCTTCTGGTAACTCCATGGCTTTAGCAGTTGTTAATTCATTAAATATTGAGAAAATATTAGAATCAAAGAAAGGATATTCCATAGACTGTCATTCTTCTAAGGTTATTTTCTTCCATTCTTGTAGAGGATCCACCTTCTTAGTTACCTTTTGAGTTATCTTCCAAGATATTTTTATTGGCATCAAACTGTTGCCATAGACTCAATTGCTTTAGGTTTAGAAAAAATGGTTTGTTTTCTTTTTGAAAAATTTTTTTATCCTTATTTTTGTGGGGGTTGTGAAATGGCGCTTTACCCCCAATGTGCAGCAATGCTCAATTCCACATCATGAACATGAATAGATTCTTCAAAGGTCTTTGACATGATTACTTTGAGAATATATTAAAATCCCTAATGTATGCCTTGGATGCACATTTCAATTGCAGTCCATTTACTTAAATGATCTCTACAATTAAGATTCAAATTTCTCCATTTGTTGATGTAGTCCACTATTGGGTTGTTTTTCTATTAATGAAGTTGGTGAGGTCTACCATGCTAATAATTCTACGACTGCTATAAAATATGTTAAGTAATTCTTGTTCAAGGTATTCCCAACTATTAATTGGACCAAGTACAAGATTGGTGTACCAAGCAAATGTATTTTCTTTGACTGATCACACAAACAACTTCACTAATAGATCCCCATAAATTCAACATTACTTGGGATATCATTTCCTATCAAATTGTAGAAAATTTTGTGACTGATATCTTACCAGCATCCTCATATCATCAATTCTTTCTGAATAAGGTTTTGCATTTGTAAAAGTTAGTTGGCTACTTCCTTTATATTTATCCTTAATTGCATCTACAATAAAGTCTTTGAACTAATCGATAGGAATCAACCCTTCGAAGGATATCTGGATATCTTGCATTTTCTTGGAAGCCTCCACTTATTTATGCACTTCAAATCTCTTTGGAAGCATTTAACTTATTTCATCAGTCTTCTCAAAGTGATTGATAAGTTGTGCGATAGCAAAATCTTACTTAGGAGTGTTTGGCAAATTCCTCCACCAATTTTGTGAGATGCACAAGCTGCTTTTCTAGATTTTGTACGTCAGTCATCATAACTGATGCTATAGATAAAGTAGTTAAATCTTCATTTAAAGAAGCCTTAGATTTGATATCCCTATAGAAGGATTGAGGCACAAAGCTAATACTTGAACTTTGATCATCTTGCTTGGAGTTGCAACCTTTTTCCAGCGAAAACGATATTTTTTACATTGTAGAAGTAGCATCTTGCTTCAACTTTGTAATTGATGGCAATGACATGATATCGAAGTCATAAGCCTCACTTTGGGAAAGAACTCAGGTCTTACTTCTTGTCAACATGCCTTGATTTGAGACTTGTGGAGCTTTGTCAATAGTAGCAACAGTAGCCTTCATGATGTCAGCAACCTTTGAACGAGCCGATGCAGATTTGCTATTATTTGGAGCAATTAAGCTGATTTGTATTTGTGTTTAAATTTGGAGTTGACTTGAAATTTGAAGAGAAGAGATGGGAGGCAGAGATTCTCCAACTGGTGTCCTAAAAATTTGTAGAGTGACAAAATTTCAAGTATGCAAACTAAGACAAAAAAAAAATAAAAATTGACAAGTATAGTATTTAATAAATATCAAGAGTGGCTATAAATCTCTGATGAAAAACCTTAGAGGGGGGTGAATAAGGTTTTGTCAAATTTAAAACACTTTTAAAAAATGATCAATTTTTTTCGAAGTCCACCTTTTGTTTTTCAGATCGAGAAGTTTGCTATATATACAAAGAAAAGTTTTTGTGTAGCCTTAAGGTACCAACTAGGATCTTAATGAAAAGAAACAAGAGATGTGCAATTAATATAAAAATAAAGATGGGTTGGGGAGAGTCATAAATATTTCTTTTGAATGATTGAAACTATTGGTCAAAGAAATTCGTAAGTAGTCAGAAGTTAAATTCAAGAAATATCATTAAGAGATTTATAGTGGTTCGATCCTTCAAGATCTACATCCACTACCTTAAGGTCACCCTTAAAAATTTTAGACCAGATCACTATAAACTCAAGCCAAACATAATCGTGTTTACCAACACCAATTACAAGAAAGGATCACCACACTTGGTTTTAACCAAACCTCTCAACTAACTATAAATCAAGCCTCACCCTAAAGGGATTTTACACCACAACCTTGATATCCAAAAAGGATTGTAAGAATGAAATAGAGATAGCTCACACTTTCAAGTAAATGTGCAAACAAATATGCACCAACAACATTTACCTTTTGAAAAAAAATCAGATTTTCACTTTGAAGAACTAATGAAAAGGAAGATTTTTGTATTTTAGAAAGTAAGAGTGTTTCTCAGAAAGATAGGACAAAAATTGCTTTAAAATCGAGTTTTGATAGCTTTTATAGAAGCAAAAATTAAAGCTCCAATGGCTAAAAATGGCTAGTTTCTCGTTGTCAAATTTTTCAGAGTTTTGGACTCAAAAATCGGACGATGGAGTATCCAAAAGGTAAGTCCAAAATGGCACTTTTCTAGGTAGAAGCATTTTGACACTGTTCACAGAGTTTTGGTTGAAGTATTTGGATGTAGAGCCACCTAAATTACTTAATCCAAAATTCTGAAGACTTAATACTTTAAATTTTTTTTGCTTATATGCTTTAAGGTTGAAATAAATTGAATCATAAAGTAAAGAAGACATAGGAATTTACATAAAATACCTTAACAAAATGATTCCTAGTCTAAAGTTCTTTCTCAAGGACTTCATGATCTTATGAGCTCTTAGGTTGAAGTTGTTCTTAATTAATCATCACTTTGGATTCCATTTCCTTAAGAGCTTCTTAGTAACCTTATTTTCATGCCTTGAAAGAATTGGGTGAAACATGTCCTATCACATGTAAGTCACACGAGTTAGTCATCATCAATATTTGTCATAAGTTAAAACACAGGAGAATACCCTTAAGGCTAACAATCTCTCTCTTTCTGGGTGATGACAAACTTGATAGGATTGTGATATAAAAGGAATGATATGTATAGTACGGACATATTATACCGAGAGAAATTAGAATATGTTTCATTGAAATGCAATCTCTCATTATAGCACTCAAGAAGTGCTTATGAGATTAAAATAAGAAAATTTAAGCAAATACTCACATGCATGGCTCAATGAGTCTATGACCCAACCTACTTCCATATCCTTCTTCCTTTCATCACACGACTATTCTTCAAGAGAATAGCCACAATTAGTAATATATATATATATATATATATATATATATGTACACAAAGAGGTATAGAATATAAATCCTAAGGTGAAATGCTCCCCCTTAATATATGCATATATGAACATAGGATGTAAAGCCATAAAGTGTGTTTAGAGAGTAAGACTGGATTTAAAATTTTGGACTTCCAAAATGTGCATCGAAACTAGGAGAAGTAAGATAGAAGCTAATCTTCTTAAGGAACTTTTGGACTTAAGGTCTTGGATTTCCAAAACATGTGTCTAAAAGAGGGTAAAATTAGACAGAAACTAGCCCTTTTAGAATCCATTTTTGGACTAGACTTTTGGATTAAAAAATTGTGAGTCCAAAACTCCCCTTGTGTATGTGTAGGGTAAAAATAAATTTTTAGAGATTTTAATCCAGCCTAGTTTTCTCAAGAAATTTCAGGCACAAGGAAATTTTTTTACCAACAAAAAAATATAAGTATAAATATCCTCATCATTCGAAATTTTTAACATAGAGCATATTATAATCATTTTCAAAATAAATTATTCAGTCAGCTAAATCTCAATTTGTTAGAATATTGATAGGGGCTAAATTAGTCATATTTTTCCTAGTTATTTGATACTCATTTGTGCTACATTTTGTTCAATAACTAGTCATATTCCTTTATATTTGAGATTTTACCCTTGGAAATGTATTTTGTTGATTATTACAGATTTTTGGGGTAAAACAAAGCAAAAACATCGCAAAACATAATAGAGGCGGCGTTGGCCAGGACAGAGGAACTGGCGCCGGCCATGCACTGTTGACACGAACATCAATGCGACAAAAAATTGGTGAAACAGAGCGAAACAGAGTGGAATCGGCACCAGCTCCAGTAGCCAAGGCGACGCCAACTACATTCTGGAATGCATTGTGCGGAATTCGAAAAAAATCGGCGAACAAGTAGAGAACCAGAACACAACCAGCACCGGCTCCGAGAGCCAAGGTGGCGCCAACTGTGCTCTGAGGGAATGGCGGAGCTTTGATTTTTCTACGCAGTTTTTGGTAATCTGTGGAGTTTTAGTACTTTCCTACTTCTACTCGGCCCAGAACATTACACCAACGAGTTTAGGCACTTTCCAAGCATAAAAATAGATGAAAAACACAAGGGAAAAAGAGAGAATTCATTGATTATCACAGAAAATCACTCAAATCGAATGAGGAATTCTTCAATTCAAGGAGGGTTGTGTATGAAGGTCTTCAAAGGAAGAAGAAGGAAGCTTGTCTATGAGTGCTTTCTTTTAATGTGTTTTCTTTTTCTTGAACAATGATATGTTAATTGTTTTATTGTAATTCAACGTTGTTTCAGATATTCATGATATTTAGAGTTATTTGATCTTTTGATTAATTGATTGTTTTTCTTGGTATTTAATTACTTATGCTTATTACGGGATTAATTGATTAGTTCTTTCTATTAACTTGCTGAGACCAAGTGGTTGATGATGGTTTTAATTTATTAATTTCATATTTGTTGTCTATTAACTCGTCGAGACCAAGGGGGTTAGTTGATGAGGACTAGGTAATTAAAGGTTAATTGATGTTTGCCAAGACAAAGGATTCATTGGTTAATTTCATGTTTTAAATTCACCGAGACCATGGGAATTTAATCAATGATTGTGTTTAATGCATCTTTTGGGTGAATTAGTTGAGACGAGACCAAGTGATTCTAATTTATCTAGAAGGTAGTGATTTCATGGATTGAAAAAGAAGTGAATCTATCTTAATCCTTCATGATGCTAAGAGAATAGTTAGTTATGATAATGATTGGGTACTTTAAGATCATGTTTGTCTAAACAATGGTTTGAGTTGCATACTTCTCCATCCTTGACATGTATATATTATATTATATTATATTATATTATTTTTCCTTTTATTTTATTTTTCACTTTATTGAGTCGATTAAACAATGAAAGAAAAGTGATTAATGTATACTTGTTCCTTGAGGGTCAACACTTGTTTAAACCCTATGCTATGTTAATGATGAGTACGCTTGCTCATATATGTAATTTGGGGTTAACGTTTTAATGTAAACTTGATTGGGAAAAATTTGATGTTCATGTCACGAGGCATTTCCAGGAAATAGATTCCACCTTTGAGAAATTCGAAGCAATGATCCGCAACTTGGAACAACAAATCTAGTTTTTTACGGACACGGTGATAAAATCTCACGAACTTACCCCAATAGCCATTGAGGAAACAAGCTGTGTCACATTGCGAAGTGAAAAAGAATTCCCAGACATTACAGAAGGCAACCGGCGCTAACTGGAAGAAGAGAACCAGCGCCGGCTACCCAGTACCCTCGAGACCAAGAAAACTAAACCAGCGCCGGTCGAAGCATTGGAACTGGCGCCAACTATCCCCTGTCCAGCTTCCGAAAATCCCACTTTTCAGCCTAAAATACCATATCCTACCCAGCTACACAAAGCCCAAAAAGATGCTCAATTTGATAAATTCCTTGAGGTGTTCAAACAACTGCACATAAACATCCCCCTCAGTAAAGCTTTAATTTGCATGCCCAAATATGCCAAATTTCTTAAAAGCATGCTCGTCAACAAAAAGCAATTGGAAGAATTGTCCACAGTGATCCTAAATGAAGAATGCTTAGCCATATTGCAGGACAAACTGAATTTGCCACATGAAGAAAATGATCTAGGGAGTTTCTCTATCCCATGTTTAATTGGCACTCTTCATGTATGTAATGCATTAGCTGACCTAGGTGCTAGCATTAATTTATTTCCCTATAAAACATTTAAAAGGCTAGGCCTAGGAGAACCATAGCCCATTAGGATGAGTATTCAACTCGCAGATAGATCCATCAAATATCCTAGGGGTATAATAGAAGATGTGTTGGTAAAAGTTGATAAATTCATATTTCCAGTGGATTTTGTTATTCTTGACATGGATGAAGATTCCAAAGTCCCTCTAATCCTAGGTAGACCTTTCCAAGCTACAGTAAAAGTGTTAATTGATGTTCATGGGGAGAGGTTGACACTTATGGTTGGGGATGAAGTATTAGTGATTCAAATCCACAAGAGCATGCAACACCCATTGTCTTCTGATGATTTTTGTTTAAGAATTGATATTCTTGACGAACCTTTTTTTGAATTGATGCAAGAATCCATTGAGGAAGAGTTGATAGAAACATCAATGGCATATCCAGAGGAAGTTCCCAATGAGGATGGGATGAATAAGTTGGAAATTGAGAAAAGCAATTTGGGGAGAATGAAATCCTCCATAGAAGATCCTCCCGAATTGGACCTAAAAGACCTGCCCAAGCATTTGGAATATGTGTTCTTGTCTAAAAGAAATAAATTGCCTATGATCATTGCCAAAAATCTCAATGCAGAACAAAAGAATAAATTAGTAAGTATGTTGGGAAAATATAAGGGAGTTATAGCTTGGAAAATCACTGATATTAAGGGCATTAGTCCATCCTTCTACACTCACAAGATTTTGATGGAAGAGGGTGCAAAACCCGTAGTGTAACCCCAACGTAGGTTGAACCCGCATATGAGTAAAGTGATAAAATGCGAGGTGGTTAAGCTCTTAGATTCAGACATCATTTACCCTATTTCTGATAGTGTTTAGGTGAGTCCTACTTAAGTGGTACCAAAGAAGGGAGAAACAACGGTGAGTTATAATGATAAAAATGAGCTAGTCCCTATGAGATTGGTCACAGGTTGAAGGTTTTGCATAGATTATAGAATGCTAAATAAAGCCACTAGGAAAGATCACCTCCCTCTCCCTTTCATTGACCAAATGTTAGAACGGTTAGTCAGACATGAGTATTATTATTTTTGGATGGGTTTTCTGGCTACCTACAAATCCTCATAGCTCTGAAGGACCAAGAAAAAACTACTTTTATTTGTCCATATGGTACTTTTGCATATCGTCAGATGCCGTTTGGCCTTTGCAATGGTCTTGGAACATTCCAAATGTGCATGATAGCTATATTTGAAGGACTCGTGGGGGACATCATGGAGGTATTTATGGATGATTTTTCAGTCTTTGGTAATTCATTTGACTTGTGCTTATCTAATCTTGAAAATGTACTAGCAAGGTGTGAAGAGACTAACCTCATGCTCAAATGGAAAAAAATGCCACTTTATGGTGCAAGAAGGTATTGTGTTGGGGCATAAAATCTCAAGAAAAGGTATAGAAGTCGATAAGGTCAAAATTGAAGCAATTGATAAGCTGCCTCCCCTTACTTCGGTAAAAGCTATAAGGAGCTTTCTTGGTCATGTAGGTTTTTACAAGAGGTTTATCTTAAACTTCTCAAAAATTTCAAAACCTTTTACCTCTCTACTTGAAAAGGATGTTATGTTTAATTTTGATGATCAATGTCTCAACGCTTTTACCATACTTAAAGCAAAGTTGATTAATTCACCCATTTTAATCGCACCTGATTAGTCTTTTCCCTTTGAACTAATGTGTGATGCAAGTGATTTTGCAATTGGTGCAGTACTGGTATAAAGGCGGAATAATAACTTCCAACCTATATACTATGCGAGCAAGACTTTAACGGATGCACATGAAAACTACACAACAATGGAGAAAGAATTGCTTGCCATAGTGTTTGCCTTTAATAAATTCCATTCTTACCTTATTTTATCCAAAGTCATTGTTTATACGGACCATTCGACCCTGAAGTACCTACTAACTAAACATGATTCCAAACCAAGATTGATAAGGTGGGTTTTATTATTGCAGGAATTTGATTTGGAGATTAGGGACAAAAAGGGTGCGGAAAACTTAGCTGCGGATCACTTGTCAAGATTGAATAATTCAAATTTGGAATCCTTGATAGAAGAGGACATCGATGACGCTTTTCTGGATGAGCAACTCTTGCTCATTGAAGGTGAGCTTCCAAACACCCCATGGTTCGTCGACTTTGCTAATTACTTGGTTGCAGGAATTACTCCAAAAGATCTCACAATGCAACAAAAGAAGAAATTCCTCTCCGAAGTACGGCATTACTTTTGGGAAGACCCATATTTGTTTAAGTGTTGTGTGGACCAAATCATTCGTAGATGCGTGGACTTTAGGGAAGGAGAAGATATTCTAAGACATTGTCATGAAGGATTTGCTGGAGGCCATTATCAAGCCAACAACACTGCACGAAAGGTGCTTGATGCCGAATTCTATTGCCCCACATTGTTCAAAGATGCCCACAGGTTTGTCCAAAGTTTTTATAGGTGTCAACGTACAGGTAACCTCTCTAAATGTAATAAGATGCCATTACAAAATTTTAAAGCTTGTGAAGTATTTGACTGCTGGGGGATAGACTTCATGGGTTCTTTTCCTAGTTCTTTAGGGAATAAATATATTATGGTGGCAGTGGATTATGTTTCTAAATGGGTAAAAGCTCAAGCTTTACCCACTAATGATGCAAGAGTTGTGGTAAAATTTCTGAAAATGTTGTTCACCCGTTTTGGTGTGCCTAAGGTACTCATTAGTGATAGGGGGACTTATTTTTGTAATGCACAAATGCAAAAAGTTCTTAAACATTTAGGAGTGAACCACAGGTTTGCCACCCCCTATCATCCCCAAACAAGTGGACATGATGAAGTGGTTAATAGGGAATTCAAAAGAATCTTGGAAAAAATTGTTGACCATACTAGAAAGGATCGGAGTCGAAAATTAGATGATACTCTTTGGGCATATAGGACAGCTTTTAAGACCCCAATTAGCACAAATCCTTTTCGGTTAGTCAATGGGAAAGCATGCCATTTTCCAGTAGAGATTGAGCATAAGGCTTATTGGGCTATTAAACTTGTTAATCTTGATCTTGAGTCAGCTGGTAAGTCCAGATTGCTTCAACTCACCGCCTTGGAAGAATTGCGAGCGGCTTCTTATGATAATTCAATTCACTATAAGGAGAAGGTCAAAAAGTGGCACGATAAGCATATTAATCGTCAACATAGATTGGAAAAGGGTGATTAAGTGTTGCTATTTAATTCTCGCTTGAAACTTTTTTCGGGAAAATTGAAATCGAGGTGGTCGGGACCGTTCATGGTAAGTAAGATATTCCCTTTTGGCACCCTCAAAATTACTCAGCCTACTCAAGGCACGTTCAAAGTCAAGGGCAATCGCATGAAACGCTATGTGGGTGACGGTCTTACCAACCCCGAGCAGGTGGATATGCTCTTTGCACTACCTTATAGAATTGTTTGGTTTATCGTAAGGCGTTTGTTTTGTACTATTTTCTTTCTTTTGTTTTGATTTTTTTTCTTTTCTACTTTTTATGCTTTGGTGTATCTTTTGTATTTTTCTTTTTAGGTACTTTTCCAATGCCTCATTCTTTAAGAATTTAGCTCTTGTGCAACACATTGCACAATGAATAGAAGTTTATTTTTCTTATCTCTTCTCATTTTTATATTTTTGGTCCCATAGTATGGTTTAGTCTTTGTTATATTTATTTGGCCATTGAGGATAATGTCCAGTTTAAGTGTGGGGAAGTGATTTGATTGACAACTCTTTATGCATATACTTTAGCCTTTTTGGGAGCGAAAAAAGGGAGCGAAAAAATTTTCAAAATATTTCTGATTTTCTTTGAGATTTCAAGCTGTATTTGCATGTCTTTATGATGGATTATAGAGCATATGTTCTAGATCATTTATGGCTTTTGCATGACTTTTTACATGTACTTTGACGAAGTAGTTCTTGATCAAATGCTTTGCATTGTTCTTAAACTTGTTTTTCTACTAAAATTCATGGAGTATTCTAAAACTTACTTAAATATCTCTCGAGGCGAAATAAGAAAAACAATCATTATTTAACTTAGGGATGATAGTAATAGGCCTTCTTTGGATAGTTTGAGCTTTTCAAGCCTACCTATTGTTATATTATCCCTAGTGCCTATTTTGAGCCTAAATTGTTGATTTCTTTCTTTAAAACTCGTTATCATACTTTGTCCATTGCTTGTTTCTGAGAATTGAATAATTTTTCAAATCTTTATGCTCTTGATGGATAAAAGTATATGTAAGATCATGTTGAGAAAGAATACTTGAAAAAGATCATGACTTGTTACTTTCAGTCATGTAGTTATGGTAAGCAAGAAAAAGAAAAGAAAGAGAAAAGAGGAAGTGAAAACAAGAAAAGAAAAACAGAAAGCTGCTGGAAAGAATGGAAAGAGAAAAAAAGTGAGAAAGAAAAGAACAGTAGCAGAAAAGAACAAAAGAGGAGTGAAAGAAAAGAAAATTGAGAAAGAAAAAGAAAGACGAAAGATCACAAGAGGAATGGTGGTTGAGCTGTAAAAGTTAAATTCATATCAAAGCCTTGACACCATTGTTGAAAAATATGAGTGATCTTGTGAAAAAATAGGGAAAAGGTGCTGAAGGAAAAAATGAGAAGACGAAGAGAAAAGAAAAAGGAAAAATGCAGAATTTGCTTAAGTTGAGTTGTAATTGCTGAATAAGGTTATGGTTTGATTGATTTCTGGAATAGGAGAGCAAGAAGAGTTGGAAATTATTGATTCATTTTGTTTATCCTTTTCTTGTGAACTCTCAGTTTCTTTGATTTTTGATTCTCCTATATCCTTTGTTTGATAAGTTACATTACAAGTCTTTAGCCTTATATTACAAGTTGGAAAGTCCTACTTAACCTAAGTAGAATCATGATATGTCTCAGATTAGTGGAGTGAGTGTATGAAAAGTAAGCTTATGGAATGCATATTATTTCTGAACTAAATTCTTTCCAATGGTTTGAGAATATTGTGAAGTTTTGAGATAGTTCTACTCAGTCATTATTCACTACACAAGGCTTACATTTGTTGTAAAAGATGTAGTATTATGTGTTTTAAGTTCTTGAATGAAGAAAGTATTAGAGATATTATTTTGAAATTGATTGAGTGATTTGATGAAACCTTGTGTTTTCCTACTTGTCTTTGATACTTTGCTTGAGGACAAGCAAAGAGCTAAGTGTGGGGAAATATGATAGGGGCTAAATTAGTCATATTTTTTCTAATTATTTGAGGTTCTTTTGTGATACATTTTATTCAATAACTAGTCATATTCCTTCATATTTGAGATTTTACCCTTAAAAAGGTATTTTGTTCATTATTACAGATTTTTTGGGTAAAACGAAGCAAAAACGTCGCAAAACATAGTAGAGGTGGGGCCGGCCAGGACAGAGGAACCAGTGCCGGCCAGGCACTGTTGACACAAACTTCGAGGTGATAAAAAATGGTGAAACAGAATGGAACCAGCACCGGCTCTAGTAGCCAAGGCGGCGCTAACTGCATTCGTAAATACATTGTGCGGAATTCGAAAAAAATCTGCGAACAAGTAGAGAACTAGTACACAACCGGCATCGGCACCGGCTCCGAGAGCCAAGGCGGCACCAATTGTGCTCTGAGGGAATGGCGGAGCTTTGATTTTTCTACGCAATTTTTGGTAATCTGTGGAGTTTTAGTACTTTCCTACTTCTACTCGGCCCAGAACATTACACCAACGAGTTTAGGCACTTTCCAAGCATATAAATAGATGAAAAACACAAGGGAAAAGAGAGAGAATTCATTGATTATCATAGAAAATCACTCAAATCGAAGAAGGAATTCTTCAATTCAAGGAGGGTTGTGCAAGAATGTCTTCAAAGAAAGAAGAAGGAGGCTTGTCTATGAGTGCTTTCTTTTACTTTGTTTTCATTTTCTTGAACAATGATATGTTAATTGTTTTATTGTAATTTAATGTTGTTTCAGATATTCATGATATTTAGAGTTATTTGATCTTTTGATTAATTGATTGTTTTTCTTGGTATTTAATTACTTATAATTATTATGGGATTAATTGGTTGGTTCTTTCCATTAACTCGCTGAGACCAAAGAGGTTGATAATGGTTTCAATTTATTAATTTCATATTTGTTGTCTATTAACTCGCTGAGACCAAGGGGGTTAGTTGATGAGGACTAGATAATTAAAGGTTAATTGATGTTTGCCGAGACCAATGATTTATTGGTTAATTTCATGTTTTAAATTCATCGAGGCCATGGGAATTTAATCAAGGATTGTGTTTAATACATCTTTTAGATGAATTAGTTGAGACGAGACCAAGTGATTCTAATTTATCTAGAAGGTAGTGATTTCATGGATTGAAAAACAAGTGAATCAATCTTAATTCTTCATGATGCTAAGAGAATAATTAGTTATGATAATGATTAGGTACTTTAAGATCATGTTTGTCTAAATAATGGTTTGAGTTGCATACTTCTCCATCATTAACATGTATATATTATTTTATTTTATTTTCCTTTTTATTTCTTTTTCACTTTATTGAGTCGGTTAAACAATGAAAGAAAAGTAATTAATGTATTCTTGTTCCTTGAGGATCGACACTCGTTTAAACCATATGCTATGTTAATGATGAGTACGCTTGCTCATATGTGTAATTTAGGGTTAAAGTTTTAATGTAAACTTGATTGGGAATGTGCTTAGTTTTTATATGATTTTTAAACCCAAATCCAAACACATCAAATACACAATTGACTTGTACACATACTTCAACCTCCTTTGTCCTTAACAACAATGATATCTCAATATAGGCTCCATCAAAACACCACAATCTTCACAGTCCACATTTTGAACTATGATCATAAATAGGCATAATCACAATCCATAATGGGTTTTCATAATTCATAATTCATAGGATCATACAATCACCCAACAAGTATATATATCTACACCAACAATCTATATATCACACAATCACCTAACAAGTCTATATATCATCATCAACAATTTATATATCTGCAGTCTATACACATAATCACCCAACAAGTCTATATCCACAGTATACATCATCATCAACAATCTATATATTTTTCTCCCCCTTTATCATCAATAAAAATGCAGAATTAGAGAATAAGGATGATAAAGCTCTCAAATAGAGATGTAGGGACAAGAAGAGATATATATTTAGCAGGTACAGTAGCTAAAATGTAGAATATAAATTGTTCAAATACTAGTATAGAATTTATAAAAGTAATTATCAATCGAAAAGTTGTAAAAAGTGTTTAGGCAGAGGAAGACTTGTAAGCAGTCCGTAGAAATGGTCACTTAGGAAATGTGGATGGTTGCTGACTTAGTCTCGGCACTCTTTTTGGAGTGCTTCCCAACCATATGACTGGGCTTCCTTTTGACCACCACATGTTTATGCCCTTTTTCTTATGAGCTGCCAGCTATAGCTCATTTAGGAAGAGGTAATGCAGTAGGGGCAGGTGGTTCTGACTCTTCCTGATGCACGGGTGTCTGTTTTCCTTGTTTAGGCTCCTTAGATATCTGTTGTTGACTAAGGTATTTGTCTTTCAATTGTTCTTCAATCTGAGTGGCTGTCATTTTTTCATCCTTCGTCTCCTTCATAGCGTCTTGTTCATTGTCATTTTCTTCCTCTTGGGCAGTTTGTTCTTTAGTCACTTTTTCTCGAGATGGTATTGATTTATCAGGCATGGTTTCATCCATTTTATCCTTCTCTTCCATAGGAAATAGCCTATACCCAAAATTCTGAATTTTTGAACTAAGGTTGTGTACCTTAATAGGAAACAAATTTATTGCTTCCACAATGCTCTGACTGATGCCTGTGTCATGAATTCTCTATTTTCCATTGCAAGATAATTCTTCTTGAGTTTCTATTTCAGCCTTTCTTTTTGTTCCTACAGGTTGAACATTATTACCTTCGGCCTTAACTTTAATACTTTTTCTTTTTCATTATCGGAAGCATCTCTGAGTAGCTTCCACTTATTATCCATTCTTACATATCCCATTTTTTCCAACGACTCAAAGCTGTAAACAGTAATCTTTGAAGGTGCAAGGGTGATCGAGCTCAGATCACCAAGGAAATATCTGAACACTTGGGTTAATAAATTCCCATAGGGCTGGGCTTTACTTGAGGTGTTCTTTGTTTGCATTGTCAATTTCTCGGCAAGATACCTAAAGCTTATTAGCCTATTCTTGAATAGAGCCAACATTATCACTATTTGCATAATGTTTATAGAGGTTTTGTGACCAAAACTTGGAATCACTGTAGGATTTCTAGATTAAATAAACAGATTAAAGGCAGTGGAAAATAACAAGAAATCCAAGCCATGGATCACGGGTTTGCAGTAGAAACGAAAAGGGAGAAGATCACGCTTATTACCTCGTGAAGCCGGAATTTAAAATTTTCTTGTTCCAAGAACGCAGGTGCGATCCAGATCACAAAACCGGTTCACTACAGCTCAACTGAAGTCCAAGTAAGAACTCCCTCTAATGATAATCCACACAAGGTTGAACGCTCACAATCTCACAATTCTATGCTGGTAGAATTTAGGAGGTTAGGGTTTGATCAAGAAGAGAGAGGCAGAGAAACGATTTGTCTATTATTGCGTGAATAGTCTGTATATCTCTAACCCTAAGGAAACCGTTTCCTTATATTTATAGATTTATAATTACCGCAAATTGCAACTTAGTCCTTCAACGTCCAATTGTCAACAAATTGATCCTTAAAGTTTACTTAATTACAATTAGGTCCCATGAATTATAACAAACTTATAATTCACCTATAAATATATTCCTTTCTCTTAATTAACCCCACAATATTATCAAATAATATATTTGAGCATTCAAACATTTATTGTGTATGACCCATTAGGTTTCCTGGTCTTATTGGTAGCATAATATGAATTAATTCTAACAATATTAGAATTAATAATCCTTAATAAAATAAAGGATTAAATTTATTAATTCTCTAATTAATAAATCCATATTTAGCATATCAAGAGCGACATCTAGCAATGACTCTTGACCACCCAAAAGTCCAGAAAGTCAAGTGGCTTGACATAAACCTTTCAATAGTAAATTATCAATGCAATAAATTCCTTTCAACATACAATATCTCATTCGGTCTAGAGTATGGAATTAGTGCCAACTCCTTCCAGAATATTATTAATTTTGGCCCGAATATTTTAGTACTTGTTTAAGAAATCCATTACTTGATATGTGTATCAATTGGAACCATTTCCATCACATAGTCGCCTTGGCCAATGACTTCATGAGTAATGATTTCTACAAGTGGCCTTGAGATATACTCTCCTACTATTAGGAGTGGTGAATCCTTTATTGACCCTCTCAACTACTTTTGTTTACTTTACATTGTACCCAATATCCATTCCATAGGCGGTCCTAGATAAGACTCCAAAGATTAGAATCAAAGTACAACGCTCGATAAATAAAGCACATTGGAGATCTCAAGTCTAAGGATACTTGCACACTTGCTATAATGAGATTCTATCACTAGCACTCAATAGTTATCCAAGTGATTATCTCCTAACTAGGTCATCCAATGAACTTGTTCCAAAACAAGCATCCACACGTTAATCCTGAGTATCCCAATACTGACGGATATGAGAACCACCGCTTGATCCAATCAAGATATATAACATGTGCCAGTCTTGGCGTATTGATAATATCCCATCTTATTAATACTATGACTGGGGATTATTTAAGTACAAACACTACATAGTGTAGTAAAAATCTCACATCATGATCTCTATCATGATTTCCTTAACACTGTGTTGCACTAGGGACTTTATCTAACGGTTTGTACACATATTTAGACATAACAATCAAACAGAAAGATAAAGAATGCCTCTTATTAATTTAATATGTAATATACATGGTACAAGTGATTGCCTCTAGGGCACAACACTAACAAACTCCCACATGCACTAGAGCCAATTATTCATGTATCGAATACCAAATGACTCAACATGTTTATGATGTTTCTTCTGGGAAAGTGCTTTAGTGAGTGGATCAGCTATGTTCTGATCCGTGGGAATTCTCTCTATCTTTACATCTCCTCTATCTATGATTTCTCTAATTAGATGATAGCATCTAAGTACATACTTGGATCGTTGATGAGACCGTGGTTCCTTTGCCTGTGCAATGGCTCTATTGTTGTCACAATAGAAAAGTATTCAATCAACATTGCTGGGCACCACTCCAAGTTTAGTGATGAACTTCTTAATCCATACTGCTTCTTTAGCTGCTTCAGAAGCTGCTATGTACTCTGCTTCAGCAACAGAATCGGCAGTAGTCTCTTGTTTGGAGCTCTTCCAACTAACTGCCCTACCACCTAATGTAAATACGTATCCAGATTGTGATTTAAAGTCATCTGTATCGGATTGAAAGCTGGCATTAGTATACCCTCTTACTTGTAAATCACTATCTCCATATATTAAGAATGCGTCCTTAGTCCTTCGTAAGTACTTAAGGATATTCTTTATAGTTGCCCAGTGACCCTCTCCAGGATCAGATTGGTATCTGCTCATCAAACTAAGAGAACATGATACATCGGCCCTAGTACATATCATAGCATACATGATAGACCCAATTGCCGAAGCATATGGAATTCTACTCATGTGATCCCTTTCAACTTGTGTCTTTGGAGACATCGACTTTGAAAGGCTTACACCATGTGTTATAGGTAAGAATCCTCTTTTGGATTGATCCATGCTGAACCTTTTCAACACTTTGTCAATGTATGTATATTGTGAAAAAGCTAACAACCTTCTAGATCTATCTCTATAGATCTTTATTTCCAGAATATAGGTTGCTTCTCCAAGGTCTTTCATGGAGAACATTTTGGACAACCAAATCTTCACTGATTGAAGAGTGGAAACATCATTTCCTGTAAGCAATATGTCATCTACATAAAGCAATAGGAAAACAACTTTACTCCCACTAACCTTCTTGTACACACAAGGTTCATCCATGTTTTGAATGAAACCAAATTCTTTAATTGTCTCATCAAAACGGATATTCCAACTCCTAGATGCTTGCTTAAGTCCATAAATGGACCTTTGTAACTTGCATACCTTTGTGCCATCTTTGGATATGAAATCTTCAGGCTGTATCATATACACTTCCTCAATCAGGTTTCCATTAAGGAAAGCTGTTTTCACATCCATTTGCCAGACCTCATAATCGTAATGAGCAGCAATGGCTAGGAGTATTCTTATGGATTTCAACATCGCGACTGGTGAAAATGTTTCGTCATAGTCAATACCTTGTCGTTGACGATAACCTTTTGCTACCAAGCGAGCCTTATAAGTAACCACATTACCATCCATGTCAGTTTTCTTTTTGAAAACCCATTTACACCCTATAGGCTTGATTCCTTCAGGTGGATCAACCAAACTCCATACTTGATTGTTATACATGGAATCCATCTCTAACTTCATAGCTTCGAGCCATTTGTCAGATTCTGAACTATTCAGAACATCCTCGTAAGTAGTAGGCTCATCCTCATCTATGAGCAATACGTCATTATGGTCACTTATGAGAAATCCATATCTCTCAGGTGCCATTCGTATCCTACTTGACCTACGAAGCTCTTGTGTACTAGAAGGTTCATCTATTTGAATAGATACAGGTTCAAATAGTTGATCAATATTTGTTTGCTCTTCTTGAACTTCACTAAGTTCAGGCTTGCTCCCACTATCTTCTTTGAACATGTGCTCCTTCTCTAAGAAAACAGTATGTTTTGAAACAAAAACTTTATTTTCAGAAGGAAGATAGAAGTAATATCCAAACGATTCTTTTGGATATACAACAAACAAACATTTATCAGACTTACTTTCAAGTTTGTCTGACATTACCTTTTTAATAAAAGCAAGGCAACCCCAAATCCTTAAATGAGATAAATTTGGTCTCTTACCAAAGAATAACTCATAAGGAGTGGTATCAACCATTTTTTATGGAACTCTGTTTAAAATGTAAACAGAAGTCTCCAGTGCGTACCCCTAAAACGATTTTGGTAAGTCTGCAAAAGCCATCATGGTCCTTGCCGTGTCTAGAAGGGTTCGATTCCTTCTCTCAGATACACCGTTATGTTGAGGTGTATATGGTGGAGTCCATTGAGATAATATTCCATTATCTCTTAGATAATTTAGAAACTCTTGACTTAAGTATTCACCTCCTCGATCGGATCTAAGAGCTTTAATACTTTTGCCAAGTTATTTCTCTACTTCATTCTTGAAGTCTTTGAAATAGTCAAAGGCTTCAGATTTGTATTTCATCAAATACAAATACCCATATCGAGAATAATCATCAATAAAGGTAATGAAGTGTTGATAACCCCCTCTTGCTTGTATTGACATTATGTCACATACATCTAAATGTACGAGTTCTAATAACTCTTTTGCCTTTTCTCCTTTTCTTGAAAAAGAAGTTTTAACCATTTTTTCCAAGTAAACAAGATTCACATGCGTCATATGATTCGTAATCAAATGACCCTAAGTCACCCAATTTGTATAACTTAGACACACGTTTTTCATTTACATGGCCTAAGCGACAATGCCATAAGTAAGATGAGATTAAGTTATCCTTTTTATGTTTCTTTTTACTTACGTTGAGAATTGGATTATACATGTCTAGAACATATAAACCATTGATCAGAGTTGCAGAACCATAATGAATATCATTTAATGAGAAAGAACAACATTTATTCTTAAAACTTAAATGAAATCCAAATAAGTCTAAACAAGCAACTTTGATAATGTTTTTCAACAAAACTGGTACAAAATAACAGTTTGGTAGTTCTAAAACTAATCCAGAAGGTAGATTGAGATGATAAGTCCACACAGCTAGTGCAACAACCTTTGCTCCATTTGCAGCTCGTAGGTCCACGTCACCTTTCTCTAACCTTCTACTGTCCTTTAGTCCCTGCAAATTATTGCATAAATGAGATCCACAATCGGTATCCAATACCCATATCTCATTATTAAAGGCAGTATTAATCTCAATCATAAACATACCAGGATTAGAAGTAGAAGTGCTTGCAAGCTTCTCCTTCTCCTTCTTTTCCTTCACAGTCTCCAAGTAAGCCTTGCAGTTACGCCTCTAATGGCCCATTTTGCCACAATGATGACATGGGCCTTTAGGGGCAGCCTCCTTCTTCTTGACACCTCCTTTGGGCTTAGTAGGAGTGTTCTTCCTCTTCTTCTTAGAAACCTTTTTCTTAGAAGATGAAGAACCTACTAATAAGATTGCCTTATCATCCTTTTTCATAGAGGACTCAGCAGTCTTAAGCAGATTGATTAGCTCAGGTATGGTGGTCTCAACATTATTCATGTGGTAGTTGATCACAAACTGCGAAAAACTACTTGGTAATGATTGTAGAATTAAGTCAATACTTAACTCATGATCCATTACGAACCCAAGAGACCCAAGCTTTTCCATGGAGCCCCAACATCTACAGCCCATGAGTGGTCACTGAAGCACCCTCAGTCATCTTAGTACGGAACAGTTGTTTAGAGATCTCATATCTCTTTGTTCTAGCATGTTTATCAAATAGCTCTTTAAAATGGAGGATTATCGATTGAGCATCCATATGCTCATGCTGTTTTTGCAGCTCAGGAGACATTGATGTCAGCATGATACAAGATGCTATGTCGCTATCTTCTTTGTGCTTCTTGTGGACAGCATACTCTTCAGCAGGAGCATCTTGAGCTAGAGGTGGTGGAATAGGAGCTTCTAGCACGTAGAGCAACCTTTCCGACTTGAGAACGATTCTCAAGTTTCTATACCAATCCAAATAGTTTGATTCAGTGAGCTTATTTGTTTCCAAGATGCTACACAAGTTTAGGTTTGTCGACATGATGTAAATGACCTAGATGTAAAGATAAAATTATTAGAACATGTATATGCAAATGCAATGCAATTAATTAGGTCTTAAATTAAGCGCATAATTATTCCACTATTTTACTCAAACCAATAGCCCTCACTATTGACTTGGGAAAGCCCGTTGAAAACTTTCTTAGTGGATCAGTATCCAAATTCCTTAAGAATAACCTTAGGTTAGCCCAACAAGCCACTCTTAAGTTTAGTGGTAGGTATCCAATACTAATTACATCAAAAAGTAACTACTGAATCATTGGGTGATTAATATTTTTTAATCATTAAAGTATCCAAAACTAGCCCAACTTTGCTTCTAATTTTCTTTATGCTTGGGTTAGCCCAACCGGAATAAAGAAATTAGTTAAATCCAACCCATTACCATGAATTTAAATTCTATAGCTTGAACATACTCGATGTCAAGTAGGCTTGGGTTTGCCCAACAACCTGGTCTCGAAAAAGAGCTCTCGTTCTTACTATATTAATGGAAGGCATTAGATTTAATATTATTTGAGGGATTTGTTTCTTTTAGTGGTCTCATCGTTAGGTATGCATACAATTTATCAATAAGCAGTATAAATTGATAAACATGGTAAAAAACAATTACGTGGCATGGTTATGGACTTTCTAAATTAATTTCCTCGAGCCACCAAGGAAATTAATAAGGTCAACCCTATGTGTTCATGCATGATATAAGTAGAGGTTCTTACCATCTCGCCTTATTTTGAATGCCATCTTTAAAATCTTGAAAATAAAATCCTACCTCAATCTAACCTATATAATCTAATTACATAATTTTCTAAAAGGAGAAACCTCGAGTTGTATTCGAGGGGAGTTAGATGAGAAGAGAATTACAACAGAATTTGAGAGAAGGCAGGACATGCAAGCCCTATTTCATTAAAATAAAGCGGTAAATTATGCATGAACAGATATATTTGGTCTTAGTCCATAACCATCCAACATGCCAGAAAAACATGCTTAAAACAGTAAGCATACAACATCCAATGCACAAACATCCAAAATCACCATTTTGGACAGCTCTGGGTCCAAAATCAAAATTTTGGAAAATTTTGGGCCAAAATCAAATTTTAGAAAATTATGGGTCCTACTTGTAAAAAAAAATAATTTTTTTTTTTTCAAAATTAAGGGTTTCAAATAAATTCTAATCATTATTAGAATCTATTCTCAAAAGGAAAAATAAGAAACCCAAAAAATAAAAATACTCTTTTTTTTTTTTTTACATCGAACAGAAACCACCGCATGCGGCTTTGGTAGCTACAGTGCCCCCAAGCCGCAAGCAGTTCGGAGACAAATTCTCCAAACCACCTGGCGGTTCTTCTAGGCCGCTCGAGGCTTGAATTTTCTGGAAAATTTTGTTCAGTTCAGGGCCATTTCTAGATCAATCAAAACCAGTTTTTGATGTTGATCTTTGTTAATCTTTATTAACAAACCATTGTGATCATTCTCACAATCAATTTAACAATCCAAATTGTTAAATGGAAGGCTTAATTACAGGATGAACATCAACTGAGGCCAAAACGCTGAACACAGACGCAAAACCATTCTACAGTATTTTCAAAAACATAAAACCCACAACGCAGAAACGATTTTCGAAACCCAGATTATTCAAAACAAAACCCAGACGATTACATACAAGCCAACAGACATGATCATACATTAACATGCTACAATCATGCAATTTACATGCTTGAACAATTCAAAGCAATAAAACATCCCATTAAAACACAAACCCGTAGTCTCTGATACCACTGTGTAGGATTTCTATATTAAATAATCAGATTAAACACAGCAAAAAACAACAAGAAATCCAAGCCATGGATCACGGGTTTGCAGTAGAAACGAAAAGGGAGAAGATCACGCTTATTACCACGTGAAGCCGGAATTTAAAATTTTCTTGTTCCAAGAACGCAGGCGCGATCCGGATCACAAAATCGGTTCACCGCAGCTCAACTGAAGTCTAAGTAAGAACTCCCTCTAATGATAATCCACACAAGGTTGAACGCTCACAATCTCACAATTCTATGCTGGTAGAATTTAGGAGGCTAGGGTTTGATCAAGAAGAGAGAGGCAGAGAAACGGTTTCTCTATTATTGCGTGAATAGTCTATATATCTCTAACCCTAAGGAAACCGTTTCCTTATATTTATAGATTTATAATTACCGCAAATTGTAACTTAGTCCTTCAACGTCCAATTGTCAACAAATTGGTCCTTGAAGTTTACTTAATTATAATTAGGTCCCATGAATTATAACAAACTTATAATTCACCTATAAATATATTCCTTTCTCTTAATTAACCCCACGATATTATCAAATAATATATTTGAGCATTCAAACCTTTATTGTGTGTGACCCATTTGGTTTCCTGGTCTTATTGGTAGCATAATATAAATTGATTCTAACAATATTAGAATTAATAATCCTTAATAAAATAAAGGATTAAATTTATTAATTCTCTAATTAATAAATCCATATTTAGCATATCAAGAGCGACATTTAGCAATGACTCTTGACCACCCAAATGTCCAGAAAGTCAAGTTGCTTGACTTGAACCTTTCAATAGCAAATTATCAGTGCAATAAACTCCTTTCAACATACAATATCTCATTCGGTCTAAAGCATGGAATTAGTGCCAACTCCTTCCAGAATATTATTAATTCTGGCCCGAATATTTTAGTACTTGTTCAAGAAATCCATTACTCGATATGTGAATCAATTGGAACCATTTCCATCACATAGTCGCCTTGGCCAAGGACTTCATGAGTAATGATTTCTACAAGTGGCCTTGAGATATACTCTCCTACTATTAGGAGTGGTGAATCCTTTATTGACCCTCTCAACTACTTTCGTTTACTTTACGTTGTACCCAATATCCATTTCATAGGCGGTCCTAGATAAGACTCCAAAGATTAGAATCAAAGTACAACACTCGATAAACAAAGTACCTTGGAGATCTCAAGTCTAAGGATACTTGCACACTTGCTATAATGAGATTCTATCACTGGCACTCAATAGTTATCCAAGTGATTATCTCGTAGCTAGGTCATCCAATGACCTTGTTCCAAAACAAGCATCCACACGTTAAGCCTGAGTATCCCAATACTCACAGATATGAGAACCACCGCTTGATCCAATCAAGAGAGATATAACATGTGCCAGTCTTGGCATATTAATAATATCTCATCTTATTAATACTATGACTGGGGATTATTTAAGTACAAACACTACATAGTATAGTAGAAATCTCACATCATGATTTTTATCATGATTTCCTTAACACTGTGTTGCACTAGGGACTTTATCTAACGATTTGTACACATATTTAGACATAACAATCAAACTGAAAGATAAAGAATGCCTCTTATTAATTTACTATGTAATATACATGGTACAGGTGATTGTCTCTAGGGCACAATACTAACAAACTCCCATTTGCACTAGAGCCAATCATTCATGTATCGAATACCAAATGACTCAACATGTTTATCATGTTTCTTTTGGAAAAGTGCTTTAGTGAGTGGATCAGCTATATTCTGATCCGTGGGAATTCTCTCTATCTTTACATCTCCTCTATCTATGATTTCTCTAATTAGATGATAACATCTAAGTACATGCTTGGATCGTTGATGAGACCGTGGTTCCTTTGCCTGTGCAATGGCTCCATTGGTGTCACAATAGAAACGTATTGAATCAACATTGCTGGGCACCACTCCAAGTTCAGTGATGAACTTCTTACTCCATACTACTTCTTTAGCTGCTTCAGAAGCTACTATGTACTCTGCTTCAGCAGTCGAATCGGCAGTAGTCTCTTATTTGGAGCTCTTCCAACTAACTGCCCCACCACCTAATGTAAATACGTAGCCAGATTGTGATTTGAAGTCGTCCTTATCGGACTGAAAGCTGGCATTAGTATACTCTCTTACTTGTAAATCACCATCTCCATATATCAAGAATGCATCCTTAGTCCTTCGTAAGTACTTAAGGATATTCTTTACAGCCGCCCAGTGACCCTTTCCAGGATCAGATTGGTATCTGCTCGTCAAACTAAGAGAACACAATACATCGACCCTAGTACATATCACAACATACATGATAGACCCAATTGCCGAAGCATATGGAATTCTACTCGTGTGATCCCTTTCAACTTGTGTCTTTGGAGACATTGACTTTGAAAGGCTTGCACCATGTGTTATAGGTAAGAATCCTCTTTTGAAACGAACTTCAAAGCGATGGAAAAATTGTGGAAATAGAGTAGAACAAAACCAAGGCGGCACCAGCTGTGAAGCTGGAACCGGCGCCGGCTACATTCTGGAACACATTGTGCAAATTCGAAGAAAAATCGGCAAACGAGTGGATGAAAAGAACATAATTGGCGCCAACTCTGAGAGCCTAGGTGGCGCTGGCTATGCTATGATATTAAGGCGGTGCTTTATTTTTTCTACGTAGTTTTTGGAAGCTAAGGAGTTTTAGTATCTTCCAACTTCTACTCAGCCAAGAACTTTGTACCTATGAATTTAGGCACTTCCTAAGCCTATAAATAGATGAAAAACACAAGGGAAAAGGGGAGAATTCATTTGTCATCATAGAAAATTACTCAATCAAAGGAGGAATTCTTCAAGTTTAAGGAGGGTTGTGCAAGAAGGTCTTTAAAGGAAGGAGAATGAGGCTTGTCTATAAGTGCTTTCTTTTACTTTGTTTTCTTTTTCTTGAACAATGATCGGTTAATTGTTTGTGTAATTCAACAGTGTTGTAGATATTCATGGTATTTAGAGTATTTTGATCTTTTGATTGATTGATTATTTTTTTTTGGTATTTAATTACTTGTGCTTATTATGAGGTTAGTTAGTTGGTTCTTCCTATTAACTCGCCAAGACTAAGGGGGTTGATGGTCGTTCGATTGATTGATTTCATATTGTTGTCAAGTAACTCGCCGAGACTAAGGGGGTTAGTTGATAAGGACTGGGTAATTAAAGGTTAATTGATGCTTGCCGAGACCAAGGATTCATTGGTTAATTTCATGATAAGAATTCTCTAAGACCAAGGGAATTTAATCAAGGATTGTGTTTAGTGCATCTTTTAGGTGAATTAGTTGAGATGAGACCAAGTGATTCTAATTTATCTAGAAGATAGTGATTTCATGGATTGAAAAAGAAGTGAGTCTATCTTAATCCTTCATGATGCCAAGAGAGTAATTAGTTATGATAATGATTGAGTTCTTTAAGATCATGTTTGTCTCAAAAATGATTTGAATTACATACTTCTTCATCCTTGACATGTATATATTTTTATTTTAATTTTATTTTATTTTATTTTACTTTGTTTGTTACTTTATCGAGTCAGTTAAACAATGAAAAAAAGGTAATTAATGTCTACTTATTCCTAGAGGATCGACACTCGTTTGAACCCTATACTCGGTTAATGATGAGTACGCTTGCTCATATGTGTGATTTGGGTTGAACGTTTTAATTTAAAATTGATTGGGAATGTGCTTAGTTTTTGTATAATTTTTATACCCAAGTCCGAACACATCAATTGTAGTGATTTTTTGGGCTTTCTTTGACTTGGGTTTGGTCAATTTTGGGGATTTAACTTTTGTGATAAGAGGGTAAAGTCTTGGGCTTTTAGTTTTTCAAAGAGAAACTAGAGAAATTTTGAAAGAAGAAAGATGGAGAAATTAATTGCACTTGTATTGTTACATAGTATAGGAACGCAATCAATATTATGACCAAAATCAAGCAGTGTGTTTTTCATCAACAAGATTTGCGCAAACAGCTCCCTGCTGCAATATATTCAACTTTTGTTGTGGATAAGGATATACAAACATGTGTCTTGCTATGCAATGACACTAGAGAACGTCTAAGAAATTGACAATGCCCGCTAGTACTTTTTCGTTCAACTTTACAACCTGTATAGTCTGTAATAATGTAGCCTATAAGATCAATGGTATTAGTAAGAGGATACCATAAACCATAATCATATATTCCAATCAAATATCTAAGGATGTGTTTCACGCCACATAAGTGAGATTCCTTTGGACACGATTGAAATCTGGTCCAAAAAAAAATTGAAAACATTATGTCTAGTCAGCTAGTAGTAAGATATAGCAAACTCCCAATCATACCTTTGTATTTTGATTTGTCCACTTTCTTACCTTTTTCAACCTTATCAAGCTTTAAAGAAGTGCTCATAGGTGTACTAATTTCTTTGGCTTCATTCATACCGAACCTTTTGAATAGTTCCTTAGCGTACTTAGCTAGATTTAGAAAAATTCTATCCTTAGTTTGTTTAATTTGCAATCCGAGCCCATCATACTTATCTCGAATTCTTGTTGCATTATCTTGGCAAACATCTTACACAATGACTCATTAGTAGCCCCAAAAATAATATCATCAAAATAAATTTGGACAATGAGAAGATCATTAGAATTTTCTGACTTAACAAACAGTGTAGTATCAATCAGGTCTCTTGAAAAACTTTTGAGAGTAAGAATCCACTAAGCCTTTCATACCAAGCTCATGGGGCTTGTTTTAAACTATAAAGAACCTTTTGTAGTTTGAAAATGTGATTTGGAAAGTGTTCATGAATAAAACCTGGAGGTTGTTCTGCATAAATCGTTCACCAATCTTTTCTTGATTTCAGCACAATGTTGTCCAGAATACAGCATGCGCCGCCTTGGCTGCTACAGCCGGCGCCAGTATGGTTCTATTCCAGTCCTGTTTCAACAATTTTTCGTTGCCTCAAAGTGCATGCAAGCAGCACGTGGCTGGCGCCACTTCCTCTGTTCTGTCCGGTGCCACCTCTGTTCTATTTTGTAATGTTTTTGCTTTGTTTTATCCTAAAAAAAATGTACAAAATACCTTTCCAATGGTAAAATCTCAAATATGAAGGAATATAGCTAGTTATTGAACAAAATATATCACAAAAGAGCCTCAAATAACTAGAAAAAATATGACTAATTTAGGTCCTATCAATTCCCCCACACTTAACTCTTTTCTTGTCCTCAAGCAAAGTATCAAAAACAAGTATGAAAACACAAGGTTTCATTAGATTCACTCAAACCAATTCCAAAACAACATCTCTAATGCTTTTTTCATTCAAGATCATAAAACACATGCTACTACATCTTTCACAACAAATGCAAGACTTGTGTAGGTGAATAGTGACTTAGTAGAACCATCCTAATACTTAACAATATTCTCAAACCATTGGAAAGAATTTAGTTCAAAAAGAATAAGCATTCCATAAGCTTACTTTTTAGACACTCTCTCCACTAATTCGAGACATATCATGATTCTACTTAGGTCAAGTAGGACTTTTAAGCTTGTAATGTAAGGCTAAAAGGCTTGTAATGTAGCTTGCCAAATGAAGGATATAGGAAATTCAAAGATCAAAGAAGATGAGAGTTCGCAAGAAAAGGATAAACAACATGTATCAAGAAATTCCAAACTTCTCTTGCTCTCCTATCCCAAAATCAATCAAAACCCATAACTTTGTATAGCAATTACAATTCAACTGAAGGAAATCTTGCATTATCTCTCTTTTTTTCTTTTTTTTTTTCTTTCACTTCCTTCATCAACTCTTCTCTATTTTTTTTCATAAGATCACTCGAATTTTCAGCAATGGTGTCAAGGACTTTATCTGAACTCAAGTTTTACAACTCAACCATCATTCCTCTTGTGATCTTCCTATTATTTCTCTTTCAAATTTTTTCTTCTTTATTTTTTTTTCCTCTTTTCAGCTCAACACAACTACTGATGCATGACTGAAAGTAATGAGTCATGATCTTTCTTCAAGTATTCTCCCTCAACATTCTTCTTTATGCACTTTTGTCCATCAAGAGCAATTAAAGATTTGGAAGAATTATTCAAACTCTCAGAAAGAAATAATGGTCACAGTATGATAACGGGTTTTAAGAATGAAATTACAAATTTAGGCTCAAAATAGGCACTAGGGATAATATAAAAATAAGTAGGCTTGAAAAGCTCAATCTATCCAAAGAACGCCTATTACCATCATCCCTAAGTTAAATCATGAATGTCTTTCTTATTTCACCTCGAGAGGTATTCAAGTAAATTCTAGAATGCTCCATGAATTTTAGTGGAAAAACAAGTTTAAGAACAATATAAAGCATTTGATCAAGAACTACTAAGTCCAAGTGCGTGCAAAAAGTCCTGCATAAGCCATAAATGATATAGAACATATGCTCTATAATCTGTCATAAAGACATGTATTAAAAATACAGCATGAAATCTCAAAGAAAATCAGAAAAATTTTGCTCACAAGAAGGATGAAGTATAAAAGAATGATGCATAGAAGAATTCTCAATCTCTCCACTTTCCCATACTTAAACTGGACATTGTCCTAAATGGCCAAATAAATAGAGCAAGGAAATAGTGCCACGAGACCAAAAATAAAAGGGAAAATATAAGAAAGAAAATACTTCCATGACGGAATAGCTCCAATTTTCCGTACTTTGTGCTTAAAATAAAATTGATAAAAACATAGACAAAGTATATCACCAAACCACTCCCCCACACTTAAATTGGACATAGTCCTCAATGGCCAAATAAATAGAGCAAGAAAGCATCTCAAAAGGGACTAAAAATAATAATGGGTGAGAAAGTTTAAGTAATACTTCCTAAGTGCATTAATGCTCCAATAGCTATGCAAACTTGAGGTAAAGAGAAGGGCTTGTCCAAGAGGACTTTATTCCTATAAAACAAAACACAAATAAAAGCACAAGAAAAATAATAATAAAATAAAAACATACCTAAATAAAAGAAAACAAACTATAGAAAAAGACTCAAATAAAAAATAAAACAAAAACTTTTCACACTCATCATGCTTCCTCATCAAACCTTTTGAAAAGAAATTAAAGCTCAAAATAGAAGATAGGCATGATGATGTGGAATGAAGAGAGGTTTTTTGAAAAATTGAAGGTTTATGAAAACAATTTTTTCTCTCTAAAGTAAAACACATAAACCTCTTTCTCTAACATGTCTTTAGACACCCAAATATTTTTGTCAACATATAAGTGCACATGATCTCTAAAGAATGCATCAACGTGAAATCGTCTTTTAACCTATCAAAAGAATGTTCAAAATTTAAAGTCCCCTTTAAACTTAGTATTTAAGTTCTTAAAAAGGAGATCAAGAAATCCTTAATTTTTTAATATATCTACAAATACCAAGTTACCGCCTTTTGAATGGGGTGAAGGATAAAAAGTAACACTATCCTCCAAGGACTTCTTATGATGTACCGTTGAAAGATCCAACTCCTTGAGGCATGATAAATTTAACACATCATCATTTAGACCCTTGTTCTCCAAGAATTGAGAGGAACCTAAAAAATCATGTGATAAAGAGAGATTAGAATTATTAGCACGTAGAGTAGAATTGAATACCTCCCTTTCCATATTGGACAATTGGTCCTCATATCCTCTTTGGAGATTCTCTTGTTAAAGCATATGGGCCTTTATGGCATCCTCAACCAACTTAGCTAGTTGTGTTCTTTGGTAGCTATACTTCTTCATGCCACTTAGTGGAGGAATTTGTATTGGCGACAAAAGAATACATTAAGGCTTCAAGTGACGTCTTACAAAAAGCATCGATTCGAGATTGCAACTTTGCCAAATTCTCATCATTGTAGCTCCTTTAATCTTGTGCCCCAAAAGTTGTTGTCCATGATGATGTCAATCTCGCGCTCAAAGAAAAACAAAAATCAAATCGAAAATAAAAGCAAAGAAAAATAATTTAAATAAATAAATATTTAAAACAAAAATAATATAAAAATAAAGAAAAGAAAAACACACGCATTCCTAAACTATTTAAATACAAAAGTTAGTGGTATTTACAGTATAACAGGAAGTATGTTAGTCAATTAAGTTAAAGTTAGTAAATTAGATTATAAGAGACAAAAGATACAAAAGATGGCATGTTTTTGCAAAAAGAACAATTGTACATATTTACATATTTACCTATTTATATATTTACATGGTTAAATCAACAAAATTCAAGCTTTCATGATATTGTTCCCCGACAACGGTACCAAAAACTTGATATATATTTATTTGGGTATAAAAATTATATAAAAATAAGCACATTCCAAATCAAGTTTAAATTAAAATGTTAACCCAAAATTACACATATGAGCAAGCGTACTCATCATTAACATAGCATTTGTAACACTCCACGACTACGTACCCTAAAAGGGTGGGGATGTCGCCCCGTCCCGTAGGACAAGGGGTCTTTAAAACGAGGTATAAAATATAAAGGCAATCTCCAAAAGAATCAACTTTGATAAATGAAGAAATACTCTTATTACATCAGGCTCAAATTGGAGCAATACGAAATAAAAGAAATATTATTTAGAAGTATAAACGACAAAAGTCTCCTAGAACAGCATAGGAAAAATAGCAAAAGCCTCTACTGTCAAAGCCCCGCTGACTCAGCACAATCTATCTCCTGAAAGCATGATGTAAAACCGTGTGAGAATAAATCTCAGTAAGTCTTGTGTGTGCACATGGTGTTTTGAATAGAACATGTATGCAAAGTGTAAAACATTTGTAGAAATAATTTGGCAAGTCATAAAAAATCTCTTTTCGCAAGGAGTGGGTTTTTCTCATTGTCACACTTTGTACAAAATAAATCCTCCACTCGAACAAACAGTCATGTCACCACACGTTGGGCTCCATGAGAACAAAATGGCCAAGGCACCACACTTTGTGCACCTTGTCCGGACCAGATTACCACACGTTGGGCGTTCTGATCAAGGTGAGTGTACAGCTCACCGGGTGAGATACTCCTTCATCTCTACACCCAACAAAACCATCCGGGTGTCCATGCCAGGAATATAAATAATACCATACCAGGTACAAATGCTAGCTCAGATTGGCCTGACCAACCAACGCTGTTGCCTTTTCAAGCAGAGTTCATCTTCTGGAGGTGGCCTCCTGCCAGAAGACTTACGCTAGCCCTCCAAGACTAGTATTGTTAGCCTACCCTTATTGAGTACTCAATGAACATATCCGTCAATTCCTGATTCAAAATATCTCCACACCTTGGCTTTGTACAACGTGGTTTTTCTCTAAAAAAGTTTTCTAAAAATTTAGGAAAGAATAGTTTTCTTGATAAAATCATTAGTTTGACAAAACCGTTAAAAGAATAATCATCCACATTTACAACCCAAATAATTATAGTTCAACAATAGCTTTACAAAGCTTCACAACATAGACTTGCCATCACAACATTTAACAAAAGAGTTTATACAAGGACTTACCATCACAACATTTAACAAAAGAGTTTATGCAAGGACTTACTTGATATGCCTCAGATAAATGAGATAAAATCACAGCTTTCTTTCCTAAATTATCCTCCTGATCTAAACTATATAATATCATGATCAGGGTCTCAATTAATTCAAACATGCTCTAATCTCATTTATTTTCACAACAATTCGCAATCCCCTATTTAAATCCAAGTAAACTATCCAATCCCTAAAGATCATATACCATGACCATATGCTCATCCAACTAATAGACATTATTAAACCTTACTTTCAGCATCAAGGGTGGGTATTCCCTTACCTTGCAACAATCGGATAATGAGGTCTCGATGCTCCTATGGTGATCGTCCCGAGTTCGCTTGAAAAGAAGAGAAAAGCTACCTCCTTTGCTCCTCTTGACCAAAAATTAAAGAAGAAGATGAAATCAGCCTCTATGTGGCGTGATTTAAGGGAAGAAGAAGGAGAAAGAATTATTAGAGAAAACGGCATCAAGAGGTTGAGAGGATTTTTGCTTACCTTAAGGTGTGTTCGATTTTTGCTTAGAATAGTTCTTGAGTTTTTCGAGAATTTGCAGAGAGAATTTGCTAGAATTTTCATGTGGTAAGGAGGGAGTGTCGGCTACTGTGATTTAGGTTTAGAGGAGTTTGAGTTAGGGTTAGATGGTGGTGCTAAGAAGGACTCCTAATGGCTTTAGGTTTCTTGGACAGCAAGGGCGAAAATTTGCAGCTTGTTGTACCTTTGATGCTGGCCAAATTCAAGAGGGATTAAGAGGAGAAAAGTGTTCTGAAATTGCTCCCTAGGCTGGCTGAAATAATGCTCAAGAAAAGGGTTCAATGAGTTCAGGTTTTTTTGGCCAAAATAAGATAGAGTTTGTGTGAGTTTTAGTGACTGAAAATTCTGTGCAAGTGCTGTGCGAAAATTCTGTGCAAGAGTGACGGTTTTTGGACTGTTTTGGCTGCTATTTTTGACGAAATTCCAGAGGAGAAAAGTGTGGGTTTTAGGTGCTGGAATTTGGCTTAATCAACAAAGAGTTTTGGTAGGTTTTGGAGTGCGAATCTGTCGAAAATTCTGGGCATAAGCTGGATGAAAATTCTGGAATTTTTGGTGAAGAAAAATCTGATTTTGTGTTACTAGAGTAATCTGATTTGGCGGAGGTTGTTCTAGGTAATTTGAGCTAGGGTTTGAAGAGTTTGATTGCAATTAGGAGTACAAGAATTTCGTGTAGCTTGTGCTTGAACAAAGCCGCCGAAATTCAGCTAGGAAAAGGGATTCTAATCCTAATTGATTTAGGATTGAATAAAATTTGGTTTTATCAAGGATTTGGATAAGATTTCCTCTAGTCCTAGAAGAGTTTGGATTGAGCTAAAATTCCTCCAAGAAGTGGCGGCACTTGCTGAAAATTTTTCCAGATTTTTAGATAACATTCTAGGGTTAAAATCAACAAGGTTTCCTACTAGGAAAATGACTCATTAATTCCAACTATCCATGGAAACATCTATTAAGCTAAAATCAAGCCGAAATTTTAATTATTAGCTAGGGTTTTTTCGAAAATCCTAAGGAATAAAAGCTGAAAATTAAAAGTGAACTTTATTCACATCAAAGTCCTTGAATTTAGGAAATAAATATAGAGACTTATTTCCTTGGGTAATGGCACTAAAATTTCTCTAGGTTTGCTATATCCTTTTCTGACAAGACATGGAAACTCTAAGGAAAAGAATCTTCAAGAAGAGAAACTAGAATTCACAAGAGATAGGATTCGAACTCGGGCCACCACGGAAAAATCACCATCCTCCCCACTATTCCAAATCAATTCTAATACTAATTCTTCCTACAAGAAGTCCTTACCACCCCAATACTCATCCTTCCAAATCTTCGACCAAACCTCCCTTAACCAAATCTTTAACAACACACTATTTCACCTCAATCAATTCACATGCAAGAGCAACGGAAAAATTCACATGCATCTATGCAAATAAAATAATTCTAAGCTACCACATAAAATGCAAAATACTATGCAATGCATGACTTTTCCCCATAGTCAAAGGTAGTTTTGGGTAGGGTATTACATCATAAGGTTCAAACGAATGTTGATCCTCAAGGAACAAGTATACATTAATTCCTTTTCTTTCATTGTTTAACAAAGTGAAAATGAAATAAAAAGGAAAATAAAATAAAATAATATGTACATATCAAGGATGTAGAATTATGTAAATTAAACCATTGTTTTGACAAACATGATCCTCAAGTACTTAATCATTATCATAACTAATTATTCTCTTGGCATTATGAAGGACTAATATAGATTCATTTCTTTGTCCAATCTATGAAATCCCTATCTTCTAGATAAACGAGCATCACGTATCCTATCTCAACTAATTCACCTAAAAGATGCATTAACCATAATCCTTGATTAAATTTCCATATCCTGGTAAATTTGAAACATGAATTTAACCAATGAATCCATATCCTGGCAGACATCAATTAACCTTTAATTACTTTCTTCCTAACAATTAACCCCTTTGTACAAGCAAGTTAAAAGACAACAAATATGAAACTAACGAATTGAGACCACCATCAACCCCTTCGTCCAATCAAGTTAATAGAAAGAAACAACCAATTAATCTCGTAATTAGTACAAGTAATTAAACACCAAGAATAACAATCAATTAATCAAAAGATCAAATAACTCTCAAAATCATGAATATCTAAAACAATGTCAAATTACAGTAAAACAATTAATACATCATTGTTCAAGAAAAAGAAAACAAAGTAATGGAAAGCACTCATAGACAAGCCTCATTCTTCTTCCTTTGAAAACCTTCATGTACAACCCTCCTTGATTTGAAGAATTCCTCATTTGATTTGAGTGATTTTTGCTATGATATTTGAATTCACTCATTTTCTCTTGTATTTTCCATCTATTTATAGGCTTAGGAAGTGCTTAAACTCGTTGGTGCAAGGTTCTTGGCCGAGTAAAAGTAGGAAGATACTAAAATTCAGCAGATTACCAAAAATCGTGTGGAAAAATCAAGATTCCGTCTTATCCTCAGGGCACAGCTGACACCGCCTTGGCTGCTGGAGCCGGCACTGGTTGTGTTCTATTTTTTCAATCGTTTGCCGATCTTTTCTTGATTTCAGCACAATATTGTCCAGAGTACAGCCAGTGCCTCCTTAGCTGCTAGAGGCAGCGCCTGTTTGGTTCTATTGCGGTCCAGTTTCAATAATTTTTTGTCGTCTCAAAGTGCATGCAAGCAGCACGTGGCCGACACCGATTCCTCTGTTCTGTACGACACCGCCTCTATTCTATTTTTCTTTGTTTTTGCTTTGTTTTACCCCTAAAATCTGAAATAATGCACAAAATACCTTTTCAATGGTAAAATTTCAAATATGAAGGAATATAGCTAGTTATTGCACAAAATGTATCACAAAAGAGCCTCAAATAACTAGGAAAGATATGACTAATTTAGGCCCTATCACTATCTATAATAGAATACAGTACATGATCAAAAGGAAAGCTGTCCAGACCTAAACAGTCGACTCTATGGTATTGTCCTTCTATCCTAGGTCCATCAGTTCTAAACCCTACAAAAAGGTAAGATAAAAGACATGTGTGAGTGATGAATCACCCAATGAGTCCCGTGTATGCTAATGCTTTATGAAAGAATATGGTACATAAAACTTTTGTGGAATAGTATATCATTTATTCACTGGAAACAACTCCAAAACTCTCTAAAGAAAAGTTTATTCAGAACTCAATCATTTTTGGAAGACTTTATTTCAGATTTCAAATCATTACTCTAGTTTTCAAATCACAAGCACTTCTCCAACAGAAGGTCGACATGTATGCAAGTCCCGCAGTCCTTATCTTTGGTGCCACGTATCATTGTACTGAGACCACAACCTCCAATACTCAATCGCGCATCACCAGAATTAGTACACCGCAGAGTACTTCAACTCAGGTATACCGTTGCATACCTAGTGTATCGCAACACACAATCTTTTGCTTGTCACCATAAGCTAGGGGTCCCAATCCTAACGTAAATCACCATTGAGGCGGCAAGGAGTCAAACGCACTGAGTGTCCCCACTCAACATCCAGCGAACAACTCAAAATAAGAAGCACCCGCAAATGCGGCAATTGCTGGGTGTTAAACAGCTAGCCAGGATGACTTATCTCAATGTTCTGCCGCCTTGTTTGGAGTAAGACAATTTCCAGAACTAGCTAGGTTACTTGGGGCGTCCATCTTTAACATGAGCTAGTATAAAGATCAAAATCCTTACTGAGTACTTAACGTTACTAATACCAACCCCTTCTGACTGATTAGGCCAGAGGGTTATCTAGTCCCACAGGATTTTCAAATCAAAATATTTTTGGGATAAAATCACATTTTTTAGAATTTGATCCCACTGACTCCCAAGTTAGATAATCATTCATATAGGCTTCGCAGAGCCAATCAATTTATTCCATGGTACATCAGGCCAATAAAATAATTTTAGGATCAAAATATCATTTTCCAAAAGTCGATCTCATTACGAGAGATAATTTTTCAAAACCATGTCAAAACAGGTTAAGGAGTTCTTTTCATACATCAAAACAAGTTTCCAGTAGTTTTTGGGTCATTTTCTCTGTACTCAATCACAAAAGTCATTTTCAAGGGTATTCATGTCATTTTATCCATACCCGATATCCAAAAGACTTCTGAGGGTATTCGGGTCATTTTACCCTTACCCAATTTGAAAAGTATTCATAAAAGTTCCAATAAGGGTATTTCGGTCATTTACTGAATACCCAATTCTAAAGGTCATAAAACATTCCAAATCCAAACATTTGAATCATTTTTCAAATACCAAATTCCAAAAGGAACTCATTCCAAGAAATCCAGAATTCTAATCCCAAAAAGGATTAAATTCAAAGTTCCCAAACACATATTCATACAATGTTCCAATAAGGGCATTCTAATCAATTTATGAATACCCGATTCCAAAAAATACCATTTTTCGAAAATTCCAAGTATTTAATCCAAAAGGACTAAATTCATAATTAATCATCTATTAAGGTTTCCAAGCCAATCATGAAGTTCATTCAAGTCCAAAATGGCGTAAAGCAAATCTTGCTTAGATAAACCTTAAGCATATCCAGGGATTTCCAAAATGGTATAAAACATAGCATTTCATGAAAAAGTGAAAAACACTAGCTTTCAAAAGGTTTTAGAAATCACAGGAACTCACCTCGTATCCTAAGTAACCGTTTTTGTTCACAGCCGTTTAATCACCGTTTCTACTATTTTCGACATTCTGTTGGTCATTTATCTCTAAACCTACACTAAACATCATTTTCGGGTCAATTCGTGTTTGGCTGAAAAATAGCCAACGGTTGGCCGATGGGGCCGACGGTTAGCTGACTGTTAAGGAAAACGTTCAACATTTGTCCATGTCATTTTTTTGTCGTTTGTTCAATTCCTTCATTTTTATTTTTCTACATCGTTTCTCCCTTTATAAACAAGGGATTCACTTCATATTTCCCCAATTATTTTATCCAAAATCACATAATTAATCATCCTTAAATTCATCACATGATTTTGTTTTAAACATAACTTTCAATCTACAACTCTGTTTTGGCTCTATTATATACCAAAACGACCGTAAGACTCTTAAATTTAATTCTGTATAATACCTTTTCCAGAATTCTTGTTTCCTAGGTATGGTACTTGGCAAAAAAAGCCCCAGTAGTTTTACCTCAATTTAACTATTCATGTTTTTCTTTGTTCTCCTTCAATCCAAACACTTATATATCACTTAATCCTCGTCAAATGTTACTAAAACAGCCTTCATACCTCTGATTTTCAGACATATTTAGCTCAGTAAACCATATTTTCCAATAACAAATTTAACATTCTCAAACAACAACAATAACCATTCATTTTCCTTTAACAATTAGTCTAGCTTTCCTTACTATTTCACATGATCCATTTTCAGCCATGATCGACCAATAAAACCATCATGAAAACATCTTTAATCACCATATAAAACATAGCATAAAATCCTCCTCACCAACCGACACACACACATCACCCACAAACTCATAAACAAACTTGAATTCTTGAGAAAAATTCATAAATAGCATGAATTTACCAAAACAATTTATATGAAAGCAATCCTCATGCTTTAATCTATAACTTTAATTCTTGAAGCTTGAATGTTTACCTTGTTTTTAGCTTGATTTGGTTGAAAATGCTTCAAGTTTCCCTTTTTCTCTCCAAGAAATATTCTTCTATCACTTTTCCTATTTTTCTCTATTTTTTTCTGGCTTTTCTTTCCTTTTCATTTCTTTTCTTCCTCTCCTTCCTTTTGTTCTTCTCTTGGATGAATTTCTGGGAATTTTACAGCCCTTCCACTGCCATTCTAGTGCCCAAAGTCAACCAACATTAATTAGATTGTGGGCTATCCATTTTAAAGCTAAATTCCTATTGGTGGATTTAATTTAAATGGATAATTCTTAAGCTTATTCAATAAGTTTTTGCAATTTAATAATCCCAGAAATATTTGATTATCCCAATGTAATTTTAACATTTTTTTCATCCACCATTCACACAATGCTACACGCACAATTTTTAACCGCGATTTCCTATTTTCTTCAGAAACGACCAAAATCGGGTCCGTGACGGAAAAATATTTTATTTCACCATTGAACTCCAAAAATTCCACTGAATCCATTGGTAACACTCAAATTCTTCAATTCCTTTTCTATTTGATCAAATTTGCGGTCAAAGTCACGGGCGCGGTCAAAATAACGAAAATGCCCCCGATACCCCGGGTAGCATAATTCACACCAAAACGTGCATTTCATTGCACTGACCAATTTCTCTTTTCAGAGTACCCTTAAATTCTTATTTTTTTAATAATAATAGCCTTCCAAAAATTTAGGGGACGAGTAGAACAAATCCAATAATTACATCCAAGTCCTGACAAAAATATTATTCCACCAAGATATTCGTCTCATTGCACCAATCAACTTTTGTTCTGGACATCGATATAAATTCTCATCATATTACAAATAATAGCCAATCGAAGCTAGGAAGGTGGGGTGTTACATTTTATCTACGTTTTAAGGCTTTGTCTTGTTACTCAAATTTTCATCTATATTAAAGATCTTATCTTTTATATTATTAAGATTATTCTTGAGTATTTATACAATTCCAATGGTTTATTCTTATCAATTTTAATTAGTTAATTGAGTATGTTAACAACCTTTAAGTTCACAAAGTTATATTGCTAAACAATTGATATTTGGTTAATATGTGTAAGTAGAAAATATTGACTTGATTTGGTTTCTAGGTTAACTGGCTAGATTAAGTTAATATGGAATTGTGTAATGTTCAAGTGCATACTTTCGAGGTTAACTCGGTATGTTACTTGATATTGATGATGCCTTGTATGCTTATCAACTTTGTTGTTAATCTATGACAATTGGTTAACTGAAGTATTAATTTCTTTAAGAACAGGTTAATAAACTTGAATTAGATTGAGAATGAAGTTAGGGATTTTAAATTATAGGTTAACTAAGGGTTAGTCCACTTTTGCAAGGATAGGTAATTTAAGTCATTAAGACAGGTTCTTAAAACCAATTGCTCAAGGTAATCAATTCAATTATAAGTGTCATAATTTTAACACATTATGTAGGCCTAAAGCATGGTAATTTCTTAATTACTTTGGAAGTTTCCTATTTTGATCTTGTTTCATTTTTTTTTATTTTGGTTTCCTAATTTATTTAGAAAGTTTCTTAATTCATTTTACCCACTATTTGTGTATATATATAAATAGGTCATCATTATGATTGATTTGGCTAAGTTTCACAAGATGATTTCATATATGTAAAGTGATTGATGTTTTCTTATAGAGCATACTTCTCTTGTTCCTTATGGGATTTGATACCTAACTTTCCAATATGCTAATTTGTACCTCAAGGAGCGGGTTTAAAATTTGTTGGTGCATGCCGACTGCATTTTTGATAAACCTATATATTTTTATGTCGTGAATCTCCTGTTAAACAATTTTTTGGTGCCATTGTTGAGAAACAAAAGAAAAATTTTGATCATCTTTATCATTGCTTGATTCTTGTGATACTTGATTGAATTAATTCTCTTGGTGCCAAAATTTTCTTTTTGCTCTTTATTCTTTTATTTAGCTTTTATTTTTTTCTTGTAGGTTAGAGGACACTAAAGGTGGATCGCAGCTAATAGAAGTATAAGTAGAAGCATACACAAAAACCATAGCGGAAGAATTATACCTATACGTTTTCTCAAAAAAGTTTGCTTAGGCTGCGCAGGATTTGATTGAATTGTCACCGGATCACTCGTGGAAGCCCCAAGAGAGAAGCCCGCAAGTCTTCTCGCTTTTCTCGTTTGCATGAAAGCCAAAACTCTCCGGCTCACGAAATATTCCTCAGCCTAAATACCGTCGGTGAAAGATATTAAGATGAGGGATTGATCTCGTACTCTTGACCCACTACTATCAAGATTAGCAGTATCAAGAAGAGGAGTCTCTTTTTTCTTGTTTCTAGGTTAAACAGAAACACACACATAAAGGACCGAAAAAGATAGAGAGAGAGAGAAAACAATAGTCTAGCCATTTTTCACCGTGAAGGAATTACAACTTATCTCACACTGTTTAATGATAACCAACTACTGGAGGTAACAGAATTTTCAAAAAAACCGGATGTTATCATCTATCCTCCCACAGAAGATGTTTGGCTAGGTTAAAAAACTAGACACCATTCTGTTATGTGAAAACTTAGTCTAGGCTATTGGGCCATGTATTATTATTTATTCTTGGACTCAATAAGCTCATAAATAATAAACCTTACTTATTTATTTTCCCAACTTAGAAAAATAGCACAATAAATAATTAATAAACCCAAATAGACCAAGATTATTTTTAAAGCCTTTTTACCTAGTTTAGGCCCAGGTTAATTTTTCAGTTATTTAATCTAGGCTCAAGGCCTAAACAATAAATTAACTAATTAAAGTAGATAATTAATTTAATTTCTCTAGACTTTTATTTTATCCCAACCCAATAATAAATTAGACTTCCTGAATAAAATAAAATCTTCTTTAATCAAGACCATTTCCTCAACAAAAAATTCATTAGGATTTATGACCTATTCCAAGGATAAAAAAAAAATATCACCTTGGCTATTAAAATGACCAAAATGCCCTTATTACATAAATGGCTATATTTTATATGTTAAATATTTTCTAATATCACCATAAGAAAATATTGATTGCAAGGACAATGCTACGTAAGAAATGTCTCCGACCTACATGTGTTATGACAAATATACTCCTCTACAAAATGCCGTACATTTAGAGAGGAAGAGTGTACTAACACCTCTCTAAATGACATCTACCATCCTTAGACCTCTAGTCCAATGATCTACGACTTTCTAAAATATTTTCTCTTTTCAAGGGAGCTACTCTAAAGCAAACATCCAAGCCTTGTTCCCCCAAGACCCTAGATTATTAGATTATTCGAATAGTTACAAGAGGCAATATAGCATAGAAGTTATATTGTACATGTCTATTTTAACTAACTAGTCACATATACTCAACATATAAGTATATTGGTCTTATGATAGAATTCAACTATCACTCCAAGAAAACAAGATATTAGCGATGACAAAAAATCGTCGCCAAACACATTTAGCGACTGACAAAGCGGTAGTCGAAATCCCAATCACTAGAAAAATTTTTTGCAATGGGATAGAAAAGCCATCGCAAGTGGCGACAGCGTTGCAATTAAAAATGGTTAGACCAGTGAGCGGTCAAAGTTCATATTGGCTACGGGATAGTGACGGTACAAAAGACTTTCAAAGTGCTGATAATTAGAAATTTTTTACACCGTTGGTAAACCGTCGCTAAAATTGCAACGGTGTGCCAAATGTTTAGGCAATTCCATCGCAAAATCATAGCTAAATGTGCGAGGGTTTAGTGATGGCTTATTTTTTAATTTAAAAAATGGAATATATCAAGCCATTGCTAAACCCTCGCAAGGTTAGCTGCAATTTTACGATGGCCTTTGCACCCTAGCTAATTTGCTAGTGTTTAGTGACGGCTCTTTACAATTAAAATAAAAGTTTTATTGCCGTAGCTAAACCGTCGCTAATTTATGGCCTAGCTAATCCGTAGCTAAACCATCGCTAATGTTTTTCCCTATTACAAGGCCCATTTTGTATTTATCTTGAACATTCTAAATCATATATCAAACAATATATACCACACAAATTTTAATGCACAATAAAATGTAAACCATACTTATTAAAATGCAAAAAATAAATAATCATCTCAATAATAGAAAATACATTTATTCAGCATAAATGTATAATGTGAAGTAAATGTAATATACAAGATAACATCTATAATAAAATCCTACACTATGGGAGCAGTGCCGCCAATTGAAGGAGATGGGAGAGGAGAATGAGAACGAGAATGTCTCAAAGGATGGGGATCTGATGGCTAAATAAAACTACTCCCGTCTCGTCTGCCTCATCGTCTTTCAGAATTGACAAAAAGGATGTAATCACTATCCCAAACTTCTCTGACATTATGCTCATAAATCCATGTATCTAATGCTGCATCTAATCCACCTTCTTCAACTCATCTCTCACAGCATGCACCACCTCCTCAACCCTCCTCTCTACTATGTCCTCTATCTCAGTAGGTGTAGAGGATGTGAATAGCAAGGAACCCTGGTCGAGATGTTGTCTAACACGTGAAGCCTCAGAACCCAGTCCATACACGCGTCCTCGATTGTGCCCACCTGTCGCCTTGAGAAATGCTGCCCTCTCGTCCAGGACGACTGAAGACATAACACTAGCAGATGAGGAGGAAGATGCCTAAGTAAGATGCTCCCTCTTAGCCATCACGTCCTCCTGAAATCCAATTTGAAGTATTTTATTTAGTAAAATGTAAATAATCGAAAAGTATTTTAAAGTACTGAAATTATTAATAATTGCTAGTATTTTGCGAGAGCGCTTGCTAATAGGCTATACATATCTCTCCCTACCCTGAAATGTGTGCAGTCTCTTGTCCCACTCGATATGACTGAAGTCATCACCCATCTTCTGTCGCTACAATTAAAATTTTAATTTATAAAAATAGTGTCCCGAAAAATTAATTGTGAGATGTAAAATTTCAAAATGTGTAAATAATCGATGTAATTTACCATACATTCCTCGTGGATTGTAAATGACACTAAGCCTCTAGTATGAGTGGAGGTGCTCTGACCCCTATTCCTCCCAGCATTAGATGAGACCTATTGAAACTCTTGTGCACTCTAAGGTTGTTGCATCACCTCCCAATACCAAGAGTCGATGCAAGAGAGAGTTTGGCCAGCCAGGGTTGAACTTCACAGCCTCAATAGGGGGTCGAAAAAGCAAGTCTGGCACTAATGCTCGCAATTGGACTAGATCTTAGCACGATGCTCATCGGCCGAACAAAATAGTTTATACAAAAAAGTTAATATATATATATATATATATATATCCAAGTTGTTAGTTCAAAACAAATGATTAAAAATATATATGAAGGAGAAAAAAGTAATTAATTTTGAATAATTTATACAATACTTAGTAACTTACCTCAAACTCCTCAAACTAGACGTTCTTCATGCTCATCAGGACATCAGTATATGTTGTGTAAGGCCCGTCAAAATATCTCTGGAAAATAGATTTTATCTCCCATACATATCTGTCGGAACCAGTGAATCTTCAAAAGTAATGCAAAATAATTAGTAACAATAAGACTCATTTAATATGAAAAACTACGTAAGACTTTGAACATACTCGTCTGCTCGTGGTATAATGAATGGTCGAGGATGTTGTGCCTGTTATCTAGGATGATGTGATGCTGAGGATGATAGAACTACAAGGAAATCTCTATCCTACTCAACAAGTGGTATTTGAGGAGCATGCAAGGGTGATGGTGTTTGGTCCCTTAACCGAGTACGCTATGAGTCATCAGTTAGTAGCTGCTCTCTTTAGAAGACATATCTAGGAAGAAGAAGAAAATTATTACAATTTTATATTTCGATGTAAAGAAATTAGTAACATATTCTCATACTTAAAAATTTTAAAAAATTGAGAGCTCCTTCTCTGAAGTATAATAAGTAAATAAGATGACAAAAAACGCGTGAAAAAAATAGTAAGTATATAGTATATACTATTCACTTGTGTCATTCTCTGAAATGTACTCCTCCGAATTAACTTATGTCTCAGAATATGTCTCCCAAGTACCCTCATCATCGTGTGAGTCTCGATCCTGATCTAATATATCTTCCTGAACATCCAACATCTTATTTATGACTTCCACGTGTATTAAGGGCCCAAGATCGACCATAAAAAATATACTCATTGCAGCATTGTCATTGACTTTTTCTTGATAAGCCCTATCAATAATAGGAGCATCAAACATATGTCGAGCTTTTATTTTGCAGATTGCCATCCATTTAGATTTTTGTCTTTTAGTTGAAGGATATGTAGCAAAGTGTACATGATGTGTTTGTTGGGCCAGTACAAAAGGGTCATATTTAGGATAACGCTTCTTATGGTTAATATTAACTAACATATATTAAGGGTGTACCCTCAATCCCCAATTTGATGTAAGGTCAAACCAATCACATTTAAAAAGTACAACTTTTTGAATTGGTTGACTAGGAAATTGAAGTTCAAGAACTTTCTTCAAGACCCCATAATAGTCAATACTACCATGCTCGTTCTTGGTGCCTTTAACACAAATTCGTGGTTGACACTTTTTCTATGTTCCTCATAGTCACTCTTGTGAAATCGATAACCATTAATAATGTAGCCTTAAAATGATTTCACCTCTCTCGACGGTCCCCATGAAAGGTTTTGCAAACATTTGTTTGTCACATTATTGGTTGGATCACGCATCGACAAGAAAGTCAGGATTTAGTACCATGTTATCTGAGACATAGATGCATAAGTCAAATTACATAATCATACACTCATTGACAATCGAAACTCATAAGAACTTACATAATATTTGAGCCATCTAGCAACTTCGTTCTTCTCTCGACTTTCAACTCTGTAACACCTATGTGATGGGATCGTAACATTGCAGAAAAAATCTTAATATATGGTTGCACCTTATCACAATTCAGCAAAATTGTAATTTGTGGCAGCACGAAATTCGTCAGATGTCAGCAATCGACTTTGTATCCTCCCCAATGCCCTTCTTGCAACATTACGGATTGAGAGTAAAGATTGTTCATGCATGTGCTCAGTTATTTCCTATTCATTACATGCCACTTATGTATGTCTTGTTTGAACATGTGGCTCAAAGTAGTAGGAAAAGAACGTTGATACTTCTTCGACTAGATATGCATTACAAATTGATTCTTCTACCCTTGCCTTTTTTTTCACTTTGACTTTGAAATAATGCAAGAACCTGTTATTTGAAACAAGACAAAATTGATTATATGATTTTGAAGAGCATATTACTATAAGGTACTATAACATTAATAACTTGTTTAGTGAATGCCTACGTACCACAAACTCTGTATTGAGTTGGACCACAAACTCTGGTTTTATAAGGCAAGTGAACAGCTAGATGCCCAATCACATCAAAGAAACCAAGGAAAATATTTTTTCTAGTTTACATATGAGTATAAGAATTTCATTCTCCAATTTCTTTATATGAGCTACTAATAATTTGGGTGAGCACAAATCCCTATAAAAAGACTTAATTCTGTCAACATATTCTAAACATTTACTGGAAGAAATTCTCTTAAAGAAATTGCAAGTAACCGTTCCATAAACACATGACAATCAAGACTTTTTATGCCAGACATTTTCATCTCTTTCAAATCAACATATCTTGATAAATTTGAAGCATATCATTCTAGAAGTTGCAACTCCTTCACCCATTCAAGCAGTGCTTGCTTAGCCCCTGAAGCCAATGAATAACATATTTTTGACACGAACACCCTTCATTCGCCTACTCCACAAACTCTTAGTTCAGGCCTATGGCAATACGTCTTAACATCACGTCATGCCTTTAAATTATTTTTTATTTTTCCCTTCTTATCCATAATAGTTTGAAAAATATTATCAACCATGTTCTTTTCGTTATGCATGATTCTATGTTATAGTGTACCAATAGAGTGCGCCAATACGGCAAGTCACAGAATATGCTTATTTTCACCCAATTATGATTTATACCTCTACCATCGCTCCTCCCCATTTTACATCTTGAATCTATTATTCTTGGAAAATGACACACTCTTTCCCATACTAGGTCCCTTGTTCGACGGGCCACGACGGTGAGATTTTTTAGCCTCTGTACAATCTAAATGATTGTGTGTCCCTCCTAAATGGATGATCCAGTGGTAAAAAATGGCGATGACAATCGAATCAAGAAGTTTTACCCCCAAACTGTAGCTGAAATATTTTGGTACTCTCCATGCAATATGGACATGGAAATCTACCTACAATGCTTCACCAGCTTAGCATTCCATAAGCTGAAAAATCATTTATTGTCTATAGAAGCACAACTAGTAACTAAAAATTTTGTTTCTTCGATATGTTATATATAGGGATACCATCAGACCATAACTCACTCAGTTCATCTATCGATGGTTGTAAATATACATCAATTTTATGTTTAAGGTTTTTTGGGCCTAGAATAATGACAGTCAAGAATATTACCGAATCTTTCATGCACATCTACAGAGAGAGATTATATGGAGTAAGTATAACTAGCCAACATGAATACTATTTTCCAGACATCCCAAATAGAGCAAACCCCTAGGTGCACATTCCAAGCCTTACATTTTGGCACCTTATTTGAAAATTTAGGATGATATTTATCAAACTATTTCCAAGCCTTACTATCACGAGGATGACTCATGTATCCATCCTTCCCAATGCTCTATGCATGCCATCTCATGTGTGATGCAGTCCTTTTAGACACATACAACTGTTGCAATAGAGGTGTTATTGGAAAATAGTACATCTTCTTAATGGGCATCTCCTTCTCCTAGCTACTCTCCTTACTCATCCATTGCATGTACTGAGGATGACTGCAAAACTTACAATCTCTGTGGGTAATATCATCTTTCTAATAAAGCATACATCCATTCGTACATACACCTATTTTTTGAACAGGTAAACTAAGACCAAACACTAATTTCTTAAACTCATAAAAGTTATCAAGAACTTTATTCCCGGCTGGTACGACCTCCTTCATGACCTGCACTGCTTGTTTGAAACATCTCTCAGATATATTATTTTTGGACTTGATATTTAACAGCCGAGAAACAAGTGAAAGCTATGAGCAGCTCAAACACCCTTCCCATATTGGCATGTCAGAAGCTCGTAACGTGTTATAGAATTTTTGTGCTTCTACTTTTGGAAGTCCATCAACAGAATCTTCATATGGCCCAGTCTCCACAAACTCAGGCCCTGCAGCATCCAAAACCATTTCTCGAAATGGGTTGTTGGAGCAAGTTTCAGCATTGTATCCATTGAAACCATGGCGGGCTCTCTCGATGCTGTATGACATGATTCACCATAACATGTCCATCATTAATAGTTACCAACAAATTTGTATTTGTATAAATAAATTTCGACTTCAAGTGGGACCAAATACTTCTTATTCGTACATTTTGAGCATGGACATCTTATCTTGGACGACACAGCATTTGACGTTGCAAATGTAAAAAATTCTGTAACCCCCCGTTCAAATTCAATAGTAATGCCCTTGATGCCGGGAACATGCCTTCTGTACATCCAATTTTGATTGTCCATCTAAAATCAACACCAAAACTAATGCAACCCAATTAGACTAAGTCTCGATTTCGAAGGAGAATAGAAGGAGTGAAGATAGATGTAAAAAACTTGGTCATAGAAGCCATTGTTAAAAGAGCGTTGAAGAAGTGGAGTATGAGAGAAGAAATGGACGTTTTCCATGCCTATTTTAAAGTCATAGAAGTTATTGGTTGAATTCCTAGTTATATTCATGCTGTTTAGGTTTTGTTTGGGTTTTGTTTTTGTTGGGTTTAAACATACCTACGTTCAATAGAGTTTCCAATAAAATCAAGATTACCAATAAAAATTACCAATAAAAATCAAGATAAAATCAAGCCTGAGCTTAATCAACTTATCTGGAGTATCAAGATTACCAATAAAAATTTCGACAGAGTTTCCCCTATAAACTAGACATTTCTAGGCACTAATCCACCACAAAATCAACCAACATTCAACAAAAAAAAATAATAATAAATAACTGTCAGAAGAATTATTCAATAAAACTAACCTAAGGGTAATCACTTATTACCTATGGGGAATGATCACCCATTACCCACGAAGATTGATCACCCATCACTCACAGAGAATGATCACCCATTACCCATGGGGATCCATTCATGTAAGCTAAATATACAATATTTTAAGTTGAAACGTATAAACTCATATACCTTTTGACTTAATGAGTAAAGCTAATGACAAAGAACCTCGGTAAACAAACAGAGCTTGTAATATCAAGCACTACATTTTAGACAATAATAATGGTTAAAAATTTAGTAAAGTGTGTAAATATATGTAATATTATGTCTAAAAATATTAGTTCTTATTCTTGAAATCTACTCACGTCTATCCATGAAATTATAGAAATCAAGTTGAACTAGGCCACTTAGTTCAATTCAAAACAATAACATAAATTAATGCTCCGTCTCTTTAGTGGAAACTGGAGGCTCTAGGTGGCATGGTAAAAGGCAAAAAGGATAGGAAAGTGTGTAGAAGGTTTCCTCCAAAAAAAAAAAAAAAAATCCACAACAATCCAACTCCACACTATAAATGTAAACCCTAACACCAATCCTCCAATGCAACTACCATCCACACAACTATAACCAACCCAAATCACAACACAAACTCCATGCCATATGAAAAAAAACTCAAACAAAGCTAAAAATTCACAAGAAAACTAGACATTCAAAAACCATAGATTATTTAACAAAATGCAAAGAAATAGAAAACATACTCTGCTATATTTACCAAGCACTAGAATTCAAAGACAAGTAAATAGTTCAAATAAATAAAAGAAAAACTTTAATATAGTGTAATGGAGGAATATCTGACAAAGCTCAAGGAAATATCAATAGGCATTTTGCATCATAACCTACAAAAAACTATCAATAGCTACAACGCAAATCCTCAACTTCATTCGAAAACCAAGTAGGATCCAAAACAAATGCAAGTCCTCAAAACAATAATTCCATAGGCCCCTTATCCAACAAAACATTAATAGCCACAAAAAGCTACAAAAAATGAACTCTACAAATTCTAAAAAGTTCAAGGGCAAGATCACATAATGTAAGACAATTCCATAGAAACTACAATACCTTCCATATTTCACATTACATTCACAACACCATTTAAGCAAGTATTTAAATATTATACATTTCAACCTTAAGAGATAGTAGCTTCCACCAAATGAAGTCAATGTACCAAATAGAGCAATCTTGAAGTAAAGCAGCAATAGTCGCATCAAAATAATGCATAATAAGCAATCTTCAAGTAAGATCAATGCACCAAATTAAATACAAGTTAGCTAAGTAAAAGCTAAGTATTAATCAGAAAATGCAGAATCAAATTCTATTACTGTTCATGAATAAAGTTATTCATCGCATTACTGTTTATCACTTTTGGAATTACCAAATCCCATCATCATCAAACTTTGATCCAATTTACATTTAAAACAAAAAAGATACTTCTAAAAATGATGGTCACTTATATAGAAGTCATTTACCAAAGTAAGCCCTATAGGGAGAGTTTGTTGAAGAAATAGATTTGGCACACCATGTAGATTGCTTTCATGTTCTCTCTTTGTAACGGGTCAAAGCATGTATAGCAAAGTAGCAGCTCTTGTTTAGTTATCATGTCATTCGTTAAAATTAATTGGGAACCCTTACAACCTCCAATTTGTAGAAAGAAAGAAATGAAAAAACCTACCAAAAAAAAAAAAATCCAAAAAATCATAAAACAACAATCAAGGGCTAAAAGGAAAATAGAATATAAAGGACTAATTTCTTATGATCCAAACCATAAATTTCCTAATGTATTTTATCAAATAATGATAGCAGCTTAGAACATTTACATTTTTCAAACCTTACCATCTAAAATGCAGAGAATTTTAAACTGCAAAAAATAGAAAACATCAAGCAACTGACTCTGCTTATTTATATGTCCTCGGAAACTGTGTCACCATCCATATCAACAAAAGTCACAAGCTTATTATCTCATCAACTAGTCATGCAAAATAACATTTTTATAGAAGCACATTTCAGTTACTTTTTTTCTATGATTATAGGAAAAATCCTTATATCTCAAGACATTCTTCTACAACTATTGTACAATAAGCATTCACCAATGGGCTTGGGCATTTCTAACGTAGAAGGCTCTACGGCAAAAATTATCCATTGAAATCAACCCAATCGCATTACCAACTCATAGAATTAACTTACCAAACTTTGAAGGCAATGGTAGCCGCTAACTGCTCACTGTTTACTACACAATTGACACCGACGTCAACCATAACTTTTGACAAAATAGAGAGGAGGTGAGGCACTGGAGATGACAAATAAACTCAGGCAATAATACTATAAGCGAGAAGAAAAGAGAGATCTTCAGATTTGAAGTAAGATAAGGGGGGTGTATTGAGAGGTAAGGTGTCAAGAGGCCAAATGATGAAGATAATGTCCAGCCGAAAAGGACAAAGTGTCAGATTTTGTCTTTATTTTTGCTAGGGCGTTTTGCCATCGCTAATCTCTCACTATATGCAAGGGTTTAGCAATGGCAAAACTTCAAAAATAAAAATTCAAACTACCGTAGCTAAATTCCCTCGCCGATTTCGCGAATTTGGCTACGATGCATATTCATAGCTAAACTGTCTCTAATCTATTAATTTTTTTTTAAAAAAAATCTCATTCTATTCCTATTTTCACAAAAATATAATACACATACTATTGAAAATAATTCTTATTGCTTTTAAAAAATATTTTACGAATATATAAACATATTATGTACATATAAATAAATAAATATATATATTAGTGTGTGTCTATATATATATATATTACTATTAATATATACTAATATATACTAAGATATTAGTATATATGTACATACCAGTGTATATTAATATATATATATATATATATATATACACACACACACACAAAGCTATTAGTATATATTAGTGTATATGTGTGGATATATATATATATATATATATATATGTTAGTGTGTGTGTGTGTGTGTGTGTGTGTGTGTGTATAATATTGTAATATTAGTATTATTAGTATATATTGTAATATATATTAATATATTACTAACATATACTAATATATATATATATATATATCTTAGTATATATTAGTGTATATGAGTGTTAGTTTATATATATATATATATATATATATCCACTATTATAATAATCATATAGTCTACTAATATACATATAATATACTTAATTGTGTAAATTTGCAATGTATATGACATAAAAATCACATACTATAACTATACACATATCCACATATAAATGAAATTAAACTATGAAATTTTTTTTGCTTAAATAGTTTAGCGTCGGTTTTGAGAGGGCCAAGGGTGTCGTTGCTAATTAGCAATGGCATATTAACGGTTCAGCAATGATTAAGGGTATCATAGCTATACAGTCACTAATCAGTGACCTTACCCTAGTAGCCATAGCTATGATCTCGCTAATTAGTGAGGGTTTTGCTATGACCATTGCTAAACCTTCGACAGTTTGCAACACCAAGAAAATCATTTCTGAGGAATAATTTAAGGCTGTAGCTAAACCTTCGCTAATTAGTGATGGTTTAGCTATGGATTCTATATCATAATATTAAAAAAATTATTTTTTTAGGAAAAATTTTCTACCGTACCTAAATCCTCACTAATTACCTAGAGTCTAGCTATGACTGTTTACCTTAAAATTCCAACAAATTATTTTTGAGAAAAAATTTAAAGCCATTGCTACGCTCTCACTAATTAGCAAGAGCTTAGCGATGACCACTGCTTCGTAATATTCCAAAATAATTTTTAGGAGAAATATTTAGGGTCGTAGCTAAGCCCTCGCTAATTAGCTAGAATTTAGCCATGGCAATATTATCCTAAAATTTCTAAAAGGAATTGTATTCCAAAAATTTATCATCGTAGCTAAACCCTCTTTGATTAGCGACGGAAAAATGAACCTTCATTAAGTCGCCACTAGTTGCGTGAGGTTAGCTACTGTTGGTCATCGCTCAGTAAATTATGCCTCCCCTTGCTTGCCCTAGCAAAACACTCAGCTTGTCAGCCGTAAATGCCATCGCTATTACCGTGTTTTCTTGTAATATGTAGTATATCAAAGCATACGCTTCTACCATCGCCAGACCACCAACCCATATTCAAGACGTAAAGTATAAGTCCACGCTGTAGCAGTAGTAGTCTGGGTTTCTACCATATAATACTTTTAGAAATCACTAATACATGTCTAGTTCTACGTATTCAATATACGCTTATATTATGAAGTGAGAGGACAATTTACTAGCTAAAGGTAAGCCACTCCCCACCTTGAATTCATAACATAATAATCTTATCATGATGAGATTCACATTCTCATTATCGGGTTAAGAATAACAATTTATGTGTTAAGTAACCCATGATCCATACCTTATTGTAAAAGACCTCTATTCATATGGATCACTTACTTAAATACAGTAAATTGTTTCCAGCGAAATTTTGCATAAATTTAAATTCAAAAACATAAACAATTTATGAGAATAATTTTTTTATTAATTTAATCAAAATTACATAAAAAAATATAGCCTTAGTGGGCATACATTCCAACAATCTCCCACTTGCACTTTAAGAGTATATAAGTACATAGGTGCTCACCCCTATATCATCTAAATATCTTCTAACGATCCTCTCAGCCAAAGACTTAGTGAATGGATTAGCAAGATTGTTTTTGGAGGCTATCTGTTCTACCACGACTTTCCGTCTCTGGATAAATTCCTGGATCATATGGTACTTCCTCTATATATGCTTCCTTTTTTTATAGTTCCTTAGTTCTTTGGATTGCAAGACTGCACCTATATTGTCACAATACAACAAAATTAGCTTATCCATCTGTGGCACGACTCTAAGTTCTGTAAAGAACTTCTGGAGCCAGACTGCTTCCTTAGATGCCTCTGAAGTTGCCACATCCTCAGCTTCCATGGTTGAGTCAGTAATACAAGATTGTTTAATATTCCTCCATGAAATAGCTCATCTAGACAAGGTGAGGACATATCCACTAGAGGATTTTCTCTCATCCTTATCCGCCTAGAAGGATAAGTTTGTGTATCCTATAAGAACCAAGTTATCAACCCTGTAAACTAGCATATAATCTCTTATTCCTTTCAGGTATTTAAGAATATGCTTTACATCTTACCAATGAACCTCCCCGGGATTTGACTGATATCTGCTGACTAAGTATATAGGAAACCAAATATCTGGCCTAGTACACAATATGGCGTATATGAGACTTCCTACAGCTAAAGCATAGGGAGTCCTACTCATCCTATCTTTTTCTTCTTGAGACTTAGGACAGTCCTTTAAAGAAAGAAACAAACCATGTCTGCAAGGGATTAATTTTCCCTTACATGAGTCCATGCTAAGCTTTGCCAATATCTTGTCAATGTATGTAGCTTGGGATAAACCTAACATTCTCTACTTCTTATTTCTAAAAAGCTTAATCCCAAGAATATAACTGGCTTCTCCTAAGTTTTTTATACTAAATTAACTTGACAACCAAACCTTACTAGATAACAATGTCCCTACATCATTCCCAATAAGTAGAATGTCATCAACATAAAGTACAAGAAAAATCACATTAATGCCTTCCAGTTATCTGTACACACATGGTTCATCCTCATTTTGAGTGAAACCATAAGACCTTATGGTCATATCAAAATGAAATTTTCATGCTCTTGATGCCTGCTTAAATCCATAAATGTACTTCTTAAACTTACAAACTATATATTCTTGGTCTTTAGCAATAAAGCCCTCCAGTTAGAATGGCCATCTTAACATCTATTTGCCATATCTCGTAGTCATAATAATATGCGATGTCAAGAAGGATACGGATGGACTTAAGTATGGCTACCAGGGAAAAAGTTTCCTCATAGTCGATACCCTCTTTTTGACTATACCTTTTCACCACAAGTTTAGCTTTGAAGGTTTCTACCTTTCTATCAGCACCTCTTTTTCTCTTGTATACCTGGTTATACCTAATGGTTTTTATCCCTTCAGGTGAAGTTACAAGATCCCAAACCTGATTAAAGTACATAGACCCAATCTCTACTTTCATTACTTTATGCTAAAGGTCTACATCGGCATCAATAATAGCCTCCTCATATCTAGTCAAATCCTATTCCTAATGGTTGGAGACTAGATTTTTAACCTCTCTAGTCCATCTTTCTGGAACCCTAGATATTATCCCACTATGATGAGACCCCTTTGTACAAGTTCCTGAGGCTATGCCTTTTCTTGTTCTATAAGCGAGTCAGAAGATATTGATTAAGAAGATAACTTCTCCTCGAGTTCCAACGTAGTTGAACCTTTTATGGATATACTTTGATCAATTTTCAAGTATCTAGCATTGGTACTTACCAGTACTTTCTGCTTATTGGAATGACACAAGTAACCACCATTTGTTCCTTTTGGATACCCGACAAACTAGTATAATTTTGACATTGGTTCTAGCTTATCTCCTTTAATCAATATATAAGTTGGACAATCTATAGCCTGAGATGGTTCAAACTTGGCTTACGCCCAATCCACATCTCATAGGACATCTTAGGTACTGACTTGGAAGGCACCAAGTTCAGAATATATGCCGTTGTTTTCAAAGTATATCCTAAAAAAAAAAAAACTTGAAGAATAGCATGAGATATCATACTTCGGACCGTTTCCATCAATGTTCTGTTCCTTCTCTCAACTACTCCATTCTGCTTGGGTATGTTAGTTATCTCAGCATGTAATCAGATTACGTAGTAGAATAAAACTCAAGATAACCTCATAGGAACACTCATTTGTGAAGTACAAATCATAGAAAAAGAAGAAGATTACTTTTTGTTGTCGTCCTTACAGTTAAAAATTTTCTCCTGGATGTTGAAGGTGCGATCCAACAACCTCGTAATCTTGAACAAACAGAATACTCTTTTCTTAAATGTTTAACCCGAGCCACTGCAAACCAAGTTTAGCCTTACCTCCAATAGAAATCCACACAACGATTCAAAGATAAGAACTACCTAATTCTGGTGCTAGCAGAAACAATATGCGGCCAGGGTTTTGGGAAGAAGAAGAAGGACACGATTGTGTTATCTTTTTCTATGAAAGAGAAAAATTCCACATGAAAACCGCAATTCATGTTATCTGATATAACACCATGTGTTTTTCCATAATCCTAAATTATTTAGGATTTCATACTTATGATCAGAACCCATAAGTTCTTATAAGTATGTTTTGGCCTGTAAATTATAACTATTTATAATTTGACTACATAAACTTTTTCTTCTCGCAATTAACCCTGTTATGTTATCAAATAACATTTCAAGTCCTTAATCCTCTATTATGTGTGACCTATTAAGTTTCTTGGTCTATTAGTAGAGAAATATGAATTAATCCAAAATATCTTTAGGATTAATAATTCATGATAATTAGAATTAACTTATTGACTTTAACTAGGATTGATTTATTAATTCTCTAATTAATAAATCTATATTAAGCAGATTATGATTGGCACTGAGTAGTACATTATGACCACCCAAAAGTTCAAAAAGTTAAGTAGCTTGACTTGAACCTTTCAATAGCAAATGACAGTGCAATAAACTCATTTTACCATACAATAATTTATTCAGTTTGGAGTATGAAATTAGTGCCAACTCTTTCCAAAATATTAATTAATTCTGGTCCGAATATTTTAGTACTTGTTCTCAGAATCCATTACCATATGTATCTATTAGAATTATTTTTAATACACAATCGCATTGGCCAAGGACTTCTTGAGTAGTGATTCCTACAAGTGGCCGTGAGATATTTACCCCTACCATTGATGAGTGGTGAATCCTTTATAGATCATCTCAACTAATTTTGTTTACTTCAAGTTGTACCCAATATCCATCTCATAGGTGGTCTTGTTAGGACTCCAGAGATTGGAATCAAAGTACAATGCTTAGCAAACAAAATACCTTAAAGATCTTCAGTTTAAGGATACTTGCACTTTTGCTATGATGAGATTCTATCACACATACTAAATAGTTATCCATGTGATTTTATCATAGCTAGGTCATGCAATGTACTTGTTCTAGTAAAAAGTATCCACGTGTTAACCTTGAGTATCACAATCTTCATGGCTGTGAGAACCATCGCCTAATCAAATTAGAAAGTGAAACATGTGCTAGTGTTAATGTATTAATGATGTTCTATCTCATTAATACTATAACTAAGGATAATTTAAGTAAGAACATTATTCACTGTAGTAGAAACGTCACATCATGATCTCTATCATGATTTTCTTAACACAGTGTTGTACTTGAGACTTTATCTAACAGTTATTTTACACGAAAGCATAAATAAAACAAACTAAAAGATAAAGAATGTCTTGTTTTATTCAATAAATGTATAATATACAGAATACATATGATAGCCCCTAGGGCATAACACTAACAAACTCCTATTTGCACTAGAGCCAATAATTTATGTATCTAATATCGAATAACTCAATATATCTATCATGTTTCTTTTGAGATAGTGCCTTAGTCGATGAGTTTGCTATGTTCTCATCCATGGGAACTCTCTCTATCTTTTATATCTTTCCTATTAGCGATTTTATAAATCAAGTGATAGCATTCAAATTGAACACATAGCCTGATTGTGACTCGTAGTCATTCTATCATAATGGAGACCGATATTAGTATGCCCTTTTACTTATTGAGGAATAGAGATAACATTTCCTATTAGCAATGTGTCATTCACATAAAGTGATAGGAAAATAATTGCCCTCCCACTAACCTTCTTTATATACGCAAGATTCATCCATGTTTTGAATGAAACCAAACTCTTTGATTGTTTCTTAAAAAATGGATGTTCCAACTTTTAGAAGCTTGATTAAGTTCATATATAAACCTTTGCAGCTTGCACACTTTTGTGCTATCGTTGGATGTGAAACCTTTAGGTTGTGTCACATTAGGAAGCTATTTTCATATCCCTATTCATAATTCCTCAGTCAGATTTCCATTTAGGAAGCTATTTTCATATTCATTTCCCAGACCCCATAATCATAATAAGTGACAAGTGCCAGAAGTATTCTTAGGGATTTCAGCATAGCAATTGGCGAGAAGGTTTCGTCATAGTCAATACTAAGTTGTTGATAATAACCCTTAGCAACTAATCATGCTTTATAAGTAACTGTATTACCATCTATGTCAGTTTTCTCCTTGAAAAAATCTATTTGCACCCAATAGGTTTTATTCCCCTAGGTGGATCAACCAAAGCCCGTACTTGGTTGTTATACATGGAATCCATCTCTGACTTCATGGCTTCAAGCCTTTTTGTTAGATTCTGAACTGTTCAAAACTTCCTTGTAAGTAGTAGGCTTATCTTCATCTATGAGCAATACGTCATTGTAGTCACGAATGAGAAATTCATATCTCTCAGGTGACACACGACTTGACATACAGGGTTTTTGTGTAGTCGGAGGTTTATCTATTCTCTCAATAGATATAGGATCAGACCGTTGATTCTTGTTTATTTGTTCGTCTTGAACTTCCCTAAGTTTAATTTTGCTCCCACTGTTGTAACACCTCCACTCAAAGTAATAGCGGAAGCATATCAAAATCGGTTGTTGCCCCATCTAGTTACCCAGACAAGAAGTCTTTATAACGAAGATCCCACAGAGTACACAAGGTCTAGATCCATACCGTCAATATCATATATATATATATATATATATATATATATGTATATATATATATATAAGAGCATTTCATACATGTAGTCTCCATACTACATCAGAAGTATAGTACAAAATCAAAAGAGAAAGCGTCTAGACTTATGCTGATGTCACTGTGGTATCGTCCCTCTATTTGCAAGTCTGTTCAACTCTAAATCCTACAAAAGAGTAAGATAAAATACACATGTGAGTGAAAAATCACCCAGTGAGTCCCGTGTGTGCTAGTGCTTTATGAAAGAAATAGAGTACGTAAAATCTTTATGGAAAAGCATATCATTTTCCTACTAGAAACAATTCTTAAAACTTTCTAAAGAAGAGTTTATTCAGAACTCAATTATTTTTTAAAAAATGTGTATCAATTTCAAATTATTACCCCGATTTTCAAATCGCAAACACTTCTCCAACAAAAGATCGACCTGTATGCAAAGCTCGCAAGACTTCGCCTTCGGCACCACATATCATTGTACCTAGACCGTAGCCTACAGTACTCAACCATGCATCGCTAGAAAATAAGTACACCACAGCGTACTACTGAGAATAAATAATAGGTATACCACAGCATAACAAGTGTACCGCAGTAAACTAGAACAAATAATAGGTATACCACAGTTTACCATGTGTACCATAGTACCCTAAATCTTTTACTTGCCACCGTAAGCCAAGGGTCCCAATCCTGATGTCAATCACCATTGAGGTAGCAAGTAGTCAAACGTTACCGAGTGTTCCCGCTCAATATTTAGCGAATGTATCAAAAATAAGGTGTGCCCAGACGCAACAATTGCCAGGTGCCAAACGGCTAGCTAGGACGACTCTTCTTAAGGTCCTGTCATCGTGTTCAGAGTAAGACAATCCCTAGAACAAGGCTAGGTTACTAAGGTCGTCTAACTCTAATGTATGCTAGTACAAAGATCAAAGTCCTTGTTGAGTACTCAACGTTACCAATACCAATCTCTACTGACTGATCAGGCGTGAGGGTTATTTGTTCCTATAGGATTTTCAAAACAAACATTTTTTGGGCAAAATATCATTTTCTAGAAATTGATCCCACTGACTCGCAAGTCAGAAAATAAATTTCATAGGCTCCGCAGGGCCAATCAATTCATTCCAAAGGCATACTAGACCAATAAAGTAACTTTCGGGGATCAAAATATCATTTTTCAAAAGTCAATCTCATACCGAGAGATTATTTTCCAAAACCTTGTCGAAATAGGGTAAAAAGTTCTTTTCGCACATTAAAACAAGTTTCTAAGAGTATTTGGGTCATTTTGCCAGTACTTGATCACAAAATCATTTCTAAGGGTATTCTAGTCATTTTTCCTATAACTGATTCCAAAAGACTTTTCGAGGGTATTCGGGTCATTTTACCCATACCCAATTTGAAAAATATTTACAAAAGTTTCAATAAGGATATTTCAGCCATTTACCGAATGCATGATTCCAAAGGCTTCCATAAAACATTCCAATAAGGACATTTTGATCATTTTTCAAATATCTGATTTTCAAATGAACTTATTTCAACAAATCCATAATTCCAATCCTAAAAGAGTATTAAATTCAAAGTTTCCAATCATGTTTCCATAAAAATGTTCCAATAAGGGCATTCTAGTCAATTTGTGAGTACCCGATTCCAAAAATAATCATTTTTTTTTGAAAATTCTAAATATTTAATCCAAAAAGGACTAAATTCACAAAATTCATGCTTTAATCATCAGTTACGGTTTTCAAGCCAATTATGATGTTCATTCAAACCCAAAATGCTATAAAATAAGTCTTACTCAGATAAACCTTAAATATATTTAGGGATTTCCAAAACGGTGCAAAACGTAACATTTCATGGAAAAATAAAGCATACTAGCTTTCAAAAGATTTTTGAAGTCAACCTAGTGTCCTAATTAACTTTTCTCACTCACAGTCGTTCAACCACCGTTTCTACCGTTTTCAATGTGTCGTTGGCCGTTTACCAACAAACCTACATCAAACATCATTTTTAGGTTTAGTCATATTTGGTCAAAAAATAGCTGTCGGTTAGCTGACGTTTAGTCGACATGCCTGACGGTTAGCCGACGGTTAAGAAAAACGTTCAACTTCTGTTCACGTCGTTTTTTCGTCGTTTGTTCAATTTTTTCTTTTTGCTTTTTCCATATCCTTCCTCCATTCATGCACAAGGAATTAACACCATGTTTCTCATTCATTTCATCCCCAAAACCACATAAGTACTCTTCCGTAAGTTCATTCACTTTCCAAGCAAAATCCTGAAATTTCGCTACTTTGACACACAATTCTATTTCGAACATAACTTTCAATCGAAAACTCTGATTGGCTCTATGATATACCAAACTAACCGTAAGACTCTTAAATTTAATTCTATATAAGCCATTTCCTGATTACAGGTGTCTGTGACATAGTATGGAGGCAAAAACAGCCCCAGTAGTTTGTCTTTTTTCAACCATTTGTGTTATGTTTTACTATCCTTTAACCTTTAACACCTTGAGAATATTAAATTCATTCAATTTTCCCTTCAAATCATCTTTGATCCTTCAATTTTCAGATTCTAACAACTCATGAAAGTCATGATTATTACTCATGATTATTCAATACAACTTCACTTCTTTGAATCAAAAGCAAACATAATTAATCCTTCTAACCAATTAACAATCATTTTCATTCTACTTTGATCCTTATTTCATCAACCAAGATCAACCCTTCAAAGTATCATGAATATTCAATCATTCATCACCCCAAAAAAATATCCATAAGTCTTCTAGGCAACCGACATACATAGACACACAAAAAGTTCACAAATAAAGTTGATGAACCCTAGCTTTTAATCCAAAATCAAGACATAAAAATCATACTTTTATATTAAAATTGATATCAACATGCTCACCATTCACCCAAAAACAACTTTAATTCAAGTAAGGTAGGGTTTTACCCTTTATTTAGAGCTCTTTGGCATGATTTGCTCCAAGAATCTCTCAAGAACTCACACACTACACCAAGAACACACACTAGCTACCTTTTTCTTTCTTTTTGCTATTTTCTTTTGATTTCTTTTCTCTTGTTTCTATTTCTTCAAGGCTGTCAAAATTCTTGGCTGTACAACAACCTTCTTACCGTTGTTCTTCATCAAATTTTGGCCAAGATAATTTTAATTCAATTAAATATATGGTGGAATTCATGTAAGTGTGTTCTAATCACAATTTAACACACCATTTTTCTTGATTTTTCTCCCTTAATTTTTCTCTTTTTTTCACCCTTGTGGCTGCCAATTTTTGGGCCAATTTTCAGCCATTTCACTGCCATTTCCACGTCAAAATATTGGTCAATTAAAGTTCACGAGACCTTAATTAAATGGCCCAGAAATGATGCGTTCCAATCATAAAAATATCGGGGCCCACCAGATTATTTCTAACTCATACCCCAAAATCCACTACGATTTTTCTCACCCCAATTGTAACATAGCTCAAAAGTATACATCAATATGGATATAGTGCACATAGCAAGAACATAACATATATTCATTCTTGTCAAAACACATAGTCAGTACAAAATTTTGTGTGTTGAGCACACAGTCATATCTAATATACACTGGCCGAACTGTACATATCCTACTATATATATCTACATCTCACCTTCCTACTCATCATCACCGCTATCTAAAATGGGAGGTCCTGAATTAGTAGAAACTGTGTAGGACTCGGCTACATCAAATCCCTCATCTTCATGCACATCAGGGTGCAACTAAGCTAATATTTTCGGGTCTATCTCCAACTCCTCCTCGATCTCCTCGACCACAGGTATCTCCATCTCAGGTGCCTCCTGATCCTGCCTCAGCAACCTCTAAACCCGCCATTTCCTCCTGTAATACTCTTGGTACATCCCTGCCAATTACCTCTTCATCATCCTCAGACAACACTACACTGTCGGGGATACTGTTATCCTTATCATCATCTTGATGGTGCGGCTCAATATCGTCATCAATCTCGTCAGAATCGCCACCTTATTCCTCATGTGGCAACGATGTCCTTTCAGGAGTAGGTGTCCTCTCCAGACTAAGGTCTCGTGTAAATAGAGAGTAACAACAAGCACTGCAGGGTCAAACGTGCTTCCAATGAGACAGGGTGCGTGAAGGCAGACAGGGCCAGATCCAACAGAGTGAAACATCCTGGCACACCTACTCGGTAAACCGCCCTAATCTTTCCAGGCCTCTTCACACATGAACTCTCACTCGTCTCTTTCTTTCCATCATTGCTACACTAATCTATTGGGTGCTTGCCCTTATCACTTCTATCCACCATACCTACACAATAAAAGAGTTCTATTAATTTCTATGAAGATACTATAGTTCTATAATACTATGCTCTTATTCCAATTGAAACACTCGCACACAAAGCAACAACAGAAATATATCAAAATCGGGTGTTGCCCTGTCCAGTTACCCAGACAAGAGGTCTTTATAACGAATAACCAACAGAGTATACAAGGTCTAGATCCATACTATCAATATATATATATATATATATATATATATATATATCGAGCATTTCATACATGCAATCTCCATACTACATCAGAAGTATAGTACGTAATCAAAAGAGAAAGCGTCTAGACCTATGCTCATGTCACTGTGCTATTGTCCCTCTATCTACAAGTCTGTTCGATTTCAGATCCTACAAAAGAGTAAGATAAAAGACTCGTGTAAGCGAAAAATCACCTAGTAAGTCCCACGTATACTAGGAAAAGACCTGGAAAGAAACAGAGTACATATAATCTATATGGAAAAGCATATCATTTTACTACTGAAAACAATTCCCAAAATTCTCTAAAAAAGAGTTTATTCATAACGCAATCATTTTTGAAAAACTGTGTTTTAATTTCAAATCATTGCCTTGATTTCCAAATCACAGGTATTTTTCTAATAGAAGGTCGACCTGTATGCAAAGCTTGCAGGACTTCGCCTTCAGCTCCACGTATTATTATACCTAGACTGCAGCCTATAGCACTCAACCGTGCATCGCCAAAAAATAAGTACACCGCAGTGTACTGCTGAGAAAAAATAAAAGATATACCATAACATACCAAGTGTACCGCAACACACTAGAATAAATAATAGGTATACCGCAGCACACTAAATCTTTTACTTGCCACCATAAGCCAAGAGTCTCAATCCTGACGTTAATCACCATCGAGGCAGCAAGGAGTCAAACGCTACCGAGTGTCCCCGCCCGGCATTCAACGAATGTCTCAAAAATAAGGTGCGCCCGGAGACAAGGCAATTACTAGGTGCTAAAAGGCTAGCTAGGATGACTCTTCTCAATGTCCTATCACCACATTCGAAGTAAGATAATCCCTAGAACAAAGATCAAAGGCCAGGTTACTAGGATCGTCTAACTCCAATGTAGGCTAGTATAAAGATCAAAGTTCTTACTGAGTACTTAATATTACTAATACTAATCCCTATTGACTGATTAGCCCAGAAGATTATTTGTCCCTGTAGGATTTTCAAAATAAACATTTTTGGGGCAAAATATCATTTTCCAGAAATTGATCCTACAGACTTGCAAGTTAGATAATAAATCCCATAGGCTCCGCAGGGCCAATCAATTCATTCCATAGGCACACCAAGCCAATAAACAAATTTTTGAGATCAAAATGTCATTTTTCAAAAGTCAATCTCATGCCGAGAGATTATTTTCCAAAATTGTGTCGAAATAGGGTAAAGAGCTCTTTTCGCACATTAAAACAAGTTTCCAAGAGTATTCAGATCATTTTACATGTACTCGACCACAAAAGTCATTTCTAAGGGTATTCAGGTCATTTTTTCCATACCCAATTCCAAAAGACTTTTCGAGGGTATTCGGGCCATTTTACCCTTACCCGATTTGAAAAGTGTTCACAAAAGTTCCAAAAAGGATATTTTGGTCATGTACCGAACACCCGATTCTAACGGTTTTCATAAAATATTCCAATAAGGACATTTGGATCGTTTTCTAAATACCCAATTTCCAAAGGAACGTATTTCAAGAAATCTAAAATTCCGATCATAAAAGTGGATTAAATTCAAAGTATTCAATCATCTTTCCATAAAATGTTCTAATAAGGGTATTCTAGTCAATTTGTGAATCCCCGATTCCAAAAGTAACTATTTTTAAAAAATTCAAAGTATTTAATCCAAAAAGGACTAAATTCACAAAATTCATGCTTTAACCATCTATTAAGGTTTTCAGGCCAATTATAACGTTCATTTGAGCCCAAAATGGCATAAAATAAGTCTTGCACAGATAAATTTTAAATATATTCAGGGATTTCAAAAAACAGTATAAAACATAACATTTCATGGAAAAATAAAGCATACTAGATTTCAAAAGGTTTTAGAAGTCAAAGGGACTCACCTCATGTCCTAATTAACTTTTCTCGTTCACGGCCGTTCGACCACTGTTTCCACCATTTTCAATATATCGTTGGCTATTTATTGACAAACCCACATCAAAAATTATTTTTAGGTTTAGTCGTGTTTGGTCGAAAAATAGTCGACGGTTAGCCGACGTTTAACCGACGTGCCCGATGATTAGCCGATGTCCAATTGACGTTTAGCTGAAGGGACCGACAGTTAAGAAAAACATTCAACTTCCGTTCACGTCGTTTTTTCGTCATTTGTTCAATTCTTTCATTTTCCTTTTTTCATATCCTTCCTCCCTTCATGCACAAGGAATTAACTCCATGCTTCTCATTCATTTCATCCCAAAATCACATAATTACTTCTTCGTAAGTTCATTCACTTTCCAAGCAAAATCCTGAAATTTCGCTGCTTTGACACACAATTTTGTTTTGCACATACCATTCAATCCACAACTCTAATTTGGCTATCTGATATACTAAAATGACCGTAAGACTCTTAAATTTAATTTTGTATAAGCCCTTTCCTAAGTTCCAGTGTTCATGACACTGTACAGAGGCAAAAACAATCCCAGTAGTTTGTCCTTCTTCAACCATTCATGTTATGCTTTACTATCCTTTAACCTTTAACACCTTGAGAATATTAAATTCATTCAATTTTCCTTTCAAATCATCTTTGATACTTTAATTTTCTGATTCAAATAACTTATGAAAGTCATGTTTATTCAATACAACTTCACTTCTTTCCATCAAAAACTAACATAATTCATCCTTCTGACCAATTAACAATCATTTTCATTCCACTTTGATCCTTATTTCATCAACCAAGATCAACCCTTCAAACTACCATGAATATTCAATCCTTTGTCACCCAAAACATTATCCATAAGTCTTCTAGGCAGCCAACATACATAGACACACAAAAAGTTCACAAACAAAGTTTATGAACTCTCGCTTTTGATCCAAAATCAAGACATAAAAATCATATTTTCATGTTAACATTAATATCAACATGATCACCATTCACCCAACAACAATTTTAATTCAAGAAAGGTAGGGTTTTACCTTGTATTTTGAGCTCTTTGGTGTGATTTGCTCCAAGAATCTCTCAAGAACTCACACACAACACCAAGAACACACACTAGCTACCTTTTTCTTTCTTTTTGCTATTTTCTTTTGATTTCTTTTCTCTTGTTTCTCTTTCTTCAAGGCTTCCAAAATTCTTGACTGTATAATAGCCATCTCATCACCATTCTCAATCAAATTTTGGCCAAGAAAATTTTAACTCAATTAAGTATATGGTGGAATTCATGTAGGTGTGTTCCAATCACAATTTAACACACCAATTTCCTTGATTTTTCTCCCTTAATTTTTCTCTTCTTTTCACCCCTATGGCTGCCGATTTTCTGGAAAATTTTCATCCATTCCACTGCCATTTCCATGTCAAAATATTGGTCAATTAAATTGCACAAGACCTTAATTAAATGGCCCACAAATGATGTTTTCCAATCATAAAAATACATATCATTCTTCTATTTATTTCGTAATTCTTTAATTCCATGCATCTTGCATGAAGTCTTCACTCAACCTCTCATAAATTTACACATGTTCATGGCTACCAATCACAAAATGCCACATGTCCAAATTTTCAATCGCACATTTAATTTTTCTCAGAAATAACCAAATTTGAGTCCGAAATGAAAAAATTTTTACTTTACCATTCAACTCTAAAAATTCCACCAAATCTATTGGTAATACTTAAATTCTTCAATCTCTTCTCAGCTTGGTCAAATTCAGGGTCAAAGTGGCGAGCGTGGTCAAAATGACGAAAAAGCTCCCGATAAATCGAATAACATAATTCACACCAAAACATGCATTTCATCGCACTGATCAATTTTCATTCTCAGCATACCCTCAAATTCTTATTTTATTAACAATACTAGCCTTCTAAAGATTTATGGTACAGGTAGAACAAATCCAATAATTACATCCAGGTCTCAACAAAATGTTATTATACCAAAATATTCACTTTGTTATACTGATCATCTTTTGTTCTGGCCATTAATACAAATCCTCATCTTTTTACAAGTAGTAGCCAATCAAGGTTAAAATACAGGGTATTACAACTATCCCCTTTGAGCATGTGCCCATTATCTAAGAAGATTGCATGCTTCGAAACTAACACTTTGTTTTCGGAATGGAGGCAGATGTAATACCCAAAGGATTCTTTCAGATATAGACAAGCACTTATCACTTTACGATCAAGTTTGTTTGACTGTGGCCTTTTAACAAAGGCAAAGCAACCCATACTCTCAAATGAGATAACTTTGGTTTCTTACAAAAAAAAAACATCTTAAATAGGGTATTGTCAATCGTTTTTTTATGGAACTCTTTTTAGAATATAAATAGAAGTCTCTAATGCATACTCCCAAAACGAATTTGGTACGTCTGCAAAAGCCATCATGGTCCATGCTATGTCTAGAAGGTTTCAATTCCTTCTCTCAAATACACAATTATATTAAGGTGTGTGTGGTGGAGTCCATTGAGATAACATCCCATTATCTCTAAGATAACCTTGGAACTCTTGGCTTAAATATTCTCCTCCTTGATCAGATCTCAAAGTCTTGACACTTTTCTCAAGTTATTTCTATACTTCATTCTTAAAGCCTTTGAACTTTTCAAAGACCTTAGATTTGTATTTCATTAAATATAAATACCCATATCGTGAATAATCATTGATGAAAATTATGAAATGGTGATAACCTCCTCGTGATTATATAGACATTGAGAGACATACATTAGAATGCATAAGTTCTAATAACTCTTTGGCCCTTTTTCCTTTTCTAGGAAAAAATAGTTTTAGCCATTTTACCAAGTAAATAAGATTTGCATGTGTCATATGATTCATAATCAAATGACCCTAAATCACCAAGTTTGTGCAGCTTAGAAACGTGATTCTCATTTACATAGCCTAAACGACAATACCACAAATAAGATGAGATTAAGTTATCCATCCTTGATTTCTTATTATTTATATTAAGAATTGATTATCCATGTCTAGAACATATAAACTATTAACTAAAGTTGCAAAACCTTAATGAATATCATTCAATGAAAAGGAATAACATTTATTCTTAAAAATTAAATGAAATCTATACAAGTCTAAACACGTAACTGAGACAATGCTTTTCAATAAAACTGGTACATAATAAAATTTTTGTAGTTCTAAAACTAATCCAGAAGACAGGTGTAGCTCGTAAGTCTTCACAGCAGGTGCAACAACCTTTGCTCCATTTACAATATGTAGGTCAACATCGCCCTTCTCAAGCCTTTTACTATCTTTTAGTCCCTAAAAGCTATTGCATAAATGAGATCCATATCTGGTATCCAATACCCATATCTTATTTTTAAAGGTAGTATTTATCTCAATCATAAACATAGTAGGAGTAGAAGTATGATAGGGGCTAAATTAGTCATATTTTTCCTAGTTATTAGAAAATAAATTTATTTTTAAATTTTAGATAGCCGTCGCAACTCGCTTGCAAATTTGCAATGGATTTGCAAGGGCTTATTTTTTTAATTTTTAAAAAATAAATTTATTTTTAAATTTTCAATGGCCTCCCAATTTTGCGTCGAATTTGTGAGGGTTTATTTTTTTTAGTTTAAACTAAATAATTTATTTTTAAATTTCGTAAGGCCATTGCAAATCCCTTTCTAATTGCAATGGATTTGGATGGCATTTTAATTTTTTTTTGCGTTAATTAAATATGAAAAAAGGCCGTCGCAAATTAGTGACGGATTGGCAACAACTCTCAATTTAATTAGTGCTAATGAATAATTAAAATCAAAATCATCACAAACCCCTCTCTAATTTGAGACGGCTAGATATCCGTTACTAATCCGTCACAAGCATCAACGGATTAGCGACAGAAATTTAAAAAAAATAAATTTATTTTCAAAATTTTTGTTTCCGTTGTTGTTCCATCTCAAATTAGCGACGGCCATACGTTGCTAATTTGATTTTTTTCTTGTAGTGAGTGCTAGAGATTATTCCCAGATATTTTGATGACCAGTGGTTACAATTTGGAGAAACGATACAATATCAGTTTACCAGATACATCACTGACAATTAGCTTAAAAATTTTCCACTGCTTATTCAATATTGTAAATTCTTTTGCAAGCGCAAGTTTTTTTACATCATTACTTGGAACTTCTATTTTCATAAATTACATGAGATCAAATACTTTTATCACAAGAATCACATTAAAGGATGGACTCAAATTCAGAAGATGCATTCTTTAATCTAAAAGGCATAACATTTCAATCATATTGTCCAAAAGGTATACTAAAAGCAATTTTATATCTATATTTTTCTTCTATTTGTATTTGCCAAAATCCTAACTTTATATCAAATTTACTATAAATAGTAACTTTGTAAGTCTTTTTTAATAAATTTCATTTATTAGGTATAAGGTATTTAATCCACTTTAAAACTTTATTAAAAGGTGTATAATTTATTACTAATCTAGTAGTTAGAGCTATTTATACGTTGGCAAACCCATAACCATTTGGATTAGCCTATGGAACCAAGTGAAGGCAAGTTATAGGGCTAGATCCGAAGGTGCTCTAGAAGCACAATGGATATGAAAAAAGAAATAGCTCTTCTAGAGAAAATTATGTTTAGTTTATTTAGTGAATTGGAGTGTTTGTACTTTAGAAGTAAATTCTAGGACTTCAACTTTATTCATTAATTGGGTCTTCAACAGATTTTTCGTAAACACATTATTGTTAGGATGAAAACATGTTTTTTTAATTTGGAATATTTCTAAGACTAGATCTATTATTAAGGTGTAGCACCGGATCATGAACCCTCCTCCGGTTTCTTCTAATCGGCCTTTTCTTAGGTTAGCATAAAATTCCCAAACGAGTGAGGTAAATAGTTTCTCATCAATAGATAACAGAGCTTCCTAACTAAGAGACTTAAACATATTTAACACATTTGAAAAATTCAAAAAAGATACTGTATTTTCACGATAGCCAACAATCACCGTTCGATTTCTCGAAACCCATTCATTAAAATCAGATTCACTTTTAGAATCTAAAAAGAGAGGTACTTAGGTCTCGGAACTTTTCTATTCCAGAGATGATTTAGAAAAGTCGCTCTAAGAAGCCAAGAGTTTTGGAGCGACTTCTTTTCCCTTTTCAGTTATTGTCGATTTCCTCTTCATTATCGGAATGATTTTTCTGACTTTCTTTGACTTGGGCTTAGTTGATTTTGGTGATTTTGCCATTGTAATCAGAGGATAAAGGTTTGGACTTTTGGTTGTTCAGAAAGAAGCTTAGAAAATTTTGAGGGAAGAAAGATGAAGTATGGTTGGTTTCAGAATTCAGGAGAGATGAGAGAGAGAAAACCTTTTGTGACTTCCAAGGAGGTTGTGACAATAAGTACACTTAAGTACATTGGAAAAAGACTTTTCATCAGAGATTTCAAAAGCCGTCTTGAGAAAATCACTACTAGTTTGAAATTCAAAAAGAATAATCTGGAAGTAATTATTCTTAAAGGATATACGAAGCATCATAGGTGATTCTATTTTGGATTCAGGCTTGATCCGAAATGTTCATCCAAAAAGGAACTCCTTCAAGAGAGAGTTTTGGAAGTGAGTTTTGAATTTATTCTCCGAAATGCTGCATCCAAAATCATTGTCCAAAAGTTGTGTCTTTAGTGGTTCTGAAAATAAAAACAACAATTCTTTGGCAAATATGTCAGCCAAATGATCTTTGTAAATCCTAAACCTTTTCTCATATTATTGAACCTTTCTTTGGCTGGAGGTCTTGTAAAAATATCTGCAAGTTGTTCATTAGTTGAAATATATTCAACACATATATCTCCTTTGAATACATGATCCCTAATAAAATGGTGTTTAACCTTAATATGCTTGGTCCTAGAATGTTGAATAGGATTCTTTGTTAGAATAATTGCACTTGTATTATCACACAGTATAGGTACGCAATCAAAGTTGAGACCAAAATCAAGCAGTGTATTTTTCATCTATAGAATTTGTGCACAGCAACTCTCTACTGCAATACATTTAGCCTTGGTTGTGGATAAGGATACAGAACCCTGCTTCCAATCATACCTCTGTATTTTAATTCGTCTACCTTTTTACCCTTTTCATCCTTGTCAAGCTTTAGAGAAGTGCTCATAGATGTATTGATTTCTTTAGCTTCCTTTATACCAAACCTTTTGAACAGTTCCTTAACATACTTAACTTGCTTTAGGAAAATTCTATCCTTGGTTTGTTTGATTTGCAGCCCGAGAAAGAAATTGAGTACTCAAATCATGCTCATCTCGAATTTTTGCTGCATAGTCTTAGCAAACATCTTGCACAAGGAGTCATTAGTAGCACCGAAAATGATATTATCAACATAAATTTGAACGGTAAGAAGATTATCAGAATTTTCTGACTTAATAAACAGTGTAGTATCGATCAAGCCTCTTGAGAAACCTTTTGAGAGCAAGAATCCACTAAGCCTTTAATACCAAGCTTGTAGGACTTGTTTTAAACCATAAAGACCCTTTGAGAGTTTGAAAATGTGATTTAGAAAATGCTCATGAATAAAGACCGGAGGTTGTTCTACATATACCTCTTCTTCAATAAAACCATTTAAAAAAGCACTTTTAACATCTATTTGATAAAGTATGAAATTTTTGAAAGATGCAAAAACAAGAAGCATTCTTATGGACTCTAATCTAGCAATGGGAGCAAATATTTCATCATAATCAATGCTCTCTTCTTGATTAAATCCTTGGGCAACAAGTCTAGCTTTATTTCTAATTACCACTCCATTTTTATCAAGTTTGTTTGTGAAAACCCATTTGGTACCAATAACTAGATGATCAAGTAGTCTAGGGATGAGTTTCCAAACTTGATTTCTCTCAAATTATTTTAGCTTTTTTTGCATAGCTGTTATCCAAAAATCATCATGCAAGGCCACATCAATACAGTTAGGTTCTATACTAGAGAGCAGAGCAAAATTATCTATAAAATACCGTCTAGTTTTAACTCCACAGCTAGGATCACCAGTGATTTGTTCTTTTGGATGACCGATTTTATACTTCCAATCTCTTGGTAGTCCTTAATCCATAAGCTCTTCAGTTTCTTACTTGCTTTGTTCAGCTTACTGCTCTTCAAATTCCTCTTCTTTGGCATGAATTACCAGCGGTGCTACTTTATGCTATTCTTTCCCTCTTTCTTTTAAACTTCCTACATCATTATTATCTTTTGTTGATATATAAATGTTAGATTCATCAAAGACAACATGTACGGATTCTTCCACACATAGAGTTCTCTTATTGTACACTCTATATAACTTTTTATTGGAAGAGAATCCAAGGAATATAGCCTCATCGGATTTGCTATCAAAATTCCAAGATTGTCTAGTGTATTAAGAACAAAATATTTGCACCCAAATACTTTAAAGTAGGAAATTGATGGAGTTTTGTCAAACATAAGCTCAAATGGTGTTTTTCTTAGAAAATATCTCAACATCACTCGGTTTACAATATAACACGCTGTATTCACAACTTCAGCCCAAAAATATTTTGGAATAGAGTTTTCACAAATTATGGATCTAGCCATTTCTTGCAAGGTTCGATTTTTTCTCTCAACAACACCATTCCGTTGAGGGGTTTTAGTAGCTAAAAAGTTGTGAAAAGCTCCATTTTCATAACAAAAGTGTGTAAACTCACTGTTGCAAAATTCTCTACTATTGTCACTCCTAATAGAATCGGTTTGCATCTAATAGAGTTTTGGGTGCGCTTGAATAATTTTGAGAGTTCTGAAAATGCTTCATTTTTTTGTCCAAGAAATAAAGTCCAAGTAAATCTTGAAAAATCATCTACTAAAACATAACCATACCTTTTTACCACCAAGGCTAGTGGACCTTATTGGTGCAAACAAATCCATATGTATTAATTCAAGAGGTTTTAAGGTAGAAATCATTTCTTGGGTTTGAAAGAGGTTTTGATTTGTTTTCCAAATTGGCATGTATCACATATTTTTCTTTTATCAAACTTTATTTTGGGCAGTCCCTTAACAACCTCTTTTGAGGATAATTGGTTTAGCAAATAAAATGATACATAGCCTAGTCTTCTATGCCAAAGATAGCCATCATTGTCATGCACAGAAGACATCTAGTATCATGAGCTATAAGATCATCAAGATAGAATATATAAACGTTCCCAACATGGTTAGCAATAAAGATTGTTTCATTATTTGAGTTGTCCATAATAGAGTAAGAATCTATCTCAAAAATGACTTTGCAACCATTGTCACATAATTAACTAATGATAAGCAGGTTGTATTTCAGCTCATCAATTAATAACACTTGTTTGATAAGGGTTGAGGATCCCTTACCGATATTACCTATGCCAAGAATTTTTCCTTTCTTTTTGTCTCCAAAGGTAATGAATCCATCATTTATTACTTGCACGTCTTTTAATAGAGCTACATTTTTGTCATGTGTCTTGAACATCCACTATTTAAGAACCACTTTGTGAAGCTCATTTTCTCTAATGAATGTACCTATACATGAGAAATGAGAGTGATTTTTGGTACTCATATTTTCTTGGGTCCATGGGGGTTAGTAATAGTTTCTCTAATTTTCCAAACTGTTTTTGCATCGGATTCCACTTTCTTCTTAACATGACACTTAGATGCTTTGTATCTAGATTTTTCACAATATGTGAAATGTAACACCCCATTACCTATGCCCCCATTAGGGCTAGGGATGTCGCCCCATCCACAGGACAAGAGGTCTTTATAATTAGGACCCACAAAATAAATAAAAGAAATAATTCAAATTTAAACTTATTACAACCCAAGCAATACATGAATAAGTTCAAAAATAAATGTCTGCTATTGTCTCTCAAAAGAAATACATAAGAACATAACAATGAGTCTTCAAAACATGGGCAATTCTCTAGCTAATAACTTTCACAGTAGGACCGACCTGAAAACATGGTATAAAAGGTGATGAGATATAAATCTCAATAAGCCTGTGTGTGCTTTGAGTGTTTCAGGTAAAATAGTTCATGTATGTAAATTGTAAAAGTTTCATAAAAGAAATTGATGGCAAGCCTCAAATAAATTTCACAAATGAAGAGTGGTGTTTTACTTTCCAAACATAAATACAACCACTCAAAAGAGATAGCCATGACACCACACTTTGTGCACCATGACAATATAACGATTAGAATACCACACTTTGTGCATACTGACACCAGGTAGGTGTACGGCCTACCGGGTGAGATACTCCTCTATCTCTACACCCAACTTACCGGTTGTCCACTCCGAAAATATATAGTCTACTTGACTGAACTTGCTAGCTTAGATCGGTATGACTTACAGGACTGGCATTCTATCCGGGAAGGACTCACCCCTTAGAGGTGGCCACCTATTGAGAGACTTACCCTAACCCTTCAAAGACTAGTCCTAACAGTCTACCCTTATTGAGTACTCAACGTTGTTTGTCCCACTTGGGAGGAAAAAGATCATACAATAATTCACTTGGAAGTAGTAATTATGGTTTCCAAAATTCTTGCCAAAGTTATGTTTTTTTAGGAAAAATTTAGCATTTTAGGTAAAATTGTTTGTTTAACTTTAAATGGTATGCTTGACTGAAAGGAAAAGGAAAATTGTCCATAACTGTCTTTACAGTACAAATACTCGTATACATGGAGTTTGACTTGCCATAATAACTTTGGTCTTCAAATGGTTTCATACAGGAACTTACCTGATCTTTTACTCTTCTTGAGTTCAAAAGTCTTCCAAGGTCAACCTAACTCCGCCTGGGGTAAACACAAGGTATAAGATAATATCCAGACCATATTTATCTTAAATAAATAATACCTAGTTCAACTAGCCACATCAACAACTAACTATGACCACAATGTCTTAAGCTTTAATACTAGTTGATAAAGTATTTTATAAAATAAAACTAGCTTGATAAGTTAAAATAGTTATAAAATAAATAATAATAAGTTATAGTTTCAAATAATAAATAATGAGTAATATTGCTAATAAATAAAACTAGTGTTAAAGAATGAATAATAATAAATCCTAAATAATATTGGTAATTAGTAATATTTAAATAGTATTATTATAAATAATAAATTATACTTAATTTTTAATTAATAATTAATAAATAATAAATAACCAATAAAATTAATAAAAAATGAATTATACTTAATTTTTAATTAATAAATAATAAATAAATTTTAATATAAATAATTTTTATAGATATAGATAAAAGTTTTAGTAAAGCTAACTAATATTATTAATATGGTCTACAAGGTCATTTGATATTAATTAATTATAAAATTTTATTATTTATTTTTAATAAAAAGATTTTATTCACTTAACTAATAAAATAATAATATTTTAAATAATATTCTTTTCCAAACCTACCTAATGTTTTTTAAATTTTATAGATTAAATTGAATAATAGTACTAATTAAATTAATAGTAATAATGTTAGTAAAAATAATTCTAGAATTAATTAAAAAAAAATAGTTCTTACAATAATTTTCTATTGTTAGAGAAGATCTATGAACATATTCTTACATAATAAACAATATGTTAATTTATCCATGAACATAGACTTGAATCAACATATGCTACAACATGGATGATCTTCTACTAGGCATAACATTATCTATGGCTTTTATTGAGAAATAATATCATAAAAGCCTAATCAACAATAGTGACATAATATCTAACATGCATCAAAACATCCATAAATCCCTTTAATCATGATGAACATATAGTGATTCTAAAGCAAAATTTATAAGGCATAATCATTCATTCCAATTCTCATGTCCTAACTCCATCCCCTTCACTCACATACATATCCTCAACCCCCACCTTATTCAATCAACCTATCAACATCTAGGAGTCTCGATTCTAAGAATTAAAAAGGGAGATTAAGAAAAAATACTTGATTGATGCTCATTTGATGAATGATTCTCCATGGTTAATGAAGATCCTCGGGTGCTTAATGGCCTTTAGTGGTCTGAAAGTAGCCCATGGTTGATATAACCATTTCGGCCAAGAGAGAAAGAGTGTGTGAGAGAGGAACGAATGAGAATAGAGAAGGATAATAGAAATTGAATAGAAGAAGAAGAATAAGGAGATTGTTCTTATTTTACCTTTTGGTGTTCTTCGAATCTTCAATAAAAAAGGTTGGTTTGATCTGTTTAGAAATTCAACTTTGTGTGTTTTGGTGTTATAAAGTGTACAAATGAAGAATATAGGTTGAATATGGATTATCTAGAGAGTTTGGGAGTGATTGGAGGTGTTTAGGATTGGTTTAGGCTTGAAGATGTGAAGTGTGTGGTCTTGGTATTTTTTGAGAGAGTTTGAGAGAAAATGAATTTCGAATGTAGCTGGAATTATGATGGCCGAAGGGCTTAGTGTAGAAGGGGTTTTCGGTTATCAAGAATGAGAGAGAAGGTTTCAATTTTTTTTTTTCTTTAAAATTCAAATGGAGAAAAAGGTGGAGTTGTTTGAGGTATAGGATTGGTTAATTAATGGAGTTTGCTCTTGGAATGTTTCTTGTTCTTCAATGGTGTATGGTTGAATTAGCTAGGTTTCAACCAAAGAATGGAGAATTGTTCAGACTTAAGGCTGGCCGAAAATGATCATGAAATGGCAGAGGATTTTTTTGTTTTATCAATTAGCTAAAGGAGTGTTTTAATGGAACAAAATCTAGAATTTAATTTGAAGTTTGAACAAGTTTTGGATAGAGTGATAATATGAGCTTTTTGAGGTATGATAATAGAGTCCTAATATTCAAGGTTGGTGGGGAACCCAAGATGTTCAATTCATGGCCGTACAAGGTCTGAATTTCAATGAGTTTTGCTGAACAATTCAGCCTTAGCCTTGAAGAGAGAAGCTGGAAAAATTTCTGGAATTGAAGCTTCAAGAACACTTGGAATTGAAATGGTTTTAGTGCAGAATTTTTGGTCCTCTTTGGCACAATTTTGCAACTGGATTTTAAGGGTGTTTGAAGGTCTTTTAATGGTATTTTTCCAGTCTTTAACTTGAAGAAAAATAGAGGAAGTTCCATCTGTTCATGTGTTCTAACGGGTGGCTTCAAATTCATGTTTAATGTTGCTAGCTTGCTGAAAAAAATTCTGGTTTGGGACTGTTTGTATAGCTCCGAAAATTCAATGAATTTTGCAGCCTTCATCCTCACATAAAATGATTGGTTTTCTTGCAAAAATAGGTAGGAGAACTAGTTGAAACTTTTGAAAACAGCCTTGAAGGAAATTTGGAAAATTTTCCAGATTTTTCTTACCAAAACATGAACAAGATGAAGATGGGGTTTGAAAGAATAGCGATGGTGTTTTTTTTTTTTTTCCCTTGGAACCTCTACTTATTTTCCCTCCTTACTTTCGGCCATCTCTATCCCACAAGAGCTGGGATTTTTGAATTCTAAGCTTAGGGAATTATCTCAGAATTTTTATGATTAAAAATAGATTAAAAAATTAAGAGTAGTTTAAATTTCAAATATGTTAGGACAAGGCTAGCAAAATTAAAGGGGACAAGAATTCTTCTAAAATTCTTTTTAGGACAAGACCACATGGTCAAGACATTACCATTATGTCTTCCTTAAGACAATATTCCTATCTTTAAGGAATGTAGGAAAAACGAAAATTCAAACATGGCTAAGATAAATATGAATAAAACTTAAGTGATGGGATTTAAACTGAAGACCTTAGGAATTAATTCACAAAGCTCTAACCACTTAACCACATTAACTCTTGTTCTTATTTTCTCACCCAAATATTCTTTTTATCTAAACCTCAAGCCATCTTCTTATTTTGACCTAAAGTAAAATTACCTTTTTACCCTTTCTACCCAACAAGCATAAATAAACCATTTAACCTATAAACCACAATTCTATGGCATGTAAAATCATTCCAAAAGATATATTTTATGCATGATGACATTATATGCATCCTATCACCCTTACTCTAGGGTTAGCTTTAGGTGGGGTTTCACATGCAACACTTGTATGTCATATGTGATGAGGCATCTCTTACAAAGTGATATTTGTAATTCTTAGCTTTGATCTCATGCTTATAACCTAGACCATTTCGGTTTCTATCTATATGTTGTGCACCAAGCAATTTTTCCAAATTGTTTTTGTCATTTGTAAACTTTTCAATGCATGTAGTGAGATCAGCAACTCTATTTTTCATATCATCAAAATTGCTAACCATTACTCAAGAGAGCGAATTTTATCACATAAGTATTTATTTTCTAAAGACACAAGATGTAAGAAAGTAATGATAACATGCTTTTCAATATTTGCCCACATGTGTGACCCAAGAGAAACTTTGTTCTCACTCAACAGCTTTGCATTCTCATCTAACTAGCAGTCAATTTTCATCTTCATTTCTTTATTTCTTCTAGACAGTTTTTTTAGTTCATGATACATGTCAAATAGCAATTCATTAGGATCATCATGCTTTTCATTATTAGAATTATATATATCAGATATGGAATTAGTGGTAGTGGAATTTACCTCATTTTCCATTGCCATGAAGCATATGTTGGCAGTTTCATTTTCAGAGTCTCCATCTTCCTCAGATTCAAACTTATTTTGGTCCTATGTTCCTATTAGTCCTTTGCCATTCTTTGCTTTCAGATTCTTTTTCTTTTTTTAGCATTTTGCCTTCTTTTTCTTTAGCTACTGGGCAGTCAGCAATGAAATGTTTTGTGCTCTTGTATTCATAGCATTGAGGCTTAAATGATAAGGTCTGTCCCTTTCTTTTCATAAACTTCTTTTCTCTTTCGAAGTTTTTTTTTGTTGAACATTCTTCTGAATTTATTTGCAATCATAGCTAATTCCTCGGTATCTACTTCAGTCTTATCACCATTATTGGATTGGCCACTTTCAGCATCCTCATTAGCAGCTTTTAGTGCTATTCCCATTTTGCCTTTCTCATGATCATCAGATTCTTGAAACCTCTTAAGTTTCATTTCATGCGTTAGGAGAAAGCCAATTATCTCTTCAGTCGGTAAAGTTTTCTGATATTTGGATTCTTCCATAACTAGAGCTTTCAGTTGCCAGCTCTTAGGTAAAGCATCTAGAATTTTTCTGTTATGTTCATTAAGGGAATAGATTTTCCCATAGGCTTTAAATCCATTTGCAATGTTTATGAATCTGGTAAACATAACAATTATACTCTCATTTAGCTTCATCGTGTACAATTCATAATTATGAATCAAGAGTCCCAATGTAGACTCATTCACTTGATTTGTCCCCTCATGGGTGACTCCAAATATCATGGGTTGAATCACAGCCACTAACTCGATTATACTCAGTAGCATCAAGGGCATAGAACATAATATTCATAGCTTGAAAGTTTAATGTCATTTTGGCATTGTCTTCAGTATCACATTCGTCACTCTGCTTAGGCACTTTTTTGCCATCAACAAATTTTAGCAGAACAAATGATCCATTCTCAATCAAATTCCACAGCTTAAAGTTGATTGAACAAGCATAATTTTTCATTCTATTTTTTCAAAATATATAATTATTTCCATTAAACAAAGGAGGTCGATTTGTTGAGGATCCTTTAACATAAGGAAGAGCAGATGAGTTTGCCATACCGATCTTTTTTACACAGATGTTAAACCGAAAATAGAGTAGACCAATGCTCTGATACCAAATGAAAAACCTTATGGGGTGAATAAGATTTTTGACAAATTTTAAATACTTTTCAAAAATCATTTTTGGGAAACTCCTTTGTTTTTCTGATCGAGGAGATTGCAATTGATACAAGAAATCTTCGAAATGACTTAAAGATCAACGACAATCTAAATATGATCAGACACGCGATAGAATTGATACAAGAGTGAAAATGGGTTGGTGAGAGCAATAAGGATTTCTTTGGAGAGATTAAAAAAATTTGTGCAAGAAAGACTGTAGCTGGCCAAAATTAAATGCAGGGAGAGAGAACACAAGATTTATAATGGTTCTATCTACCAAGATCTACATCTACTACTTTAAGCTCACACTTAAGGATTTTCAACTAGATTTCATTCACCCAACTCAATGATGTCTACCTACGCTAATTACATAAGAGGATTACCCCTACTTAGTTTTACCGAAACCTCTCAATTAATCAACAAATCAAGGTCCATCTCAAATAGGTTTTACACCACAAGCTTGATACACAAAGAGAAGTATAGTAATGAAACAGAGATAGTTCACTCCTTTTTTAGCAGATATACAAACAAATGAGCTCAAACAGCCTTTACCTTTTTTAATCAATTTGATTTCACTATGAAGCACTATGAAAAAGTAGATTTTTATTTTCTAGAGAGTAAGAGCGTTTCTTAGAAAGATATGACAAAAATCTGCTTTAAAATTGAGTTTTGAAATCTTTTATAAGAGCAAAAAGTAGAGTTCCAATGACTAGAAACGGCTAGTTTCACGCTGTTAAATTTACCAGAGTTTTAAACTCAAGTATCAGACGAGGGTGCGTCCAAAAGGTAAGTTCAAAATAGTACTTTTTTAGGCAGAATCAATTTGACACTGTTCACAGAGTTTTGGACGAAACTTTTAGATGCAGAGTCATCCAAACTACTCAATCCAAAACTTTGAAGACTTAAAACTTTGAAATCTTTTTGTTTGTGTGCTTTAAGGTAGAAATAAACTGAATCATGAGGTAAGAAAGACATAGGATTTTACATAGATAATACCTTGACAAAGATTCCTAGTCTAAGGTTCTTCCACATAGATTTCTTGATATACAATCTCTTAAGCTTGGTCTTCTACTTGATCACTCATTCTTGGATTCTATTACTCAAGAATTGCTTAGCAATCTTACTTGCACGCCATGAAAGAACTGAGGTCAAACATGTCATTTCACATGTAAATCATACAAGTTAGTCCACATCAATATTTGTCATAAGTCAAAACACAGGAGAATACCCTTAGGGCTAACACAATTCCTCTTCTCTATGTTGAAAAATCTCCATGGCAGCTGCAGCAAATGCCGTGGATGAAAAGGCCACATTTTTATCTAGCATAGTTGATGATGTAAAGCAACAAATTATTGAAGGAACTAATGAAAAAAATAGAATATCAAGGCATCCTCAGTGGAGAAAATTAGAGATACTAGTCCTCATTAAAGCAATGAAGATGGTAGAAAATCATGGAAGGAGGATGAGAACAAATATTTACTTTTTAAGGACGCCAGCAATATCAAACAACACTTCACAGGGCATACAACAATCAAACTGAACTATATGTATGAGTTTTCTTGGTGCGCCTGGAGAAACTCATAGTTTATCTGATTAAAATATTTGAATGCAAATAACAAAAATGGTGTAAAACCCCACCTAAACCTACCCTAGAGTAAGAGGGATGGGATGCATATCATATCATCATACATAAAATATATCTCTTAAATGATTTTGTGTGCCTTAGAATTGTGGTTTATGGGTTATATGATTTATTGTGTTTGTTGAGTAGAAAGGGTAAAAATGCAATTTTACTTGAGGTCGAAATAGGAAGATGGCTTGAGGCTTAGATAAGAAGAAGAATTGATTGAGAAAATAAGAATAATAATTGTTGTGGTTAAGTGGTTAGAGCTTTGTGGTTTAATCTCTAAGGTATTAAGTTCAAATCCCATCACCTAAGTTTTATTCATATTTATTTTAGCCAATGTTTGAATTTTCTTCTTTTTAACATCCCTTAAAATTAGGAATGTTGTCTTAGGGAAGACACAATGGAAATGTCTTAACCATATGGTCTTGTCCTAAAAAGAATTATAGAAGAATTCTTGTCTTTATTATTTTTGCAAGCCTTGTCCTAACCTCTTTAAATTTAACTACTCATAATTCTTTAATTCATTTTTATATCCATAAGATTCTTGGATAATTTCCTTGCTTGAAATTTTGAAAATTCCAGCTCTTGTAGGATAGCAGGTTGGCTGAAAATGTGGAGGAAGAATAGGAAGATGTTTCAATTAAATCACCATAGCTATTTTTTCAAGAACTCCGTCTTCTTCTTGTTCTTGTTTTGATTAAAATCTAATTTTCTTCATGGCTTTTCTTTGAAATTTGCAGTAAGCTTTCTCAACCTAATTCTGGCAAGGAACCAACCATCTTGTGTGAGGATGAAGGCTAAAATGCTTTGGATGTTATCAGCTCTACAAACTACACCAAACCAGAATTTTTTCCAGCAAAGAAATAACCTTTGAACATGATCATGGAGCCATTCATTAGTGCCCAAGAACACCTGAAACATTCTCATTTCTTCTTCAAGATGATGGCTGGAAAGCCACCATTAATGTACCTTCAAACATCCTTAGATTCCAGTTGCAAAATCGTCCCAAAGAAAACAAAAAATTCTGCACAAAACTATTTCAAATCCTAAGAGTTCATTAGCTTCAATTCTAGAATTTTTTTTTCCAGCTTTTCCTATTCAAAGCTAAGGCCGAATTTCTTTAGCAAACTTTATCAAGTTTCGGCCTTCATACAACCATAGACAAAACCTCTTGGCTTCTTCACCTACCTTGATCATTAGGATTCCATTAACATACCTCAAAACACTCATATCCTCACTCTATTCAAATTTATTCAAATTTCAAATTAAATTCCAGATTTTTGTTCCATTAAATATTCACCTAGCTAGATAATAAAACTAGAAATTCCTATGCTATTCCATAGCCATTTTTGTCCAGCCCAAAGCTAAAACAACTCTGCACTCCTTGGTTACATCATAGCTAGTTCAACTATACACCATTGAAGGACAAGAAACCTTCCAAGAGCAAACACCATTACCCAATCCTATACCTCAAACATCTCTACTTTTCTCTCAATTTGAATTTTGAAAAGTCGAAACTCTCTCTCTCCTTCTTAGATAACCGAAAGCTTCCCCTAAGCTAGGCCATTCAGCCATCATACGCACACACACACACACACAAAATCACTTTTCCTCTCAATCTCTCTCAAAAACAACAAGATCACAGACTGCACATCTTCAAGCCTAAATCACTTTTAAACATCTCCAATCACACCCAAACTCTCTAAACCGTTAGTATTTAACCTATATTCTTCTTTAGTGTACTTTATAACACCAAAACACACAAATTTGAACCTTTAAGCGGATCAAACCACCTTTTTTGTTCAATATTCGAAGAACACTAAAAAGGTAAAATAAGAACAATCTTCTTGTTCTTCATCTTTTCTTCAACTTCTATATATTCTTATCTTCTTACTCTCACTCTTTTCCTCTCACTCTCTCTTGGCCGAAATAATGGATGAACAACTTTGGACAATTTCGGATCTTTAAAGCCATCAAGCACTCGAGGTTCTCCCTTGACAAGCAACATCTTCAACTTCAAGCGTCATCAAACAAGTATTTTAAATATAACTCTTCTTATTTATTTTTATTGAACTCAAGATAGGTAGAATGATGTGGTTGGATTGTTGATTTATTGGAGGCATGATAGAGATATGTATATCATATAAAGATAGTGATTATATGATTTGGAGGTTGAGTAGGTTTAAGGCTATTGCATGAAGTATATGAAATTGTGGTTTGTGAATATGATAAACTTGGGAATATATTTGTGTTATGAGTTCTTATGTCATTAGCAGGAGTTAGATTAATAGAGATTGTTGATATCCATGCCATGCTTATGCTCTTATGCTATTAATTTAGCCAGCAAATATCATGCTAAAAATTATTACTAGTTTAATACTATCCTTGTTGGATCCATGTGTGTATGAATATGTTTATGCATTTTCTCTAGCAATAAAATTATTGTAAGAACTACCTTTATTATTTTTAGAATTATTCTTGCTATCATTGTTATTATTAATGTAATTAATATTATTATTTTATTTAATTTACTAAAATCGAAAAACACTAAGCAGTGTCGAAATTAGAGATTATTTAAAATATTATTATTTTATTAAATAAATAAAATATTTTTATTAAATATAAATAGTAATATATTGGAATTAATTAATATCAAATGTCTTTTATATTCATATTATTATTATTTAGCCTTACTAAAACTTTTATTTACACTCATAAATATTATTTATATTAGAATAATTTATTTATTATTAATTCTATTTTTTATTTATTATTTATTAATTTAAATTAAGTATAATTTATTATTGATATTACCTATTATTTAAAATAATATTCTTTATTTGTTATTATTGCCAAGATTACTTAGGATTTGGTACTATTCATTATTTATTACTAATTTTATTTATTACCAATAGTACTCATTGTTTATTATTTGTTAATAAATTGTTATTATTATTTATTATTTATTTATAACACCTATTTATGTTAACTTATCAGATTAATTTTATTTTATAAAATACTTTATTAACTAGTGTTAAAGCTTAAGGCATTATTGTTTTAGTTAGGTGTTGTTGTATCTAGCTAAACCTAAGAGCTATTTATTTAAGGCAAGTATTGTTTGGATATTAGACTTACACCTTCTATTTACCCCCAGGCAGGGTTAGATTGCCTTGAAATTACCATGGAAGGCTTTTGTACCTAAGAAGAGAAAAAGATCAGATAAGTTCCTGTATAAAGCTGTTTGAAGATCAAAGTTACCTTGGTAAGTTAAACTCAATGTATATGAGATTTTGCACTGTAAATGCAATTATGGACAATTTTTCTTTTTTTTTTTCAGTCATGCAAACAATTTAAAGTTGAACAAAAAATTTTATACAAAATGCTAAACTTTTCATAAAAACTAACTTTGACAAGAATTTTAGAAACCATAATTGCTATTTCGAATAGAATCATTGTATGACCTTTTTTTTTTCCCAAGTGGGAAGAACACAACATTGAGTACTTAATAAGGGTAGACTATTAGAACTAGTCTTTGAAGGGTTAGAGTAAGTCTCTCAGTAGGTGGCCATCTCTGAGGGATGAGTCCTTCTCAGATAGAATGCTAGTCCTGTAGGTCGTATCGGTCCTAACTAGCAAGATCAGTCAAATGGACTGTGTATTTTCGGTATGGACAACTGGTAAGTTTGGGGTGTAGAGATGGAAGAGTATCTTACCCGGTAGGTCGTACACCTACCTTGTGTCTGTATACATAAAATGTGGCATCCTAAATATTCTTTTGTTATGGTGCACAAAGTGTGGTGCCATGGCTACCTCTTTTGAGTGGTTGTATTTATTGTATACATGAATGATTTGAAAGGGAAACACCACTCTGCTTTTGTGAGATTTATTTAAGGCTTGCCAGTATTTTCTTTTATGAAAATTTCTCAACTTGCATACATGATTTGTTTTACCTAAAACACTTAAAGCACACATGGGCTTTTTGAGATTTATGTTTCACCATCTTTTATATCATGCTTTCAGGTCGGTCCTGCTGTGAAGGTTATTGATTAGAGATTACCTGTATTTTGACTTATTTCATTTCCTATGTATTTCATTCGAGAGACTTTAGCAGAGGAATTTATTCATGTATTGCTTGGATTATAATAAGTTTAATTTTGAATTATTTCTTTCATTTCTTTTGTGATTCCTAGTTATAAAGACCCCTTATCCTGTGGATGGGGTGACATCCCCAGCCCTAATAGGGTACGTAGGTAGTGGGGTATTACAAGTGGTATCAGCGATAAGATTTAGGCAATTATTGATAGTATTTGCTTTATTTCATTAAGATTAAACTCTTTTGACTAATATGGGTTATTTATGCTGTAGGATGTTTAGAATGATTAGAACCGCAAGGGCGGGGCAGCAATGGCATCTACCAATCCGTATCTACCCGACGACTTACTAGTGCCACAACCTGCACCTCAACTAGTCATGCCTTTAGAAGAAAGCAGTGATGATGAGGTTCAGATTATTGAGCCGCCTCTTATAAGTGTAATAGACTTAATTACCGATAGAAATGATGAGGATATTGATATGGAGTATGTCCCAAACCCACCTAGCTCCGTGATTAATGTAACTGCTGATAGTGATGACTTGGGGGAGGTAGTCTATGAATCTCTACCTAAACCTTCTTTTGTACCCCCATCCAACCATGTTGAAATTGGGGAGAGTTTTAAGAGACCCGGAAAGAAACCAATGGACTGTGGGTTTGTAAATAGTGCAGGGATAGACCTTTCTAAAAATACTTGAGGTTGGTTGTATGATACTGACACCAAGGATTCTAATGAGGATTAGGGGCTAAGTTTTGCCATGCTTAGGAAGTTGTTACTTACTACTTGCAATAAACTCCTATGCTAGGGGTTCATTTATATTTAATGTTTCATTTCAAAATTTATACAAATAAGAGTACATTGGTGTATTCTAATCTTGAAAAAAAAAATGCAATTATTTATGCAAAGCTTGCATCTGATTTATTTTGACTTAAGTCTGAATGTGAATGCATGCTCAATTTAAATATTTTAAATTTTGATGCATAACTCATTATTTGGGGGCAATAGTTTAGAATGACATCAAAGCGTCGTGCAGCAGCATCCAACAGAAGGGTTCCTTAAGCAGGACCCATGACTCCGGAATTTGATGCAACATAACTATTATCACTAAATCAGGGGAATGAGAATGAACTTAAGTAGGAAGTGGGGTCCGAAGAGCCTGCCAGTGTGACCATGGGGCAAGCCTTTTATAAGATTACGGAGAGTCTGCAAACCCTATCCAAATGGAGGAACCCAAATGAGGAAGATGAAGCATTGGAGAGGTTTTTGAAGTTCCAACCTCTCACCTTCTTGGGAGAACCTGAACAAGACCAGAAAGCGGAGTAAATAGAGGACATCTTTGCCACACTCCAATACACTAAGAAGCGGATAGTAAAATTTGATGCATTTAGGCTGAAAGGCCCAACTCAGGTATGGTGCCAGTAAGTCTAAGAAGACTGGGAAATAATAGATCAAGATTGGACATGGGCCAACTTTATGGAGGCATTCAAAGCGGAATATATCCCTAATGGATAATAGAGAAAAGGGAGGACAAGTTCCAAAATTTGAAGCAAGGGAGCATGACCGTGGCTCAGTATGCTACTCGTTTTACCCAGTTGTCAAAGTATTGCAAGACGTTGGTGGATACCAAGCAAAACTGAACTAGGCAATTTGTCAAAGGGTTGAGATAGGAACTGAGAAAGGCTTTGGCAACTTTTCCACCGACAACTTATTCGGGGGTAGTAGACGCGATGACCCAGACAAAGAATGAGGATCGAAACAGGATGGTACCATGATTGTTCCTGCCACCAAGACAACCACCGAGACCCTTTTAGAGGCAACAAACTAATAAGTAACCTGCCCTCCAGCAATGGCAGAATCAAGGAAAGCAATCACAAATGGCACCAACTGGTCCTACATAGGACCTCCCGTCATGCCGACATTGCGGGAAGAAGGGTCATATAGAGAAGAACTATTAGTCTAAAGGAGCTGAACAACAATACTACAATTGAGGGGATTCAACGCATCTACGAAATTCCTGCCCAAAACTTCTTCAAATTGGGCAAGAAAACCTAGCCCAAACTACAAGAGCTAATCGAGCTAATACTGTGAAACCCCAGTCAAGACCAACCTTAGAGTAAGGGGGTTGGGATGCATATCATGCCTTATTTCACGATTTAATATATTTTTATATAATTTTTATGTGCTTTGAATTTGAGTTTTATTGTCTTGAAGCCTTGTTAGTGAGTATTGAGTGAGAAGGGCAAAATGGTAATTTTTGCATGAGGTGAAAATAGGAAGATAGCTTGAGGATTAAATAGGAATTAATTTTCTAGTAGAAATAACAATAAGAGTTGTTGTGGTTTAGTGGTTAGAGCTTTGGAATCAGTTCTTGAGGTCTTAGGTTCAAATTCCATCATAGAAGCTTTAGCTTGATTAAATTTTATTTTTGCTTAGGGAAGAATAATTTCGGCCTTATGAGCTTGGAGTAAGGCAGGGATGATGTCCTAAGAGAGACATGTTAGGAGTAACCTCATTCTACTCCCTTACCCTACTCGAATTTCCTAAAGGGAATTCATTTTCCCTTGATCTTTGATTTTCCTTAATTCTCAACTCATTAGTTTGATCAAGTGATTCTAGCCATTTTCTTTCCAGAAATTTCAGTAATGTGCTGTGATCTTGTAGGATCAAAATGTCTTAGTAAAAAACTTCTTATGGTCTGAAAAATGTGGAAGAGTTGTGGGAAATTCCAAGAGGAAAAAATCCCTTTAGTGAGCTTGCTGAAAATTCACTCTAGCTAGTTCATCTTCCTTCTTGGAATGAGCTGAAATTTTCCAGCTTATTGTGCCTTGAAAGTGTCGAGTTTCTTAGCTAACATTCCCTCCCAAATGCTGCCAGAAAAATAGTCTTTAGGATAAATTTGCAATTTGAATTTCTTGGCCATTTTCGGACTGCTCAAAGCTGGAGCAACTACAGGAAAAATTCCTGTACAAATCGCCACTTTGAGAGTCCAAAACCAAGCTATTTTCTTCCAGATTTTGTGCAGCACCTTAGCCATGTTTTTCCTCCATGAAGAAGACTGGAAACCAGCCTTGAATACCCCCAAAATTCCCTTTCAAACTCTCTGCAAGTTGGCTGAAAATGGCAGCCAAAATTTTGTCCAGAAAATTTCTGCCCAGCGAAATTCTGTGCAGGAAAATTTTCCAGCTTTGTTTCCTAATCTTCTTCCAGCCGAAACACCACCCTTGTTCTGCATAAACCTTCCTTAAACCTCCAGTAATAGAGCTCCATTGTTTCCCTTAAGCTTCTGCACGAAATTCAGCAATGGCTGTCCGAAAATCTCTCCAACAAATCCCTGCAATTATGCTTGATTGATTTCCAAAATTCCAGCCACCTTTGTTTAGCAACTTTCCATAATGCATTCCCCAAATAACCAGACTTCTTCTTCACCATTGAGCACCCTACTTTCGGCCACCATAAGCTTCCATAAACCAACATTAATCCCACCGAAATTCTGCTCAAACAGTCGGCCATAGCAGACTTCCAAAGCTCTCCAACAATCAAGATATTCTTGGAATATTTAGTTTCCAAAATCACTTCCTAAAAATATTCTTCAAGGATTGTAACAACTAACCTTTCCTTTTCCCTTCCAAATCAGAGAAACAACTTCTTAAACCCTACAGAAATTCGGCCGGCCCTAGCTCTCACAGAATTTCGGCAGCTACACAAATCCAATCTTTCGAATTCTCTCAACCTCCAAGAACACACACACTACACCAAGAACACCTACCTCTTTCCTTCACCTAATACCCCTCCAAACCATCTCAAATCCTCTCTAAAAATTTTAGATTTAACCTACTCACTGCCATGAGTCCATCAACCCCATTCTTAACATCAAACTCTACAAATCATCTTGCTACTTCGGATCAAAACCAGAAATTTCTGTGAAGGACATGAACACCTTCAAGGTAAATTTATTCTAACAACTCCATCTCCTCCAATATTGATCTCTAATGAGAACCTATGTGTATAAACATGCTAATGGTTTCTTTTCCTCTCTCTCTCTCATGGCCGAAAACCTCCCTCTCTTGGCCGGATGGCTCCTTTTCCCCATGACCATGTTTTCGCCATCTCCCTTGGACAAAGTTAGGCATCAAGGAGTTGAGATCTATTCTAAACTCCTTCAAAGCATTCATCGATCAAGTACGTCCTTTCAATCTTTCTTTTAAACTCTAGAATCATGTCTCTAGGATGATGTTGATAGTGGGTGGATAGTGATAGGATTTGAGTATATATTATTGAGATTGAAGCATGAATATGTGTATGATTGTGAAGGAGATGGGATTTATGCATGGAAGGATTATCTTAGTTGATTGTATGATGATTTGAGGTTTGATGCATGTCATAGGTCGTATTTGTGATGAAGTATGCTAGGGATCATGCCACCTTTGGTGAATAGGATTTATATGCATGTTAGATTATTGAAGCCATGATCATATTTATGCTAGTAGAGGTTAGATCATGTCTTAATAAATTTAGATCTATGCTTATGTGCATGATTTGGATGATTTGATGAATGGAAGGATTGCATATGTTCTTGATTGTGGTTTGCCATAGAAATTTGATCACGATCTAGTTGTTCCTAAACTAATTTTATTTCATAAATAAAATATTTAATGACATAAAATTTTCCTAGTAAATGTCGAAAAAACCGTAGGAAGGGTAGATTTGGATTATTATATACATAAAGGATATTTTGGTCAAATAAATAATAATTTTGCTAGAAAATAAATAAATAAATATTATTTAAAATAAAGAAATTAATTGAAGCCTTTTATGGAAATAATTATAATTAGTAAAATATTTACTAAATCAAATCCCTTTTTAAAAGTTTACTTATTATTTTTCAAGCAAGACTTATTAAATTTAATTTCAACTAGTTTTAGCAACCAATTATTTTACTTATTACTACCTAGGACTCTTGAGCAAATAAACTCTAAATTTTCCCTAGCAAGATTTAAACTTTCAACTTATTATAAATTATTTCCCAAACCATTAATTATTTTAAATATCAAATTAGGCTCAACCTACAAACCTATTTATGTATTGTTTGGCCTTAAAGTTTGGGACACTAGGATCATTGTAGTAGTAAGTGGAGTTGATTTAAAATTGAGGAAGTGAATTGTGGCTTGGAATTGATTGTAATTTGTATTTGCCCATGTGGGATTAGGTCAGCTATTGGAGACCTTGTTGTTGTGAGCAAGAACCAGGTAAGCTCCTGCATAAAACCTGATTGTTGAAAAATGTTTAATTATGGCAAGCAAAATGTAGAGTGCATGGACACTCATTTTGTAAAGACAATTGAGGGTTGTCTCCTATTTTATTTCCGTCAAATGAGTTATTTGAAATTTATCAAGTAGATTTACTCAAACTCAGAACTCTTTCTGAAACTGTTTTTGACAAAGATTTTGGAAATCCTTTATTTGCCATGTTCAAGTGGAACTGTGTTTGTTCATTTTTCCCAAGTGGGATACGTTACATTGAGTACTCAATAAGGGTTGACTACTAGGACTAGTCTTTGAGGGGTTATGGTAAGTCTCTCAGTAGGTGGCCACCTCTGAGGGGTGAGTCCTTCCCGGATAGGACGTCAGTCCAGTAGGTCGTGCCGGTCCGAGCTATCAGTGTTCTCTTCAGTCAAGTGACTGTGTTATGCCAGAATGGACACCCGGTTATTGTTTGGGTATAGAGAAGGAGGAGTATCTTGCCCAGTAGGCCGATCACCTACTTTTGTCAGTTTGCATAAAGTGTGGCATTCTGACCGGCGGTATGCACAAAGTATGGCATGTTGACCATTCAGTTATGGGGCCCAACGTATGGTAACCCGTAATCTTTTCTTTCGAGTGGTTGATTTTATAAATTATGTATGGCTAGAAATGCCAAAACGCCACTCTTATTTTTTACGGATGTTTATTACTTGCCAGTGATCTCTTATAAAGAATTTTTATACTTTGCATTAACGAAATGTTTTCACCTGACACATAAACACACACGGACTTATTGAGATTTCTGTCTTACCACCTTCTGCCATGTTTTCAGGTCGGTCCTGCTGTGGGGACGAGTAGCTAGATTATGCCCGCTTTGGAAGATTTATGATGATTTATGGTTGTGTGAAGTTATGGAGAGATGAGAGTGGATGAATTTTTATTATGGATTTGTTTTTGGTATTCTCGAATTTTTTTTGGATAGATGTTTATTTTGAGATGTAATAAATATTTAAGTTCAAGTATCATTTATTTCCACTATTTTATTTGTATAATCTAGTTATAAAGACACATTGTCCTTTGGACGGGGCGACATCCCCAGCCCTGGCGGGCCTAGGTAGCTGGGTGTTACAAATACTGTAAGAGCCTCCGAAAGTGGAACTTAGAAGTCGCAAGTGAAAGTGAAAGTTTTTGCTCTTAATCGGGAGGAAGTTGGAGCAGATCCAGCGGTAGTGGTAGGTACATTTACTATCCATGGTCATTCAGTTAATGTATTGATAGACCCTGGATCTACCTATTCCTATTTAAACAAGAATTGTGCATACCATTTGGGTTAGGATGGAGTAGAACTACCTTTTACCATGTTAGTGAGTACGCCTTTGAAAAAAATGATGCAAGCAAATCGGTATATGCAGAGTTGTAAGATTGAAGTGGGGAAAAAGAGCTTGGAGGGAGATTTAGTAGTCTTAGCTATTGACGACTACGACCTAATTTTGGGTATGGATTGGCTAGCTAAGCATGGAGCTAAAATAGATTGTAAGAATAAGTCTGTCTAGTTCATTAGACCTAGATGTGATGTGCTAGAGTTCAACGGCAAGTAGGTAAAAGAGTTAAAAAATTTTATAGCTGGAGCAAAAGCCCGAAAATTATTGAAGAAAGGATGTCAAGGATATTTGACTTGTGTGATAAATAAGCTAAATGATCAGTACACCCTGGAAAATACTAAGATGGTAAAAGATTTTCCCGATGTGTTCCTATGGAACTCACTTCTCCTCTTCCCAACTAAGAAGTTGAGTTCACCATAGATTGAATTTTAGGAGCGGAATCAGTATCCCGAACCCCTTATCGAATAGTACCAGTGGAACTAAATAAGCAGCTCGAGGAATTGGTGAAGCAAGGTTACATAAGACCTAGCATGTCACCTTAGGGAGCTCCAATGCTATTTGTGAAGAAGAATGACGGGACTTTGAGGTTGTGTATTGACTATCGGGGGTTCAACAATCTGGCCATCAAGAATAAAATCCTCTCCTATTAATTGATGAGTTATTTGAGCAGTTACAAGGCTCCAGTTGTTATTCCAAGCTGGATTTACGGTAGGGATATTATCAAGTGCAAATAAAAGAGGAAGTTATTCCCACGACGGCCTTCAACATGAGATATGGTCACTACGAGTTCGAAGTGATGCCTTTTGAGTGACTAATGCACCGGCAGTGTTTATGGATTTGATGCATCATATTTTCCAACCCTATCTAGATAAGTTCGTGGTGGTATTTATCGATAATATACTTATATACTCTCAGAGTCCAAAGAATCATGCAGAGCATCTAAAGCTGGTATTGGAAAAGCTAAGAAAGTACAGGCTTTCTGCCAAATTTAGCAAGCGCGAACTTTTGCTAGATAATATGTCGTTCCTTGGCCATGTGGTGACCAATGATAGGATCAAAGTGGACCCAGCAAAAGTTGAAGCAGTTTCGGACTGGAAGCAGCCAGAGAATATCACTGAGATTAGAAGCTTCTTGGGATTGGCTGGCTATTATAGACAGTTTATTAAAGAGTTCTCAACACTAGCATCACCTATGACCTGATTGTTGCAAAAAAATGTACTCTTCATCCAGAAAGAGAAATGTGAGAAGAGTTTCCAAGAGCTGAAGCGGAGGTTAATGACAGTTCCAGTACTAAGTTTGTCAGAGGGAGATAAACCCTACGCTTTGTATACTGATCCTTCTAAGGAAGATTTTGGAGTAGTATTGATGTAGGATAGGAAGGTAATAGCCTATGCCTCTCGGAGGTTGAAGCTTTACTAAGTCAATTACTTGACGCATGTTTTGGAGCTGGCTGCCATTTTATTTACTTTGAAGAAATAGCAATATTACTTGTATAGAGCCCAGTATAAGGTGTTCACCTACCACAAGAGCCTAAAATACACTTTTACCTAGAAGGACTTGAATTTGAGGTAGCGGAGATGGATGGAATTTTTGGAGGAATATCATTGTCCTATTAACTACCACCCCGGAAAGGCCAATATTGTTGCCGATGCCTTGAGTCGTAATGTTAAAATGGCCAGACTAAGAGTGCAAGAGATTCAAGTAGTCTAAGAGGTGTTGGATAGAAAGACGGAAGTGTAAGAAGATAGGATTATCATTAGTAATCTAAGATTGATACTGGATCTCATGCAGAAAAACATCAAAGCACAGCAAAGTAATGCAGAGTTTCAACTTTTCAAGGATAGAGAACTTAAACGAGAAGGCAGTGATTTTCGACTGGACAAGACGGGAGTGATATATTTCTAAGATCATTTATATGTACCTGATGAGCAACAGCTGAAGGATAAGATCTTAGAAGAGGTGCACAAAAGTAAGTATACTATTCATCCGGGAGAGGTAAAAATGTATCAAAATCTGAAGAAGGCTTATTGGTGGCCTGGAATGAAGAAGAAAGTGGTGAAATATGTCTCTAAGTGCCTGACCTGTCAGAAAATTAAAGCGGAGCACAAAACATCGACAGAATTGTTGCAACTATTATCGATACCTAAGTGGAAATAGGAAGAGGTGACCATAGACTTCGTTACTGGACTCCCTATGGCAAGGACCTAAAAGGATCCCATATGGGTAGTGGTAGACAGATTGACTAAGTTAGCACATTTTATACTGGTGAATATAAGGGATTTAATGGAGAAGTTAGCTCAAACATATGTGCAGAAGATAATCAGATTGCATGAAGTACCTTCAGGTATCGTGTCCGACTGAGACCCAAGGTTTACATCTCGATTTTAGGACAAGTTCAAGGAATCAATGGGTTCTAATTTGAAATTCAGTACGATGGTACACCCGCAAATCGATGGTTAGTCAAAAATGGGTTATTTAAATATTGGAAGATATGTTAAGAGCTTGCGTATTGGGTTTCAGGGATAACTGGATTGAATGTGTACCGTATGCATAATTGGCTTATAATAATAGCTACCAATCTTCGATTGGAATGGCTCCATATAAAGCGTTGTATGGACGTAAGAGTTAAGTGCCTTTATATTAGAGTTGGTTGGAAGATAGTCACATAAGCAAGTCTGGAGAAGTCTGTATTCAGGAAATGTCAGATAAGGTAAAACTGATCAGAGAAAGGTTGAAAGAGCTTAAAAGTAACAAAAAAGTTATATGGATAATAGGCCAAGGGAGTTGGAATTCGAAGTAGGAGACAGTGTATTTTTAAGGTTGAATCTGAGTAGAGGAATTTTGAACCATCCAAAAGGTAAAAAGCTGAACCTGAGATACTTGAGACCATTCCCAATAATGGAAAGAGTTGGACCAGTGGCATATCGACTAGATTTACCAGAAGGTTTGATGCGAATACATGATGTATTCCATGTGTTATAGTTGAAAAAGTACAATGCCGACCCTGGGCATGTTTTGAATGATGAACGGTTGGTATTGCAACCCAACTTAAGCTACGTGGAGAAACCCATGAAAATTTTACACCAAAGTATCATGACTCTCCGGAATAAGTAGACTGCTATAGTGAAGGTACAATGGGAGCATCATGGCACTCAAGATGCCACCTGGGAGACGGAAGAATTGGTGAAGCGAAAATACCCCGACTTGAGATAAAGGTACACCTAAATTTCGGGACGAAATTCTTCTAAAGAGGGGAGGATGTAAAACCCCACCTAAACCTACCCTAGAGTAAGAGGGATGGAATGCATATCATATTATTATACATAAAATATATCTCCTGAATGATTTTGTGTGCCTTAGAATTGTAGTTTATAGGTTATACGATTTTGTGTTTGTTGAGTAGAAAGGGTAAAAAGGTAATTTTACTTGAGGTCGAAATAGAAAGATAGCTTGAGGCTTAGATAAGAAGAAGATTTTGTTGAGAAAATAAGAATAAGAATTGTTGTGGTCAAGTGGTTAGAGTTTTGTGGTTTAATCTCTAAGGTCTTGAGTTTAAATCATATGACCTAAGTTTTATTCATATTTATCTTGACCAATGTTTGAATTTTCTTCTTTCTTACATTCCTTAAAGTTAGGAATGTTGTCTCAGGGAAGAGATAATAGTAATGTCTTAACCATGTGGTCTTATCCTAAAAAGAATTCTAGAAGAATTCCTGTCTCTATTATTTTTGCAAGCCTTGTCCTAATTTGGGCCCCTTTTTTCTATTTTTCTTCTCAAGTCTCTTTACACACACACACACACACACACACACATATATATTTCTTTTCTTTTCCTTATCAAATAACTCATGCATTAAATAACTACACAAAGAAGGGTATTACACAAGAAATCTCCAAATGTGAAGTGTGTATGGATTAGGAAGGTTGAGGTCAAGGCGCATGTTGTACACATATCTCTAAAAGCTATAATGGAGGATGTATGACATCTTGACAGTAATTGCTCAAAATACATGACAGGAAGAAAGGAGTTTTTTTATGGATTATGAATGCAAAAATAGTGGATTAGTAATATTTGGTGATGGTTCAAAGGATAAGATCATTGAAATAGGTATGCTGAATATTAAAGATATCCCGAAACTTAGGACTTTACATTTGGATAGTTTAAAAGTAAATTAGATAAGTATTAGCTATTTGTGTGACAACAACATATTGGTAGACTTTGACAAATTTAAGTGTCTTATTGTTGACAAAATTTGGAATTGTATAATTTCTAGAGATAGGACATCTGATAATTACTATCAAATATGTATGTCAAATTCCCATAGTTGTATATTATCTAAATCTAATGAAGTTAAAGAGTTGTGGTATTAGAAGTTAGGGCATGTTAACTGTAATCAGTTGGAAATACTGAGCTTAAAAAGTGCTACTCATAGATTGCCTAAGCTAGGTAAATTTACCAAATACATTTGCGATGTATGTTAAAATGTCAAGTAAATCAAAGCACCACATAAAAGAGTTCAACAAATTACTACTACATCACTTCTTGAACTCATTCACATAAACTTGTTTGGACCAACTCAAATATAAAGTTTTGGTGAAAAAAGGTATGTAATAGTGTGTATTGATGATTGTTCTAGATTTGCTTGGGTAAGTTTTTTTAGACAAAAATTAGATGCCTTTGAAGATTTTCAGAAGTTATATTTAAAAATGCAGACTCTAAAAGGAACAAAGGTAAAAAAGTTAAGAAGTGATCATAGGAAAGAGCTAGACGATAATCTATTCAATGATTTTTGTATTAAGAATGGAATTCAACAAGAATTCTTAGCACCTAAGACACTCCAACAAAATAGTGTTGCTGAAAGGAAGAACAAAACCATACAGGAGATGGTAATAGTCATGTTGAATGCTAAAAAGATGTCATATAAATGGTGGATAGAACTGGTGAATATTGCAACACACATTATAAATCGAATATACTTTAGACCACACACTAAGAAGACAGCTTATGTGATTTGGAATGGTTGGAAGCCTCAGCAAAATTACTTTTATGTGTTCAGAAGTAAGTGTTACATTCTAAATAATAGAGAACAATTGGAAAATTTTGATAAAAGAAGTGATGAAGGTATCTTCCTTAGACAAATAAACAATAGCATAGCGTTTCATGTATTTAATTAAAGAATTCAAGTTGTCATGGAATTGATTAATGTTGTTCTTGAATACATTCCTTCAGAAAGTGAAAGAAAAAAGATATCATAGGCAATAATGATAAAATTACTCAATCCATTGCAAATTACACAACTACAAAAAGTGTCAACGAAGGAGATAAAGAAGATTCTAACAAAAAACAAGGAGATGTGCAATAAAAATCACCATCATCTAGAATCAAGAAGAATCGTCTATCTGAACTAACTATTGGAAGTATTGATGAGACTAGAAAGACCAGAGATAGACAAAAAATTGACTACAAGGGAATGGTCAAATATACTTGTTATACTTTAACACTATAGCCGAAGAATGTCAAAGAAGTCTTGACAGATGAACATAGGATTTTTATCATGTAAGATAAATTGTAACAGTTTGAGAGAAATAATATATGGGAACTTATGCTTAGACCAAAGAATGTCAACGTGATAGTTATCAAGTGGGTATTTTGAAATAAAACATATGAGTTGGGTAATATTATAAAAAATAAGGCAAGATTAGTTGCGTAGGGCTACACACAAGTTGAAGCTATTGACTTCAATGAAACATTTGCTCCTGTAACAAGGTTAAAATGTGTCGACTGTTGCTGGTAGTTTCTTACACTAAGAATTTTATATTTCAACAAATAGATATGAAAAGCGCATGCTTGAATGAATTTCTATATAAAGAAGCATATGTTAGACAACTTAAAGGTTTTGTCAATCTTGAGTTCTTGGATCATGTATACGAGTAAAAGAAAGCTTTCTATTTTTTGAAGCAAGCACCTAGGGTATAATATGAAAACTTACAAACTATGTGATCAGATAAGGTTACAAGGGAGAGAGAGAGAGAGCTAGTAAGACAATGTTTGTCAAAAAACTTAAAACTGATTTCATTGTTGCACAAAATTATATTAAAGACATCGTGTTTGGTTCAACATCAAGAGAGATATCAAAAGATTTTGTTGAACTCATGCAAATAGAGTTTGAGATGAGTATGGTCGGTGAGCTAACATTTTTTCTTGGTTTGTTGGTAAAATAAATGAATGATGGAATTTTTATATTTCAAACCAAATATGCCAACAAGTTGGTTAAGAAGTTCAACATAGAAGGATCAAAGTCTGTCAGGACACCCATTAGTGTTTCACATAAGCTATCAAAGGGTGACAAAGGATAAGAGATTAATTAACATTTATACAGAGTATGATTGAAGGATTGTTATATCTCACAAGAAGTCATCTTGATATTAGCTATAGTGTTAGTGTCTGCGTAAGATATCAAGCTATTCCTAAAGAGGCACACTTGAAAGCTATCAAAAGAATCCTGAAATATGTGTGTCATAGTTTTGATTATAGTATTACTGTAGTAAAGGCTCCAACATATTTTTATTTAGATATAGTACTATAGATTGGGCCAGTAATTGTGATGGTCATAAGTGTACCTATGGAAATTGTTTTTATATAAGAAACAATCTTATGTTACGGTACAGCAAGAAATAGGACTGCATATCCTTGTCAACTACAGAAGTCGAATATATTACAGCAAGAAATTATTGTACACGGTTATTGTGGATGAAACAGGTATTGGAAAATTATGGTGCTGGACAGTAAGAATTAATTATTTATTGTGATAACACATGTACCATTAATATTTTGAAAAATCTAGTTCAACATAATAGGACAAAGCATATAGGCATAAGGCATTATTTCATCATGGAGCTCATTGAACAACAAGTTTTGAAGATTGATTTTGTTCCCCTCAAAAACAACTAGCAAATATCTTCACAAAACCTCTTGATACTATACGATTTGAAGAATTATAAAAATTATTATAACTTTATTTACTTTGACACATACCACTCAATGTCAAATTTTGTACTTAACAAAATTTCTTTTGTTGATTATTTTATTTGTTTTGTTAAAACAGATAAAAAAAAAATGCACGGGATATGTTTAGAGATATACTTTAGACATGCTGAAGTTTTGACAAGACTGGATTTGAACAAAAGAGGTGATATACCAATCAAACATCACCAAATTTTGTGTCTTATTCAATTCAACAAGTAAAGCGTGAAGTGGTTAGTAGAAGCTTAAACGTAGCAAGATTTTCAAAATATATCAAATCTTTTTAACATTGGTTGCGACTCATTAAACATAAGCTATATTATTCAACTGTGATAGTGGTTATGCCATAAATCTTCCATTCTTGATAGTTCTGTGATGATAAGAGCAATGACCAAAACCCTAGCAATGGCCGAGAAACCTCTATGGCATCTGCACCGAGTAATAGTTGCTGAGGATGATAAAGTTTCTTCACAAGTGCAATAGTTGATAGAAATCTCTGTATCAACTATTTCTCAGGAGGCTACCATGGGTAACAATGCTACGAACTCTGTCTCTGATATTATTTTGAACACCTGTCGAAATATCATTATTAATAGAATCCAGAACTTATTTTTTATTGTCTTTATCAAGATAATATGGAAGTTCGTCAGGGTAACATATTTAATATTCTTGAGTTTTTTTTTTTAACAAGCCTATTGAAAGTAGCATGAGTATTAATAATAATAACAGTCTTAAATTGTCTATGGACTTATTATTGGTCCAAATGTTTAAGGAAATTGGGCTGAAAAGAATGTTTACTCAAAAGAAATTGTAGTTTCTGTTAATCATGAACAAGTTGTATAATCTATTACTTCTAGGTTACCTACAATTCAAATAGCATATGTGAATCCTTATTTTCTGTATGCTTTGCAGTTAAATCTTGAACATGATATGGTGACGAGAGTGATGGATGAGAAAAATAGATTATTATACTTTAGTAGTTAACTTGCAATCATTAAATGAATCGATATTTTTGGAGCCATTGTTCCTGTGACTAGAAAAGATACTCCAGCTGTCATATCCTCTGAGCAACAATCTGCAGATCCTGCCATTATTACTATTGATGTTAAGGAGATAACAATACTTTTTAAATCAATTCCAACAGAATGGAAAGAGCAAGTCACTAATGATACTAATGTGAAGACTGATAAAGGAATTGATTCTATAAAACTAGAAATACTTAAAGAGTAGTCCTCTATTAGAAAATGGAAGACAAGAACCTGTAGAAAGGAAGGAATACCTTTTATCATGTTAAAAAGGCTTGCAACAACATTTAAAGGTCACGTGTTTTGTGATAAGAACAGTGAGGAGTAGTGCAAAATTATTTATAATAAGGACTTTTAGAAGAAATAAAGATAGATTTCACAAACTTCAAGTTGTTTAATTTGAAAACAATCCTAAAGAATTTTGGACTGCTTAAATCTGTAGACTTTGTGGAGCTGTACATTGATTCTCTAGTGAGAGAATATTATGCAAATCTAAAGACTACAATCACAAAGCCCTCTAAAGTATTTCATCATTCTGTGTTTGTGCTTAGATCTTTAGTTATATTCAGTCCTAAGAATATATCATCTATATTTGACATTCTATATGCCAAGACTATCCAAGGACTTGGAAAGGAGGTTTCTATATCTACAATTTGTTAAACACTCACAGGAGGAGTAGTTAGAGATTGGCCAACTAAAGCTTATTTGAAATCTTTAATTTTAACAAGCCTCTACTTTACCCTTTATAAAATTTCTTATTATAACTGGTTATCTACTCACAATGTATCTATAGTACTCTAGGATGGAGCAATCTTGCTGTACAAAATTAGGCACAGTATGAAGCTCAATTTGGAAGATCTAATATTTCACTAAGTGGTGATACTTACTCAAATGACTGCTCATTGCACTACCTTATTGCCCTATCCATGTCTCCTTACTGAGTACTTAAGTGCCTCCTAGCTATGTGGTTTTCAAATCTAACAAGATAATCAAGGATATTAAGATTCTCTGGTCATCTATAAAGAGGCCCCCTATTTTAACACCAGTGGCAATTCCTTATCCACCCACTCATTGCTCTCCAAGAATTAGGAGCCTACCTTTTGATGCATCTACTGAGTTTGGCTCTAGTTCTTATACTTCTATTTCAGAGTATACTAACCTCTATTAACAGATTACTACTCTTTCTAGTCAAGTTTCCCTATTAGATGCTTCTATTAATACCATCCTTAGCAAGCTGGACACCAATATGGCTACTCGGTAGTGGCTTTATAATGATCTCTAGACCATTTTTGACATCTGATTGGCTTATTATTTGATCCAAAAAGGGAGAGTAGATAAAAGCTAGAGGAGGTAGTGTTCAATTGAGAAAAGGTTGTGTTCAGAGAGAGTAAAGAGCTTTGGTTTGATAAGTATGCACATGGTTTAATGAACAATTTGAATTTGTTGCATTTTGCTGAACAATTTGGGTACTATAATAGTACTTAGGCATACTTTCTATTCACTATGACTATTATTTTGGATAGGTTGATCATGTTTGTTGAAGTGTTGGTGCATGATTTTGCATTGCTGGATGTTATGTTGGAACTTTTGTCATACTGCTACAAGTACAATATATGGTTTTTCATCAAACAATATCAAAAGGGGAGATTGTTAGAGTTGGCACTGCTAAAACTCTGACAAATAACTTCGACAATCTGAATATGTGTTTCAAATCGTTTAGGAAATAGTGATTATTGGCATAATTTGATGCGGAGTAAATCGAAGGTTAATTTAGAAACTAATGTTTAGGATATCTCTAGAATATCCCAAGCGGATCATAGAGGTAAATCTAGTGAAGACTTTATTCTAAAAAGGATGAACTCAAGAAGAAAAAGAACGACAATGGACTTAGGAAACGCGTGAAGAAATACTAGATTTAGCAATTTTCTATTTAATGAAAATATAATACTTTTGTTTGTATATTTAAAGAAGTTGAATTGGAAAAATGGCGTGAGGTAAAGGATTCTGAAAGTATTCCTTGAGAGAGTCAAGCAATAAAAAGACAAAGTGAAATTCATGATTATCTCTTGAGAAGGTCTGATACAAATACAATTAATGATATATTAAAGTTTCTTTGTTAAATGTTTTGCATCAAAGAGTCAAGAATTTATGTTTCCACATAATATATCTTGGTGGAGCTTGAATCGAAACAATCCTTCGAAGTGATATTCTTTGTGGAGAAAAAAATATTCTGAAGTCAGACGAAGTCCCATGGAGTTGCTGCAACGATTGTTAATGGGTGATCAATCATGATTGGTTGAGTTCAACAATAGTCTTCTGTAAATTTGACAGAAAGAGTACTTCATTGTATTCTATTAGAATCCACTAGACACTTGGTAAATTGAGATAAGTGTTGCCATTATAACTTTTGTTAAAGTTTAATGAATCACTATTACTAGTCGTAGATCTATAGACATAGACTTATTGATAGCCAAACCACATTACAAATTTACTAGGTTTGCTAGGCTTATTACATTACTATTTGTCAAACTAACGTAATTTTAATGAAAAGTTTAATAAAACCACAGAAAGTTGATAAACCAAACCTAACAAAAATTATTTTCCAAATTTAATGAAAAGTATTTTTCAGAATGAACCTATAGGTCCTATTGCCTTGAATATGTGAACATATCATATTGGCGGAATAGATATTGTTTCCACTCTCCATTATTTTACTAGAATGCCAAATATCGCTCTGGTAATATGAATTGTAGTACTAGATTAATCAATCTACCATATATTATTAAAAACTTTAGTAAAGTTATATTCATAACAAACAAAAATAAGATTACTTTTGTTTTTTGAGCCACTTCTTATATTTTAGATAAATTTTTTTCCAATGTCTATCCTTTTTGCACAAACAAAAAGTATATTTGTTATTACCTCTCTTCAAGGGAACAATCTTGCCCTTCTTTGCATTCCTTTTAAAATAAGTAACAAGATTAATACTTTTAGGTGTCTAAAGTTTCAACCTCTTTTCTTTTTGAATACATATGGTTAACTATTTGTACTTATTTTAGAAATCAACGAATAGTACAGACAGGCAATTCAATGGAATTGGACAAGCACCGCTGATACCCAATCAGGGCTCTAACAAACACAACTATTTATTATCAAAAAAGCTAGTAAGGCCAAATAGTCCAAGTATGAAACAACCAGCTAGAATAAAAACAGATAAACAAATCAGTAAATGAATTTGATATGTAAACCGAAAACTTATCTCTAAAGCATAGACTGAATCACTAGTTCAATACTAGTTTGCCTTTGAGAAGTTATTCGTCCCACTTACCGATGCGATGGGTACATTGACTATTCTTGTAGAATAAGATGGTTTCAGATTGCCATTGATGTACACCAATAGCAATATACCTCAAAAGCCTCTTTAGTTCACCAGTTTCCCAAGTCAAAAAATATATGGAGCAAAAAGGGAAAAAGAGTTGCGAAAATTAGAGAGACAGCTCACTTTTTTTTCTTGTCTGCAAGAAGAATATATATAGCCCTAGGAAACCCGAAACTACTCCAGACTAGGAGACCTAATCTAATCAATTAATTATTTCCTCCTCTGTCTCAATTTCCTATAAAGGTTAGAGTTAATTAGGATAAAATAAAAGAAGAAAAGTATGAAACATGGCCAAGCCCGAGCTGGCCAAGACCCACGTGCATGTGTGGTAGTGTAGACTGCTACCTTGGGTTTTGTTTCAAGTCCACGGAAAACTTTTTAACATATAAAGGTTCCATCAATCCTCAACTTTTCTCATGTGGGATTCATGTATAACATGAGTTCTCAAATCGTTAAACATCTAATTTTAATGTCCTTTAATTATAGTTTCTACCATAGTCAAAGACAATCTCTAATATGCCAAGAACAACTTCCAAAGGTTATTTTAGGCTAACTAATCATGAGTTCAAAAATATGAACTTCTAAATTTGCCATTTTCAACAATCCCCCACAAAAAATGATCCAGGATTTTCATAATCTACTTTTGATAATGATACCTTCTGGTTTGAACCACTACCTAAGTTATCCAACTTATGCCCTCACAGGAATAGATAGACTTAAGTCTTGAATCTGAACCTTGAGTATGACGGCATCTATTGGTAGTACCAGATTATTAGCTATGGAGAGAATCTTTAAAGATGAAATATTATGGCCATGTGTTCTAACCCTGTCTTATAAATGTATTCAGAGAGAACCCAATTCTCTTTAGTTGTGGCTACACAACACCACTCACATAGTTAGTAATTTCCAATGAAGTACTGCTAGCACCCTGTCTAAAAGACTTTATCCTATTTCAAGTCAAAACTCTAACTAAACTTACAATAAATGCATATTTAGGCTTTCAAAGAAAGGACCTAGATACAAAGATATCAAAATAGGTGCTTGATTCACTCATACAGCTTGTTTATACCATATTAAACTACCTTGTGGTATCTCCACTTAGTCAATTGGGTTGCCACTAGAGGTGAATCATTGATGGGTTATCAGTCCTATTCCCAACCTAGATTTAAGGAACAAGAATGTTTCTAGTCCCTTAGTTAGGGGGTCTACAATGTTATCTTTAGATCCTACAAAATTAACAGACCCCACTCTCTCAGACACTAATTCCCTTATAGACTTAAGTATAACTTAGATGTGTCTCTTGGTCTTCTGATTATACTTGGTACTCTTTATCTTTGTGCTTGTGGTTTGACTGTCACAATACACAAATATAGTGGTAACAGGCTTGTTGATCATTAGTAAGAGGATAATAGTCCATGCAACCGCTCAACTTGTGTTCTAGTTGTATCCAAGGCACATAACTCAATTTTAAAGATTAACTGAGTTGTGAAAGTCTATTTACAAGACTTCCAGGCAACTGCTCTGCCACCTAATGTAAAAACATACCCAGTGCAACCATTGCTACTAGAGTTTCTTGGCAATCCAACTTGCATCAATGTACCCTTTGAATACAGCAGAGAATTTCCCATAATGCAGTCCCAAAGGAAACTACTCCCTTTAAGTACCTTAGTACTCTATCTAAGGCCTCCCAATGAATCCAATTAGGATAACATATATATCTAGCCAGTTTAGACACAAAAAATGAAATATCTAGTCTTGAACCATGCAAGATATTGCAAGCTACTAATAATTTGAGAATATCTTAATTAAGACACAAGAATACCACTTTCATTCTTGAACAAAATTACAGAAGAGTTAATTAGAGTTTTAGAAATTCTACAATTTTTATAACTATATTTCTCAAAAATATTTTCGATATAGTGAGATTGAGAAATACTTATCCCCTCAATTGAACGAATCAACTTAAGATTAAGAATCACATTTGCAACTCCCATATCCTTTATTTCAAATTTACTTATCAAGAATAATTTAGTCTCATTAATTATCTCAATATTGGACCCAAATAGCAAGATATTATCTATATACAAGGATAGTACAATACATGCATTACCCTTAATCTTATAGTAGACACACTTGTCATTCTCTTTTATGATGAAGCCAAAGGATAAAATAGTTTTATCAAATATTCCATGCCATTGCTTAGCTACTTGTTTTAGACCATATAGGGATTTAACAAGTTTACAGACTTTTCGCTCATTTCCCTTGGCTACGAATCCTTCTGGCTAATCCATATATATCTCTTCTTCAAGATCACTATGAAGAAAAGCTATCTTCATATCCATTTGGTGGATAGTGAAACCATATATGAAAGCCAATGTAATAAGCACTCGGATTGTAGTCAAATAAGCAACAGGAAAGTAGGTATTAAAAAAGTCTATTTCCTCTTTTTATCTGAACCTCTTGACAACTAATCTGGCCTCATACCTATCAATAGTTCCATCTGGTTTGAGTTTCTTTTTAAAAATCCATTTGTATCTAATTTTAGTACATCCAGGAGGGAGATCAACCAATTCTCATATTCCATTAGAGAATAGAATCCATCTTACTTTTGACAACTCCTTTCCAATGCCCTACTTCTGAGGAAGCCATGGTTTCTTGAAAGGTTAAAAGTTCATTCTTAACATTGTAAGTGGCAAAGTCACTTCTAAAGTTTTTGACTACCTTAATTCTCTTACTCCTTCTAGGTTCTTCCAATTCTCCTCAGTTTTAGTATTGGAACTACTTAGACCTGTCCCCACGTCTCTCACCCTGTCTACATAATCATAATGGAATTAGATGCTAAGGTTAAATCTAAAGTAGAAACATCTTGAGACAAACCAATTTTCTTGGAAAACATATTCTTAAAGAATGTAGCATCACGATATTAAACAATTGTTTAACATCTATACCAAAAAATTCAGACTTAACTACCAAAAGCCTCATAGCATAACTTGTTTCCACATAACCAATAAAGATAGCATCAACAATATTTGGACCTAACTTTTTCCTCATGTGTTCAAGGATTAGAACTTTTGCAAGATAACCCCACACACGTAAGTATTTTAAGTTAGGTTTCCTACCTTTCCAGACTTCAAATGGACTTACCTCTTTATATTTGTGAGGGACTCTATTCAGAATATGGCAAGATGTATTCAAAGCCTTGTCGGGATGTATACCCTTTTAGACTAAGTTTCTGATGTAAAAATTGAATGTTTTAATAAAACAATTTATTTTCAAAAATTGTTTATGAATTTACAATTTTATTTTGTGTACAATTACGTTTGGAAAAGATCCATTGTGTTTAAGTAAGTGGTCCATGTGAATGGAGGTCTTTCACAGTAAAGTATGGATCACAGGTTACTTAACACATAAACATTCGTTCTTAATCGATTGATGAGAATGGGAATCTCATCATGTCTAGGTTATTATGTTGTGAATTCTAAATAGGGAATGGCTTACCTTTAGCCAGTAAATAGTCCACTCACTTCATGACATAAGCGTATTTTGAATACGTAGAACAGGACATGTAGTAGTGGTTTCTAAAAGTACTATATGGTAGCAACCTAGACTACTGCCGCTATAGCGTGAACTAGTACTCTACAACTTGAGTATGAGTTGGTGGTCTGACGAAACTGGAAGCATATACTTTGATATGCTATAGTTGAGATTCTATCGTAGGGCCAATATACTTGCATGTTGGGTATGTGTGACTAGTTAGTTAAGACAAATTTGTACAAGATAATTTCTATATTATATCACCCCTTGTGGTTGTCTGAATGATCTAAATATCTAAGGCCCTAGGAAACATGACTTGGATGTTTGCTTTAGAGTAGCTCCCTTGGAAAGCGGAAACAATCCAGAAAGTCGTGGATCATTGGACTAGAGGCCTAAGGATGGTAGATGTCATTTAGAGAGGTGTTAGTACACTTCTTCATCTCTAAATGTACGGCGATGTATAGAGGGGTATTTTAGTCATTACACCTGTAGCTCGAAGACTTTGCTAACGCAGCACTGTCCTTAGGGTCAATATTTTCTTATGGTGATATTAGAAAATATTTAAAATGCAAAATACAGCTATTTATATGGTAATGATATTTTGGTCATTTTAGTAGCCAAAGCGTTGTGTCTTTTAATCCCTAGTATAGACTGTGAGTCCTAATTAAATACGGGCTAAGGAATTAAATTAAATTAAATAGAATTTATTTTATCTAAATAGCTTGATTTAATTGTTGGACTAGAATAAAATAAAGGTCCATGGAGAGAGAATTATTTAAATTAGTTTGGTGGGTTAATTAATTATTCAGGGCTTTGGCCCAGTTTGAATAATTAAAGATTAACCTGGGACTAAACTAATATAGGCTTATTTATTGGACTAGTTTATTTGGGCTGGGAAATTAATTATTAATTGAGCCATTGATATGATTCTAATTAGAATAATTAATTAAGCCCAAAAGGTTAAACTAAGAGTCCAATAGCCCAGTCCAGTTTAGCCTAGGGTTTTATTTAGGTTAAATAGGAGGATTGGAAACAATGTGGTTGTTAGACACACACACTCTCTCTGAGATGGCTTCTTCTCTGTGAAAAGCCAGACGTCTCTCTCTCTCTCTCTCTCTCTCTCTCTCTCTCTCTCCAGAAAAAGGTTCCTTAGTCTGTAGTTGTTCACCAAACGGATTTAGGCAGGCCATATACTGGAAGATCGAGAGATTGGCATTCACCTACATGTAAAGACGGAATAGGAAGCTTGCAGGAATCGCACCAGAGGCTTCCACCAGCGTACCTACCCCGGCGGCACACATTCCGGTCCAGTCAATTATTAGAACGAGAAAAAGAGATAAATTTTTTTAAAATCTCGGAACCTGTACAGAGCCTAACCGGCGCCGGCTAGGACTGTTGGAGCAGGCGCCGGATCTGCCCTAGAGTTCCCCTGTTCTTTGTTTTTCCAATTTTTTTATCTTCGCTTCCGCTGCGTACCCTGTGTTTTTCGATTTTTTATGCCTTCAATTGGTATTAGAGCAGAAGGTTTTGTGAAAATATAGGAACCATGCATCTAGATGAATAAAACTGGACACATATGTGCGATTAAAATTGTGATCTTTCGTAGTTTATGGTATGGATAGATTCTCTGTTAAAGCTCATGGGTGAAGGTATAGGAGATTTGTAATTTACTGTTTTTCTTAACAAATGGTGAAAGCCTAATGTTTATGGGTATAGGCAATTGTTGGTTTTGGTTGATTTCATTGTATTTGGTTTGAAATCGGAGAGCCATCGAAGCTGGAAGCTATGCAGAAAAACAGGGAAAATTCGCAGAAAAAAAGGAGCAATGTTGCAGACGTTGAAGGGTGGTTCTCGGCCTAGGCTTGAAGGAAGCAAAGCTGGGAAATTCCGGTTTCAAGCCGTCCAATGGTTCGAAGGTTTGTGCAGAATTTCTGCACTCCTTCAACCTGATTTGCAGCTGATTCTTGAGAGGTTTTGAAGGTCTTTCTAAGGTGTTTTTCCAGCCTTCTTCCTGGAGAAATACAGAGGAGTTTTGCTGGCTTGAAGATGGACTAAAACAGCTTCAATTCCTCGGTTGAAAGCTGCGAAAATGTCCAGAATTTTTTTCTGGTTTTGCACAGTTTGTGCAGTCCAAAAATTACACAGATTTTCCAGCCTTCAAGCCACATGAAATGACCATTTTATTTGCAGCAAATGAAGAGGTTTACTGGCTGAATTTTCGAAGAAATGGTCAGCAAAAATTTGGGAAAATTTTCCAGATTTCCCTTCACTAAAACATGAACAACATGAAGGTGAATTTTTGAAGGTTCTTTCATGGTGTTTGATTTCTCTTGGAACCCCTTCCTATTTCACCTCCTATTTTCGGCCAACTCCCCATCCTCCACAGCTGATTTTCGAAATTCAAGATGAAGAAATATCACAGAATTTTGGAGTTCAAAAGAAGAGATTTAATGAATTTAAATTGTAAAAATGTTAGGACAAGCTAGAAGTAATAAAAAGGACAAGAATTCCTCTAGAATTCTTTTTAGGACATGAGGACTAGATTAGGACATTCTCTTCATGTCTCCTCTAAGACAACATTCCTATTTTCATGGAATGCAAGAAAACAAAAATTCAAACTTAGTTGAGATAATCATGACAAAAGCTTAAATGATGGGATTTGAACTCATGACCTTAGAAATTAATTCACCAAGCTCTAACCACTAAACCACGCTAACTCTTGCTCCTATTTTCTCAACCACATATTCTTCTTATGAAATCCCCAAGCTATCTTCCTATTTTGACCTCAAGCAAAATTATCATTTTACCCCTCCTACTCAATAAGCATAACTAAGCATTTTAACCTATAATCCACAATTCTAAAGCACATAAAATCATTCAAAAACATATATATTCATGTAAAATAATATGATATGCATCCCGACCCCCTTACTCTAGGGTTGGCTTTAGGTGGGGTTTTACATCCTCCCCTCCTTAAGAGAATTTCGTCCCGAAATTCAGACGCGCCTTTATCTCAGATCGGGATACTTCCGCTTTTCCCATTCTTTTGTTTCCTATGTGGCATCTCGCGCGCCATGATGCTCCCACTGCACTTTTACCATCAGAATCTACTTGTTCCGGAGAGTCTTGATACTTCGGTCCAATATCTTTACGGGTTTCTCCACATAGCTCAGGTCAGGTTGTAGCACTAACGGCTCATCATTCAACACATGTCCGGGATCGGCGTTGTACTTCCTCAGTTGCGAAACATGGAATACGTCGTGAATTCTCGTCAACCCATCTGGCAAATCCAATCGATACGCTAACGGCCCAATTCTCTCTTTTATTGGAAACGGTCCCAAGTACCTCGGATTCAGCTTCCCCCTTTCGGATGTTTCAGGATTCCCCTATTTGGTGTCGGTTTTAGGAATACACTGTCTCCCACCAGAAATTCTAACTCTCTTCGTCTATTGTCTGCATAACTCTTTTGTCGGCTCTGAGCTGCTTTCAACCTTTCCCTAATTAACTTGACCTTATCCAACAATTCTTGAACATAGACTTCTCCCGATTTGCTTATGTGTCCATCCTCTGACCAGCTCCAGTATAACGGTACTTGACACTTACGACCATATAGAGCTTAATACGGAGACATTCCAATCGAAGCTTGATAACTGTTATTGTATGACAACTCAGCGTACGGCACACTTTCGATCCACTTATCCCCGAAATCCAATACACAAGCTCTCAACATATCCTCCAATATCTGAATAACCCTTTCCGACTGTCCATCGGTCTGTGGATGCGCCGTCGTGTTGAACTTCATACTTGAACCCATCAATTCATGAAACTTGCCCCAAAATCGGGATGTAAATCTCGGATCACGGTCAGACACAATACTTGAAGGCACTCCGTGTAATCTGACTATTTCCCGCACGTAGGTCTGAGCCAATTTTTCCATTGAATCCCTTACATTCACGGGTCTGAAATGCGTCGACTTGGTCAATCTATCTACCACTACCCATATGGCATCCTTTTGGTTCCTTGCCATAGGGAGTCCGGTAACGAAGTCCATGGTCACCTCTTCCCATTTCCATTCCGGTACTGGCAACGGTTGTAATAATCCTGCCACCTTTTTGTGCTCCGCTTTAACCTTCTAACAGGTTAAGCACGTTGAAACATACTTAACCACATTCCACTTCATCCCGGGCCACCAATAAGACTTTTTCAGATCTTGATACATCTTGATCTCTCCCGGATGAATGGCGTACTTGCTCTTATGCCCTTCTTCCAAAATTCTGTTCCTCAACTGGTGCTCATCGGGTACACACAAACGATCTCAGAAGTGCAACACTCCCGCTCCATCCTGTCGGAATTCACTGCCTTGCCGTTTAAGCTCATTGTCCTTGAAAAGCTGAAATTCCGCATTACTCTTCTGGGCCTCAATAATCTCCTGTCTTAGATTTGGTATGAACCTTAGGTTATTAATAATAATCTTCTCTTCTTGCATTTCTGCTCTTCTGTCCAACACATCCTGAGCTACCTGGACCTCCTGTACCCTTAGCCTGGCCATTCTGACTTTCCGGCTCAGGGCATCAGCAACAACGTTGGCTTTCCCGGGGTGGTAGTTGATAAGACAACGGTACTCTTCCAGAAATTCCATCCATCTTCGCTGCCTCAAATTCAAGTCTTTCTGGGTGAAGATGTATTTTAGGCTTTTGTGATCAGTGAACACCTCATATTCCGCTTCATACAAATAGTGCCGCCATTTCTTTAAGGCGAACACAATGGCAGCTAGCTCTAGATCATGCGTGGGATAATTGACTTCATGCAGCTTCAATTTTCGAGAAGCATAGGCGATCACCTTCCTTCGAAGCATCCGTATATAGGGCGTAAGGTTTATCTGCCTCTGTTAGACTCAACACAGGCGCTGTCACTAACATCCGCTTCAACTCCTGAAAACTCTTTTCGCATTTTTCATTCCAAGCAAAGGGTACGTCCTTTCTCAGCAGCCGAGTCATAGGAGATGCTAGCGTTGAAAATCCCTTAATAAACCTCCGGTAGTAGCCAGCCAATCCCAAAAAGCTTCGAATCTCGGTGATGTTCTCTGGTTGCTTCCAGTCTGAAACAGCTTCAGCCTTTGTTGGGTCTACTTTGATCCCCTCCTTGGTTACCACGTGACCAAGAAATGCCACACTATCCAACCAAAACTCGCACTTGCTAAACTTGGCGTAAAGCTTGTGCTCCCTTAGCTTTTCTAGTACCAACTTCAAATGTTCTGCATGGTCATCCGGGCTGTTGGAGTATATAAGTATGTCATCGATGAAGACCACCACGAACTTGTCCAAGTAGGGCTGGAATACTCAATGCATTAGATCCATAAATACCGCGGGTGCGTTGGTTACCCCGAAAGGCATCACCACAAACTCATAGTGACCATATCTTGCATTGAAGGCCGTCTTAGGAATATCTTCCTCTTTTATCCTCACTTGATAGTAGCCTTGCCTCAAATCCAGTTTAGAGTAACAACTGGATCCTTGCATCTAGTCGAACAGCTCGTCAATTAACGGCAGAGGATATTTATTCTTGATGGTCAGGTTGTTCAAGCCTCGGTAGTCAATACACAACCTTAGAGTCCCGTCCTTTTTCCTTACAAATAGCACAGGTGCTCCCCTGGGTGACGTGCTAGGTTTGATATAGCCTTGCCTCACCAACTCTTCTAGCTGCTCCTTTAATTTTTTCAACTCCGCCGGTGCCATCTAATACGGAGTTCGAGACACCAGTTCCGCTCCTGGAACTAGATCAATGGTGAACTCAACTTCTCGATTGGGAGGTAGAGAAGAGAGTTCCGCAGGGAACACGTCGGGAAAATCCTTTACCACCTCAGTATCTTCCAGGGTGCACTGGTCCTTTGGCTTGTTTATCACATAGGCCAGATATCCTTGATTCCCTTGCCTCAATAATTTCCGGGCTTTAGCCCCAGCTATCAAAAACTTCAATTCTTTTACTTTCTTGCCATTGAACTCCAACACATCGCATCCTGGTCTAATGAACTGAACTGACTTATTCTTACAGTCTACTCTAGCACTATGCTTCGCTAACCAATCCATTCCCTATACTAAATCATAATCATCAATAGCTAAGACTATCAGATCTCCCTCCAAGCTTTCTCTCCCTACTTCAACTTTAAAATTCTGCACATACCGATCCGCTTGCACCATTTTCCCCAAAGGTGTACTTACTAACAAAGTAAAATGTAGTTCTACTCCATCCCAACCCAATCGATATGCACAATTCTTATTTAAATAGGGATGGGTAGATCCAGGGTCTATCAATGCATTAACGGAACGACCTTGGATAGTAAACGTACCTTCCACTACTGCTGCATCAGCTCCAACCTCCTCTCGGTTGAGAGCGAAAACTTTTGTTTTCACCTGCGGCTTTTGCGTTCCACTACCGGAAGCTCCCGAGGTATTGGCTCGATTAGGCCCCGGGTTCTAAGATGGGTTCCGCTGTCCGTTCCGGAGAAGTTTAGGACAGGTGTCCGCAGATGATTCGGGTCTCCGCAGTGGTAGCACTTCCGCTCACCTCCTTCGGCCAACAATTTTTCTCAATGTGGCCTTTTTTTCCACAGTGCCAGCATAATGGAAGATTCTACGCCAGACCAACCGGTGCTGTTCGGGCTTGCTTTCCCCGATTCAGCCATTGCTGGTTGGCAGGGCGCTTGTTAGGTGGCTGCCTCTGAAAAGGTCTCGGCGGCTGTCTTGACGGTACGAACGGTCATGGAGCCAATCGGTTGCGATCCTCATTCTCAATACGGGTGGCTGTGTCCACAGCCCCCGAGTAAGTCGTCGGTGAAGCAGGTGCTAACGCCCTTCTTAACTCTTGCCTTAATCCCTTAACAAACTGCCTCGTTCTGTTCTGTTCAGTATCCACCAGCCTCTTGCAGTACTTTGACAGTTGCGTGAACCGGGCCGCGTATTGGGCTACCGTTAGGCTTCCCTGCTTTAGATTATGGAACTCATCTTCCCGTTTCTCAACTATCCACTGAGGGATATATTCTGCCCGGAATGCTTCCACAAAATCAGCCCATGTCCAGTCTTGGTTAATCATCTCCCAGTCGTCCTGAACCCTTTGCCACCACGCCCAATCTGGTCCCCTCAGCCGAAACGCAGCAAACTTCACCATTCGCTTCTCCGTGTACTGAAGCGTAGCAAAGATATCCTCCATTTGTTCCACCCATTGTTCGGCTTTCTGGTCTTGTTCGGCCTCTCCCAAGAAGATAGGTGGTTGAAATTTCAGAAACCGCTCTAATGCCTCATCTTCCCCTTTCGGATTCCTCCGCTCAGTCAAGGTTTGCGGAATCTCAGTCACTTTGTGGAACGCTTGTGTCATAGTTACACTAACTGGCTCTTCCGATCCCATCTCTGGTCCTATTTCTGGCTCCAATTCGTTCTCATCCCCCCGGTTCGGTGATGGCATTTGAGTTGTATCAAACTCTGGTGTCACTGGCTCTGCCTCAGGAACCCTTCTGCTGGATGTGGCTGCACGATGTCTGGGTGCCATTCTAAATCATTCCCCAGATAATGAGTTTATGCCTCAAGGTTAAAAATATCCAAATTGAGCATGCATTCACATTTAACGTTAAGCGGAAGAAAATTGGATGCAAATTTTGTATAAAGAATTGCATATAAATTTTCCTCAAAACTTAGAGTACTCTAAGTACCTTTATTTGCATAAATTCGAAATTAAAGCAGTAAACATGAGAAAAGAAAGGAAAATCATTAACATAGGAATTTATGAAAAGCAGTAAATAAAACATCCCAATTGCAGCAGTACTTAGCCTTTCTAGTCCTCATCAGAATCTTCAAAGTCAGCCTCATATAACCACCCCCCAGAATTCCTAGTGGAGCCTCTCCTAGCCCCATTGGCAAACCCATCCATTGGCTCCTTCCCAGGTCTCCTAGAACTCTCCCCAGTTTCAACCTGATTGGTGGGGTTACAAAGGAAGGTCTAGGTGGAGATTCATAATCTATCTCTCCTGGGTCATCACTGTTAGTAGTCAAGTCAACTATGGGACTAGGAGGGAGGGGAACATATTCCATGTCTATCTCCTCGTCTTCACTGTCAGTAACCAGGTCGATCACGGGTATTGGAGGTGGCTTAATGATCTGGACCTCATCGTCACAACTATCATCCAGGGCAATGATTGGCTGTGGTGCAAGCTGAGGCACTGGTAAGTCCTCCGGGTAGATAGGAATGGGAGGGTGCCATTGCTGCCCTTTCCTTGCGGTTCTAATCATTCTAACCATCTTACAGCACAAACAAGACAGGTCTGACAAACAGTTTGACTCAATTAATCAAAACATATATCATCAATACTTGCCTAAACCTAGTCTCTGATACCAATTGTAACACCCCACTACCTAGGCCCATCAGGGCCGTGGATGTCACCCCGTCCAGAGGACAATGGGTTTTTATAACTAGGTTACATAGAATAAAATAAAATAAAGACTTTAAAATTAAACTTATTACAACCCAAAAGATGAATATTGGAATAAATCCAAAATAGATTGTTTGCAACAATCTCTCAAAACACCACATAAAGGAAATAACGTAAGTCTTCAAAGCATAGGCAACAATCTAGCTAATGAAAGGTGGTGAGATAAAAATCTCAGTAAGCCAGTGTGTGCTTTGAGTGTTTCAGGTAAAATAATTCATGTATGCAAGTTGTAAGAGTTTCATAAGGAAAAGTGCTGGCAAGCAATAAATAAGTGTTGAAAATAAAGAGTGGCGTTTCGCTTTTCAAACCATATATGTGCACAAAAAATACAACCACTCAAATGGGTAGCCATGGGTCACCACACGTTGGGCCCAATGACTAAATAACGGTCAGAATGCCACACTTTATGCAAGCTGACAAAAGGGTAGGTGTACAGGCTACTGGGTGATATACTCCTCCATCTCTACACCCAAACTTACCGGTTGTCCACTTCGAAACACACAGTCCATAGGACTGAAACTTGCTAGCTCGGACCGGCATGACCTACCGGACTGACATCCTATCTAGGAGGGACTCACCCCTCAGAGGTGGCCACTTACTGAGAGACTTACCCTAACCCTTCAAAGACTAGTCCTGGCAGTCTACCCTTATTGAGTACTCAACGTTGATTGTCCCCCTTGGGAGAAAATTGATCATAATCTGCTTTATTTGGAAATAGCAACTAAGGGTTTCTAAAAGTCTTGTCAAAGTTGGGCTTTAGAAAGAGTTTAGCATTTTGTGTAAAACTGCTTGTTTAATTTTCAAATGATTTGTTTATCTGGAATAAAAAGGAAAACAGTCCTTAATTGCCTTCACAATATAAATGTCCATACACATTGCATTTGGTTTGCCACAGTAATTTTGGTCTTCACAAAATTTCATGTAGGAGGTTACCTGGTTCTTTGCTTGCTCAAACTCAAAAGTCTTCCAAGGCTGACCTAACCCCGCCTGGGGTAAACACAAAACATAAGGTTACATTCAAGCTAAACTCACTTACACAAAACAATCCTAGTTCAACCCATTGCCATCACGACCTTAACGCTCTAAGCTTTAAGGCTGGCCAAAAAAAAAAAAAAAAAAGAACTTTATAAAATAAGTCTAGTTTAATAAGTTAAAATAACTTGGGGTTCTAAAATAGTTGCTAATAAAGTATAGACTCATTTAATAATTCTTGTGTGCTATTAATAAATAAAAGAAATTTTCAATTTTCAATAATATTAAGTCTAACAATATTAACAAATGGTAATCTAAAAATAGCTTTATTATTAGTAAATAATAAATCACATATATATTTTTATTTATTTATTTAGATAATAATTAATTAGTAAAATAAATGAATTATTTTAAATTTCAAATTAATAAATAACAAATATATTTTAGTATAAATAATATTTAGGAATATAGGTAAAAGTTTGAACTAAGGTCTACAAGGTCATCAATTAATTCTAATATTTTATTTATCATAAATGATTTATTACTATATATATATATATTATTCTTAACAAAAGATCCCATTTATTTGATAAAGAAAATATTAATAATTTAATTAATAAACCACTCCAAATCTTCCTAGAGTTTCGAATTTTATAGAGAAAAATATAGTAGTAATTCCATTTAAAGTAATAAAATCTTGTTAATAAAAATAACCTAGACCTAACAAGGAAATACTCTTTCACCATGATTTTCCTATTGCTAGAAAAGATTAATAAACACATTCTCCAACATCAAATAATAAACCAATCCATTCATGAACACATGCTTGACTTCACACATACTATCACAAGGCTAACTTCCTTCTAGGCATAATCATCATTAATGGCTTTAATGGAAAATAGAAACATAAGAGCCTAATCACCTTTGGTGTCATGATCTCTAACATGCTTCAAACATTCATAAAATTCAGTAAGCACGAAAGACATACAATGATTCAAAAAGAAAACACGTACAACTTAGCCATATACAACATTCATCATGCCTTAACTCCATCCTCTTAATCCACATGCATATACTCAATCTCCATTCAAACTCCATCTCCCTATCAACACCTAGGAGACATGATTTCAGAATTTAAAAAGAAAGGATTTAAGATTAGATACTTGATTGTCGATTGCTTTGATGAAGACAAAAGAAGGTCCACGCGCGATAGAGGGCCTTGAGTGATCCACCGGAAAAACAGCCATGGTTGATGGTTGATCAACCATTTCGGTAGAGGTCGAGAGAGAGAGAGAGAGAGAGAGAGAGAGAGAGAGCATTAGAAGGGTATATTAAGAATTGAATGGAAAAAGGATGAACAAGAAGGTTGTTCTTGATTTACTTTGTTGATGTTCTTGAGACCTTCAAGAGAAAAGGCTAATTTCGATCCGTTTGAAAATTCTTGTTTGCAAGGTTTTGTGTTATAAATCCCAGAAATGAAGTTTAGGGATTAAATAGAAGTGATCCAGAGTATTTGAGAGTGATTGGAGGTGTTTAGAGTAGGGTTAGGCTTGAAGAAGTTTAGTGTGTGTTCTTGGTATTCTTGGTGAAAATGGAGAGAGTTTGAGAGGATTGCTGCACGAAATTTGGTAAGGTGCTGGCCGAATGGTCTAGGGTGAATGGGAGTTTCTTTTATCAGTAAGAAGGAGAGAGGTTGATCAGATTTTATTTGAAATTCAAATGAAGAAAGTTGTGGAGTTGGTTAAGGTAGGTGGTTAGCTATGGTGTTTGATCAAGGAAGGTTTCTTCACTCTTCAATGGTGCCGGCTGATCAAGGTGATTTCGATGGAATGAATGGAGCTTGTGCAGGCTATAGAGCTGACCGAAATTCAGTCTATGAAGGCAGAGGAAATTTTGGTTAGTTAGCCTAATGCAAGATTGGTTTAATGGAGTAAAATGCTGGAATTTTTTTGAAGTTCAAAAAGAGTTTGAATGGAGTGATCTTAGGAGTGTTTTGAGGTGTGGTTATGGAGTCCAAGAGTTCAAGGTAAGTGAGGGGTTAGTGGTGTTTAGTCCATGGCTGATCAAGGAGAAATGTTGCAGAAGTTGAAGGGTGGTTCTCGACCTAGGCTTGAAGGAAGCAAAGCTGGGAAATTCCGGTTTCCAGCTGTCCAATGGTTCGAAGGTTTGTGCAGAATTTCGGTGTAGAATTTCTGCACTGCTTCAACCCGATTTGTAGCTGATTCTTGAGAGGGTTTGAAGGTCTTTCTAAGGTGGTTTTCCAGCCTTCTTCCTGGAGAAATACAGAGGATTTTTGCAGGCTTGAAGATGGACTAAAACAGCTTCATTTCCTCGGTTGAAAGCTGTGAAAATGTCCAGAATTTTTTTCTGGTTTTGCACAGTTTGTGCAGTCTGAAAATTACACAGATTTTCCAGCCTTCAAGACACACGAAATGACCATTTTCTTGGCAGCAAATGAAGAGGTTTACTGGCTGAATTTTCGAAGAGATGGTCTGCAAAAATTCTGAAAATTTTTCCAGATTTCCCTTCACTAAAACATGAACAACATGAAGGTGAATTTTTGAAGGTTCTTTCATGGTGTTTGATTTCTCATGGAACCCCTTCCTATTTCCCCTCCTATTTTCAGCCAACTCCCCATCCTCCATAGCTGATTTTCGAAATTCAAGATGAAGAAATATCACAGAATTTTGGAGTTCAAAAGAAGAGATTTAATGAATTTAAATTGTAAAAATGTTAGGATAAGCTAGAGGTAATAAAAAGGACAAGAATTCCTCTAGAATTCTTTTTAGGACATGAGGACAAGATTAGGACATTCTCTTCATGTCTCCTCTAAGACAACATTCCTATTTTCATGGAATGCAAGAAAACAAAAATTCAAACTTAGTTGAGATAATCATGACAAAAGCTTAAATGATGGGATTTGAACTCATGACCTTAGAAATTAATTCACCAAGCTCTAACCACTAAACCACGCTAACTCTTGCTCCTATTTTCTCAACCACATATTCTTCTTATGAAATCCCCAAGCTATCTTCCTATTTTGACCTCAAGCAAAATTACCATTTTACCCCTCCTACTCAATAAGCATAACTAAGCATTTTAACCTATAATCCACAATTCTAAAGCACATAAAATCATTCAAAAACATATATATTCATGTAAAATAATATGATATGCATCCCGACCCCCTTACTCTAGGGTTGGCTTTAGGTGGGGTTTTACATCCTCCCTCCTTAGGAGAATTTCGTCCCGAAATTCAGACGCGCCTTTATCTCAGATCGGGATACTTCCGCTTTACCTATTCTTCTATTTCCCATGTGGCATCTCGCATGCCATGATGCTCCCACTGCACTTTTACCCTCGGAATCTACTTGTTCCGGAGAGTCTTGATACTTCGGTCCAATATCTTTACGGGTTTCTCCACATAGCTCAGGTCAGGTTGTAGCACTAACGGCTCATCATTCAACACATGTCCGGGATCGGCATTGTACTTCCTCAGTTGCGAAACATGGAATACGTCGTAAATTCTTGTCAACCCATCTGGCAAATCCAATCGATACGCCACCGGCCCAATTCTCTCTTTTATTGGAAACGGTGCCAAGTACCTCGGATTCAGCTTCCCCCTTTCGGATGTTTCAGGATTCCCCTATTTGGTGTCAGTTTTAGGAATACACTGTCTCCCACCTGAAATTCTAACTCTCTTCGTCTATTGTCTGCATAACTCTTTTGTCGGCTCTGAGCTGCTTTCAACCTTTCCCTAATTAACTTGACCTTATCCAACATTTCTTGAACATAGACTTCTCCCGATTTGCTTATGTGTCCATCCTCTGACCAGCTCCAGTATAATGGTACTTGACACTTACGACCATATAGAGCTTAATACGGAGCCATTCCAATCGAAGCTTGATAACTGTTATTGTATGACAACTCGGCGTACGGCACACTTTCGATCCACTTATCCCCGAAATCCAATACACAGGCTTTCAGCATATCCTCCAATATCTAAATAACCCATTCCGACTGTCCATCGGTCTGCGGATGCGCCGTCGTACTGAACTTCAGACTAGAACCCATCAATTCTTGAAACTTGCCCCAAAATCGAGATGTAAATCTCAGATTACGGTCAGACACAATACTTGAAGGCACTCCATGTAATCTGACTATTTCGCGCACGTAGGTCTGAGCCAATTTTTCCATTGAATCCATTACATTCACGGGTATGAAATGCGCCGACTTGGTCAATCTATCTACCACTACCCATATGGCATCCTTTTGGTTCCTTGCCATAGGGAGTCCGATAACGAAGTCCATGGTCACCTCTTTCCATTTCCATTCTGGTACAGGCAACGGTTGTAATAATCCTGCTTTGTGCTCTGCTTTGACCTTCTGACAGGTTAAGCACGTTGAGACATACTTAACCACGTTCCGCTTCATCTCGGGCCACCAATAAGACTTTTTCAGATCTTGATACATCTTGACCTCTCCCAGATGAATGGCGTACTTGCTCTTATGCCCTTCTTCCAAAATTCTGTTCCTTAACTGGTGCTCCTCGGGTACACACAAACGATCTCGGAAGTGCAACACTCCCGCTCCGTCCAATCGAAATTCACTGCCTTGCCGTTTAAGCTCATTGTCCTTGAAAAGCTAAAATTCCGCATTACTCTGTTGGGCCTCAATAATCTCCTGTCTTAGATTTGGTATGAACCTAAGGTTATTAATAATAATCTTCTCTTCTTGCACTTCTGCTCTTCTGTCCAACACATCCTGAACTACCTGGACATCCTGTACCCTTAGCCTGGCCATTCTGACTTTCCGGCTCAGGGCATCAGCAACGACGTTGGCTTTCCCGGAGTGATAGTTGATAGGACAATGGTACTCTTCCAGAAATTCCATCCATCTTTGCTGCCTCAAATTCAAGTCTTTCTGGGTAAAGATGTACTTCAGGCTTTTGTGATCAGTGAACACCTCATATTCTGCTTCATACAAATAGTGCCGCCATTTCTTTAAGGCAAACACAATGGCAGCTAACTCTAGATCATGCGTGGGATAATTGACTTCATGCGACTTCAATTTTCGAGAAGCATAGGCGATCACCATCATATCTAGCATTAAAACTGCTCCCAAGCCTTCCTTCGATGCATCTTTATATAGGGCGTAAGGTTTATCTGCCTCTGGTAGACTCAACACAGGCGCTGTCATTAACCTTCGCTTCAACTCCTGAAAACTCTTTTCGCATTTTTCATTCCAAGCAAAGGGTACGTCCTTTCTCAGAAGCCGAGTCATAGGAGATGCTAGTGTTGAAAATCACTTAATAAACCTCCGGTACTAGCCAGCCAATCCCAAAAAGCTTCGAATCTCAGTGATGTTCTCTGGTTGCTTCCAGTCTGAAACAGCTTCAACCTTTGCTGGGTCTACTTTGATCCCCTCCTTGGTCACCACGTGACCAAGAAATGCCACACTATCCAACCAAAACTCACACTTGCTAAACTTGGCGTAAAGCTTGTGCTCCCTTAGCTTTTCTAGTACCAACTTCAAATGTTCTACATGGTCATCCGGGCTGTTGGAGTATATAAGTATGTCGTCGATGAAGACCACCACGAACTTGTCCAAGTAAGGCTGGAACACTCGATGCATTATATCCATAAATACCACGGGTGCGTTGGTTACCCCGAAAGGCATCACCACAAACTCATAGTGACCATATCTTGTATTGAAGGCCGTCTTAGGAATATCTTCCTCTTTTATCATCACTTGATAGTAGCCTTGCCTCAAATCCAGTTTAGAGTAACAATTGGATCCTTACATCTGGTCAAACAGCTCATCAATTAACGGCAGATGATATTTATTCTTGATGGTCAGGTTGTTCAAGCCTCGGTAGTCAATACACAACCTTAGAGTCCCGTCCTTTTTCCTTACAAATAGCACAGTTGCTCCCCAGGGTGACGTGCTAGGTTTGATATAGCCTTGCCTCACCAACTCCTCTAGCTGCTCCTTTAAATCTTTCAACTCTGCCGATGCCATCTAATACGGATTTCGAGACACCTGTTCCGCTCCTGGAACTAGATCAATGGTGAACTCAACTTCTCGATTGGGAGGTAGAGAAGTGCGTTCCGCAAGGAACACGTCGGGAAAATCCTTTACCACCTCAGTATCTTCCAGGGTGCACTGGTTCTTTGGCTTATTTATCACATAGGCCAGATATCCTTGATTCCCTTGCCTCAATAATTTCCGAGCTTTAGCCCCAGCTATCAAAAACTTCAATTCTTTTACTTTCTTGCCATTGAACTCCAACACATCGCATCCTGGTCTAATGAACCGAACTGACTTATTCTTACTGTCTACTCTAGCACCATGATTCACTAACTAATCCATTCCCAATATTAAATCATAATCATCAATAGCTAAGACTATCAGATCTCCCTCCAAGCTTTCTCTCCCTACTTCAACTTTACAATTCTGCACATACCGATCCGCTTGCACCATTTTAGCCTATGGTGTACTTACTAACAAGGTAAAAGGTAGTTCTACTCCATCCCAACCCAATCGATATGCACAATTCTTATTTAAATAGGAATGGGTAGATCCAGGGTCTATCAATACATTAATGGAACGACCTTGGATAGTAAACGTACCTTCCACTACTGCTGCATCAGCTCCAACCTCCTCCCGGTTGAAAGCGAAAACTTTTGTTTTCACCTGCGGCTTTTGCGTTCCACTCTCGGAAGCTCCCGAGGTATTGGCTCGATTGGGACCTGGGTTCTGAGCTGGGTTCCCCTGTCCGTTCTGGAGAAGTTTTGGACAGGTGTTCCGCAGATGATTCGAGTCTCCGCAGTGGTAGCACTTCCGCTCTCCTCCTTTGGACCAACAATTTTTCTCAATGTAGCCCCTTTTTCCACAGTGTCGGCATAATGGAAGATTCTACGCCGGACCAACTGGTGCTGTTCGGGCTTGCTTTCCCCGATTCTGCCATTGCTGGTTGGCAGGGCTCTTGTTAGGTTCCTGCCTCTGAAAAGGTCTCGGCGGCTGTCTTGACGGTACGAACGGTAATGGAGCCAATCGGCTGTGATCCTCATTCTCAGTACGGGTGGCTGCGTCCACAGCCCCCGAGTAAGTCGTCGGTGGAGAGGGTGCCAATGCCCTTCTTAACTCTTGCCTTAATCCCTTAACAAACTGCCTCGTTCTGTTCTGTTCAGTATCCACCAGCCTCTTGCAGTACTTTGACAGTTGGGTGAACCGGGCCGCGTATTGGGCTACCGTTAGGCTTCCCTGCTTTAGATTCTGGTACTCATCTTCCCGTTTCTCAACTATCCACTGAGGGATATCTTCTGCCCAGAATGCTTCTACAAAATTAGCCCATGTCCAGTCTTCGTCAATCATCTCCCAGTCGTCCTGAACCCTTTGCCACCACACCCGAGCTGGTCCCCTCAGCCGGAACGCAACAAACTTTACCATTAGCTTCTCCGTATACTAGAGCGTAGCAAAGATATCCTCCATTTGTTCCACCCATTGTTCGGCTTTCTGGTCTTGTTCGGCCTCCCCCAAGAAGATAGGTGGTTGAAATTTCAGAAACCGCTCCAATGCCTCATCTTCCCCTTTCGGATTCCTCCGCTCAGTCAAGGTTTGCAGAATCTCAGTCACTTTGTGGAACGCTTGAGTCATAGTTACACTAACTGGTTCTTCCGATCCCATCTCTGGTCCCATTTCTGGCTCCAGTTCATTCTCATCCCCCCGGTTCGGTGATGGCATTTGAGTTGTATCAAACTCTGGTATCACGGGTTCTGCCTCAGGAACCCTTCTGCTGGATGTGGCTGCGCGACGTCTGGGTGCCATTCTAAATCATTCCCCAGATAATGAGTTTATGCATCAAAATTAAAAATATCCAAATTGAGCATGCATTCACATTCAACGTTCAGCGGAAGAAAATTAGACGCAAATTTTGTACAAAGAATTGCATATAAATTTTCCTCAAAACTTAGAGTACTCTAGGTACCCTTATTTGCATAAATTCGAAATTAAAGCAATAAACATGAGAAAAGGAAGGAAAATCCTTAGCATCGGAATTTATGAAATGTAGTAAATAAAACATCCCAATTGAAGCAGCACTTAGCCTTTCTAGTCCTCATCAGAATCTTCAAAGTCAGCCTCATATAACCACCCCCTAGAATTCCTAGTGGAGCCTCTCCCAGCCCCATTGGCAAACCCATCCATTGGCTCCTTCCCAGGACTCCTAGAACTCTCTCCGGTTTCAACCTGATTGGGTGGGATTACAAAGGAAGGTCTAGATGGAGATTCATAATCTATCTCCCCGGGGTCATCACTGTCAGCAGTCAAGTCAACTATGGGACTAGAAGGGAGGGGAACATATTCCATGTCTATCTCCTCGTCTTCACTGTCAGTAACCAGGTCGATCACGGGTATTGGAGGTGGCTCAATGATCTGGACATCATCGTCACAACTATCATCCAGGGCAATGATTGGCTGTGGTGCAGGCTGAGGCACTGGTAAGTCCTCCGGGTAGATAGGAATGGGAGGGTGTCATTGCTGCCCTTTCCTTGCGGTTCTAATCATTCTAACCATCCTACAGCACAAACAAGACAGGTCTGACAAACAGTTTGACTCAATTAATCAAAACATATATCATCAATACTTGCCTAAACCTAGTCTTTGATACCAATTGTAACACCCCACTACCTAGGCCCATCAGGGCCGGGGATGTCGCCCCGTCCAGAGGACAAGGGGTCTTTATAACTAGGTTACATAGAATAAAATAAAATAAAGACTTTAAAATTAAACTTATTACAACCCAAAAGATGAATACTGGAACAAATCCAAAATAAATTGTTTGCAACAACCTCTCAAAACACCACATAAAGGAAATAACATAAGTCTTCAAAGTATAGGCAACAATCTTGCTAATGACCTCCACAACAGGATCTTCCTGAAAACATGTCATAAAAGGTGATGAGATAAAAATCTCAATAAACCCGTGTGTGCTTTGAGTGTTTCAGGTAAAATAATTCATGTATGCAAGTTGTAAGAGTTTCATAAGGAAAAGTGCTGGCAAGCAATAAATAAGTGTTGAAAATAAAGAGTGGCGTTTCGCTTTTCAAACCATACATGTGCACAAAAAATACAACCACTCAAATGGATAGCCATGGGTCACCACACGTTGGGCCCCATGACTAAATAATGGTCAGAATGCCACACTTTATGCAAGCTGACAAAATGGTAGGTGTACGGGCTACCGGGTGATATACTCCTCCATCTCTACACCCAAACTTACCGGTTGTCCACTTCGAAACACACAGTGCATAGGACTGAAACTTGCTAGCTCGGACCGGCATGACCTACCGGACTGGCATCCTATCCAGGAAGGACTCACCCCTCAGAGGTGGCCACCTGCTGAGAGACTTACCCTAACCCTTCAAAGACTAGTTCTGGCGGTCTACCCTTATTGAGTACTCAACGTTGATTGTCCCACTTGGGAGAAAATTGATCATAATCTGCTTTATTTGGAAATAGCAATTAAGGGTTTCTAAAAGTCTTGTCAAAGTTGGGCTTTAGAAAGAGTTTAGCATTTTGTGTAAAACTGCTTGTTTAATTTTCAAATGATTTGTTTGTCTGGAATAAAAAGGAAAACAGTCCTTAATTGCCTTCACAATATAAATGTCCATACACATCGCATTTGGCTTGCCACAACAATTTTGGTCTTCACAAAATTCCATGTAGGAGGTTACCTGGTTCTTTGCTTGCTCAAACTCAAAAGTCTTCCAAGACTGACCTAGCCCCGCCTGGGGTAAACACAAAACATAAGGTTACATTCAAGCTAAACTCACTTACACAAAACAATCCTAGTTCAACCCATTACCATCACGACCCTAACGCTCTAAGCTTTAAGGCTAGCCAAAAAAAAAAAAAAGAACTTTATAAAATAAGTCTAGTTTAATAAGTTAAAATAACTTGGGGTTCTAAAATAGTTGCTAATAAATTATAGACTCATTTAATAATTCTTGTGTGCTATTAATAAATAAAAGAAATTTTGAATTTTAAATAATATTAAGTCTAACAATATTAACAAATGGTAATTTAAAAATAGCTTTATTATTAGTAAATAAAAAATCACAAATATATTTTTATTTATTTATTTATTTAGATAATAATTAATTAGTAAAATAAATGAATTATTTTAAATTTCAAATTAATAAATAAAAAATAGATTTTAGTATAAATAATATTTAGGAATATAGGTAAAAGTTTGAACTAAGGTCTACAAGGTCATCAATTAATTCTAATATTTTATTTATCATAAATGATTTATTACTATATATATATTATTCTTAACAAAAGATCCCATTTATTTGATAAAGAAAATATTAATATTTTAATTAATAAACCACTCCAAATCTTCCTAGGCTTTCAAATTTTATAGAGAAAAATATAGTAGTAATTCAATTTAAAGTAATATAATTTTGTTAATAAAAATAACGTAGACCTAACAAGGAAATACTCTTTCACCATGATTTTCCTATTGCTAGAAAAGATTAATAAACACATTCTCCAACATTAAATAATAAACCAATCCATTCATGAACACATGCTTGACTTCACACATACTATCACATGGCTAACTTCCTTCTAGGCATAATCAACATTAATGGCTTCAAGGGAAAATAGAAACATAAGAGCCTAATCACCTTTGGTGTCATGATCTCTAACATGCTTCAAACATCCATAAAATTCATTAAGCACGAAGAACATACAATGATTCAAAAAGAAAACACGTACAACTTAGCCATATACAACATTCATCATGTCTTAACTCCATCCTCTTAATCCACATGCGTATACTCAATCTCCATTCATACTCCATCTCCCTATCAACACCTAGGAGACATGATTTCAGAATTTAAAAAGAAAGGATTTAAGAATAGATACTTGATTGTCGATTGATTTGATGAAGTCAAAAGAAGGTCCACGCCACGGTTGATGGTTGATCGACCATTTCGGTAGAGAGAGAGAGAGAGAGAGAAAGAGAGAGCATTAGAAGGGTATATTAAGAATTGAATGGAAAAAGAATGAACAAGAAGGTTGTTCTTGATTTACTTTGTTGATGTTCTTGAGACCTTCAAGAGAAAAGGCTAATTTCGATCCGTTTGAAAATTCTTGTTTGCGAGGTTTTGTGTTATAAATCCCAGAAATGAAGTTTAGGGATTAAATAGAAGTGATCCGGAGTATTTGAGAGTGATTGGAGGTGTTTAGAGTAGAGTTAGGCTTGAAGAAGTTTAGTGTGTGTTCTTGATGTTCTTGGTGAAAATGGAGAGAGTTTGAGAGGATTGCTGCACGAAATTTGGTAAGGTGCTGGCCGAATGGTCTAGGGTGAATGGGAGTTTCGGTTTTCAGCAAGAAGGAGAGAGGTTGATCGATTTTATTTGAAATTCAAATGGAGAAAGTTGTGGAGTTGGTTAAGTAGGTGGTTAGCTATGGTGTTTGATCAAGGAAGGTTTCTTCACTCTTCAATGGTGCCGGCTGATCAAGGTGATTTCGATGGAATGAATGGAGCTTGTACAGGCTATAGAGCTGACCGAAATTCAGTCTATGAAGGCAGAGGAAATTCTGGTTAGTTAGCCTAATGCAAGAGTGGTTTAATGGAGTAAAATGCTGGAATTTTTTTGAAGTTCAAAAAGAGTTTGAATGGAGTGATCTTAGGAGTGTTTTGAGGTGTGGTTATGGAGTCCAAGAGTTCAAGGTAAGTGAGGGGTTAGTGGTGTTTAGTCCATGGCTGATCAAGGAGCAATGTTGCAGAAGTTGAAGGGTGGTTCTCGGCCTAGGCTTGAAGGAAGCAAAGCTGGGAAATTCCGGTTTCAAGCTGTCCAATGGTTCAAAGGTTTGTGTAGAATTTCTGCACTCCTTCAACCCGATTTGTAGCTGATTCTTGAGAGGGTTTGAAGGTCTTTCTAAGGTGGTTTTCCAACCTTCTTCCTGGAGAAATACAGAGGAGTTTTGCTGGCTTGAAGATGGACTAAAACAGCTTCATTTCCTTGGTTGAAAGCTGCGAAAATGTCCAGAATTTTTTTCTGGTTTTGCATAGTTTGTGCAGTCCAAAAATTGCACAGAGTTTTCAGCCTTCAAGCCACATGAAATGACCATTTTCTTGGCAGCAAATGAAGAGGTTTACTGGCTGAATTTTCGAAGAGATGGTCTGCAAAAATTCTAGAAAATTTTCCAGATTTCCCTTCACTAAAACATGAACAACATAAAGGTGAATTTTTGAAGGTTCTTTCATGGTGTTTGATTTCTCATGGAACCCCTTCCTATTTCCCATCCTATTTTCGGCCAACTCCCCATCCTCCACAGCTGATTTTCGAAATTCAAGATGAAGAAATATCACAGTATTTTAGAGTTCAAAAGAAGAGATTTAATGAATTTAAATTGTAAAAATGTTAGGACAAGCTAGAGGTAATAAAAAGGACAAGAATTCCTCTAAAATTCTTTTTAGTACATGAGGACAAGATTAGGACATTCTCTTCATGTCTCCCCTAAGACAACATTCCTATTTTCATGGAATGCAAGAAAACAAAAATTCAAACTTAGTTGAGATAATCATGACAAAAGCTTAAATGATGGGATTTGAACTCATGACCTTAGAAATTAATTCACCAAGCTCTAACCACTAAACCACACTAACTCTTGCTCCTATTTTCTCAACCACATATTCTTCTTATGAAATCCCCAAGCTATCTTCCTATTTTGACCTCAAGCAAAATTATCATTTTACCCATCCTACTCAATAAGCATAACTAAGCATTTTAACATATAATCCACAATTCTAAAGCACATAAAATCATTCAAAAATATATATATTCATGCAAAATAATATAATATGCATCCCGACCCCCTTACTCTAGTGTTGGCTTTAGGTGGGGTTTTACATTATATGTACCTGAATTTCGACAAAATTTGATTTCGGTTGCGAAACTAATAAATTAAGGATATTCTGTATCTTTCCATTCTGGTATTTCTATCAGTAGATATAGAGAAATTTTATGTACTGGGCACATGTATGAGAATCTATTTTTCTTAAACCCTATTAACATTCAATTAAATAATGCTCGATCTGAACCTTTAACAAAGATGAGAAAGACCAATGTCAATGAGGCTTATCTTTGGCATCTAAGGTTGAGGCATATCAACTCAATCAAGATTCAGAGGTTGATCCATGATAGGACCTCGAGCTCATTGAGATTGAAAAATTTGCCTCAGTGTGAGTCCTGCCTGATGAGAAAGATAACCAAAAGGTCATTTGCCCCTAAGGCGGATAGAGCCAATGAGGTATTGAGTCTTGTTCACACTAATATGTATGGTCCCCTATCTACACTAACTAGAGGAGGTTTTGAGTACTTCATCACTTTCACGGATGATTGTACAAGGTTTGGTTACGTTTACCTGATGAGACACAAGTCTGACTCTATTGACAAGTTCAAAGAGTTTAAGGCTGAAGTGGAGCGTCGGACAGGTAAATTGATCAAAACCTTATGATCGGATTATGGTGGAGAGTACCTCTTTGATGAATTTAAGGACTACATAGTACATCATGGGATAGTATTCCAACTCTCTGCGCCGAGGACACCCTAGCAAAACGCAGTAGCTGAGAGAAGGAACAGGACATTGATGGAAATGGTCCGAAGCATGATGTCCTTGCTACTCTTCCAGTGTCTTTTTGGGGATATGCCTTAGAAACAACAGCATATATTCTAAACTTAGTACCTTCAAAGTCAGTACCTAGGACTCCCTATGATATGTGGACTGGGTATAAGCCAAGTCTGAATCATCTCAGGATATGGGGTTGTCCAGCTTATGTACTGGTCAAATGAGACAAGTTGGAACCAAGAGCAGAATTATGCTATTTTATTGGGTATCTAAAAGGGACAAAGGATGGTTACTTTTATCGCCCTAAGGAGCAGAAGGTACTAGTTAATACCAATGCTAGATACTTAGAGGATGATCAAAGTACTTCCACGAAAGGTTCAACTAGGTTGGAACTGGAGGAGAAGTTATTTTCGGAAGCAACTTCTTCTGACCCAATTGTGGAACAAGAAAAGACACAACCTCAAGAGCCTGTACATATGGAGCCTCATCGTAGTGGGAGAATGTCTAGGGTTCCAGAGGGATAGACTGGAGAAGCTTTCGAGCTGGTCTTGACTATCAGGAATAAGACCCCACTAGATACAAATAGGTTATTGCTGATACCGATACAAATCTGTGGCATGAAGCAACGAAAGCCGAGATTGAGTCTATGTATCTCAATCAGGTTTGGGATCTTGTAGCTTCACTTGAAGAGATAAAACCCATAGGGTGTAAGTGGGTATACAAGAGAAAGAGGGGAGTAGATGGGAAGGTGGAAATCTTTAAAGTTAGGCTTGTGGCGAAAGGGTATACTCAGAAAAAGGGAATCGATTATGAGAAAACCTTTTCTCCGGTAACCATGCTTAAGTCCATCCGTTTCCTCCTTGCCATCGCATGTCATTATGACTACGAGATATAGCAAATGGATGTCAAGACGGCATTTTTAAATGGCCGTCTTAGTAAAGACATCTATATGTCCCAACCGGAAGGCTTTATTGCTAAAGGCCAAGGGCATATAGTTTGCAAGCTTAAAAAGTCCATTTATAGACTTAAGCAGGCATCAAGGGCATGGAACATTCATTTTGATGAGACTGTAAAATCTTATGATTTTGTTCAAAATGAGAATGAACCATGTGTGTACAGGAAACTTGAAGGCATTAATGTGATTTTTCTTGTCTTGTATATGGATAACATTCTACTCATTGGAAATGATGTAGGGTTATTGTCATCTACAAAGGTTTGGCTGTCTAGTCAATTCAGTATAAAGGACTTGGGAGAAGCCAGCTACATTCTCGGGATTAGACTTCTTAGAAATAGGAAGTAGAGAATGTTAGGATTATCCCAAACAACATACATTGACAAGATGCTGGCCAGGTACAGCATGGACTCATGCAAAGGAGCTCTAATCCCTTACAGACATGGGTTGCACTTTCTTCAAGGGACTGTCCTAAGTCTCAAGAAGAAAAGGATAGAATGAGTAGGATTCCCTACGCTTCGGCTGTGGGAAGTCTCATGTACGCCATGCTGTGTACTAGGCCAGATATCTGCTTTGCCGTAGGCTTGGTTAGCAGATATCAGTAAAACCCTAGAAAGGTTCATTGGCAAACTGTAAAACATATACTCAAGTACCTCAAAGGAACGAGAGTTATATACTGGTTTACAGGGCTGATGACTTGGTTCCTACGGGATATACAGACTCAGACTTCCAGGCGGATAAGGATGAGAGAAAATTCACTAGTGGATATATCTTCACCTTGTCTGGATGAGCTATTTCATGGAGGAGTATTAAGCAATCTTGAATTGCTGACTCAACCATGGAAGTTGAGTATGTGGCAGCTTCGGAGGCATCCAAAAAAACAGTTTGGCTCCGGAAGTTCCTTTTAGAACTTGGAATCGTGCTACACAAGGACAGGCCGATTATGATGTATTGCGACAACAATAGAGTAGTATCGCAATCCAAAGAACCTCGGAACCACAAGAAGGGGAAGCACATCGAGAGGAAGTACCACCTAATCTAGGATTTCATCCAGAGACGGGAAGTCGTGGTGGAACAGATTGCCTCCGAAAATAATGTAGCAGATCCATTCACCAAGCCTTTAGCTAGAGAGTCTTCAAGAGACACTTAGACACTATAGGGGTGGGCACCTACGGACTTACTTAGTCTTAGAGTGCAAATGGGAGATTGTTGGAATATATGCCCTCTTAGATCAAGTTTCTGATGTAAAAATTGAATGTTTTAATAAAAGAATTTATTTTCAGAAATTATTTGTGAATTTATAATTTTCTTTGTGCACAATTACGTTTGGAAAAGACCCATTGTGTTTAAGTAAGTAGTCCATATAAATGGAGGTCTTTCACAGTAAGATATGGATCACAGGTTACATAACACATAAACATTCATTCTTAACCGATTAATGAGAATGGGAATCTCATCATATCTAGGTTATTATGTTGTGAATTCTAAATGGGGAATAGCTTACCTTTAGCCAGTGAGGAGTCCACTCACTTCATGACATAAGCGTATTTCGAATACGTAGAACAGGACCTGTAGTAGTGGTTTCTAAAAGTACTATATGGTAGCAACCTAGATTACTACCGCTATAGCATGAACTAGTACTCTACAACTTGAGTATGAGTTGGTGGTCTGACGAAACTGGAATCATATACTTTGATATGTTATAGTTGAGATTCTATCGTAGGGCCAATATACTTGCATGTTGGGTATGTGTGACTAGTTAGTTAAGACAAATTTGTACAAGATAATTTCTATACTATATCACCCCTTGTGGTTGTCTGAATGATCTAAATATCCAAGGCCCTAGGAAACATGACTTGGATGTTTGCTTTAGGGTAGCTCCCTTGGAAAGTGAAAACAATCCAGGAAGTCGTGGATCATTGGACTAGAGGCCTAAGGATGGTAGATGTCATTTAAACAGGTGTTAGTATACTTCTTCCTCTCTAAATGTACGACGATGTATAGAGGGGTATTTTAGTCATTACACCTGTAAGTCGAAGACTTTGCTAACGCAGCACTGTCCTTGGGGTCAATATTTCCTTATAGTTATATTAGAAAAAATTTAAAATGCAAAATACAGCTATTTATATGGCAAGGGTATTTTGGTCATTTTAGTAACCAAGGTAGTGTGCCTTTTTGTCCCCAGTATAGACCGTAAGTCCTAATTAAATACGGGCTAAGGAATTAAATTAAAATAAATATAATTTATTTTATTTAAGTAGCCTAATTTAATTGTTGGGTTAGAATAAAATAAAAGTCCATGGAGAGAGAATTATTTAAATTAGTTTGGTGGGTTAATTAATTATTCAGGGCTTTGGCCCAATTTGAATAATTAAAGATTAACCTGAGACTAAACTAATATAGGCTTATTTATTAGACTAGTTTATTTGGGCTGGGAAATTAATTATTAATTGGGCCATTTATGCGGTTCTAATTAAAATAATTAATTAAACCCAAAAAGTTAAACTAAGAGTCCAATAGCCCAGTCTAGTTTAACTTAGAGTTTTATTTAGGTTAAATAGGAGGATTGGAAACAATGTGGTTGTTAGACACACACTCTCTCTGAGATGGCTTCTTCTCTGTGAAAAGCCAGACGTCTCTCTCTCTCTCTCTCTCTCTCTCCAGAAAAAGATTCCTTAGTCTGTAGTTATTCACCAAACGGATTTAGCCAGGCCATATACTGGAAGATCGAGAGATTGGCGTTCATCTACATGCAAAGACGGAGTAGGAAGCTTGCAGGAATCGTACCAGAGGCTTCCACCAACATACCTACCCCGGCGGCACACATTCTGGTCCAGTCAATTATTAGAATGAGGAAAATAGGTAAAATTTTTTAAAACCTCGAAACCTGTACAGAGCCTAACCGGCGCCAGCTAGGACTGCCGAAGCTGGCGTTGGCTCTGCCCTGAAGTTCCCCTGTTTTTTGTTTTTCTAATTTTTGATCTTCGCTTCCGCTGCGTGCCCTGTGTTTTTCGGTTTTCTATGCCTTCAAGCCTCACCCCGCATATACTTAGGCAATATATAATTCAAAAGCAGACTGTTAAGTATATCTTTAAATGTTCTATTTTTTCGTTCAGCAATTCTATTTGACTGGGGAGAATAAAGGGGTGTTTCCTTATGAATTATGCCATTACTTTGGAAATATTCAACAAATAGATTAGGCCAATACTCTCCAACTCTATCAAATCTTAACCTTTCAAGTTTTTTACTAGTTTGCATTTCAACTTTATTTTTAAATATGAGAAACTTTTCAAGTGTTTCATCTTTATGTTTAAGTAAATAAACATGACAATATCTACTGCAATCATTAATAAAAGTAATAAAGTATTTCTTATGATCCCTAGTCAACAAACATTAAACTCAAAAATGTTTGTGTGAACTAAATCAAGTATTTCTAAATTCCTTCCAATTGAATGATAAGGTTTCTTGGTTGTTTTAGCTTCCACACATACTTGACCTTTGTTTTTCTTATCCATAGCATGTTTAAGAATCAAATCTAAATTCATCATCCTTTTAATAGATTCTAAATTTAAATGTCCAAATCTACTATGCCAAATATTAGTGGATTCAACAGTCTGCACTATAGGATAAATAGAATTCTCAATAGAAGAAGCCTTATTCAAATTAAAAGTAAATGGTTCAACTCTTAATTTAAATAAATCATCAGACAAATGACCATTGCCAACAAAACTACTGTAATGAATAATCACTACTTTATTACATTTGAAAATAAACTCATAACCCTCCCTAACTATACATAAACCACTAAGAGTATTCCTACGAAGTATTAGAACATGATGCACCTTATGAAGAGAAAGAATACGCCCTGAAGGAGACTTCAAATGCACGCATCCAATCCCTAACACATTGGCTGCAATTGAGTTTTCCATTTTCACAGTTTTTCCTTCAATTGACTAGTAAGACCAAAAAAAACATTTATCAACAAAAATGTACACATTTGCTCCAATATCAACCAACCATTCAAGTGGCTCATAAATAGTAAAGACTTTTGAGTTAGTAGAAACATAACTTTCTTCAACATTAGTAGCAGTGATGTCAGTCACAACCTCAATGGTACAAATTTGAGCAAGGAGTATACTCAAATTAGCTGCCATTCGATTAGTATCCTCTACCACAACATTGATTTGTGCTTCAAAATTTGATCCTTGTTTAACTATGGACTTTTTGGACGAACAGTCCTTAGCCCAATGCCTAACCTGACACAATTCTAGCAAGGTTTGTTTGCCTTTTTGTTTCTTTTTTATCTTGCCTTTTGTCTTGTTTATATTTTTAAAGTTAGAATTAACCCCCACATTCCTCTGATTATTATTCTTCTTTTCAGTAGTCACCATATGGACCTTAGGCTTCGCAGGTACAATATGATATTCTCCCTATGCTGCTCTATAATGGATATTAATTTCATCAGGTCGTCTAGAGAAATTGTCTCCGTCTTGTGTGTTTTAGAGATATACCAAAGTCCTCCCAAGACTTTGGAAATTTTTCTTTCACTGACATCGCTTAAAACTTCTCAGAAAGTTCTATATCCGCTTTATAGAGCGAGTGAATGATCAATTGTAACTCTTGAGCCTATTCAGTCACAAACTTACCTTCAACTATCTGAAATTTCAGGAATTTAGAAACAGAAAACCTCTCAAGACCTTAGTCTTAGGTATTATATTTCCTATCCAATTCACTTATAGTCTCTTTGTTGTGTAGGAATAAGAGTAGTAGACATCAAATAGAGCATTTGTCAAAGCTGACAAAATTACCCCTCTGCCTTCATTCATTTCATCTCATGCAGCAATCTCAGCTACTCTAGAATTTCTTTCAGTTGGTACTGGCCTATCACCCTGCACTGGTGACATTAAGCCTCTCATAGTCAGCCCAATTTTCATGTGTTATTGCCAACTGCTGAAATTTTGCTCCAAACCAAATTTTTTCGACATACTATTCAAGTCAACCAAAGGCTTATAGAGCAATATTTGACAAACTAGCATTGCAAGCAAGCAATAGATAATTGTTGAATAACTTCTTAAAGACTATTAAAGAACAACGAAGAGCACAGATAGGTAATTTGACAGAACTGGACAAGGACTGTCTATACCCAACCAAAGCTCTAACAAACATAATTATCAATTATCAAATATGCCAGCAAGGCTAAATAGTCCAAATATGAAACAACTAGCCAAAATAAAAATAGATAAACAAATCAATAAATGAATTTGATATGTAAAACTTATCTCTGAAAGCATAAATCGAATCACCAGTTTAATATTGGTTTTCCTTCAAAAACTATTCGTCCCACTTACCGGTTCAATGGGTACAATGACTTTTCTTACAGGATAAGAAGGTCTCAAATTGTCGTTAATGCACACCAACAGCAATCACCTCAAAAGCCTTCTTAGTTCATCAGTTTCCCAAGTCAAAAAATATATGGAGCAGAAAGAGAGAGAGAGCTGCGAAGATCAGAGAGACAGCTCAATTTTTCTCTTGTCTACGAAAAAGAATATATATAGTCCTAGAAAACCCGAAACTAATCCGGACCAGGAGACCTAATCCAATCAATTAATTGTTTCCTTCTCTGTCTCAATTTCATATATAAGTTAGTGTTAATTGAGATAAAATAAAAAAAGAAGAGTGTGAAACATGGAAAAGCCCGAGCCATGGAAAGTTAGTGTAGACTGTTACCTAGGGTTTTGTTTCAAGTCTATGGAAAACCTTTTAACACATAAAAGGCTCCAACAATCCTCAACTTTTTTCATGTGGGATTCATGTATAACATGAGTTCTCAAATAGTTAAACACTCAACTTTAATGTCCTTTAATTATGTATTCCTACCATTAAAATAATTTCTACCATAGTCAAAGATAATCTCAAATATGTTGAGAATGTTTTACGCTAACTAATCATGAGTTCAAAAATATAAACTCCTAAAATTGTCATTTTCAACACTTATGTGCATTGTAAAAGTTTTAAATTGATCATATTCCACACGAAGAGGGTTGAGAATAAAATGTACAAGAAATGACTCAAACATTTCAACTTGGAAGGACTTGAGTTTAGCAAAAATGTCTCTTATGTCCGTAATATGTATATACCAACTTTTTGTCAAAAGTCATACTTGATAACTTCTTCCTCAAGGTGTTGGCTAATGTCTTGTCAAAGATTATAAATTCTGCACCAATTACCTGCATGTAATTAAGCTCTAACCGTATTGTAATAATAGTTGGACCTCCTAATGCTTTGGCTGGTGTGGGCTATAACTAGCACCAAATTTAAGCAATTAGGTCGCACCTACCGCTCATAAGTAGCCCTGCATATTAAAATTTTAAAACTATAATATCACTTAATTGGTTTGAATTAATAATGTGAGACCATATTTAAAATATCTTACATGTTGGGCTAAGAGAGACGTGAAAATTTAGAGATTGGGGCAGCCTCATTGATTCTGACCCCACTGTTTTCTGGAACCAAGCTCGGCCATTGATCCCAGCCCAAAGGCCACCCCCAACTTTGGGTTCTTTGAGCGTGTAAGAAGAAAGGAGAGACATGCAATGGATATGGCATCGCTAGTACTTAGTTTGATACTTACCAACGGCAACCAGTAAACTGAAAAGGCTGCATTCCTTAAACAACCGAAAATAATTTTAGGGCAATTTTGAGGAGCCCAGAAAATCAATGTGGTTCAGCAGCATCTTACTTATTAGAATAAGCTTTGGACAACCAAAACGGATGAAAAGAAAAAAGAAATAACAATCTCACTTTTCGATCTGCATTACAAGAGTCAGCATACTCCCCAAACGCACCATCTTAACCGGCTACAGAACCTTGGAATCTGCCTCACGATTGGTTCCGGATGTGGCTGGATCTCCATATCATGCATAGAACGAGTGAGGTAGGAAGGGCAAAAAATTTATATGTTTTGATTGATAGTACGCTTCTTTTTGTCTCACCACTTTATTTGGATGCTTGGCTGAAATTATTCAAATAAACCAGATATCAAAACGCTTTGGAGCCAATAGTCTGCATGAGATTTTGGAATGACAAATAAGAAGATCCACCTTCGCTCATAGCCAACCTACTTTTCTCACTAAATTCTTTCACCCTTTTCCTTACCTCATTCTCACTGTCCATTAAGTTCTTTATGCCATTTTTTATTTGCTCCGCTGTTATAATTTCTTGACATTCCTTGCTCTCATTGTATTCCAAACTAATTTCAACTGCAATTCCTAAATCTTTCACTATTTGAAAAGCATTTAGCTGCTGCTCTGCAAAGAGTGGCCATGTAGCGATAGGCACACCACACCATATGCTTTCCAATGTTGAATTCCAACCACATTGGGACACAAATCCTCCCACAGCCGAATGTGATAAGACGGCCAACTGTGGAATCCATCCCACAACCTTCCCCAGGCTCCGTGTTCGGTTAAAGAATCCTTCTGGCATCAGGGTTTCGTAATTCTGATATTCTGTAGGAAATCCACCCCTGCTGGCCGCAGGCTGCCTCAGGGACCATAGGAACCGACAACCACTTTGCTAGATCCCGTTTGCTATTTCTTTTATTTGATCTATATCCAAGCTTCCCATGCTACCAAAACCACAGAAGATGGAGGCTGAGCATCGAGCCAGTCCATGATGTCTGAACTATTCGCAGAAGATGAAGTTTGGGACCTATTTCAAATAGGTCCCACGGTATGAATTGGTGGCATTCTAGATTTTCCATAGGCTGAATCTGAGGACAAAGAATTGAGAGCATGATCTTCTAGGTCAGCAAATGTGTTGATTATGATAGCCTTGGCCTTTCTGTACCTGCGACAATACCGAAGGAACCTTGCACACCATAATTCCCTGTTTCTCATCCCCGTGGGAAGGACACCGACAGGAACTGGGTTGATGAAACATGGGGTGATCAATTCAGTATAGTTCTGCAATTGATCAGAAATTTTAAGATTTTGTTCGTCTTCGAGGGCTTGGAAATTGAAAAGAAGACCAAGAAAAGCAGCACCAGAAGTGAAATATAAGTATCTGGGAACTCCAAACTCATCAGCTACATCCATCATCGTGGTGTTTGCTAGGTCAATAATGAACCCGGAAAGATACTTGATTTTGGAGACTGTTTCCCTTACATAAGGTTTTTCATACTCAATCAGTTGCTCCAAGAACACTCCTTTGTATGTGGAACCCCATTGTAAGGTATCTTCTGGTTCTGGAAGGCGTAGGAAATGGAGGCGCTCGATGGAGCTGGCCGTGATGAATGACTCTATTCTGGCACTGGTTTCAGGGTCAGTAGGTATTTTCATGATTAGAACTGTGATAGAGATTTCAGAATTTCGATCAAGCATGAGCTTGGCCATTTCTAAAGCCTGTGCCATGTGACCCATCAATGGTGAAACAATCATCACCAGCGCAGGCTTCCCCATTAGAGACTAGCAACGAAGGAATCTCTAGCCCTTGGCTCTCTTCTGTTAAATTGTAGAAGCAAAATTTGTATTCCCTTGTAATTTTCCTTTGATTGATAACTGAATTTGTTGTACTGTTGTTGGTATGCGCATTGCAATATGACAATGACTGTGACATTAAGTGGAAGCAGACAAATTGATTTTCGTAATGGATGACCTCAAATGGTAATTAATTGACGTCTGTTTTGTAATAACTCCTATATGACATTCTAAAGGGAAAGGAAAGAGAAGAAAAAGAAAAAATCATCGTCACCAGTTTTACGGCCGACGACCGGAACTCGGGGCCGCAAGTGGAGTGGTTATGGAAGATGGAAGACAAAGAAGCCAGCGAGAAAGGGCATGTATATTTTAATGTGAAAAATACTAAAAGTCCGTGGTGGAAATTCCAACATGGACTTTAATAATATGGACAAAAGCAGTTGGTCTAGGCGCACACGATCCTTATAAAAATTTTCCATTGGAAAAAAGGTGTAACTATCCCCACCTCTAGATGCGTCATCTAACGCTAATGAATTGCGCATAATTTATTTGACTATTAATTAAATATTATTCAATTTTATATTTAAGTTAAATTGAAAAAAAAAATCAAACTTTAAAGTTGTGTTTGAACTTGTCAAGTTGTCGGCCGAAAACTGCTTGCTTCGTATTTGAAAAGCTTTAAATAATATTGGAGTTCAAATAATTCCAATCTAAATTCAATTATTTTATATTTTTATAAAATTTTATCTAAAATTATATTTACATACTCTTTCTATTTTAAAATATTTGTTCATGAAATTTTTTGTACACAAATTAAGGGTGTTAAAAATAATACTATAATTTAAATAAAATTCTTATTCTATTCATATTAAAAACACGGTAACTATTAGTTGGTGAAAATTCTCAAGAAATAAGAAAAAAAAAGTTTTGAAAAGTCATGTAATTGACTTATAATAAATATGGTAAAATGTGAAGAAATTAATTATTAATTCTAAAAATATGTCTATAAATATTTATTTTAAAATAAAATAAAAAATTATATGAATAAATATTTTGAAACGAATAAAGTATTTGAATAAAGTATTTGACTGAGGTATTTGATATTTAAGTTGGAGTCTAATATGAAACGAACAAACACCATGATCTCCGTGGCTTTAAATTTTATTGGTAAAAGGGGTTTGCTGGATTTGTTGTGCCACAGGTTGGACTCGTAACAAGTGGCAAAGCCGCATAAGTGATTCGGTTTCTTTTGTCAAGGAGGAGAAGGAAGAAGTTAATTAGTAAACAAATTGGTTGGGCGTTTGAGTAAAACACTGTACTGCTTTTTCTTTTGTCTTTTCTATCTAGCGTTTCGATCCATATCCTAAAAAGAGATGATGAATAGAGTGAAACTCAAATGATTCAATTAACACGTGTAATAATTAAATATTGAAAATATGTACGTATATTACGCTATATAATAGAAATATGTCATCTAAAGCTGGGACAGATGCTGAATAAAAAATTTGGGAGGACTAAAATTTAGAGCAAAAATAAAAGACTTATTTATTGTCTTGTTAATGAGAGTTGAAAGAAAATAGCTAAATGAGATAAAAAGGTCTTAACCAAGTATTTTAACAGGTTAGTAGATATTAGAAGTTTAAGATTTAGTAAATATAAAAGAAAAAATAATAACTAATGAATTTAAAAATGTCACAATACTATAACATATATATAAATATTTTTTAATTTATAATTTAATTTACTATAATTGGTAAGAATTTCAAAAAAATATTGAAGGCCAAGAATATAAATATTTTGTAATCCATATTTAATACACTATAATTAATAAGGATTGTAATGGTAGAATTCTCCAAAATAAACCTTGCTCCATCTTTTGCAATTAATAAAATTCCTATCTTCAATTAATCATATCTCTATGTAATTTTAATTAACCGAAATTGCATAAAACTTATTGAAACTCTCTAGTTTTCAATTCTAGCTCTTAAATATACTCACAAGGAATTATACAATAAAAGTTGGTTCTACATAATTTTACCATGAGTTATTATTACTACGTTCTAATTTGACCTATATCTCTTAGATTCAAGATTAAATTTTAATTCACCCAAAAAAATAGCTGAACAATCTCAAGCAATAAGAATAATATTGAATTAGTTAAGTCATGATTGCACTTATATCAAGATAAACTATAAGGGAAAAAGCATAAAGTCACCCCACCCCCACACCCCCCAAAGGAAAAAAAAATTTGTAGAAGTTCTAGCCTGCTTCTCCAAAGTTGCAACACAATGGTCGATTCTTCTCTAAGGTTTCTAGGGTTTTTAACCTTAATGTGTTGATTTTCAAACTAATCATCGAACGGGGATGCATTTGAGGTGAGGTGTATAAGTCTTGAAATCGAGGATAATATAACAATATCCGAAAACGAAATGTCAAACTTCGAACATACCAATTAATATTTACATGATTCGCACATCTTAAAACTTATATTAATTACAACTTGAATGCAAAGTCACTGCGTACCATATTTAAAACATCGAAACTTACTTGGATATAACAATTCAGACTCTTAATTCCATTTAAACATTAATTATTCTCAAATGAAAATATAAAATATCATTTCACATAAATAACCTAAAGCCCCAATTTACAATCACTCAAGATTTTTGTCAAAACATTCCTCAAGTTCCTCATTCCTTAACTACAAACCTAAATTAAAAACATGTTAATAACATAAATGAGTTCGCTAACTTAATAAGGAAATATGGCTCACCTAGAATTAAGTATGTTAAAAAAGTATTAGTTTCCAGAGATTTAGCTATTAAGAAATGCACATTCAAAAATCCTTTATGAAAATTGTTTATTGTTTCAAAAGTGAATGACTTGGTGAATAACACGTTGAAAAGATAACTAGAGGCCAAAAGAAACTTTAATCTATTTACAGTTTTCATGTAAAAGTTAAAGGGAAATGCATTGAAACACAATAAATATGAAAATTTTTTTAAAAAAAAATATTTACAAAGGTTGAATCATGTTTGGAGTACGGTCTTGACTTACTAATATCAATCTCCTAAGTAATGTATCCCATTAGAAAAATGGTCAAAATAAAAATTAAGTATTGTACCTCCCAAGACAAGAGCCAGAACAAATAACTAAAATTGTATCCCCTAGCCAAGGGTCAGAATTCATATACTTTGGGAAATTCTCTCTATAACCACCTACAAACATCACCAAATCAACTTCGGAATTTAACAAAAATTTTGAACTTTTCAATCCATATAAATAAAAAGCAAATTATCAAATTCAAAACAAATATATAACCTTATCATTACAAAAGTCAAAATAAACCATACTCAATGTGAATTTATATCCACAAATAAAGATTCGATGAATTTTAGAAAACTAATAAGTTTTTCAAAAAAGTAATTAGAAAACACAAGAAACTAAATTTCCTTATCAAATAATCACAAAGTCAAGACGATTCGTTCTAATACTTCCAAGAAACCTCTAATCACTTACAAATCTCAAATCATGATCTAAATCAGATTTTAGATATAAATTAAAACTTCTCAAATAAAACCCTACACTATACACCTGCAAGATAAAATCAATTGACCGTCGCTAACCCGTCGCTAATTGAGTTTAGCAACAGATTATGACCGTCGCTAAAACGGGAATCGCAATTAGTGACGGAATGAAAATCCGTCACTAACAACGACAGATTTTCTATTGCCATTTAATTCATGACATTATAATTAAATTTATAATTAAATGTAGCAAATTAGTGATGGCCAAAATTTTTTATTTAAAAAATTAATCAATTTAGTAACGGTAAAAATTTTTGTTTGAAAATTTAATTAATTTAGCAATAGATTAGTGACGGTCAAATTTTTTATTTTTAAAAAATTTAATTAGCACACTTACGCAGGGCTAACTTGACTGGACCCGTTTGACCCCCCCATCGGACTGCCCCGCCAAGAATATTATGAGATAATGTTAGATAGGGCTATTCATGGGGTGGGTTGGTTCGATTTTATCTATTTTTTAACCCAACCAAAATATTTCGGTTTGAAAATTTTGAACCCAAATCAAACTATTTCAAATTTCAAACCGTCTTTTTGAGTTGTGTTCGGTTTGGGATAGTTCGGTTTGGGTCAATTACTTTATACATAATTTACAATATAAGTAAACTACTACCTAATATTTGATAAAAATAAGTATTAATTAAATATTACAAAAAATCATCCTTTCTCAATAATACAAATAATCAAAATTAAATTTATAGTTCCATACAATATCAAAACATTATTCAATATCTGTTAGGATTGTGCCCAAAAGCAATCATTTGTACAATGCATTTTGCACATTAAATCAATAAAATGCATTCCATATCTTTCAATTTCATTGTTTCATATGTTTGTGTGTATAAAATTGTTAGATAAAATCTCAAGTACAACATTGTATTAAGGAAATCATAATAGAGATCGTGATGTGAGGTTTTTATTACACTAGACTGTGTTAGTACTTAAATTATCCCTAGTCATAGTATTAATGAGATGGGATCACTACTAAATTATACAGCAAATATGACGGCTACCTAGCCGTCGTATTTTATGGTCCAGCCGTCGTATTAGCCATATACGACGGCTAAACGACGGTTTTACAGCCGTCGTATTTGATCTCGTCGTTTTTGCTCAACAACGGCTACAAAACCGTCGTATTAGGCTAATACGACGGTTTTACAGCCGTCGTATTTGTTCTCGTCGCTTTTGCTTTCAGTGGTCATTTTTTGCGACGGTTTTGAAAAACCGTCGCTTTTGGTCCCCAAATACGACGGCCATGTGACCGTCGTATTTGTTCCAGTCAAATACGACGGCCTAATACGTCGTATTTGTTCCTCTTAAATATGACGTCTCCGTGGCCGTTGTATTTGATTGCCCTCAAGCTAAAACGACGGTTGCAGTCGTCGTATTAGGCCTAATTTGCTTTGTAAATCATTTTTTATTTGGACAAAATCCTGTACACATACAATTTAAAGCCAAATGTAATAAAATCAACGAATTCAACACCAAATATAACAAAACACAATCTCCTCATTGCCAAACTCAAAAGCAATATCCTCAGTAGACAAATACAAATAACTATATCCTCAGTATACAGAAGCTGTAGTACAAATACAAATTAGTATGAAATGAAAATGTCAGTCATCATGACAGATAGGCTGGCCAGGATCACTCGATCTAATAGCAGAGAAGTGGAACCAACACCAGGAGATGCCGTAGAAGCACTAGATGGAGGTATAGGTAGTACATCAAATGCGCCTACATCCAATCTGCGCGCTAATGCTTCCATGGTAGTCTGAAGCGCAGCTATACGTGACTCGTAAGCCTCTCGCTCACGTTGCATCTTAGCTCGCATATCAGCTTGCATAGTATTCGCATACTCTGCATACGTGCCTCAACCTCAATCTTGATGACCTCCTTAACATTTGCTACAGAACTTGATGAATGACCAACTGACGTTGGTGTTGGACCCTTTCCTTTACACCTAACACAACCTCTTGTTTCTGGACCGAACAATTGCCGAAATATATGATCCTTTGCTTCCTCTGTGCGTTCAGACTCAGGCAATGCCTGCCACTCTGTCTCCAATCGGTCCTACAAAATTAAGAAATATTATATCAAATTTATATTAGGTTAATATAATGTCATAATCATATTTTAATAACTCAGAAAAATCAGCATTTGAATATAACTTACAATCATCTCTGCAGTCAAACCATCAGCCTGCCGACCGTGCCACCTTCGTGTCGCAAGGAATATATCATATTGTGATGTTTGTTGGCCTTGTGAGGTCATCTGTAAAGACGTGTCAAAAATTTCAAGCAAAGTAGATAAATTTCATCTGAATAGTGTATAACATAAAGTAAATACCTGATCCTGTATAACAGAATGTGGCATTCTTCCTGTGATCGGTGGATATGACAAATGTGATCGATTTTGTCTATTCCGCTCGGCCTCCATCTGTGATTAATTATAATAGTTAACATATAAAAAATTTAAACAAGTTGTGAGACATAAAAGTAGTCAACTTCTATGGTACGACCTGTGTATTCTCCAAACGCCAGTAATCAACTAACATCCTCCATTGATTTTCGTCAACCCGTTTATCTTGACAAACAATAGGCTCTGTAATGAACTGGAAAGGAACGTAGTATTTTTGTTTTAATTTCGACTTAAAATCCTTCCATGCTGCGCATATCATCTTCATTGTGACACTTCGTCCTTCTGGTGGCATCATGGTGTTGTCCTTGTACAAATTTTAACAAATAATTAAATAAAGAAAATGTTAATTTTTGAAGAAAACACTCTTGGCTATGTTGGAATAAAATTAGTTACTTGTATTTCTTGCCAAACTTCGTCCTTGAGGCTCTGAGATATGGAATGCCAATCCTTGTAATTCAGATGGAACCTATTGCTCATGCGTGCAAAACAGCCCACCACTGAACTATAACGAGATGCATCTAACCCAACAAGCCCTCCGTGTTGGTTAACACCAACATTGTACTTTCGAAACCCTGGCTCACCCCATCCGGAAGGTAACTTTCCACCCCCGCGAGAACTCCTCGCTGTGGAATCTACAAAATATCAACAGACTTATTAATTAAAATATCAACAGACATATCGTAATACTAATAGACATATCACAATAGTTACTTCATATTAACTTAGCACACTTGAAGCACTAAGGTCTGAGGAATAAGGTCCTGTGCCACTGGGACCTACATCATAAGTGGGCATACATGTGGCAGGATTAGATTCCTGATCCGTGGAACCTGTGAGAACACTTGCATGTGATCTCTGTCCAACCTCGAGTGCTGGAGCTGGTGTCTCTGTACACCGTGGGGTACTAGCACCTGATCTTGTGGCAGCTATGGCATCCTGCATCGATCCCCGTCGGGCACGCTTGTTTACCATCTGCAAAACAAAAAGATTTAACATTGAGTAAAAGATTTTAACAACTGCAGCACATTTAGTACATGATTAAGTGATTTAAGTACATTTAAATTGCAGGGTGTATTCTTCTTCCATCTAAATCTACGTCCTCCCCAGAAATTCCATCTCTAACCCATACGGCATCTACTTCGTGCGAAACTGGACGAGAATCTAACTACTGCGCAGGAAAAGTTTCTAGATCATGGTCCCTTGAATACACATCATAATTATCCCTTCTCATCATTGGCATTACCACATGCCAATCTCTTTCTTTAGGACAGCGAGAAAACCAAACTTGTTCAGCTTGGTTTGCTAGTATGAATGGCTCATCCATCTCTTTATTTTCTCGGTACAACAAACGGTCCAGATTCATCAAAGTAAACTTTAGTTCGTCAACTCTAACACCTCGATGAACATCAACCCAATCACATTTGAATAACAGAAATTTCAGTTCACTACTATATCGGATCCTTATAATATCAGTAAGCACTCCATAGTAGTTGACACCAGCTGCTACAGGATTCATATCTCTTGGACTGGAATAACTTGTAGTATCAGCTTTACACATGACGCCAGAATTTTGGGTTGACTTGTTAGCCTCATATGTTATTGTACGAAATCGGAAGCCATTCACGTTGCATGCATTGTAGCGCAACCCTTGATTGAAAGGACCATTTGCAAGCTTTTTAACTTCAGTAGGAATATCAGGGCATTCTTCATTCTCATCAACCTATAATAAATATAGGTGTTATAAAAACTAATTGTTGTCGAGGAAAACTTGCTATATTGTGTTTGTTTTTACTTACATAATGACTGAGCCACTTGTGAAACGTTTGAGAATGAATACGTTGTCTGTCATGTAACCGAGATCTTGGATGCTCTCTATTTATGACAGACATGTGAAGACTGCAAGTAGAACACACGTCAAATTTTAGAAGTTATAATGAAAGAAGCATAAAAAATGAAGGATAATGGGTTGAAAGGAAAACTGACTCTCTATAAGGTTTAAGGATGTCAGAATTGGCTAAAACACATCGATGTGCTTGCATCAATGTTAAACGATCAAATATTACATCAATCCCTTTTCCAACTGGTTTACCCATCGGGTTGTCATCATCAACATATCGTGGAGGCCTATTCTCTTTGCTCCCAACATCATCTAAATATCTCGACACAAATGCCATACATTCTTCCATTAAATATCTACTGGCTATCGAACCTTCAAGTCTAGCACGATTGCGCACGTAACACTTGAGAGTTTTCAAGTATCTTTCAACTGGAAACATCCATCGACATTGAACTGGACCAGCTAATAATGCATCATCGGCCAAATGTATCGGTAAATGTTCCATTATATAAAAAAAACTATGGATGAATGTCTTTTCAAGAAGACAGAGTGTAACTGCAAAACGATCTTGCAGATACTCGAGATGCCTCTCTTTGTTGACTTTAGAACACAACTGCCTAAAACATGAAGCAATCTCAATCAAAAGTTGCACTACATTCTTGGGCAAAGTTGTGCGGGCTGCTAATGAGATTAACTGCTGGAGTAAAATGTGGAAATCATGGCTCTTCAAGCCTCCTAAATTCTTTCTCCTCATGTTTACCCGTCGAGAAATATTAGAACAATAGCCATCGGGGACTCTCAATTCCTTCAATACTGTCAAAAAAACTTCAACTTCCGACTGACTCATTGTATAAAGAGCTGGTGGCAAACTGTATCTAGTTCCATACGGTTTTAAAATTGGATGTAAAGACTTTCTAATATTCATTGCTTACAGGTCTTGACGAGCTTTGAAGTTATCTTTTAAAGAAGTACTGTCACCCAGTATTGTAAACAACAGATTATCTGCAAAATTTTTCTCAATATGCATCGGGTCCAAGTTGTGCCTCATCAAATTACTCTCTCAATATGGCAACTCCCAAAAAATACTCTTCTTCTTCCAATTATAAGAATTTATGCTAAACTTCTGTTCGTAGTCAGTCTGCATTCTAATTCTCATATCATCTATTGCATATTCTGTTAAACAACCCTGAAAATGTGTCAAAATTTCTGTCCCCGTATTCCTTTTTGGTGCTTGTCGTAATTCCATTCCACCATAGAAAGAAACTTTGTCCCTACGGAGCTTGTGTGATGGTTGAAGAAATCTACGATGATATAAGAAGCAATATTTACCACCATTAGGCAAACGGTAAGACAAACAGTTGATACCGCATATCGGACAAGCTTGCTGGTTATGAACACTATAGCCAGAGAGATTACCATATGCTGGAAAATCACTTATGGTCCACATAATAGCTGCACGCAGACGGAACATCTCTTTTGCCTCAGCATCATAAGTAAGCACACCGTCAAGCCACAATTGTTTCAACTCCTCAATCAATGGGTGTAAAAATACGTCAATTTTGTTTCCCGGACTCTTCGGGCCATCGATGAGAGTTGACAGAATAAAATAAGGTTGCTTCATGCATAGCCATGGTGGCAAATTGTATGGTATTAAAACAACTAGCCAAGTACTATGTGGTATGTGCATATTTGAAAACGGACTAAATCCATCCGAAGCCAATCCAAGTCTAACATTTCGGTAGTCATTTGCAAATTCTAAATGCAACTCATCAAACTTTCTCCAAGTCTTAGAATCAGCTGGGTGTTTGTAGACTCCATCTTTCACGCGACATTCGTGATGCCACCTCATAAGGGATGCAATTTTACGAGACATGAACAATCGCTTCAATCTCGAAGTCAATGGAAAATACCTAACACGTTTGCATGCAACTGTACTACCCTCTTTCTTGTACCTCGGAGCATTGCATACCTCACAAAGATGTGTGGCCTCATTTTCCCCTCTGTATATTATGCAATTATTTGGACAAACATCCCAGACGTTGCATTCCATTCCTAATACATTCATTATCTTACTAGCCTTGTAGTAATTCTTGGCAATTTTCACTCCCATCTAACTAAAAGCATCCGTTAGAAGCTCAAGTAGCATATCAACTGACTTGTTCGATCACCCATTCAGGACTTTTAAATGTAACAATCTCATAATGAATTAAAGTGAAGAAAATTTAGTACAACCGGGATACAATTCTATATTAGCCTCTCCCAACAATTCATGTATCTCTCTCAAATCATCAGGCTCTCTAGTTGCATTATCGAAGTCACTAATGCCACCAATATCTTGAAGCATCCCAGCCATATCATCCACATGTTCGTTTTCAGACGAAGAGATGTTGCTAGGTGTTTCACAAGAAGATAAGTATGTTTCCCCATGAACACTCCACTTTTTGTACCAACGCATGAAACCCCACATTTGGCAATGCTGTTTGAAATCCAGTGTACTATAAAAGTACCTATTCTGGCACTTCATACAAGGACAATGGATTTTGGATCCATTGGGTTTGTCTGTTAACGCAAATTCTACAAAGGCATCCAAACCTTTATTATATTCATCACCTAAACGGTCTTCTAAGTCAATCCACGATCGGTCCATCTTCCTATTCATTTATCCATATTTTTAGTCGATCTATAAATTTCATTATGATAAACACATTCAAGAATGAATGGAAATGAAGAGAAATGATAAAATGGAAATAGGTCAAGAATTCAATCCCCATCAAATTAGTGTTCATTCTCCTTTTTAGTAGTGGAAATGATAAACATAGGTTTAGTAGTAGTTAAAATAAATAAATACACTCCTTGAGAGTTTTTAAAAGAGAGAAAATAAAAGATTTAATTAGTCAAGATAGCTTGGAACTCCAAAATCCTTTGCCTCATAAGAAAAAAATTGTCTACTTAAACAAATAAGTTACTTAAAAAATCTACTTAAAAAAATCAAGATAAATAGACCAGAAATTTAGTAAATTATCGATTTTAAAAAAAATAAAATTATTTGTAAAAAATTGTCTCATAAAACTATTTTATTCTAATTCTTTGAAAAAAAAATTTAAAAAAATTTTGACAGAGTTTCCCCTATAAAATGAATATTTTCCATGCCCTAGGCCACCTCAAAATGCGCAATTATGCAATTCAACTAACAAAAAACTCATATAACCATCCAACCATCCAACCATTAAACTCAAGTTACTACTTTGGCCTTATTAATTTAGGAGGTTAATGGTGGGACACTTGTTTATAAAACTCAATACCCCTTAGAAGTAAGGAGGTGGTTGGTTGTGAAAATTTAGATTAAAAATATGTTTATTTTAGGAAAGTGGACATTCAAGATACATAAAGCATCTGCTGAGTGCAAAGCAAAATGTCTTTCTGATTTAAGGATGAGACAATGTAAATGCAAAGTTATTGAAAAGCTAAAGGATGAGAAATATGCAGAATACATTCTAAGGTAGCAGTTCCACATCTCTTCTTAGTTGATAATTTTTTCCTCTGGCACCTAATTTGTACATGGCACTCCTTCACTGTTGTCCATTCATATTACTTTTACATGGCACCTATTTTGTACATGATACTCAATTAGTGTTGGTGTTTCTCTTAATTTCCTAAAGTGGTAAATTATGTGGAATTTTTGAGGGGTACATCACAAATCATGCATCCTTGTTTTTCCAATCTAAAGGGTAACAACTATTTCCTGTATCTTCTGCAATGTGGAAGCCATAGAATTTTTTATCTATTCTTTTGACAAATGTAAATATTATCGGTTGTGCCTATGCAGAGAGTTATGTGAAAATCTTGTGTGGCGCTGGTTTTAGAATAGCATTATGCGATCAACCTTTTGTTAACTTGAAAAGAACATACAAAAAGGTTCGTATTGTTGGCAGTTGGGAAAATCTCTCTGGATTAACTAACATGTTAGAAAATCTTCTGCAGTACTACTATATCTACTCCCCAATGGGAATTGGGGAGTTGTAAAATGTAGTCAAATTGTTGTTTATTTATCCTGTGCCAGCTACACTTGTGTTTGACCATTCTTGTCATGGATACTCAGAAGATGTTATCTTTCATGCTTGAAACATGTCATCAACTATCTGAATGAAGAAAACTAAAACTAGATAGAAGCATAAAACTAACCACTTTCTTAATTTGTGGACAATTAGTTAGGATTGACACCTTTGTCTAAATACTGGCTTATCACAAATGCCCCCTCTGAAATGTATTTGTAACTTTTGGTTGTAGACTTCTAAGATTTCTACACTAGTAATAACCCTAGTCATCATGATTTTCTAAATTACGAGTCAGCTGAAATAAATTGAAGTAACGAGTCTGCTAAAATAAATTGAAGTAAAAGGAGGTAGGAACCAACGACTTTGCTGAAATAAATTGCAACTGAAATAAATTGTAGCTATTGAGAATGTCTCCAGTACTCAAAAACAACAATGTCTCCAGTACTCAAAAACAACCCACCACGACTCAATTAAAGCCCACGCAGAGACAGATCTAAAGGACATACCGTATGCAGCTCGGGCTGAGATGTGGAGGCGGAGGCTGTGCGGCGCGACTAAAATGCGACGGAGAAGAGGACAGCCCGGAGAAGAAGATAGCATGACCGAAGTTATCAGACGACCTGCCGGAGAAGCGAACTGAGGAAGACAATCGCACGGCGACGAGCACAACGAAGAAGATTAAAGCGGGACCGAGGAGCTGAATTTTATAACCATCCTTATATGACAGTTAAGACAACCGTCTTATTAAATTGAGCAACTACGACGGTTAAGGTATAACCGTCGTATTAGGTTTATTTAATACGACGGTTAAAATCTTATTAAATTGAGCAACTACGACGGTTAAGGTATAACTGTCGTATTATGTTTATTTAATACAACAGTTAATACAACAGTTTTTTTAACCGTCGTATTAATTTACCCTAATACGACGGTTATACGTTAACCGTCGTATTTAATCCCATTAAAAAAATTAAAAAATTAATTACTTTTCAATATATATATATATATATATATATATATATATACACTAACATTACACAGAATTACATTAACTTCAATTCTACAATATTAATTATATTATATGTACTACATAGATATATACACACGCATGCATATTTGTATTTAAAATTTTTTCATATTATGTACTCCATATATCCATTCACCGATAACTAACTTAATTATAAAAATTATGCATTTTAATAAATTGTGAAATTATATTAAAAAAATGATTAAAATGTCCATTGCTTCCTTATAAAATTGTGCTAAGGATAAAATTAGAAACAATATTATAATTAAATACAATCTACATATTTTTAAAATGAACAGTTATTTTTGGACAAATTAAGAAGAAAATTAGGACAATTATTTATCGATGCATGGAAGGAACATATTAATCTATTACTTAATAATTAATAAGCATATATATGTTATAATGTATAAAAGTATATACACACACACACATATACGTACACATATATGTCTATACACACACACACACACACATAACATACCATGTATAGAATAATTAACTAACAAAATGAAAACTCGATCTTTAATACAAATATATAAAAGAAAATTGAATTCATAAGATACAAACTAAAATATATTTACTAGATTAATGATCAAGTATTAGCTAGGTAGATATATTTATAAAGTTAAAATAAGTTAATTTAAATATACCAAATTTGAAAGTTATTTATTTTATTTTTTCACATTTTTTTAGGAATACTTATAAAATAGTAATAAAAAATAATGTATTTGACTCATACGACGGTTGTTAAAGTGTGATATTTACAAAAAAAAAAACCCCAAAATTTAATTAAAACCAAATACGACGGCTGGGAAAACCATCGCAAAAAGCCCCCTAATACGACGGTTTTTTTAAACCGTCGTATTAGCTGACTTTTTACTATGGCTAATCCCAGCCGTCGTATTTGCTTTACCTAATACGACGGTTGATGTTTAACCGTCGTATATACTTCAATAATACAACGGTTTATCAACCGTTGTTAAAGATGCTCAATTACAACGGTTTTGCGACCGTCGTAATTGATGTCGTCGTATTTGCTGATATTTTTTGTAGTGGATATCATTAATATGCTAAGACTAGCATGTGCTATACTTCTTGATTTGATCAAGCGGTGGTTCTCACATCCGTGAGTATTGTGATACTTAAAGTTAACATGTGAATACTTATTATTTGAATAAGTACAATGGATGACCTAACTATAAGATAATTATATGGATAACTATTTAGTGTCAGTGATAGATTCTTATTATAGCAAATGTGCAAGTATCCTTAGACTTGAGAACTCTAAGGTGCTTTGTTTGCTAAGTATTGTACTTTGATTCCAATCTTCACAGTCCTTACAAGACCGCCAATGAAATGGATATTGGATACAACGTGAAGTAAATGAAAGTAGTTGTGAGGGTCAATAAAGGATTCACTACTCCTAATAGTAGGAGTGAATATCTCAAGACCACTTATAAGAATCATTATTCAAGAAGTCCTTGGCCAAAGCAACTATATATTGTAAATAGTTTCAATTGATATACATGTTGAGTAATAAATTTCGAGAACAAGTACTAAAATATTCAGGTCAGAATTGATTAATTTTCTGGAATGAGTTGGTACTAATTCCATACTCTAAACTGAATGAGATATTATATGATAAAAGGAGTTTATTACACTGATGTTTCGCAATTGAAAGGTTCATTTCAAGCCACTTGACTTTCTAGATTTTTTGATAGTCATGATGCATTGCTAGGTGCTGCTCATGATCTGCAAAATATGAATTTATTAATTAAAAAATTAATAATTTAATCATAATTAGAATTAATAAATTAATTTTAATTATTAAAAGAATTATTAATTCTATTATGATAGAATCAATTCATGTTAGCTACCAATTGACTTGAAAACCTAATATGTCACATACAATAGAGGAATTAGTACTCAATATATTATTTGATAATATTATGGGGTTAATGTATGAGGCGAAATTATAATTATGGGCTAATTATAAATTATTATAATTAGTTGGGTGGAATTACCATATTTAAAAGGTATGTGATTGAATTATAAACTAATTATAATTCAAGGGGCCTAATTACAATTATTGTAAACTCAAGCCCATAACAGTTAAAAGCTTTGATACACTACAAGAAAAACATCAAATTAGCAATGGATTTTGCGACGGCCTCTAGGTCGTCACTAATTTGCGACGAAACAGCAACAAAATCAAAAATTTTGAAAATAAATTTATTTTTTAAAATTTTCGTCGCTAATCCGTCGATAATTGCGATGAATTAGCGATGGACAACTACCCGTCTTAAACTAGAGATGGATTTGCGTCGGTTTTTTTTTAATTATTCATTAGCACTAATTAAATTGAAAGCCGTTACCAATCCATTACTAATTTGCGGTGGCTTTGTGACGGTCATTTTTCAAATTTAATTAACATTAAAAAATTGAAGTGTCGTCGCAAATCCGCTACAATTAGAGAGGGATTTGCGATGGCCTTCCAAATTTAAAAATAAATTTAAATTTTTTAAAATTAAAAAAATAAGTCCTCACAAATCCGTCGCAAGTTTGGGAAGGATTTGCGATGACCATTCAAAATTTAAAAATAAATTTATTTTTTAAAATTAAAAAAAAAAGCCCTGGCAAATTCGTCGCAAATTTATGAGGGATTTGTGACGGCCATAAAATAAGTTAATTTTTTAAAAATTTAAAAACAAACCCTCGCAAATCTGTTGCAAATTTGCGAGGGATTTGCGACAGCCATCAAAATTAAAAAATAAATTTATTTTTTTAAAAGTAAAAAATAAGCCCTCGCAAATCCATCGCAAAGTTGTGAGGTATTTGCGACAGCCGTTAAAATTAAAAAATAAATTAATTTTTTTAAATTAAAAAAAATTAAGCCATTGCAAATCCATCACAAAATTTACGAGGGAAATAAGCCCTCGCAAATCCATCGCAAATTAGCGAGGAATTTACGATGCCCATCTAAAATTAAAAAATAAATTTATTTTTTTAAATTAAAAAAATAAGCCCTTTGAGACGGATTTGCGAAGTCCATCCAAAATTTAAAAATAAATTAATTTTTTTAAAATGAATTTTTTAAAAAAATTAAGCCTTTGCAAGTCCGACATAAAATTTGCGACGGCCTTCTAAAATTTAAAAATAAATTTATTTTTTAAAATTTAAAAAATAAGCCCTTGCAAATCCGTCGCAAATTTGTGAGGGATTTGCGAGGACCATCCAAAATTTAAAAATAAATTAATTTTTTTAAATTAAAAAAATTAAGCCCTCGCAAATTCGTTGCAAAATTTGTGAGGGAAATAAACCATCGCAAATCCATTGCAAATTAGCGCGGGATTTGCGACGGCCTTTTAAAATTTAAAAATAAATTTATTTTTTTAAATTAAAAAAATAAGTCCTCACAAATCCGTCGCAAATGAGTGAGGGATTTAAGATGACCATCCAAAATTTAAAAATAAATTTATTTTTTAAAATTAAAAAAAAACCCTCGCAAATTTGTAAGGGATTTGCGATGACCATCTAAAAATTCTAATAATATTAATATGTATATATATATATACACACACACACACATATATATATACATATATTAATAGAGTATTTTTATATACATATAAATATGTTAATATACTTTTTTAATATAAAAATAAATATATATACAACCACATATTTATTTATGTTAGTATGTGTGTCTATATATATACACACACATATATTTACATATTCTTACAAATTAATTTATATATATATATATATATATACATATGTGTATATGCATTTAATTGCCACAAATACATATATATCATATTCATACATATATATACTTAATAATATCGTAGGCATATTATATATATAAATATTTCAACTTAGTAATGTCTTTTCGCATATTGTACTATTTTAACACACACACACACACACACACACATATTTATATATAAAAATAATCAAACTTTGAAATTTTTTTTGTGAATTTTTTAGATTAGTGACGGATTTACGAGGGATAAGGGTTTATGTAACCTTGATCCCTTGCCAATCTGTCGCAATTAGTGAGGAATTTGCGATAGCCATCCAAAATTAAAAAATATATATTTTTTTAAATTGAAAAACAAAGCCCTCACAAATCCGTCATAATTAGTAAGGGATTTGCGACAGCCATAAAAAAATTAGAAATAAATTTATTTTTTTTTAAAATTAAAAAATTAAACACTCGCAAATCCGTCACAATTAGCAAGGGATTTGCGATGGCAATCCAAAATTTATAAATAAATTTATTTTTTAAATTTGAAAAAATAAGCCATCGCAAATCAGTCACAATTAGTGAGGGATTTGCGATGTCCATCTAAAATTGAAAAATATATTTATTTTTTAAATTAAAAAATAAACCCTCACAAATCTGTAGCAATTAGCGAGGGATTTGAGACGGCCATCCGAAATTTAAAAATAAATTTATTTTTTAAATCTTGAAAAATTAGCCGTCACAAATCCGTTGTTAATTAGCCACGAATTTGCGATGGCAAACTAGATCGCTGCAAATCTATCACAAAGCCCTTGCAAATCCGTCGCTAATTCACAAAAAAATTACTATATAATAAATATATAGCATAATAAATCACAAAAAATATTAATAACTTAGTGGTGGAATACGTGTTCTCCCACAATAAGGACGCGGGTTCGAGCCTCGGGTCTGACATAATCTCATAATATTTTTAGTGGGTCGGGTCCGGTCGCGGGTCGGGCTATGGGCGAGCCAAGCATCTAATTAATTAATTTTTTAAATAAAAATTTTTTGGTTGTTGCAAATTTGTTTCTAAATTAATTAAATTTTTTTAAAAATAATTTTTTTTTGTTGCAAAGCCCTTGCTAAATTATTTCAATTTTTTTAAATAAAACAATTTTTTGCCATTGCAAATTTGTTGCTAAATTAATTGATTTTTCCAAAATATAAAATTTTTTTGCCATTGCGAATCTTTCGCTAAATTAATTAATTTTTAAATAAAATTTTTGGCCATCACAAATTTGTTGCTACATTAATTAATTTTTTGTAATTAAAAAAAATTTCTGTCTCAAATCCCTAGCTAAATTAATTAATTTTTTTAAAAACAAAAATTTGGCTGTCGCAAATCCGTTGTTAAATTAATTATTTTTTGTAAATAAAAATTTTTTCGCCGTCACAAATCTGTTGTTAAATTAATTAATTCTTTTTAAAAATAAAAATTTTTTGCCATCGCAAATCCATCATTATGTTGATTATAAAATTAATTATAATGTCATCAATTAAATGACCGTCGCAAATCCGTCACTGTTTGCGATGGATTTTCATTCCGTCACAAATTGTGACGCCCTTTTTAGCGACGGATGCAATCCATCGCTAAACGTGATTAGCAACAGATTTGGCCATCGCTAATTTGATTTTTTCTTGTAGTGTTAATTCCTATAAGGTTTAGGAATCTCTTGTGTGCATTCAATTATATGTGTGTGTGTGTGTGTGTGTGTGTGTGTGTGTGTGTGTGTGTGTGTGGCGGTGGTTTTTTTTTTTTGGAAAACGATTCATAAGTTTTTCTTAAAGGAATTATCGCCGCCTTTCAAGCAAGTAAATAAACAGAGTTTTCCATTCGCTTTCTTCTCTCCAAATTAATCCCAAAGCCACTGTATATTGCCTACTAGTATAGGGATTTGGTGCCTAACTCGAGTACAATTCATTGTGTAGATTACCATTAGAGAATTCCTATTTTTAGAATTTAAAAAAGCTATGTTTTCGAGGTAACTAATTTTTCTTCTTTCTCATAATCCGTTTAATTACATACGAGTGATCTTTTGCGTAGTTTTTATTTTAATTTTCCACTGCGTGTAAACTGGTTTGCATGATAAAAATCCAACAGTGGCATCAGAGCCATCTCATATGTGTTTTACGGATTTTATTATTATTTTGAAATTGTTTCAAAATAAATTCGATGTTATGAAATTGTTTCATAAATATTTTAAAATTTGAAATAGTTTCAAAATTATATTCGGGTCCATGAAAATTGTTTCATGAAAATTTTTATTTTTTGGAAACATTTTGTTTTTAATGGGTTATTGTTTTTCCGCGTATTAATTATTAAAATTGATTTTAGTAAAAGCATTTATAAAATCTTGAGAATTTTGTTTACATAAAAAAAAAAAAATTGTTTTGATCGTGTTCAAAGTTGATTTAGAGATTATGAATTTCTAATTCAATAATCAAAATTGTTAGGGAAAAACACTTTACGGAAATTTGAAATTTGATTGGAAAAATTATTTCTAATTTAATTGTTTCTAAAACGAAATAAGAAAAAAAAGGAAATTATTTCCGTAATGAAAGGAAAGAAAAGTTTTTTTTTTTTTTTTTGGAAATTTTTTCCAAACGCTGAAAAGGTTCAACGAATGGAAAAAGGAAATTGTTTCATAAAAAAAAAAAAACAAGAAACCGAAAGGAATTTGGAAATTGTTTCCAAAACAAATTTATAATATGTAAAGTTGTGGGGTAAACTGCTGTGGGCTTGACAACTCAGCATAATTAGGTGAATAGCTATATTTTATTGACTTCTTGGCTGCTTTGCCAGAGAAGTATTTGTGAAGTTCTTTGTAGTATGGCTTTAGGTTTTTCCTTAGGTTTATTTACTAGGTATAGATCTTAGGTTTATAGTTTTGGGTTTAGTTCATAGGTTTTGTTTGATTCTTATTGTCTTTAGAGAAGATTTTTTATAGGAATGAAGTGGGTTATTTATAGGATTTTGGGTTCCTCGATTTTATTTCTTCAGAGTTAATACTATATTTATAACAGCTGCTTCGTATTCCTTGCAATTTTTTGGGGTTCATCGCTGAACTTTATTTGACGCGTCTGCTCTTCAATGTTTCACCGTACTTCTTGAACTCGGATTTCGTGAAAATTGAATTTACTTCATCTATGGATTCGTGAAACCCAGAAATTGTTTTGGAGAAGTCGGTGAGTTCAAAAACATTGAGATTGGACAGCACCAATCTCAACATTGATTCGGAGAAGACCCGGAGACTCGCAGCCAGATCGGCCCTATGTCGGTTCCCAGTGTCCGACTCCGAGCTCTGATTGCTTTCTTCGCCATCGCCTTCTTCAAATTCTATGGTGTCTGGAGTGTCGTCGGGAGGGGATGCATCAGGTAAGAAGCCTCCATCATAGCCCTCTCTAAATTGCCAATAACGAACATCTATTGCTATGAACTGATTGGTTTCATTGAAGGATCATGGAAGAACTCTACAGAACCATGAGGACCCAAATTAATCATCGATCCAACCTCTGTTGCTGATAAAGCAAATGCCTAGAGTAAGTCGTATTTGTACACATGGACTTTGATTTTAGAGATATGGTTAATTCTCAGTGTATGTCAAGCTCTATCCCTCGATCGTATAGTTTGTTGCCGGGATGGCAGTGCTTGCTTCACCTCATCACCACAAAGACTTGCAATTTCAATTGCCTCATCAGTTGTAAGAGCAGCAGGTAGTGTCAAAGTAATTGTTGCAAAGAATTCTGGTGATGTCTTAGCCTTGAGAAACCCTGGTGGGCAAACTCACATCTGCCAAAGTGGCTCACTTTTCCTCTAGAGGTCCGACTAGCATCATTGGACAAAAGGCTTTACCATACTTTCAGGAACATCAATGGTAACCCGGTATGTCTCTGAAATTGTGGCCCTTCTCAAGGAAATCCGTCCTAATTGGTCCCCTGCAGCAATGAAATCTGCCATCATCACAAACTGGTAAGCTACAACGTAATATAAATGTCCTAATACTCTTTAGTGGGATATATATTAGACGAGGTTTCTGCTTCGGTATCAGTAGCCTCTCTTTTCTTGGACAGTATGGTTTTGGGGACTTTTGGCTGTCCGTTTAGTGAGTTAGGAGTAGTGTTGTTAGTCAAGGAATGTTTCCTTTTTGAAATTGATCTTCCTACTTAAAATTAATCTGCTATTCGCAGCCGATGATCCTAGATATGCTTGCCGGAGCAGGGTGTCTCTGCTTTAGATGCTCCAGTTAAGGCTTTCTATGATCTTGAGGCTACTGGCACTTTCATAAAGGAACTGCAGAAGCTTATTGAGACAGATGAAGTAAAAGCACAGGTATCTACTCTATCCATGTGTGTCCTTTTGTGAGAGTTTTGTTTCTTTGGCTTTTTCTGCAGATTTCACCATTTTATAGTCGCGATAGTTATTTTATTGGCTATCACAACATTTCGATTGATAACTAAAAAGGAAAAAGAATGCTTATTTAATAATGTAAATATAATGATCTTGGAATTTAATATCTTGGTCCCTTTCCAGATAGAGAATTTGGCCTCGATTTTCTCATTAGTCAGCTGCCCCTAATTCCTGTAGAAGGTACAAAATTTAACTATGTTTTAGTGGTTTTTCATTGTTTTCGATGTTCATGATATATTTTGAGTTGGGATTTCGTGGTAGGATGAAATTGATTACGAAGAACTTAATGATTGCTGAATTTTGTAAAGCTTCCATTCTCCAGTTCATGATTTATGTTGACACCCACCTGCATTATGAATGCTGGAAATTTCATCTAAATAAGAATGGTATTAGTTTTTGTTAGTCTGAGCCTGATATGCACATATGGAATATTTTTAATTTAGTGATTTGGTTTTACATTTGTTTACCTAGAGTTTTCCGGTGTTCCATGCACAGTTCTAATGCCTATAATGTGTTTGATAGATTCTTTTTATATCTGAAAATGTTGAAATAAGCTTCTAATATATAACTTAATGATTGCTGAATTTTGTAAAGCTTCCATTCTCCAGTTCATGATTTATGTTGACACCCACCTCTATTATTAATGCTGGAAATTCCATCTAAATAAGAATGGTATTAGTTTTTGTTAGCCTGAGCCTGATATTGACATATGGAATATTTTAATTTAGTGATTTGGTTTTACATTTGTTTACCTAGAGTTTTTCGTTGTTCCATGCACAGTTCTAATGCCTATAATGTGTTTTGATAGATTCTTTTTATATCTAAAAATGTTGAAATAAGCTTCTAATATATAATGAAATAAAAGAAATTAAGAGGGCAACCTTTTTGGTTTACCAGCTTTTGTAAAAGTGAGGTAACTGACATCATTGTACCATGAAATCCTTTTACCATAAAGGTGAAATGTTTCATTTTTACCATTCAGTGGTCAGTTTTATGCTCAGATGTAATTGAGCTTCTTCAGACTTCTCTTGCTGTCCTACCAGAGCAGGATGCCTCCTTGAAGAACTTGGATGAGGAGTCACCTTCCGGTGAACTTTTGGGCAATAGTATGAGTTTATGCTACATTCTATCCCCCTTTCATCATCTGTCTTTTGCTCATATGTGGTGGTGCATGATGTATTCTTTCTGTGTCTCAGGGAAGGAAATGTTCCTCACATGGCAATCAAGCAGCTCGAAGTTTTTGGACCAAGTGGATGGAAATGAAGATTGGAGATGTTGGCTGTATTGGAAGAATTAATCAAAAAACTCATGCAGTGTTGCATCATATTTTGCTTTCTATTTAGAAAGGAAAATATGACCATTTTGGGGGCTCTCTATGTACTTCTTGCTACCTAATCTGCGTAATAGGATGACATTTCTGAACTTATTTGCAAATTCATGCTCTCCTCTCTGTTCATAGTGAAGGTGGTTTTTAGCCAACATTTGTTCTAGCTTTTTCTAGAGTATAATGCTGTAACTTTTTTGTACTGTCTAACTTTTTGTGAATGTTCATACAGAATGAAGTTGGGCAATTTTTTGAGATTTACCTCCTCTATTATACTTTGTCTAGAAAGAACAATAGTGAATTCATTTGATGCTAAAGAAAAAACCCAGTTTTGTTGCCCAATTGAGTAGGTACAGTAACTTTAGTTTCCTGTTTTTATTATGTTTTTGGGTTCAAATGCCCTGCGTCTTCTCTCGCATGAAGTTTCATAGATATCATCTAATGTGAATAAATGAATCTGCTGAAAGATAAAGCATCTGAAGATACGCCGATACGGTTTCTGTGCAATGAAGAGCAAATTCTCCTTCTGTTTTGCAGAGTTAAAGAGAAAATGCAATTTCATTACTCGAATGAGCAGGTATAGTAACTTTAGTTTTCTGTTTTTCTTTTGTTTATGCTATTGTTTTTGGATTCATTGAAACTGGCATTTTTCTTCATTTAAAGGAATAGTGAAGATTAATGTTTTAATCATTTTAATTGTTCAATTGTTGCTGCTTGAGCATTTTGATGATTTTCCTCTAGTCTCCTCCTAGGACAGGTAACTTTATTAATATTGGAATCTCCCGCAAACTACAGCTTTGTTTTCATACATCCTAGGTGCTGAATATTTTGATGTTGCTGTATTTTGATGCGGGTTCATATCTAAGAAAGAAGCTGCCAATCAGCAATGGTTGGCTGACGGTCCAAAGAATTTGGTGGTATGCATGATTTTTTTTTTTCCTTTATAGAGCTTCTATACACTTGGAGTGATCAAATGCATGATATATATGAAGTATGATAATGAATTCCATTCTGACATTTTACTTTAAATCAGCTTAGTTTCAAGATTTTTTTGGATTAAAAAGTGTCAATTTAATTGGGATTCGAGAACATATCTCAAATAAAACTGATAGTTAAAGCATACAAAAATGTTTTGGGATTAAAAAGTGTCTAGCTATCAGATTACTCTATGGTTTTCTTCGATATGAATAGAAAATAATAGAATACAAAGTTTTAAATAATTATTGAATATGATAGCTAGACATATTAAATCTGCATTAGACTATTGTAAAAACATTTTTGAGACAGCAAATAAATTCATTTTCCAAGATAAATCTTTATTCATTCCATGTTATCATAAAGGAGACATTTGCATTTAATTTATGCTTATTACAATGTCTTTTGGCATGAAAGGTTTTCTATTGTGCAGTTTTGAAGAGGCAGGATCTAGATAGAATTTGGGCCTTGCAAAATATCTCTCGCAATGAGTAACCATCAATAGGGGAAATTGTTCTTGCTTCCTCTTGATTATGTGTTAGCCTTTATTAGCTTGGCTATGTGAATTCTGGCATTTGCACTTGATTGATTGTCTGAATTTTTTATTTGAGATATGTTCTATCCGTTGCTTAATGTTGTTGTAGACAGAAGCACTTGTATTCCTTCCTTCTGTGCTTTGTGGTGACATCCATTTGCATATTAGGACACTGGTTGATGTCACGACGACAATGTTTCAGTGGCTATAACGTAAATGAATGGCTTTTGTTAACAACATTAAGGTAAAGATTTGTTTGATATTTTTATTATTTTGTTTGGTTAAATTCTGATTTGATTCGAAAGTCAAGTGATTGATGTTTAGATATGTTGTTGTTAGTTTCTGAGTTTTGGGCTTAAAAGGTGCCTGCAAATCATGTGTTGGAAGAAGGTTTGAATTTTTGAGAAATTATTTTTTGTTGTTTGATTTAGATATTGCTTGAATTTTGCATATTAGGGTTGTTTTGTTGTGATTGTTGTTTTTGAGGTGTTTGGCTTATCTGTCTAAATGGAGGAGATTTGGGTTCACTTACTCTCATCACTGTTAGCCATTTGTTCTTTTACTTTACCTTTGGAAGCCATTGTTGAATGAAACTTTTTCCCCCTATTATTATAGAACTTGGGGTACTTTGATCTTTGATAGGCAGTGATGAAATCATTGCTTAAGTTGATAGATGGAAATGAGAGTGGAAAGATCGTAGTTTTCTTTTTAATTTAAATATTTCTGATAGTGTGTCCCAATCCGTTTGAGCAATTGTGACACTACTCATTTTTATCTAGAAATTTATTAGTTATGGAAGGTAACTTTCGAGGTTGTTGATTTGCAGGTCTATATGCAATACCTCATGGCTCCACTACAAAGATGTAGAAGATACTGGAAAAGGAAACGAGTATTGAAGTAATATGTGTTCATTAGGAAAATGATTTTTTTTTTTTCCTTTTGTTCCCCTCTTTTTTGGCAAGTCGAGCAGAGTCGTTCCCCTTAGAGTATAAGAAAGACTTCCTCTTTTCTTGAAGGAAATTAGTGGTGCTTGATGCATTTAACTAATTGAAGATTAGCTGGCCAATGCAAAAGTATGATACTTTGAATCAGAATTGCTTTGATTCGTGAATGGTCAGTGAGTGACTAAGGGGGTGGTGTAATAGTTTATCGATGGTTGAGTATAATCTTTGCTGCTGACAATCCAATTTCTGCTGATGCTTACTTGGTTTTCATGTGATCGGTGTAATATGGAACACTGCTTTGCTTTTATCGTTGCTACAGATTGGCATTTCTATTTTTGCCTTGGAAATTGACCTTGATCTAGACGGTTGCCTGCAATGTGGAACATTCTTATCATATCCATTTTGGGATTGTAGTTCAATATGGGATGTGGAAGTATATCATTATTCTTCAACAAATGCGATTTGTTATTAAGTCTCTTATACTGAATTTTCAGTATTTAGAAAGTGTAATTGGAATATTGTTCAGTCTGTCCAGGACATTGTTTATTTAACCTTTATTTATCACTGGTGCAGTTGGCTTAGGTACATGACAAATATTGTTTGGACATAGTTGGGATTTAGTGTTTGTGAGGTGGTAAGTTTCGTATTCTCTACACTTCCTTAGCACGTGGTTAGGAAGATTTTCCATTGAGCAATATCGGTAATCATGGCTGAGATATCATTTTACTGCTTCTGGCTTTTTAAGACATGCAATTTGAAACATATGGCCGTTTTTGTTTCTCAATTTGTTCAAAGATTCTCAGATTCACACATCACTGTATATCCCCTTTGTTAACAAACTAGAAGAATATGAAAAGATCATAATCTTTCTAGAATTTTGTTTAGTTTTTACACTGCTTACCATCACGGGTGTTTCATGAAGTGCCTTTCTCTTGATAAAATATAAATTTCATAAAAAAAAAATTCTCAAATTTTTTTAAAAAAATCATAACAAATATTTCTTATGCAAAATTTATTCAATTCTAATAATATAAAACTTCAAATTAAATCAATAATTTAATTATTTTTAAATTAAAAATTACAAAATACATTACCAACTACATTTAAATAATAAAAATTCTCATAAAAATTAAACTAATTTTTCCAAATCAAATTTACAAAATAAACGTATAAATAAAAATAAATAAAATATCTAAAATTTTAAATCGTGCGAAGCACGGGCATCTAAACTAGTAAATAATAATAATTTATTAGCAATTGCAAATTTGCAATTGCCAAGCCCGCGCGGGGTTTGAGCAATCCCACGTGGGATTGAGCATAGTATTAAAAAAAAAAAAAACAGTAGGAAATATTTTCCTGTTGCTGTGCGATTGGAAACAGTTGCTATATACATCGGTTGCATGAATGATTGGAATTTGTTTCCAATCAATGATTAAAAAAATAATAAATAAAAGGGAAACAACAAATTCATGTTGAATCCGCGCACGGCTATATGATAGTCGTGGCCAGATTCCTTTCTTATATATATATATATATATATATATATATATATATATATATATATATATATATATATATATATAATTTGTTTGTTTTAATCTTCACACTTTTGACCACAAGTTTTTCTAGTTATTTTTTCAAGGACCCACTGAAATATTTGTTATTCTTAAAAGACTGTAAAATTTTTCCCAAAATTTTGATTTTGGGTCTAATTAATTAAATTTATAAAATAATGATTTTAGAATTTAAAATTTTATGTGTATTTATTCTTGCTTAATATGTTTTAAGCATGATATTGTCATATTGGCTTGGTTATGGACTTAAACCAAATTAAATTGATTAATTTAAATTGTATCATACATTTTATCGCTTTGTTTTGAATAAATATGGTCTGCATGTCCTACCTTTCTCTATAATTCTCTTCTAATTTCTCTTCTTATCTAATTCACCTCGAATGTAACTTGAGGTTTCTTCATTAGAAATTTATGTAATTAGATTATATAGGATAGATAGGATTAGAAATTATTTTACAAATTTATAAAGATGGCGATAAGGGTGAAGCCAGAAGATGGTAAGGCTTTCTTCTCAATACATGCATAAGCACATAGGTTTTGACCAAAATTAATTTCCTTGGCTCAAGGAAATTAATTTAGAGAAGTCCATAACCAAGCCATGTAATTGAGTCCATTACAATTATATCAAAATGTTAATATTTTGCATGCCAAACAATGAGACTACTAATTAAATAATTAAAATACCTCAAACATATTAAATCTAAAGCTTTCCGTTAATATGGCAAGAACGAGAGTTCTTTTTTAGGTTAGGTTGTTGGGCATACCCAAGCTTACTCGACATTAAGTATGTTCAAGCTATGGAATATGATTCCTAATTAATGGGTTGAATTTAACTAATCTTTTTATCCCAGTTGGGCATATCCAAGTATAAAAAATATTAAAGGCTAAGTTAGGGTAGCACTAAGTACTTTTAGATTAAAAGATATTAATCACCTAACGATCTAGTAGTTATATTTGATGTAATTGGTATTGAATATCTACTATTGAACTTAAGAATGGTTGGTTGGATATATCCAAGGTCATTCTTAAAGAATTTGGATCCCGAACCACTAAGAAAGCTTCCAACGGGCTTTTCCGAGTCAATAGTGAGGGCTATTGATTTGAAGAAATAGTGGATTAAATACACATTTAATTAATGACCTAATTAAATGCATTCCATGTACATATACATAGTTTAATATATCTTATCTTTTATCTAGGTCATTTGCATCATGACAATAAATTTGAACTTACGTAACATTGTGGAAATAAACAAGCTTATCGAATCAAACTTCTTGGATTGGTATAGAAATTTTAGAATCTTTCTCCAATCGAAAAGGTTACTTTACGTGTTAGATACTCTAATTCCACTACCACTAGCTGATGATGCTCTTACTGAAGAGCATAAAGTCCATAAGAAGCATAAAGAGGACTTTGACATAGTATCTTGTATCATGCTGGTGTAAATAACCACTGAGCTCCAAAAATAGCATGAGCATATGGATGCTCATACTATTATCTTCCATCTAAGAGAGCTTTTTGATAAGTAAGCAAGAATGGAGAGATGTAAGATCTCCAAGCACTTATTCCATTCTAAGATGGTAGAAGGCACTTCAATGGCCACTCATAGACTTAAGATGTTAGGGTTAATTGAGAAGCTTGGATCACTTGGGTTCACTATAGATCATGAATTAAGTATAGACTTAATTCTTCAATCTTTGCTAGCTAGTTTTTCACAATTTGTGATGAACTACCAGATGAATAAGATTGAAACCATAATACCTGAGTTGATCAACCTTCTTAAGACTATAAAGTCTTCTATGAAGAAAGAAAATAATGCAGTCTTGTTGGTTGATTCTTTTTCTAAGAAGAAAAATGTTTCTAAAGGAAGAAGAAGAATCCAACTAAACCTAAAGGGGGTGTATAGAAGAAGGCAACAACTACCAAAGGCCCATGTAACAATTGTGGGAAAATGAGCCATTGGAAGAGCAACTGCAAAAGCTACTTGGAGACTATTAAAGAAAAGAAGCAGAAGGAGAAACTTGCAAGTACTTTTACTTCTACTCCTGGTATGTTTATGATTGAGATTAATACTTCATTTAATAATGAGATATGGGTATTAAATATGGGATGTGGATCTCATTTGCGTAATAATTTGCAGGACTAAAGAGCAGTAGGAAGTTGGATAAATGTGATGTGGACCTTCGTACAACAAATGGAGCAAAGGTTACTGCACTTATCGTGGGGACTTTTCATCTACACCTGCCATCCGGATTAATTTTAGAACTACAAAACTATTATTATGTACCAACTTTACTTAAAAACATTATCTTAGTTGCTTGTTTAGATTTTCTTGGTTTTCATTTAATTTTTAAGAATAAAATTTATTCTTTTCCATTAAATGATATCTATTATGGTACTGCAAATTTGATGAATGGTTTATATGTTATAAAAATAGAAACTTAAGTTCTTAATATAAATAATAAAAGGCTAAGAAAAGATAACACAAACCCATCTTACTTATGGCATTATCGTTTAGGCCATGAAAATGAGAATCACATTTTTAAGTTACAAACTTATGGTGATTTAGGCTCATTTGATTTTGAATTATATGATACTTGTGAACCTTGCTTACTAGGAAAAATGACTAAAACCTCTTTTTTTTTTTTTTTTAAAGAAAAGGGGAAGGGCTAAGTAATTATTGGAACTACTACATATTGATGTATGTGGACTAATAATATTGCAAGCAATAGGGGGTTATCAATACTTCATTACCTTCATCGATGATTATTCTAGATTTGGGTATTTGTATTTAAAGAAATACAAATCTAAAGAATTTGACAAGTTCAAAGAATTCAAAAATGAAGTAGAAAACAACTTGGTAAGAGTATTAAAACTCTAAGATTCGATCGAGGAGATGAATACTTAAGCCAAGAGTTTCTAAGTTATCTTAGAGATGATGAGATATTATCTCAATAGACTCCACGATATATACCTCAGCATAATGGTGTATCTAAAAGAAGGAATTAAACTTTATTAGATATGGTTCGATCCACGATGGCTTTTACTGAACTACCAAAATCGTTTTGGGGATATGCACTATAGAAGCTGATGTTTATATTTTAAATAGTTTTTCATAAAAAAAAACAGTTGACACTACCTCATTTGAGCTATTTTATGGTAAAAGACCAAAGTTAACTCACATAAGAAGTTTGAGGATATCTTGCTTATGTAAAGAGGACAAAGTTAAACAAGTAGAGAATAAGACTAACAAGTGTTTGTTTGTTGGATATCCAAGAGAATCTTATGGTTATTATTTCTATCTCCCTATTGAAAATAAATTGTTTGTTTCAAGGCATGCTATTTTTCTAGAAAAGGAATTCATGCTTAACGGAGATAGTGTGAGCAAAATTGAACTTAACGAAGTTGAAGAAGCACAAACAACCAATCAACCATTTGATCCCGAATCTATTGATGAAATAGATGAACTATGTAATACACAAGAACCTCGTAGGTCAAGTAGGATACGTATGCCACCTGAGAGATATGGATTTCTCATCACTAACCATAATGATGTATCGCTCATGGAAGAAGATGAGCCTACCACTTATGAAGAAGTTCCGAATAGTTCAGAATCTGACAAATGGTTTGAAGCCATGAAGTCATAAATGGATTTTATGTATTACAACCAAGTTTAGACTTTGGTTGATCCACCTGAAGGGATAAAACCCATAGGCTGCAAATGGGTTTTCAAGAAGAAAACTAACATGGATGGTAAAGTGATTACCTATAAAGCTCGATTGGTTGTAAAAGGTTATCGTAAAAAACAAGGTATTAACTATGACGAAACATTTTCACCAGTAATAATGCTAAAATCTATTAGGGTACTCCGAGCACTTGCCGCTCATTATGATTATAAGATTTGAAAAATGGATATGAAAACAGCTTTCCTTAATGAAAATCTGACTGAGAAAGTGTACATGACACAATCTGAGGGTTTCACATCCAAGGATCACACTTAAGTGTGCAAGTTACAAAGGTCTATTTATGGACTAAATCAAGTTTCTAAGAGTTTGAACATCCGTTTTGATGCAACAATTAAAGAATTCTATTTTAAACAAAACATGGATGAACCTTGTGTATATAAGATGGTTAGTGGGAGTGCAATTGTTTTCCTATTACTATATAGATGACATATTGCTAATAGGAAATGATATCTCTATTCTACAATCAGTTAAGGTTTGGTTATCAAAGAAATTCTCCATGAAAGGCCTTGAAGAAGCAGCTTATATTCTGGGAATAAGAATCTATAGAGATAGATCAAAAGATCTTTTGTAATCTAGATACATAGATAAAGTGCTAAAATGTTTAGCCTGAGTTAAAATGGTATATTGATGCCAGTTTCCAAACGGATAATGATGACTACGAGTCACAATCATACTATGTGTTAAATTTGAGTGCTATCACTTGATTTATGAAATCATTGATGGGAAAGATGTAAAAGATAAAGAGAGTTCCCACTTATCAGAATATAACTGATCTACTTACAAAAGCATTATCCCAAAAGTAACATAATGATTATGTTCAGTTATTTGGTATTAGATACATAAATGATTGGGTCTAGTACAAGTGGGAGATTGTTAGGATTGTGCCCTAGAAGTAATTATTTGTACAGTATATTTTGCACATTAAATCAATAAAAGGCATTAGTTATCTTTCCCTTTCTTTGTATTATATGTTTGTGCGTATAAAACTATTAGATAAGATCCCAAGTATAACAATATGTTAAGAAAATCATGATAGAGATCGTGATGTGATGTTCCTACTATACTGCACTGTGTTAGTGCTTAATTATCCCTAGTCATAGTATTAATGTGATGTGACATCATTAATACGCTAAGACTAGCACATGCTATACTTCTTGATTTGATAAAACAGTGGTTCTCACATTCATAAGTATTGTGATATTCAAAGTTAACACGTAGATGCTTGTTATTTGAACAAGTACATTGAATGACCTAACTATGAGATAATCACATGGATAACTATTTAGTGCTAGTGATAGAATCTCATTATAGCAAATGTGCAAGTATCATTAGACTTGAGAACTACAAGGTACTTTGTTTGTTAAGCATTGTACTTTAATTCTAATCTCTAGAGTCCTTACAAGACCATCTATAAGATGGCTATTTGGTACACTGTAAAGTAAACAAAAGTAGTTGAAAGGGTTAATAAAGAATTCACTGCTCCTAATAGTAGGAGCGAATATCTCAAGGCCACTTGTAAGATTCATGATTCAAGAAGTCCTTGGTTAAGGCGATCATGTATTGGAAATAGTTCCAATTGATATACATGTTTAGTAATGGATTCAGAGAACAAGTACTAAAATATTCGGGTCAGAATCAATTAATATTCTTGAAGGTACTGTAAACCGAATGAGATATTATAAGATGAAAAAAGTTTATTGCATTGATGTTTCGCTATTAAAAGGTTCATTTTAAGCGACTTGACTTTCTGGACTTTTAGGTGGTCATGATGCATTGTTAGGTGCCGCTCTTGATATGCTAAATATGGATTTATTAATTAAAAAATTAATAAATTTAATTCTAATTAGAATTAATAAATAAATTCTAATTATTAAAAGGATTATTAATTCTATTATGATAGGATTAATTCATGTTAGCTACCAATTGACTAGAAAACCTAATAAGTCATACACAATAGAGGAATCGGTACTTAAGATATTATTTAACAATATTATGGGGTTAATTTGTAAGAAGAAATTATAATTATGAGCTAATTATAAATTGTTATAATTAGTTAGGTGAAATTACCATTATTTAAAAGCTATGTGATTGAGTTACAAACTAGTTATAATTCAAGGAGCCTAATTACAATTATTGTAAACTCAAGCCCATAACAGCTAAAGACTTTGTTAATCCCTAAAAGGTTTAGGAATCTCTCGTGTGCATTCAAATATGTGTGTGTGTGTGTGTGTGGTGGCAATGGTATTTTTTAGAATTTTTTCTTTTGAAAAAACTATTCACAAGTTTTTCTTGAAGGAATTATCTCCACCTTTCAAGCAAGTAAATAAATAGAGTTTTCCATTCGCTTTCTTCTCTCCAAATTAATCCCAAAGCTACCGTATATTACCTACTAGCATAGGGATTTAGTGCCTAACTCGAGTACAATTCTTTGTGTGGATTACAGTTAGAGAATTTCTATTATTGGAATTTGGTGGTTTAATTGGATTGACTTTTTGGAGAAGATTTACAGGGAAGAAAATTTTAAAAGCTACGTTTTTTAGGTAATTAATTTGTTTCCTTCTCGTAATCCGTTTAATTACATACGAGTGATCATTTGCGTGGATTTCGTTTTAATTTTTTACCGCGTGTAAATTAGTTTGCATGATCGAAATCTAACAATATCAATAATGCAAACTAAATAAAGTTAAATATATAGAAGGCTTTACTAATAAACTAAATAGTACAACTTAGCTTCATATCATGTGCCAAAATTGTTTCTTTCCATCTTTTGTTCTTCTTTTCCAGTATATAGAGAAATGGTGGTGTGAGTACTGACAAGTAAACCATAGAGAGTGGCACTGTCGAGACTCAAGAGGAATAAAGAAAGATGAGGGAAGCAGCAAATAGTGGAGGAAAATTAGGAAAACAGATAGCTAACATAATAGGGTTTCCTCTTTCACGTTTTTTTTATGTTTAGGATTAAAATAAATTTAATATATATATATATATATCGATTTGGGTTGGGTTATTGGATTTTAAAAAATCAAACCAAATTATCAGTCTATAATTTTTTTAACCCAAACCAAACCAAACCAGACCAAAAAATCAAATTTTGGTTTGGGTTAGGTTGGTTCAATTTTCATTTTTCTAAATTGCCCTAATGTCAGACACGGGGCTAGAACTCATGTCCTTGTTGTGGGGGAGCATGTGCTCTACCATTAAGCTATTAATGTTCTTGTGATTTATTATACTATATATTATTTATATGGGATATTTTTTTGTGGATTAGAGACGAATTTGCAAGGAATTTGTGGATTAGCGACGACTTTCCATCGCAAATCCGTAGCTAATTAGCATTGGATTTACGACGGCTCATTTTTCAAATTTTAAAAAATAAATGTATTTTCAAAATTTGAAGATTATGGTATTGTTATTATTTTTCGTTTGGTATAAGAATTTGGTTAAAGACTAATTTTGTTGAGTTTGGTTTTATGTAAACTTGTATATTTGGTGTGATATAAGCTAACTCTTGAGAATTTGAAACCTTATTTATATTTTAGTAGATATAGTGGTATTTTATTTTTTGAGGATTAATGTTGATTTTGTGATGAAATATAAGTAAGGAATTCTAGTTGATTTTTGTTCTATGTTGTTTTAAACTAGTCCTTATTCTGAGTTTAAGTAAATAGGGACTAGAGAGGCAAAATCATGAGAAGAAAAAAATTTACTTTATATTTTCATTTCTTTGAGAGTCAGAAAAGATGTATTCATCTATTCTGGAAAAAGAGAGGAGAAAAAAGGTTCGAGAATGCAAAGCGCATGTTTTATGGAAAAACATGAGTGAATTTTGGAAAAAAAAAATTGCTGAAAAGGGGGCCAATACGGAAAGAAGTAGAAAGTATTGTTCAATTTAATCTCTTGAGGCTATCAATTCCTAAAGTTAAGAAAAAGATTAGAAACATTAAGGGGCCAATACAGTGAGTGAAAAGAAATCCATTCACTTAAAACTATGAATTCCCATGAAAAAAAAATATGGTGAGAATGTCCCTAGCTTGCTACTCACATTATAGTAGTTTAAAAATTATAGAACTAAAGTTGATTATTATTCCTAACTTATATAAATCACAATGTTTTCATTTATGACTAGGATTGGGGTGAAACACAATGAATAGATATGAACTTGTTTAACTCAACTTCACTGGCCTTGGTTATATCTAGCTTAATACATAAGTTTCATGAAATTGGCATGGTTGAATAGGTATTGGATTAAATTCTTGAACTAGAAGAAGAATAGTATCTTTACTAAATTGGCCATGTTCATGAAAATCTTCTTGTTAATAAGCTATTTTCTTGGTGTGTTTTGTTCTTATTTGCTTAAGGACAAGCAAAGCTTAAGTATGGAGGAATGTGATAGAGGTAAAATATACACATATTTTGTGGGCATTTGTAATGTATTTATTCTTAATATTTAGTTCAAATGCTATTCATTTTCCTCACTTTATTATATTTTTGTGTAGATTGATGGTTGATGAAAAAGTGGTGAAAACAAGCACAAAAACATGTGAAAAGAGCAAAACAAAAGGCCACCAATATTAGTTGGTGCATGAGAAAGAGTTTTGGCAAGTTTCTGCATGAAAACGGAGCACTTTCGGTGCCCGAATAGATTTAAGCCAGCGCTGGTTCAAGGCTGCCCAAACTCAAAAAAACAATGTACAACTGGTGCCGACTGTTCGGATGAGCCAGGGCCAGTTCATGTCGCGAATTTGATGCGAAAATGAGTTTTTGAGCAGAATTTGGTAACTATGTTTTTGGAATTGATTTGCGAATGAATTAGGATTCTTATATACACTTTTTTGGCAATCTAAACTCCAATAAATACAATCAAATAACATTGTACAAAGTAATTTTTTAGTTTTCAATATAATATCTTTAGAAAACTCCTAGAGAAATCCGAAGAATAAGAAGGATCGAGGAAATGTTGGAGAAGAAGAGGAACTTTATCAAGAAGATTTCCAAGAAGAAGGGGATTACACTAGTCTATGAGTTTTTTTTTTATCTTTATTTGTACTTTTATTTTGTTAAAGTTGAACTTATATGTTTTAATTGTATTTAGAGGATATTTCTAGATTTATGATTTTGTATTGATTTTAGTTTTTTAATCAATTGGTTATTATTTCTAGTATTTGGTTACTTAATTTAATTGATGAATTGATTGAATGATCTTCCTTTCTAATGGACTTGAAAAACAAAGTTAGGAGTGAGTTCAATTTAATTGGTTTCGTATTTGTTATGTCTTAATTGGATTGCGAAAGAAGGTTAAGAACAAGAATTCAAGTAATTCAAAGATTGGTTGTTTATATCACTTAGAATAGAGGGGTATTTGTCAAAGACTAAGTTTAATGCATCTTTTAAGTAAGGACTGATGAGATAGAATATATCCATTAAGTTACATATAGATAGGGAATTATGGATTGTAAACGAAGTGATTCTAGTTTATTCTTTCATGGTACCAGAATAATAATTAATTGAGATAATTGCTAGTCAACCATTGTCATAATTTCAGGAATTTCTATTTATTTATATGTTTTTTCTCCTTATTTTCACTCCTTGATTATCCTTGTTACTTTTCTTGTGTAAATTTAACCTATTCTCTAGTATATTAGTTTATTAGGTTAGTGTTCTATTTATTCCTTTATTTTATTAACTAAATAATAAAGATTTAGGTAAAATAAGGTGGGAGCCTAAGTTCTTGTAGATTCGATACTTGCTATTCCCTATACTATATGATGGGTATACTTGCTCGTATGTGTGGTTTTAGAGGTTACCATTTTAATTAAAACTTGATTGATTACGGCCATTTGTTGTTATTTTTTCTAACACTAAAAAACACGCGTCAAGATTTTTTGCACTATTACCGGGGATTGGCACTATTAGAAATACTCAAGTCTTATTGATTTAGCCTTTGTTGTATTCATAAATATCACTAACTTTTGTTTTTAGGTACTTTGTAAATATTTTCGTCTATTTCTAAGTATATGATTTATTTGAATTTTTACTATTTTCATTCTCATTTTCGATTTGATTTTTGTTTTTCTTTGAGTGCAAGGTTGGCCTCATCATGGACAATTATTTTTGGGTACAAAATCAAAAGAGTTACAATGATGATAGATTAGCAAGGTTACAAGCACACATTGGTGCTTTTAATGAGACATCATTAGAAGCATTAGTGAATTCTTTTATTGCCAATACAAATTCATTTGTTAAGTGGCATGAAGAAGTTTCCCAATAATTGAGTGACCAAAGGACACAATTAACTGAAATTGTTAAGAAAACGCATGGAAAACTTTCATCAAGCACACTGGAAATCGCTGCAAAACAGGGGATACCATATAGCAATCGATGCCGGTTGGGATACTAGATGAGGCACCGGTCTTCCCCTAAAAAGCTAAACCGATGATTTTTTAGTCTTTGTTGGATCAAATTGGTACCTCTCGCTTTTTGGAGCCTAATGATGTCATTGATGATGTGTGGAGCTTAACATAACTCAAAGAGTTGGATTTATCAATGATTCATCATAAGAATTCCTTGGAGGTTGGCAAATTCTATCCTTCACCCCATTTAAAGTGTGGTAACTTGGTATTTGTAGATGCACTGGAAAGTAAAGATTTCTTGATCCCATCTTTAGGAACTCAAATACTAGGTTTTAAGGGGAATTATAATCGTGAAAATTCTTTTGAATGGAAAAATTGTAGTTTCAATATTGAAGCATTCTTTAGATTTAATTTGTATTCATGTGTTGAAAAATTAATTGATGCATCTAAAGAGTTTAAAAGAAATAGGTTTCACATATACTTTTATTGAGCACATTAAATTTCATGTCACTTGCCTTTTTCTAAAACCTCTCTTCTTTCTACATTCATCATGCCTAAATTTTGCATTGAGCATTAATTTCTTTTCAAATAAGATGATGAGAAAGCATGATGAATAGAAAGAGTGTTTCTATGTGATTGGGAATTTTATGGCATTATCTTGTTCTGTCTAGTTGTTAGGTGTCTTTCCCCTTCCCCCTTAAGGAAGATACTTTCTAGCTTAACTGTGGGGGAGGGAGAATTTTTCTTTATTTACTTTGTTAGGATTTTCATTCAGTAATTTTTTTTATTTCTTTTATGTTAATATTTTCTTTGTGCTTTATAAGTGTGTTGTTTTATAGGATTGAATAAAGTCTTCTTAGATAAGCTCTTCTTTCTTTTCTTCAAATTCCCCATTTTATGGAAACTTATTACACTTGGGGAGTATTGCTTAACTTTCTATCCCTTTAGTATTTTTGGTCCAGTTGGAGATGCTTTATTAAGTTAATTTTTTGCCAATGAGAACATTGTCCAGTTTAAGTGTAAGAGATTAGTTTGGTGATACTCTTTGTCCAAGTTTTTATTAATTTCCTTAGTGTTTCTTGAAATTTGGAACTAATTTCAAAATTTTTGGAATTTGAAAGAATTTGAAATTGAACATTTTTTGACATCTTTGAGTAAACTATGAGCTACAATTTCTCGAGTTTGGACTATTATGGTATTGTTATTGTTTTTTTTTTTTTTTGGTATAAGAATTTAGTTTAAGACTTATTTGGTTGAGTTTGGTTTTGTGTAAACTTGTATATTTGGTGTGATATAAGCGAAGTCTTGAAATTTTGAATTAACCTTGTTTATGTTTTAACAGATATTGTGGCATTTTATTTCTTGAGGATAGATGTTAATTTTATGATGAAATATAAGTAGGGAATTCTGGTTGATTTTTGTTCTATATTGTTCTAAACTAGTCCTTGTTCTGAGTTTAAGTAAATAGGGACTAGAGAGGTAAAATCGTGAGAAGAAAAAAAATGCACTTTCTATTTTCATTTCTTTAAGAGTCAGAAAAGATGTATTTATCTATTTTGCAAAAAGAGAGAAGAAAAAAACGTCCAAGAATGCAAAACGCATGTTTTATGGCAAAAAATAACGAGTGAATTTTGGGGGAAAAAAAAACTTTTGCTGAAAAGGGGGCTAATAAGGAGAGAAGTAGTAAGTATTGTTCGGTGCACTTTCTTAAGGCTATCAATTCCCAAAGGTAAGAAAAAGATAAGAAACATTAAAGGGGCTAATACGGTGAGTGAAAAGAAATCCATTCACTTTAAGCTATGAATTCCCAAGAAAAAAAATTGTCAGAATATCCTTAGTTTGCTACTCAGATTGTAGTAGTTTGGAAATTGTAGAACTAAAGTTGATTATTATTCCTAACTTATATGAATCACAATGTTTCCATTCATGACTTAAGGATTGGGGTGAAACACATTGAATAGATATGAACTTGTTTAACTCAACTTCAATGGCCTTGTTATATCTGGCCTAATACATAAGTTTACATGAAATTAGCTTGGTTGAATAGGTATTGGATTGAATTCTTGAACTAGAAGAAGAATAATATCTTTACTATATTTGTCATGTTCACGAAAATCTTCTTGTTAATAAGCTATGTGCTTGGTGTGTTTTGTTCCTATTTGCTTGAGGACAAGTAAAGCTTAAGTATGGAGAAATTTTATAGGGGTAAAATATGCACATATTTTGTGGGCATTTGTAATGTATTTATTCATAATTTTTAGTTCAAATGCTATTCATTTTCCTTACTTTGTTTTGTGTTTGTGTAGATTGATGATTGATGAAAAAATGGTGAAAACAAGCACAAAAACATGTGAAAAGATCAAAACAAAAGGCCACCAAGGTTGGTTGGTGCATGAGAAAGAGTTTTGGCAAGTTTTTACATGAAAAAGGACCAAAACGGAGAACTTTTGGTTTCCGAACAGATTTGAGCCAACCTTGGCTCAAGGGGTTGAGCCAGCGCGGCTCAAGGCTGCCCAAACTCGGAAAAGCAATGTACAACCAGTGCCAGCTATTCCAGATGAGCCAGGGCCAGTTCATGTCGTAAATTTGATGCGAAAAAGGAGTTTTTTTATTAGAATTTGGTAACTATCTTTTTGGAACTGATTTGGAAACAAATTAGGATTCTTATGTACACTTTTTGACAATCTAAACTCATATAAATACAAGAGAATAATATTGTACAAATTAATTTTTAAGTTTTTTAATATAATATCCTTAGAAAACGCCTAGAGAAACACGAAGAATAAGAAGGATCAAGGAAATATTAGAGAAAATGAGGAGCTTTATCAAGAAGATTGCAAAGGAGTAGGGGATTACACTTGTCTATGAGTTTTTCTTCTATCTTTCTTTGTACTTCTATTTTGCTAAAGTTGAACTTATATGTTTTAATTGTATTTAGAAGATATTTCTAGATTTATGGTTTTGTTTTGATTTTAAATTTTAAATCAATTGGTTCTTATTTTTGGTACTTGGTTACTTGATTTAATTGATGAATTGATTGAATGATCTTCCTTTCTAATGGACTTGAAAAAAATTGTTAGGAGTGAGTTCAATTTAATTGATTTCATATTTGTTATGTTTTTAGCTGGATTGCAAAGGAATGATAAGACAAGAACTCAAGTAATTCAAAGATTTGTTGATTTTACCTAGAATATAGGGATATTGACTAATTTCATATTTATATCACTTAGAATTTAGGGCTATTTGTTAAAGACTAAGCTTAATGCATCTTTTGAGTAAGACTGGTAAGATAGAATTGATAGAACCCAACATGCATTATATATGCATTGCGCAACGGAAATAAAAGGATTCTAGATAAGTGGACCACATGTATGTGTAATAGACGGATCAATATACCTTTTAGGATGTCTCTGTCGTTTAAAAAAAAATATATATATTTCAGCCAATTATTGAGGCGCGATCCAGCAACAACTCTCGTGATTTCGATTGGCTAACTAGAGAACGTCTTCGCCACTGGAGTCCAAGCGTAGAACTCCCTCTAGCAGTGTCCACATGGAGGAAGACTCGAGAAACCAAACATTTTCTGTGCTAGCAAAGAACGTGAAGGCCGCTAAGGTTTTATTTTCTAAGAACAAAAGAAAATGAGAGAGAGGAAAGTTGTGTGTGTGTTCTGATGTTTTTCTACCAATAGAACCATTCTCTCTCTGCTATATTCAAAATATATCCAGCATCCATTCTGGAGTAATCCCCAAAAAAATGCAGAAACACATGTTTTGTGAATTCTAAACGTATTAGAATTCACAAATTGTAATTGGAATTCGAAATTTGTAGCAATTACAATTTGGCCCAAAATTGTAACTAATTATAATTTAACTACAATAACTTTTTTTTTCACAATTAACCCATAATGTTATCAAATAACATCTTGAGTACTTAATCCTCTATTATGTGTGACCTATTAGGGTTTCCAATCTATTGGTAGCGAATATGAATTTATCCAAACGTCTTTGAGATTAATAATCCTTAATAATTTAGAATTAACCTATTAATTCTAATCAGGATTGGATTATTAATTCATTAATTAATAAACCTATATTTAACAGATCATGAGCGGTATCTAGCAACACATCATGACTACCCAAGAGTCTAGGAAGTCAAGTGGCTTGACATGAACCATTCAATAACAAACTACAGTGCAATAAACTTCTTTCACCATACAATATCTTATTCAGTTTGGAGTACAGAATTAGTACCAACTCCCTCTATAATTGCCCTAATATATCAGTACTTGTATCAGGAATTCACTACTTTACATGTGTATCAATTGAAACTATTTTCAATACACAATCACCTTGGACAAGGATTTCACGAGTAGTAACTCCAACAAGTGGTCGTGAGATATTTACACCAACTATTAGAAATGCTGAATCCTTTATTGACCCTCTCAACTACTTTTGTTTATTTCACATTGTACCCAATATCCTTCCTATATACGGCCCTCGATCTGGCTCCAGAGATTGGAATCAAAATACAATGCTCAACAAACGAAGTACCTTGGAGATATCAAGTATAAGGATACTTGCACGTTTGCTATAACAAGATTCTATCACTGGCACTAAATAGTTATCTATTTGATTATCTCATAACTAAGTCATCCAATGTACTTATTTTATTAACAAGCATCCACATGTTAACTCTGAATATCTCAATATTCACGGATATAAGAACCACCACTTGATCAATTCAAAAAGTCTAACACGTGTTAGTCTTAACACATTAATGAAATCATATCTCATTAATACTACGACTAGAGATTATTAAAGTACTAACGCAATATAGTATAGTAGGAATCTCACATCATGATCGCTATCATAATTTCCTTAACACTGTGTTGTACTAGAGACTTTATCTAACAATTATTTTACATGAAAGTAAAGAAGATAAACTAAAGGATAAATAATGCCTTGTATTATAAAACAAATGTGTCATATACAAAGTATAAATGATTGCCTCTACAGCACAACACTAACAAAAATATATCCATTAAGTTATTTAGAAGATAAGGAATCATGGATTGTAAACGAAGTGATTCTAGTTTATTCTTTCATGGTACCAGAATAATAATTAATTGAGATATCTGCTAGTCGATCATTGCCATAATTTCAGAGATTTCTATTTATTTACATGTCTTTTCTCCTTATTCTCACTTCTTGATTGTGCTTGTGACTTTTTTTGTGTAAACAATAAAACTTTGGGTAAAAAAAGGTGGGAGTCTAAGTTTCTGTAGATTTGATACTTGCTATTCCTTATATTATATGATGGGTATAATTGCTTATATGTATGATTTTAGTGGTTAGCACTTTAATTAAAACTTGATTGATTGCGGCCCTTTATTGTTAATTTTTCCAACACTTAAAAATATGCATCATATAGTGTGCTAACTTAGTCAGTCTATCTACAATGACCAAAATGGTGTCTTTTGTGGTCGTGGACTTAGGCAATCCCATAGGAAAATCTATGGCAATATACTCCCACATTCATATTGGAATTTCCAAAGGCTTTAATAAACTAGTGATCTTTGATGTTCTATTTTAACTTGTTGGCACACCAAACACTTAGAGATAAATTCTACTATACTTTGTTTCATACCAATCCACCAAAAGTTCTTCTTAAGATCACTTACATCTCGGTTCCTTTTGTTGGGAAATATGCTCTCTTAGACTAGGTTTTTGATATAAACATCAAATGTTTTAATAAAAAAATTTATTTTTAAAAATTATTTGTGAATTTACATTTTATTTGTGCATAATTACGTTTGGAAAAAACCCATTGTGTTTAAGTAAGTGCTCCATATGAATGGAGGTTTTTCATAGAAAGGTATGGATCACGGGTTACTTAACACATAAACATTTGTTCTAAACCAATTGATAAAAATGGGAATCTCATCATATCCAGGTTATTATGTTGTGAATTTTAAATGGAGAATGGCTTACTTTTAGCTAGTGAGTAGTCCACTCACTTCATGATATAAGCATATTTCGAATACGTAGAATAGGACCTGTAGTAATAGTTTCTTAAAGTACTATATGGTAGAAATCTAGACTACTACTACTACTACAGCGTGGACTAATACTCTATGACTTGAGTATGAGTTGGTGGTCTGACGAAGATGGAATCATGTATTTTGATATGCTACAATTGAGGTTCTATCGTATGACCAATATACTTGCATATTGGGTATATATGACTAGTTAGTTAAGATAGACTTGTACAAGATGGTTTCTATACTATATCCCCCATTATGGTTGTCTGAATGATTTAAATATCCAGGGCCCTGGGAAACATGACTTGGATGTTTGTTTTAGGGTAGCTCCCTTGGAAAGCGAAAACAATTCAGGAAGTCATGGATCATTGGACTAGAAGCCTAAGGATGGTAGATGTCATATAGAGAGGTGTTAGTATATTTCTTCCTCTCTAATGTACGACGATGTATAGAGGGGTATTTTAATTATTTCACCTGTAGGTCGGAGACTTTGCTAACGCAGCATTGTTCTTAGAGTCAATATTTTCTTATAGTGATATTAGGAAATATTTAAAATGCAAAATACAGCTATTTATATGGCAAGGGTATTTTAGTTATTTTAGTAGCCAAGGTGGTGTGTCTTTTGGTCCCCAGTATAGACCTTGAGTCCTAATTAAATACAAGCTAAGGAATTGGTCTTAAATTAAATTAAATAGAATTTATTTTATTTAAATAGTCTGATTTAATTATTAGGTTAGAATAAAATAAAGGTCCGTGGAGAGAGAGAGAATTAATTAAATTGGTTATGTGGGTTAATTAATTGTTCAGGGCTTTGGCCCAGTTTGAATAATTAAAGATTGACCTGGGACTAAACTAATAAAGGCTTGTTAATTGGACTAATTTATTTGGGCTGAAAAATTAATTATTTATTGGGCCATTTATTTGGTTCTAATTAAAATAATTAATTTAGTCCAAAAGGCTAAATTAAGAGTCCAATGGGCCAATCTAGTTTAACCTAGGGTTTATTTAGGTTAAACCGGAGAATAAAGAAGGACGTGGTTTTTGGCTTCTACTGAAAGGTTGAGAAAAAAAAAAAAGAACTTATTTTTATTCCTCTTCTTCCCTGAGCAAGAAAAACGTATAGCCCCCTTTCTCTTTCTCAAAAATATTCCTTAGCCCTGTGAGTTGCTCACCAAACGGGATTAGGCAGGCTATATACTGGAAGATCGAGAGGTTGGCGTTCATATACATGCACAGACAGAGTAGGAGGCTTGTAGGAATCACACAAAAGGCTCCCACCAGTGCACCTACCCCAGTACCACACATTCCAGTTCAGCCAATTCTGAGAACAAGAAAAAAAGGTAAAAAATTTTTCTCTCGGAGTCCTGCCAGGCTGTGACCGGCGCCGACTCCGGTCTGTGATTTTCTTGTTCTTCAGTTTTTCAAATCTTTTTTTTTTTTTTTTGCTTCTGCTGCGTGCTTTGCTTCCCCCTTTAAACTTTCACCTTTTAGATGAATTGAGAGCTTTGAGTTATGAGCCTCCTTATGCACTCCTATTCTTAATATTTCATCATTTATGATGCGTATTTTTTAGTATAGAAAATATTATCAACAAATTACACAATTAATCAAGTTTTAATTAAAATGCTAACCACTAAAATCACACATACGAGCAAGTATACCCTTTGTATAGTATAGGGATTAGCCAGTATTGAATCCACGAGAACTTACGCTACCACCTTATACTATTGTGTCCTATAGTCAATTTGTACTTATACTATTGTCGTTATGTTTTATATAATAATATGAGGTTTTCCTTTCATGAATAGTGCATTTTGTTTTGTGGTTATCAAGTACGTGACTTGATAGTAAAACTCAACAATAAATACAATGACTATTCTAAAACAGTTCCTGATCGATTATTATTATTGGAACAATAATAAATTAAGATTAGTATATTTGTGACTAGATGGCTATGTTTTACTGGTCATGGATATTTGTGATATCAAGTCAAAATATGAATAAATGTTAGAGAACATTGTATTGGACATGACCCACTGTGAGAGTACTTCATGGAATATGTCATAAGTACTTTCTAGCCATAATGATATTAAAATTCCTTCGACCTAAATTCACTATAGTTTCCTACTTGATAAATTCTATATTTTGACGTTGTCTAAAGTTGTCTTTAACCCGATAATAAATTAGACTACTGTTAGATATAGAATAAATCAAGGAGAGGAATATGACTGATAGTGAAAGAATTTGCCCCTCTCAATTATGAGAGAGATATCCATGGGTCCCTTGATAAGTTAGACTGTTAAAATGCATGGTCGTGCTCAAATATATCAATCTAAGATATTGATATCATTTGTTTGAACAGTCTATTATGAAATCAAGAAATAATTGATTAAGCTTAATAAAGATGACATGTTCCGTGCCTTATGCTTAATCTGGATATCGTGTGACAGAAGGACTAAATATAAAATTGTGCTTTGGTTCAAAGAGATCACTGATCTTCATTTAACCTCGATAGTTATAATGTTTTGCTAGAAACCGCTTATAACTTATGGGCCATTTAAATATGATTTAGGCACACTGCCAATGTTAAATGAACCTATAGGGTCACACAATAAGCGAACTTGTTAGGTTGTTTTTCTGGTACCAGATTCGATGAATCTAGAAATATGTCTAAGTTAATTGAACCTAGAAAATTTACCAGATACAATGAATCTGAAAATATGTCCACATTCGATGTATTTGGATGATGTCTAGATTATAAGAATCTGACTCAGTAAATTAATTAGTTACATTATTGAGATAATGGCAAAATCTTATCATATAAGTTTTTAATTTAATTTGAATTTAAATTAAAATATGATAAGATATTATCAGATTTAGACTCTAAGAGATTCGGGGGGGGTTTAAGAAAACTCTAGCCGTCTTCTCAATGTTCTTGTTCTATTGAAAAATTCGTGCCTCTATTCACCAGAAAAAAAAACTCTCAAATCCTAGGTGCTAGCACTCTCGGGGTAGCGAGTCAGTTCGCCGTGTGTACCTAGAGAGGACGTTCGCACACTGCAGCGTCTGGTGATCGTTCAGGTTGCATGTACAACAGCACAATCAGAATCGAAGGATCTCGATTACGCTGAAGAGAGGTAATTTTGTAAACCTTAGATCTTCTTAATCGTTTACTTAGATCCTCGAAAGGGATTTGTGGATGTTTTTTGCATTTAGGAGTCCACGAATCCTAACAAATATTACCAACAAATTACACAATTAATCAAGTTTTAATTAAAATGCTAACCACTAAAACCACACATATGAGCAAGTATACCATTTGTATAGTATAAGGATTAGCCAATATCGAATCCATGAGAACTTACGCTACCACCTTACTTTACTCAAATCTTTATTGTTTAACTAATAAAATAAGAAGAGAAAAAAAAGAAAAATAAATAAAGATAAAAGTAGATATAACTCAATGATGCAATTTCATGTAACTAGATAATTGTCTTGAAAACATAATATTGAATCACTTAGCATTTATCAAAATTAATTGTCATCTTGGCATCATGAAGGAACGTAAGTAAAATCCTATCGTTTCCTAAGTCATGAACTTACTTATGTAGATTCCACGTCTTTCCCAATCCATAGAATCACTATCCCTTGATTAATTTAGTAGATTTCCCAATCAAACCAAAGCCACCAAAAGATGTATTAAACTTATACCTCATAAACATGAAATTAGCCAATGGCCTTATGCTTTAGGTGAAATCAACCAATATTTGCTCACTTTAGTTCTTTAATCTTAACTTCGTTTCCCAAGTCCATTAAAATCTATCAAATATGAAATCAATGCAAAGAACTTCTAACATTGTTTCTAAAGACAATTAGAAGAAAATGCATTAATAACCAATGATAACAAGTAATCAAATACCAAGGGTAACAATAGATTGATCAAAAATCCCAATTCACTCAAAATCATAATCTCTAAAATAATATCCAATTATAATCAAAACATTAAGCACATCATTGAACTTTTGCTTGTCCTCAAGCAAACAAGAATTAGACATTAAGCTAAAGACAAAACAACTTTTCAAGTTATCCTTAGCAAATTCTTCCATAATAAAGGAATAATCTTCTTCCAATCTCAAATACAAACTTGTAATTCATTTAACCCTTTTAAAACCTTTCAAACTCATGTATTAAATCAAATAATCCCAATGCCATCAAAGTTAAGTTAAAAATCTTATATCTAGTAGAAGAAAATTATCCTACTCCTCAAGCAAAAATATAGATAACATAAATCATACAAATCAAGCTATTTAACTAATTCAAGTATTATAAACTCAAATTTACACAACTCAAGTTAATGAAATAAGGAAATCACTCTACTATTTATCTTTTCAATGACTTAGGGAATTGATAGCCTCAAGTGAATGGATTTTTCTTCACACACCATATCAACCCCCTTATAGTTATTATTTTTTATCTTTTTCATCATTTTGTCTTTCTTTCGTTGCTTTCTTGACTTCGGATAGTTGTTGGAATATATGCCCTCCAGAGTAGTTTTCTGATATAATTATCGAATTTATTAATAAAATAATTTATTCTCAAATTTTATTTGTAAATTTACACTTTATTTATGCATAATTTACATTTGGATATGACCCATTATGTTTAAGTAAGTGATCCATATGAATGGTGGTCTTTCATGGATCACGGGTTACTTAACACATAAATGTTTGTTCTTAATCGATTGATAAAAATGGGAATCTCATCATGTTTAGGTTATTGTGTTATGAATTTCAAATGAGGAATGGCTTACCTTTAGCCAGTGAGGAGTCTACTCACTTCATAGCATGAACGTATTTCGAATACGTAGAACAAGACCTGTAATAATAGTTTCTAAAAGTACTATTTAGAAGAAATCCAGACTATAACTACTACAGCATGGACTAATACTCTACCGCTTGAGTATAAGTTAGTGGTCTGACAAAAATGGAAGTATATATTTTGATATGCTATAGTTGAGATTTTTTTCGTAGAGCCAATATATTTATATGTTGGGTATATGCGACTAATTAGTTAAGACAGACTTGTACAAGATAGCTTATGCACTATAACGCCCCTTGTGACTATTCAAATTATCTAAATATCCAAGACCCTGGGAAACATAACTTGGATGTTTGCTTTAGGGTAGCTCTCTTGGAAAGTGGAAACATTCCAAGAGTCGTGGATCATTGGACTCGAGGTCTAAGGATGACAGATATCTTTTAGAGAGGTGTTAGTACACTCCTCCTCCCTAAATGTACAATGGAGCGTAGAGGGGTATTTTAGTCTTACACCTGTAGGTCAGAGACTTTGCTAACGCAACATTATTCTTAGGGTCAATATTTCCTTATGGTGATATTAAAAAATTTTTAAAATACAAAATACAGCTATTTATATAGCAGGGGTATTTTCGTCATTTTAGTAGCCAAGGCGATGTGTCTTTTGGTCCCCAGAATAGCCCTTAAGTCTTGACAGATTTGGGTTAAGGAATTAGTCTTAATAATTATGGGTTTTATTTTATTTTATTTAAGTAGTCTAATTTATTATTGGACTAAAATAAAAATAAAAGGCTAAAGAGAGAATATATATTTTATCTAATTTAATTGGTTAATTAATTATTCAGGGCCCAAGGCCTAAATTAAATAATTAGAAAATTAATCTAGGTATAAACTAGATAAAATATTTGATATTTTATATTGGTCTATTTAGATTTGTTAATTATTTATTGGGCTGTTTTATGAAGCTCAAAAAATAAATAATTGAGATTTATTATTTATGGGTGTTTAAGGTAAAGAGTAAATAATTTTGTCTGACCTAATGAATAAGACCAATGGTAAAATATAATTAAAAAAAACAACACGGGATGGATCCCGTATTGTTTGGCGTGAGAGGATAACAAAAAGGATGAAGCTTTTTGTTTTCACTCTCTCTCTCTCTCTCTCTCTCTCTCTCTCTCTCTCTCTCTCTCTCTCTCTCTGTGAGTGCATGAAATGAAAGAAAATAAAATCAAGACCACAACACAGTGAACCCAAGTCTCTTTCACCGACAAAGGAAGAAAAGGCGTCATTCCGGAAGCTCAAAAGCTTTGCGCGAATGAGACGAAGCCGGCGTTTACAAGGACGTGATCCAGTGGCTTCAAGCATCCTACTTCAGTCATCTTCTTCAGTGCCAATAAGGTTATTCAAACATAGAGGTAAATAGCTTCTACGATGCTCTGTATATTTTTTTTATTCAGTAAGCATGCTTTCGGTTTCATCGTTTTTGCCATTTCATCCTTCAAGTAGTATCAGAGCCATGGTTTGGCAAATAGAGGAAGCATGCTAGGCTTAACTAAAATAAGAAAATATTTATTTTGGATATTTTATGTGAACCTTTGCTATTTATGGTATGGGATAGATGCCTTTGTAAGTCTCACCGTTGAGACATAGGCTTCTGTAATTTACTACTTTCTTAGACGGAACATGTAAACCTACTATTTTTAAGAGCATAGGAGCTTGTTAAGTGGTTTTATATACTGTCTGGATGAAAGAACCAGAAGAAAAAAAATGCAAAATCATAGAAGAAAAATCACAGAAAATGCTGGAGAAGATGAGCCAAGCCACAAGCTGAGCCGAGCTGGGATTGTGAGAGGATGCAATTTGCAATTTGCAAATTGTCGCGGTCATCAATTTTGACCGCGTGAGCGGGGATGTTGGCTGGCCGGGCGTGGGCACCCGCCCGGATCACGGTCCATGGGTAAAAAAATAATTAAAAAATAATAAAAAATTTGTTAGTTTTTGTCCCATACCAGGCGAAGTTATTTTTATTGTAATAGTTAATATTCTTTGAATATTTTGCCTGAAAATTAATAGTAAAGGAAATTTAGGATTAAACAAGACCATTAATTAATTAATGTGTTTAATTTTATTATTTGGACACTTAGGTTAAAAGAATAGAAAAACATAAAAACGTTTACAGTTTTATAACATGTTGATTTCTTTTTGTACCCAATATGCGCATTTTCTTAAAGACCAAAGTCTTTGGGAATTTTTGACAAAGAAAAACTTTTTTCTTAAATCAAATGGTTAATTTTAATTCGAACAAAAATTAATTCTTGGTTATTTTCTCAAAGGATTTTATCCTTAACATAGAAAATATTTTGGATTTTGATATTTTTGTGAATTAAAATAGAAAATAATTTTGATTTAATTTTAACAAGAAAATTTATTTTTGTCTAATTAAACTTGAGATCAAAATCTCTTGAAAGTTTTATTGGAAATTTTTGAAATTATTAAGTTTATTAACTTAGATAAAATTAATCCATGAAAAATTTCTCAAAGAGTATAAACCTTGACATAGAAATTTTTGTGGGTTTAGATATTTTATTTTTGAGTTAAAAGAAAATTTAATTGAAAATTTCAAAGGATATTTTCTAAGAATACCCAAGTTTTAAAATACTAAGTGGGAGAAGGGTTCCAATGACCCCACGACTTCCATCATGATACTCATTAGAGATCGTAGGTCCCGTCGCGTCAGCCTAGGAGTGAACCCGTATTGGATAGGAATACTATAAAGATCTAGAGCAAATGGATGGATATAATTAATAACCCAGGACACATGCTATGATCAACCAGCCCACGTTGAAGGTTATAGTGCGAAAAATGTCCATAGGAAAGGAGAAAAAACAGTTATCCCACGATGTAGTTATCTTCTAGATCATTACCTAGAAGGGAAATTAATTTGTGGTGGTTAATACAATTAGCTTAAGAAACTGTTAATCTTTCTAAGAACCTATATCAGTTTTTTTAAGAGTCAAATTAATCATATTAATGATAATAGCAATAGGGTTAACTATTATCGGATATAATATGAGGATAAAGTCGAAAATTATTTTATTTTTCACAAATTGAGTTTTCTTTTATTTTCAATTTTTCAGAAATGGTTGGTGGAGGTTCTTTTAGTCCTTTGGCCGTTATTCTTCGTGAGAATAAGCTAACGAGTCCAAATTATGTGGACTGGAAAGGAACTTGGACATAATACTCACTGCTGAGGAGTATAAGTATGTCCTCTTTGACACCTATCTTGTTATCGGGGAGAACTCCACTGCTGAAGAGCACGAGGCTAAGAAAGCATGGAAGAAGGCTAATAAGATGGCTCGATACTACTTGTTGGCCTCCTGTCTAATATGCTCCAGTCTAAACACAAGCACATGGCCACTGCATACGACATTAGCTAATCACTAGCCACAATGTTCGCAGATAAGAGTCTGCCCGTAAGACAGGAGGCTCTTAGGACAATCATCAACACTAAGATGGCTGAGGGAGCATTAGTCAAAGAGCATATGCTCAAGATGATTACTGCTTTCGAGGAAGCAGAAGTCTTAGAGGTTGTAATTGACCCCGAGAGCAAAGTGGACATGGTTCTTGAATCTCTTCCGAGCTCTTTTACTCAGTTCAAGTTAAATTATGACATGAACAAGTTAAATATGAGTTTAACCAAATTAATGAAAGAGCTCCAGATGGCAGAGAAGGTCATGAAGCCACAGTCTAAGACTATGATTGTTAGGACTTTTTCTTCTAGAACTAGGCCCAAGCCTAGGAAGTTCAAGAAGAAGAAGGGAAACGCACCGACCCAGCCCAAGGACCAGCCCAACAAGCCTAAAGGTAAGTGCTTCAAGTGCGGGCAGAAGGGACACTGGAAAAAGAAGTGTCCAGAACTTCAGGTCAAGAAAAACCCTACAAGTATTGTTCTCTATCTAGAGCTAATTTCAATGGTTGGATCAACTTCCACTTGGATTATTAATTCTAGTGCCACTGATCATATCTGTAACTCTTTGCAGGGGTTTAGGAAGATAAGAAGACTCTAGAAGGGCGAGCATGGACTATAAGTAGGAAATGGAGCACAAGTATGGGCTCTTGTAGTGGGAGAGTTGGATCTTGTTTTTTATTGTAATAAAATAGTTAGTTTGAAAGATATTTTATATGTACCCGATTTTAGACAGAATTTGTTTTCAGTTGTAAAGCTAATAAATCATGGATATTCTTTTTCTTTCCATTATGGTATTACTATCAGTAGAAATGGAGAAGTTTTATGTACATGGCACATGTACGGTAACTTATTCTTTTTAAATCCTACAAATAATCAAATAAATAACACTAATTCTGAACTCATAAGTAAGAAGAGAAAGACCAATGTCAATGACTCATATCTTTGGCATTTAAGGATGGGTCATCTTAACTCAACTAGGATTCAGAGGTTAATCCATGATGGGCTCTTGGGCTCATTAAGACTGGAAAGATGGCCTCAGTGTGAATCTTGCCTTATGGGAGAAATGACTAAAAGGCCGTTCACCCAAAAGGCTGATAGAGCCAAGAAAATATTGGGCCTTGTTCATGCTAATGTGTGTGGTCCTTTATCTACATAAACTAGATGGGTTTTTGAGTACTTCATCACTTTCATGGATGATTGTACAATGTTTGGTTATGTCTACCTAATGAGGTGCAAGTCTAACTCTTTTGATAAGTTCAAAGAGTTTAAGGTTGAAGTGGAGTATCGGACAGGTAAACTGACCAGAACCTTACGATCAGATCGTGATAAAGAGTACCTCCTCGGTGAGTTCAAGGATTATATGATACATCATGGGATAGTATCCCAACTCTCTGTGCCGGGTACACTCCAGCAAAATAGAGTAGCTGAGAAAAGAAACAAGACATTAGTAAAAATGGTTTGAAGCATGATGTCTCATACTACTCTTCCGGTCTCATTTTGCGGATATATCTTGGAAACAATAGCATATATTTTGAACTTAGTGCCTTCCAAATCAATACTTAGGATGTCCCATGAGATGTGGATTGGGCATAAGTCAAATCTAAATCATCTTAGGATATAGGGCTGTCCAGCTTATGTACTGATCAAGGGAGACAAATTAGAACCAAGATGAGAATTATGCTACTTTGTTGGGTATCTAAAAGGAAAAAAAGGAGGTTAATTTTATCATCCTAATGAGTAGAAAATACTGGTAAGTACAAATGCTAGATACTTAGAGGATAATCAAAGTACTTCCATTAAAGGTTCAACAAGGTTAGAACTCGAGGAGAAGTTATCTTCGGAATAAACTTCTTCAGACCCGATTATAGAATAAGAAAAGACACAGCCTCAACAACTTGTACAAACGGAGCTTTGTCGTAGTGAGAGGGTATCTAGAGTTCCAGAAAAATAGACAGGAGAGGCTTTTGAGTTGGTCTCTGGCCATCAGAAATAAGATCCCACTAGATACAAGGAGGCTATTGCTGATACCGACATAAATCTATGGTATGAAACAATGAAAGACGAGATTGAGTCTATGTACTTCAATCAGGTTTGGGATCTTGTAGCTTCACTTGAAGGAATAAAACCCATTGGGTGTAAGTGGCTATACAAGAGGAAGAGGGGAGCGGATGGGAAGGTGAAAACCTTCAAAGCTAGGCTTGTGGCGAAATGGTATACTCAAAAAGAAAGAATCGATTATGAGGAAACCTTTTTCCTGGTAGCCATGCTTAAGTCCATCCATATCTTCCTTGCCATTGCATGCCATTTCGACTACGAGATATGGAAAATAGATGTCAAGACGACATTTCTTAATGGTCATTTTAACAAAGACATCTATATGTCCCAACCGGAAGATTTTATTGTTAAAAGCCAAGAATATATGGTTTGCAAGCTTAAGAAGTCCATTTATAGACTTAAGCAGTTATCTAGAATATGGAACATTCGTTTTGACAAGACTGTAAAGTCTTACTACTTTATTCAAAACAAGGATGAATCATGCATGTACAGGAAATTAGAAGGCATAAATGTGATTTTTCTTGTCCTATATGTAGATGACATTCTACTCATTGGGAATGATGTAGGAACATTGTCATCTACTAAAGTTTAGCTGTCTAATCAATTCAGTATGAAAGATTTGGGAGAAGCCAGTTACATTCTCGGGATTAAGCTTATTAGAAATAGGAAACAAAGAATGTTAGGATTATCCCAAATGACATATATTGACAAGATGCTGGCCAAGTTTAGCATGGACTTATGTAAGGAAGCTCTAATCCCTTGCAAACATGGATTGTCTTTTTGTTCTAAGGACTATCCTAAGTCTCAAAAGGAAAAAGACAGGATGAGTAGGATTCCCTACGCTTCAGCTTTGGGTAGTCTTATGTATGCTTTATTGTGCACTAGACCAGATATCTGCTTTGCCGTAGGCTTAATTAGCAGATATTAGTCAAACCCTAGGGAGGTTCATTGGCAAGCAGTAAAGCATATTTTCAAGTACCTCAGTGGTACGAAAGATTATATGCTAGTTTATAAGGCTGACGACTTTGTTCCTACTGGATATACAGACTAAGTTTTTCAGACAGATAAGAATGAAAGAACATCCATTAGTGCATATGTCTTCACCTTATCTGGAGGAGCTATTTTATGGAGGAGTATCAAGCAACCTTGCATTACTGACTCAACCATGGAAGCTGAGTAGGTGGCAGTTTAGGAGGCATCCAAGGAAGTAGTCTGGCTCAAGAAGTTCCTTTCAGAACTTAGAGTTGTGCCATACATGGACAGACCAATTGTGGTGTATTGCAACAACTCTAGAGTAGTCTCGCAATCCAAAGAATCCAGGAACCACAAGAAAATGAAGTACATCGAGAGGAAGTACCACCTAATCTGGAATTTCATCCAGAGACGGAAAATCATAGTGGAACAAATAGCCTCGGAGAACAACCTAGCAGATCTCTTCACCAAGCTTTTGGCTAAGAAAGTCATCAAGAGATACTTAGATGCTATAGGGGTGGGTACTTACGGATTTTCTTAGTCTTAGAGTGCAAGCGGGAGATTGTTGGAATATATGTCATCTAGACTAGTTTTCTGATGTAATTATTGAATTTATTAATAAAAGAATTTATTCTCAAAATTTGTTTATAAATTTACATTTTATTTGTGCACGATTTACGTTTAGATAGGACCCATTGTGTTTAAATAAGTGATCCATATGAATGATGGTCTTTCACAGCAAGGTATGAATCACAGGTTACTTGATACATAAATGTTTGTTTCTAACTGATTGATGAGAATGAAAATCTCATCACGTTTAGGTTATTGCGTTATGAATTCCAAATGGGGAATGGCTTACCTTTAGCCAGTTAGTAGTCCACTCACCTCATAGCATGAGTGTATTTCGAATATATGGAACAAGACCTGTAATAGTAGTTTCTAAAAGTACTATTTAGAAGAAACCAGACTATTACTTCTACAGCATGGACTAATACACTACTGTTTGAGTATAAGTTAGTGGTCTGACGAAGCTGGAAGCATATACTTTATTATGCTATAGTTGAGGTTCTTTCGTAGAGTTAATATACTTATATGTTAGGTATATGCAACTAGTTAGTTAAGATAGACTTGTATAGGATAGTTTCTGCGCTATATCGCTCCTTATGACTATTCAAATAATCAAAATATCCAAGGCCCGAAGGAACATGACTTGGGTGTTTGCTTTAGGGTAGATCCCTTGGAAAGTGGAAACATTCTAGGAGTTGTGGATAATTGGACTAAAAGTCTAAGGATGGTAGATGTCTTTTAGAGAGGTGTAGTAGGCGTATTTTGGTTATTTTAGTAGCCAAGGCGATATGTCTTTTGGTCCTCGGAATAACCGTCAAGTCCTGAAAGATTTAGATTAATGAATTGGTTATGATAATTATGGATTTTATTTTATTTTATTTAAGTAGTCTAATTTATTATTGGACTAGAATAAAAGTAATAGGCCTAAGAGAAAGTATATATTTTATCTAATTTAATTGATTAATTAATTATTCATGGCCCAAGGTCTAAATTGAATAATTAGAAAATTAATCTAGGTATAAACTAGATAAAAGGCCTAATATTTTATATTGGTCTATTTGGGCTTGGTAATTATTTATTGGGCTATTTTATGAAGTCTAGAAAATAAATAATTGAAACTTATTATTTATGGGTGTTTAGGCCAAAGAGTAAATAATTTTATCTGACCTAATGAATAAGACCAAGTGTAAAATATAATTAAAAAAAATAACACGGGATGGATCCCGCATTGTTTGGCATGAGAGGATAACAAAAAGAATGAAGCTTTTTGTTTTCACTCTCTTGGTCTTTCTTTCTCTGTGAGTGCATGAAATGAAAGAAAATAAAATCAAGACCACAACACAGTGAACTTAAGTCTCAGTAAGCTTTCACCGGCAAAAGAAGAAAGGGCATCATTCCGGAAGCTCAAAAGTTTTGCGTGAATGAGACGAAGCCGGCGTTTACAAGGACGTAACCCAGTGGCTTCAAGCATCCTGGTTCAGACATCTTCTTCAGTGCCAATAAGGTCATTCAAACACTGAAGTAAACAACTTCTATGATACTCTATATATTTTTTTTGTTCAGTAAGCATGCTTTTAGTTTCATCGTTTTTGCCATTTCATCCTTCAATAGTCTCAAGAGAGTGCACCGAACAATACTACTCCTACTCTCCATATTAACCCTCTTTTTAGTAAAAATTTCCTTTTTGTTTTCAAAAAATGAAAGCAAAATTTTTTCAACTCCATGATTTTTTCCAACTCACATTTTTTTTTCTTTCACTCAAAAATTTCCCTCACATTCCTTATTCACAACTCAAAGTCAAGTAAATTTTAAATATATAATACAAGAATTAGTCAACAACTCTTCCCATATTTTATATCATCCACATTCAAACTCAAAGAATAAAATAAAACTTAAATACCAAATATAACCAAGATTAACTTAAATTCTTAAGACTTAGCACAATTTAACTTAATACATAAGTTTACATTTTAAATAAAAACGTAACCATAATAAATGACAAATCTATATCCAAACTTAAAAAGAAAATCATAACTCCATTATAGACAAGAAAGTATCTCCAAAGGGACCAAAAATAATAAAGAGGGATAAAGTTAAGTAATACTCCTCAAGTGTAATAATGCTCCAATAAATATTAAAGCTTGAAATAGAAAGAAGTGTTTGTCCAAGAAGACTTTATTCCAACCTACAAAAGAAAACATAAATAAAAGCACAAGTAAAACAATAACAAAAATAAAACACACCAAAATAAAAGAAGACAACCTAAAAAGAAATACTAAAAATCCTAAGAAAGCAAATAAGGACACAACTCACTTCCCCATACTTAAGATGAAAAATATTTTCCTTATTTGGGGAAAATAATACGTAACAACTCCAAACACAAACAAAGATACAAACTCTTTCCACTCATCATGCTTTCTTATCATCCCTTTGTACAAGACATTATGCTCATTGAAAAAGATAAGGCTGATGAAAGTAGAAACAAGAGAGGTTTTTGAAAAATGGAGGGTTCATGAAAACAATTTTTGTTAGTAAAACAAAACACATGAACCTTATTCTCTAACATTCCTTTAAGCACACAAATACTATTTTCAACATAGGAGTGCACATGGTATCTAAAGAATATGTCAAACTTGAAACTACCATTTTTCCCTTCAAAAGATGCGTCACAGTGAAAATTCTCCTTGAAACTTAGCAATTGAGTTCTCAAATATGGGATCAAGAAATCCTTACTTTTCAATCCATAGTCTACAAAAATTAAGTTATCTCCCTTTGAACGGGGTGAAGGATGGAATTTGTTAGGATACTCAGAGGGCTTCTTATGATGTATTAGTGAAAGATCAAACTCCATGAAGCATGTTAAGCTTAACACATCCTCATATAGACTATTGTTCTCTAAGAATTGAGAGGAACCTAAGAAATTATGTGACAAAGAGAGATTAGAATTTTTAGCACATAGAGTAGAATCAAATACCTCTCTTGCCACATTGGGCAAGTGTTCCTCATATCCTCTCTCCTCTCCTTGGGGGTTCTCTTGTGCAAGTGTATAAGCCTTTATGGCATCCTCAACCTGTTAGGATTTATGGACTCCTAAACACGAAAAACATCCACGAATCCCTTTCGAGGACCCAAGTAAATGATTAAGAAGATCTAAAGGTTTACAGAATTACCTCTGTTCAGCGTAATCGAGATCTTTCAATTCTGATTGTGCTGTCGTACGTGCAACCCGAAAAATCACCAGACGCTGCAGTATGCGAACATCCTCTATTGGATACACACAGTGAACTAACTCGTTACCCTGAGAGTGCTAGCACCTAGGGTTTGAGAGGCTTATTTTTCTGGTGAATGGAGGCACGAATATTTTTAACAGAACGGGACTCTCGAGAAGACGGCTAGGGTTTTCTTAAAAACCCCTCCGAACCTCTTAGAGTCTAACTCTGATAATATCTTATCATATTTTAATTTAAATTCAAATTAAATTAAAACTGATATGATAAGATTCTGTCATTATCTCAGTAATTTAACTAATTAATTTATCGAGTCAGATTCTTATAATCTGGACATCATCCAGATACATCGAATGTGGACATATTTTCATATTTAGTGTATCTGGTAAATTTTTTAGGTTTGATTAACTTAGACATATTTCTAGATTCATTGAATCTGGTTACCAGAAAAATAACCTAACAAGTTCGCTTATTGTGTGAACCTATAGGTTTATTTAACACTGGCAGTATGCCCAAATCATATTTAAATGGCCTATAAGTTATAAGCGATTTCTAGAAAAACATTATAACTATCTAGGTTAAATGAAGATCAATGATCTCTTTGAACCAAACCATAATTTTATATTTAGTCCTTTTGTTATACGATATCCAGATTAAACATAAGGCATGGAGCATGTCATCCTTATTAAGTTTAATAAATTATTTCTTGATTTCATAGTGGACTGTTCAAACAAATGATATCAATATCTTAGATTGATATATTTGAGCACGACTATGCATTTTAACAGTCTAACTTATCAAGGGCTCATAGATATTTCTCCCATAATTGAGAGGGACAAATTCCATCACTATTAATCATATTCCTCTCCTTAATTTATTCTATATCCAACAGTAGTCTAATTTATTATTTGGTTAAAGACAACTTTAGACAACGTCAAAATATAAAATTTATTAAGTAGGAAACTATGATGAATTTTGGTCGAAGGACTTTTAATATCATTATAGCTAGAAAGTATTTATGACATGTTCCATGAAGTACTCTCACAGTGGGTCATGTCTAATACAATGTTCTCTAACATTTATTTATGTTTTGACTTGATATCACAAATATCCATGACCAGTAAAACATAGCCATCAAATCACAAACATACTAATCTTAATTTATTATTATTCCAATAATAATAATAATCGATCAATGATAGTTTTAGAATAGTCATTGCATTCATTGTAAGGTTTTACTATCAAGGCACGTACTTGATGACCACAAAATAAAATATACTATTCATGGAAAGGAAAATCTTATATTATTATATAAAACATAACGATAATAGTATAAGTACAAATTCACTCTAGGGCATATCCCTAATAGTCTCCCACTTGCACTAAGACCAATTTTGCATAAGCCGTAATCCCATTGATCTAGTATGACTATCATGTGTAGACGATGGGAAAGGCTTTGTTAGTGGATCTGCAACATTTTCATCAGTTGATACCGTGCATACGTTGACATCTCCTCTATCAACAATTTCTCGAATGAGATGAAAATGTCTAAGTATATGTTTGGATCGCTGATGTGATCTTGGTTCCTTAGCTTGTGCAATGGCTCCATTGTTGTCACAATAGAGATCCACTGGGTTCACAATACTAGGAACTACATCTAGTTCTGTAATGAACTTTTTAATCCAAATTGCTTCTTTAGCTGTAGTTGAGGCAGCTACATACTCAGCTTCTGTAGTAGAATCTGCCACAGTGTCTTGCTTTAAACTTTTCCGGCTTACAACACCTCCATTCAAACAAAATAGAAAACCTGATTGCGATCTGTAATCATCTATGTCAAACTGCAAACTAGCATCGGTGTAACCATTTACAACTAGCTCACCTTCTTGTCCTCTATAAACGAAGAACATATCTTTAGTTCTTCTTAAGTACTTCAGTATATTCTTGACAATAGTCCAGTGTGCCTCTCCAGGATTTGATTGGAACCTACTCGTCACGCTCAATGCATATGATACATCAGGTCGAGTATATAACATGGTATAAATGATAGACCCTATAGCGGAAGCGTATGGTATCTTGTTCATGCACTTTTGTTCATCCTTCATAGAAGGACTTTAAGTTTTTTTGAGCTTAATGCCATGTGACATTAGCAAGAATCCTTTCTTAGAGTCTTGCATACTGAACCTTTTCAGTACCTTGTCAACGTATACACTTTGACTTAGTCCAATTTGCTTTCTAGATCTATCTCTATAGATCATTACACCTAGAATATAGGCAGCTTCACCTAAGTTTGTCATTGAGAAACAATTTTCCAACCATGTCTTTACACTTTGTAGAGTTGGGATGTCATCAACATAAAGTACTAAAAAGACTATTACATTCCCACTTGTTTACTTATAGACACAAGGCTCATCTTCATTTTTGATAAAGTTAAATTTTTAATTGCTTCATCAAAACGAAGATTCTAGCTTCAAGATGCTTGCTTCAATCCATAAATAGATATTTGAAGCTTGCACACTTTATTAGAATTCAAAGGATCATCAAAACCCTCAGGTTGTGTCATGTACATATCCTCAAGTAAGTTTCCATTGAGAAACGTAGTTTTGACATCCATTTGCCAAATCTCATAATCATAATATGTTGCTATGGCAAAAAGAATTCTAATAGATTTAAGTATTACAACTGGTGAAAAGGTTTCATCATAGTCTATACTATAAGTTTATCTATTACCTTTTGTTACGTATCGTGCTTTGTAAGTATGCACATTTCCCTCCATGTCTGTTTTCTTTTTGAAAACCCATTTACACCCATTAGTCTTTTAACCTTTAGGTAGATTAACCAAAGTCCAGACTTGGTTATCATACATGGATTGCATCTCAGACTTCATAGCCTCTAACCATTTTTCAGAGTCAGAACTCTTAATGACTTCTTGATAGGAAGTGTGCTCATCATTAACCATAAACTCCACATTGTGATCATCAGTGATGAGGAATCTATATCTCTCAGGTTGTTGACGAACTCTATCAGATCTTCAAGGTCCTTGTTCTATAGAAGTAGGCTCATCTTGGACTTGTGAGCCATCTAATCGAGGTTTATTATTTGGTTCAGGTACTAATTGTGACTCTTAAATCTCATCAAAATGTATTTTACTCCCACTAATTCTTTTGGAAATAAATTCCTTTTCAAGAAAGAATCCATTTCGAGTAACAATTACTCTATTTTCTTTTGGGAGATAAAATTGATATCCTTTAGTTTCGTTAGGATACCCCACAAATATGCATTTATCATATTTAGGTGCAAGTTTATCAAATAATAAACGCTTTACATAAACTTCACAACCCCAAATCTTGAAAAATGACAAGCTAGGTTGTCTCCCAGTCCATATCTCATATGGCGTTTTCTGAACCAAATTAGATAGAACTCAATTTAGTATGAATGCAGCAGTCTCTAGGGCATAACCCCAAAAGGAGATTGGAAGATCAGTTTGACTCATCATTGATCGAATCATATCTAATAAAGTCCGATTTCTCCATTTAGATACACCATTTCATTGAGGCGTTCCAGGTGGAGTTAATTGGGAGATAATTCCACAATTTTTAAGATTCTCGTCAAACTCGTGACTTAAGTATTCACTACCTCGATCTGATCAAAGTGTTTTGATACTTTTGCTAAGCTGATTTTGTACTTCATTTTGAAATTCTTTGAATTTTTGGAACGATTCAGATTTGTGTTTCATCAGATACAGGTAGCCATAACTGCTAAAATCATCTATAAATGTAATGAAGTACTGAAATCCTCCTCTAGCATGTGTATTCCTTGGTCTACATACACCAGTATGTATTAGGCCCAATAAATCAGTTGCCCTTTCATTTTGTCTCTTAAAAGGCGCTTTAGTCATTTTGCCTAATAAACAAGAATCACATGTTTCATAAGATTCTAAATCAAACGAATTTAGAAGCCCATCATTATGAAGACTTATTATGCGTTTCTCATTTATATGGCCCAAACGACAATGCCAGAAGTAAGTCTGATTTAAATTATTGGATTTCAATCTTTTAGTATTAATATTATAGATAGACTTGTTCGAATATCCACAAAGATTGAAAATATAGAGCCTATTTGATAATGAGGCATCTCCATAAAAAATGCCATTTTTATTAATGGAGCAAATGTTATTCCTAATAACAAATTCAAAATCTTCTAAATCTAAACAAGAAACTGAAATAATATTCCTACTCATAGCAGGAACATAAAAATAATCATTCATTTCTAAAACAAGCCCACTAAGCAAAATTAATTTAAAAGTTCCTACAGCTACTGCAGCAACTTTTGTTGCATTCACAACTCTAGGTTCACCTTGCCTTTTGCTAAGGCTCTACTCCTTTTTAGACCCTGCATATTTACACAAATGTGAGATCCACAACCGGTATCCAATACCTATGAATCAGAAGTAAATAAATTAATTTCTATAACATAAATACCTGAAACGGTAGTCTCACTGTCCTTCTTTTTCTTTGTTTCTAAATAGAGCTTGCAATTTCTTAACCAATGTCCTTGTTCTCCACAATGGTGGCAAGCTCTCTCCTTTGGTGTCTTGGCCTTAAGTTTGGGCTTCAACTTGGACTTTGCCTTGTCCTTGCCCTTACTAGCCATGACTTTACCCTTTTGGTTGTTCTTTTTCCCTTTCCCTTTTTGAACCATTAGAACACTAGGAGTATTTTTCTTAATGTTCAGTTCAGCTTGTTTTAGCATCCCATGCAATTTAGTAATGGATTTCTCCATATTATGCATGTTAAAATTCATGACAAACTGGTCATACTCAAGAGGTAATAAGCCGAATATCAAATCTGTGGCCATGTCATGATTAATAGGAGCACCAAGCTTATTAAGATGATCAAGATAGCCCTTCATTTTAAGGACATGAACACTTACCGAGGTGCCAGAAACCATCTTACATGCATTCAACGCCTTATAAGTTTCAAATCTCTCTTGTTGTGCTTACTCTTGGAACATTTCCTTAAGATACACAATTATGTCATATGTCTCTACTTCTTCAAACTATTTTTTATGTTCAGAGTTCATAGTTGCTAGCATGAGGCAAGTAACATCGTTGGAGTCATCTTTGTGCTTACTATAAGCATCTTTTTCAACTTTTGAGGCATTATTTACTAGAGCAGGGGAAATAGAATTATCAAGAACATAGAGTTTTTTTTCTTGCTTAAGAACGATTCTTAAGTTACGTGTCCAATTAAGAAAGTTAGTCCTACTAAGCTTGTTTTTCTTGAGCACAGATCATAATGAGTTATTCTAACTATTTGTTGCCATTATCTACATACAAAATATGTAAAGTAATTAATTTTGAGGCTTTAATGAAAAACTCCCATTAAAAGCATTTAAACTTTTGAAACTTCAACATTTTGATGTTTCGTAGTGGGTAAAAAAAAAAATTTCCCATAAATATTTTATTTTAATCATAAGTAAGCTTTGGCTTTAATCTTATAATTAAATAAAACTCAAATTTTAAATGAGATAAGCATCAAATGTCCTGGCTAAAAATATCTCATATAATACCCTAGACCCAAAACCATTTTGATAGCCCAGTTAAGTCAAACTATATCAAACATATAGAAAACTATTTTCCATCTTATCTCACTTAGATATTCAAAAGCATCCTATTTTGGCAGGAATGACCATATGATGATCCAAGTAATAACAAGTGTTTGATTTTGGAAGGCATTTAACACTTAATTTTTTTAAAATAAAAATTTGATTGTAGTAAGCATGAAATAAACATATCAAATATGCATGCACATAGCATGGCCCATAACCTATGTTGATCATCACGAGCAAAGTAAAGATTAAGGTGGTCAATCTAGGTATATGAACTCCTTAAGTATTCTCTAATGCCTTAAGCATACTCCCCCTTAGTTGTAAATGTAGGCCGCCATCTTTTTTTACATTGAATAGTAAAATTAAAATAATTCCTATTCTAGGAAAGCAATACAATTTTACAACAATGAAAAATGACACGCGGGCCATATTTAAAAATTACAACTTAAAACAACCAGAATGTAACCTGCCAATCACATTGGGATAAAACGGGCCATGCTATGCTTTGGCTTTATACATGAACTCTTCAACTCTCAGTTGGCTTTTAAAGCTTTGGCTTCATATATGAACCAAACCCAGAAGCCAAAAAATCAAGAATCACAGGGAGAGAATTTTTATTTTTATTTCATTTTATTTTTCCTCACGGAAAGCCAAGAGTCATGAAACAAAAAATAATTATTTTGATAAAAATAATATTTTCGGGATTTAATATTTCAAACACCCAAATATTATTAACAAAATAAATTTTAGCTTCACCCTAAACTCTTCTGAACTATGTCCAGAAAAATCCTATGGTCCAAGCTATTGAGCCAAAATAATATTTATTTTTTTTTGGACCTGAAAAGCCCAAAAATAATAAACATTAATTATTTTCCTTGGGATTAAATAAATAACCCAATAAATAATTAATGAACCAAAATGAACCAAAAAATAATTAAACTTTAATTATTTATTTTTTGAAATTTAATTAAATAAATAATTAAGTATTAATTACTTTTCTCTAGTTTAAGTCCCGGTAAATTTTCTAATTATTCAAACTGAACCTAGCCCCTGAATAATTAATTAACTAATTAAACCAGATAATAAATTTCTCTCAATTTATTTTATTCCAGTCTAATAATAAATCAGACTTCCTGAATAAAATAAAACCCTCTCAACTGAGATCAATTTCTCAACCAAAAAAATTAATTAGGACTTACGGGCTATTCCGAGGACCAAAAAGACATATCACATTGGCTACTAAAATGACCAAAATACCCCTACTATATAAATAGATGTATTTTGCATTTTAAATATTTCCTAATATCACCATAAAAAAATATTGACCTCAAGGACAATGCTACATTAGCAAAGTCTTCGACTGACAGGTGAAATGACTAAAATACCTCTCTACACATCGCCGTACATTTAGAGAGGAAGAAGTGTACTAACACCCCTCTAAATGATATCTACCATTCTTAGGCTTCTAGTCCAATAATCCATGACTTGCTGGAGTGTTTCCGCTTCCAAGGGAGCTACCCTAAAGCAAACATCCAAGTCATGTTTCTCAAGGCCCTGGATATTTAGATCATTCAGACAACCACAAGGGGCGATATAGTATAGAAACTACCTTGTACAAGTCTGTCTTAACTAACTAGTCACACATACCCAACGTGCAAGTATATTGGCCCTACGATAGAACCTCAACTATAGCATATCAAAGTATATACTTCCAGTTTCGCCAGACCACCAACTCATACTCAAGTCGTAGAGTACTAGTTCACACTATAGTGGTAGTAGTCTAGGTTTCTACCATATAGTACTTTTAGAAACCACTACTACGAGTCATGTTCTACGTATTCGAAATACGCTTATGTCATGAAGTGAGTGGACTCCTCACTGGCTAAAGGTAAGCTATTCCCTATTTGGAATTCATAACATAATAACCTAAACATGATGGGATTCTCATTCTCATCAGTCGGTTAAGAACAAATGTTTATGTGTTTAAATAACCCATGATCCATACCTTACTGTGAAAGACCTCCATTCACATGGATCACTTATTTAAGCACAATGGGTCTTTTTCAAACTAAAATTATGCACAAATAATGCAAATAAATTCACAAATAATTTTTAAAAATAAATTCTTTTATTAACATATTTGATATTTACATCAGAAATTTAGTCTAAGAGGGCATACTCCTAAAAATCTCCCACTTGTACTCTAAGACAAAATAAGTATATAGATGCCTACCCCAATGGCATCTAACTTCTCTTGAAGACCCTCTCTACCAAAGGCCTGGTAAATGGATCTGCTAGATTGTTCTCGAAGACAATCTGTACCACAACAACTTCCCGTTTCTGGATGATATCCCGGATCAGGTGGTACTACCTCTCAATGTACTTCCCCTCCTTGTGGTTCCAAGGTTCCTTTGAGGTACTTAAGAATATGCTTTACAACCTGCCAATGAACCTCCCCAGGGTTTGACTGATATCTGCTAACTAAGTTTACGACAAAGCAGATATTTGGCCTAGTACACAGCATGGCGAACATGAGACTTCCCACAGCCAAAGCATAGGAAATCCTACTCATTCTGTCTTTTTCTTCTTGAGACTTAGGACAGTCCCTTGAAGAAAGTGACAACCCATGTTTGCAAGGGATTAGAGTTCCCTTGCATGAGTCCATGTTGTACCTGGCCAGCATCTTGTCAATGTATGTGAGTTGGGATAATCCTAACATTCTCTACTTCCTATTTCTAAGAAATCTAACGCCGAGAATGTAACTGGCTTCTCTCAAGTCCTTCATACTGAATTGACTAGACGACCAAACCTTTGTAGATGACAATGACCTTACATCATTTCCAATTAGTAGAATGTTATCTACATATAAGATAAGAAAAACCACATTAAACCCCTCAAGTCTCTTGTACACGCATGGTTCATCCTCATTTTGAATAAAACCGTAAGACTTTACAATCTCATCAAAATGAATATTCCACGCTCTCGAAGCTTGCTTAAGTCTATAAATGGACTTTTTAAGCTTGCAAACCATATGTTCTTGACCTTCAGCAATAAAACCTTCCGGTTGGGACATATAGATGTCTTCGCTAAGCTGGCCATTTAAAAATGCCGTCTTGACATCCATTTGCCATATCTCGTAGTCATAGTAACATGTGATGGCAAGGAGGATACGGATGGATTTAAGCATGGCTACCGGGGAAAAGGTTTCCTCATAATCGATTCCTTCTTTCTGAGTATACCTTTTTGCCACAAACCTAGATTTAAAGGTTTTCACCTTCCTAGCTGCTCCCCTCTTTCTCTTATACACCCACTTATACCTAATGGGTTTTATCCCTTCAGGTGAAGCTACAAAATCCCAAACCTGACTGAAGTACATAGACTCAATCTCGGCTTTCATTGCTTCATGCCATAGATCTGCACCAGCATCAGTAATTGTCTCCTTGTATCTAGTGGGGTCTTGTTCTTGATGCTCAGAGAGCAGCTCAAAAGCTTCTCTAGACCATCTATCTAGAACCCTAAACACTTCCCACTATGACGAGACACCATTTGTACAGGCTCTTGAGGATGTGTCTCTTCTTGTTCCACAATCGGATCAGAAGAAGTTGCTTCCAAAGATAACTTCTCATCGAGTTCCAACTTAATTGAACATTTCATGGAAGTACTTTGATCATCCTCTAAGTATCCAGCATTGGTACTAACCAGTGCTTTCTACTCCTTAGGATGATAAAAATAACCACCATTTGTTCCTTTTGGATACCCAACAAAATAGCATAATTCTGATCTAGGTTCCAACTTGTCTCCCGTGATCAGTACATAAACTGGATAACCCCATATCCTAAGATGATTCAAACTTGGCTTATGCCCAGTCCACATCTCATAGGGAGTCCTAGGTACTGACTTGGAAGGCACCAAGTTCAGAATCTATGCCGTTGTTTCCAGGGCATATCCCCAAAAAGACACTGGAAGAGTAGCATGAGACATTATGCTTCTGACCATTTCCATCAACATCCTATTCCTTCTCTTAGCTACTCCGTTCTGCTAGGGTGTCCCCGACGCAAAAAGTTGGGATACTATCTCATAATGTACCATGTAGACCTTGAATTCACCTAGGAGATACTCTCCACCACGATCCAATCGTAAGGTCTTGATTAATTTACCTGTCTGACACTCCACTTCAGCCTTAAACTCCTTGAACTTATCAAAAGAGTCAGACTTGCGCCTCATCAGGTAAATATAACCAAACCTTGTACAATCACCTGTGAAAGTGATGAAGTATTCAAAACCTCCTCTAACTGGTGTAGACAAGGGACCACACACATCAGTGTGAATAAGACTCAATACTTCCTTGGCCTTATCTACCTTTGGGACAAAAGACCTTTTGGTTATCTTTTCCATCAGGCAGGATTGACACTGAGACCAATTCTCCAATCTCAATGAGCCCAAAGACCCATCATGGATTAGCCTCGGAATCCTGGTTGAGTTAATATAACCAAACCTTAAATGCCAAAGATACGAGTCATTGACATTGGTCTTTCTCTTCTTAGTTAAATATTCAGATTGAGCGTTATTTGATTGATTGTTAATAGGGTTTAAATAGAATAGATTTCCATACATGTGCCCAGTATATAAAATTTCTCCATCTCTATAGATAGAAATACCAGAATGAAAAGATACAGAATATCCTTGATTTATAAGTTTTGCAACTGAAATCAAATTCTGACGAAAATTGGGTACATATAAAATATCTATTAAAACCACTTTTTTATTACAATAAAAAATAAGATTTAGCTCTCCCACTGCAAGGGTCCAGACTTGTGCTCCATTTCCCACACATAATCCATGTTCGCCCTTCTTGAGTCTTCTAATCTTTCTAAACTCTGTAAAGAGTTACAGATATGATCAGTAGCTCCTGAATCAACAATCCAAGTGAAATTTGATCCAACCATTGATATAGACTTAAGATAGAAAACATTACCAGTGGGATTTTTCTTGGCTTGAAGATCTAGACACTCATTTTTCCAATGTCCCTTCTTTCCACATTTGAAGCACTTGCCCTTTGGTTTGTCTTTGAATTGGGTCTTGGGTTGGGCTGTTGCGTATCCCTTCTTCCTTTTGAACTTTCTGGGCTTGGACCCAGTTCTTGAGGAAGAAGCCGTAGCAATCATGGCCTTTGATTGTGGTTTCATGACCTTCTCTATCATCTGAAGTTCCTTCATCAACTCAATCAAACTCATATTTAACTTGTTCATATTGTAGTTTAATTTGAAGTAAGTAAAGGAACCTGGTTGAAACTCGAGAACCATGTCCACTTGGCTCCGAGGTTAATGATAGCCCCTAAGATTTCTGCCTCCTCAAAAGTAGTAATCATCTTGAGCATATACTCCCTGACTGATGATCCCTCAGCCATCTTAGTGTTTATTATAGTTCGAAGAGCCTCTACCTAGCAGGCCAGCTCTTGTCCGCGAACATAGTAGCCAATGACTGACTAATGTCATATGCAGAAGCCATGTGCTCGTGTTTAGACTGGAGCACATTAGACATGGAGGCTAGCATATAGCAACGCGCCATTTCATTAGCCTTCTTCTATGCCTTCTCAGCCTCTCGCTCTTCGGCGGTGGAACCTTCCCCGATCACAAGGCAGGTCTCGTAAAGGACAACTTATAGTCCTCGGCTGTGAGTATTATGTCTAGGTTCCTCTTCCAATCCACATAGTTTGGTCCCGTTAACTTATTCTCTCAGAGAATAACGGCCAAAGGACTAAAAGAACCTCCCACCATTTCTGAAAAATCGAAAAATAAAAGAAAGGATTTAGTTTGTGAAAATAAATTTAAGCACTGAAATTAATTTGGCTCTTAGGAAAATTGACATAGCTTCTTTGGAAGATTAACAGTTCCCTAAACTAAGTGTAGTACGCACCACAAATTAATTTCCCTTCTAGGCAATAATCTAAAGGATAACTCCATTGTGGGATGGCCGTTTCCTCTCATTTCCTATGGACATTCCTCGCACTATAACCTCCAACGTGGGCTGGCCGATTATAGTATATGTCCCGGGGTTATCGATTACATCATTCTATTAGATCTAGATCCTTGTGGTATCCCCATCCTATACGGGTTCACTCCCAGGGTGACGCGAGGAGACCCACGATCTCTATGAGGATCGTGATGGAAGCTGTTGGAACCCCTCTCCCACTTAGTCTTTTAAAATAAAGTTTTTTTGAAAAATATCCTTTTGAAATTTCCATTATGTTTTTCCTTAACTCAAAAATAAAATATCCAAGTCCATTAAAATCTCTATGTCAAGGATTGTATCCTTTGAGAGATATTTCCATGGACTAATTTTATTTAAGTTGAAACTTAATGATTTCAAAATTTTCCAATTAAAACTTTCTAGAGACTTTGATCTCAAGTTTATTTAACAAAACAATTTTTCTTGTGCAAAACAAAATAAAATGGCTTTCTATTTTAACTTACAAAAATATCTAAATCCAATATATTTTCTATGTCAAGGATTATATCCTTTGAGAAAATATCAAAGGATTAATTTTTGTTCAAGTTAAAATAACTATTTAATTTTTAAAGAAAAATATTTTCCTTGTATAAATATTCCCAAAGACTTTGGTCTCTGAGAAAAGGCGTACATAGGTACACAAAAATAGTATGCCAGAAAACAATAAACGTTTTCATACTTTTCTATTTTTTAACCTAAGTGCCCAAATAATAGAATTAAACATATTAATTAATTAATTAAATATCTTGTTTAATCCTAAAATCCTTTACTAATATTTTTCATATAAATATATTCCAAGAATATAAACTATTGCACAAATACTAACTTCGCCTGGTATGGGACCCAAAACGAAAAAGAAAAAAAATAAAAAAATTGCAAAAATATAACTGGTTGTCCAAGTGCACCCAATGCACCGGATCTGCGCCCAGTTGCACTGTGGTCCACCGAGCGCACGGTGCACTGGCCGCACTGGATCGGCTGCAACTTCAACCCGCGAAGCTGACCTGCCCGTCCGAGAATCTGTGCCCACGCTCGTTGCCTCTCTGCTGCATGACCCGCGTGTTTTCTCGGTTACTCGCGCGCCAACCCGTTGCCAATTGAAATTGCAAATTGCAACCGGCTCCAAATCGCAGCAAATCGGCTCGGCTTCAGCGCGCACGGGAAGCAGCTCAAGACACAGAAACAACAGCGCGGCTCGGCTTAGGCGGCCGCTTAGGAATAGTATTTCATCTTCTCCGCAATGTTTTTTTGCAAACTGTCTGCGAATTTTTCTGCCGATCGATTCCATTGGCTTCTTTAGACATTTTTCATTCAAAAAATTCATCCAAACCAAAACCACAACCACCTATACCCATTTAAATTAGGTTTACACGATCAAAACATCAAAACCAAATTTACAGAGGATTCCTATGCTTCCACTATGAAGCTCACAATCATGCCTATCCTATACCAAAACAGCGAAGGATCACATGTTTAAGCACCAAACAATGTTCTTTTCCATTTTTATTAACTAACATGCTTCCTAAGCCAATCAAATCCATTTCTCTGATACCACTTGAAGGAATTGAACAAAACCAGAGAGCATGCATCCGTGGACAAAAAATGGAGGAAAATCATATAACAGAGCATGGCAGTAGCATGGAGGGATTAAAATCATACCTCTTGGAGCCTTAAACCTCGAAGATTGAAAAAGAATGGTTTGAAGCTCAAAAAACAGCTTCCTTCTCCTCTGTGAGATGAAGCTTCTAGTTCCGATTGTCAACTTCTCCTTCTCCGGTGAATGCTTGGCTTTTTAATTCTCAGGATATTACCCTACCTAATCAAATGTTGGTGAGCATAGAAAATTGGGATGAGAAAGCCTCTCAATTTTTTTTTTTTTTCTCTTCAACTCTCAATCGGCTTTTGAAGCTTTGGCTTCATATATGAACCAAACCCAGAAGCCAGAAAATCAAGAGTCACAGGGAGAGAATTTTTATTTTTATTTCATTTTATTTTTCCTCACAGAAAGCCAAGAGTCATGAAACCAAAAATAATTATTTTCATAAAAATAATATTCCCGGAATTTAATATTTCAAACATCCGAATATTATTAACAAAATAAATTTTGGCTTCATCCCAAACTCTTCTGAACTATGTTCGAAAAAATCCTATGGTCCAAGCTATTGGGCCAAAATAATATTTATTATTTTTATTGGGCCTGAAAAGCCCAAAAATAATAAACATTAATTATTTTCCTTGGGATTAAATAAATAACCCAATAGATAATTAATGAACCAAAAAATAATTAAACTTTAATTATTTATTTTTTGGAATTTAATTAAATAAATAATTAAGTATTAATTACTTTTCTTTAGTTTAAGTCTCGGTAAATTTTCTAATTATTCAAACTGAACCTAGGCCCTAAATAATTAATTAACTAATTAAACCAGATAATAAATTTCTCTCAATTTATTTTATTCCAGTCTAATAATAAATCAGACTTCCTGAATAAAATAAAACCCTCTCAACTGAGATCAATTTCTCAACCAAAAAAATTAATTAGGACTTACGAGCTATTCCGAAGATTAAAAAGACACATCGCATTGGCTACTAAAATGACCAAAATAGCCCTACTATATAAATAGATGTATTTTATATTTTAAATATTTCTTAATATCACCATAAGAAAATATTAACCCCAAGGACAATACTGCATTAGCAAAGTCTTCGACCTACAGGTGAAATGACTAAAATACCCCTCTACACATCGCCGTACATTTAGAGAGGAAGAAGTGTACTAACACCCCTCTAAATGACATCTACCATCCTTAGGCTTCTAGTCCAATGATCCACGACTTGTTGGAGTGTTTCCGCTTCCAAGGGAGCTACCCTAAAGCAAACATCCAAGTCATGTTTCTCAAGGCCCTAGATATTTATCATTCAGACAACCACAAGGGGCGATATAGTGTAGAAACTACCTTGTACATGTCTGTCTTAACTAACTAGTCACACATACTCAACGTGCAAGTATATTGACCCTACGATAGAACCTCAACTATAGCATATCAAAGTATATACTTCCAGTTTCGCCAGACCACCAACACATACTCAAGTTTTAGAGTACTAGTCCATGTTGTAGCGGTAGTAGTCTAGGTTTCTACCATATAGTATTTTTAAAAACCACTACTACAGGTCTTGTTCTACGTATTCGAAATACGCTTATGTCATTAAGTGAGTGGACTACTCACTGGCTAAAGGTAAGCCATTCCCCATTTGGAATTCATAACATAATAACCTAAACATGATGAGATTCCTATTCTCATCAATCGGTTAAGAACAAATGTTTATGTGTTTAAATAACCCATGATCCATACCTTACTGTGAAAGACCTCAATTCACATGGATCGCTTATTTAAACATAATGGGTCTTTTCTAAATGAAAATTGTGTACAAATAATGCAAATAAATTCACAAACGATTTTTAAAAATAAATTATTTTATTAACATATTCGATATTTACATTAGAAACTTAGTTTAAGAGGGCATACTCCCAACACTAGTATCTTTCTCAATGACATCTAACATTCTTAGACATCTAGTCCGATAATCCTGACTTTTAATATGTACCTACTTGTCTTTGAGAGTTATCCAAAAGCATAAATCATGCTCAAGGACCTTGAATTATCAAGATTATCCTAAACAATCATAAGGGTGTGATTTGATCTTTACTAAGGGAAGCATAAAAACCCTACTGTATAAGTCCATCTTAATTAATTAGATTCATACACCCAACGTACAATGATATTGATCTCATAAAAAGATATCACCTATCACATATCAAAGTACATGAATTCATCTTCACCAAACCACTAACTTACACTTAAGTCATAGGGTATTCGTCCGTGCTGCAGTAGTAATAGTTTAGTTTCTTTAAATATAGTGTATTATTAGGAACCACTACTATAGTTCCAATTCTACATATTCCAAATACTCTTGTACTAATACTATGAGAGAATTACTCATTGGTTAAAGATAAATCATTTCTCACTTGGAAACCATAGTATAATGATCTTATATTGATGAAATGCTATATTCCATCAAAAGAACAGGAACAACATTTTCTTGTATGTCAAGTATCCATAATCTATACCTTACTATGAAGCCTATACATAGGTTATTTATTTGTCATACTTGGACTTTAATTAATGTGCAAATATATGTAAACAAATGGTCATAAATGAATATAATAATTTATTACAATATACAATACATAAATACATAGTCTATTTTAAGCATATACTCCAACAGTAAGGTCTTGAATTACTGATATCAATCTCCTATCTATTGTATCCTATTAAGAGAAGGGACAGAAACAAATATTAGGTATTATATCTCCCTAGACAACAACCAAAACAGATAACTAGGTATTGTATCCCCTAGCTAATACCAAAATTCATATTTTTAGGAAATTCCTACCATAAGCACCCACAAGCATTAAAAATACCTCAAAATCAACTTCAGAACTTAATAAAAACTTTGAACTTTACAGTTTATAATCATAAAAAGCAAAACATCAAACTCAAAATATATACATAACATTAGCATTATAGAAGTTAAGATAAATAATATCCAATTCGAATTTAAATCAATAAACAGATATTCAATGAATTTTAGAAAACCAATAAGTTAGTAGCCAGAAAATGCAAGAAACCAAATTTCCTTTCTAGACAATCGCGAAGTCAAGACGATTCCTCCTATTACTTTTAAGGAACCTCTAATTACCTACAAATATCAAATTGTAATCTAAATCAGATTTCAGACATAAATTAATTATCTATAAATAAAACCTTACACTATACTATACTCATAATCCAAATATGAATGATAAGGGCCCCCAAAAAGATGGTAAAACGTAACCTCACCTTATTCCTAAACATATGATTCCAATCACTTCTCTACTTTGTCTTCCTTGATGTTCTTCTCCTTTGCTTGAGTAGTTTTTGTAATGATATGATATTCATTTCAAAAAATAGTCATGAAACTAATACGATAGGATTGCTACAAATTAAAGACCCCTAATTAAAGTAATCATTGCTAATTGATTCTATAACTTAAGGTAAGTAATATTTAATCCCTAGATCTCTAAGTCAAAAGCCTATTAATTATGAAAAAAAAATTGCAAAATTAGGAAAGCCCAATTAAAAGAGAGATCTTTGTGCTCTCATAAGGTGATAGAAATAAGTTCCTTGTAATTACCATTTGTGAGATCCTATAAGTTCTTCTTATTTAGCAATTGCGAGGTTGTACTGAATGTTTTTTTTTTAAAATTAACAAAAATAGATCTTACATTGACCAAATGCAAGGTATATTAACACCTTGTATCTGGTGGATCTGAGATAAGTGGACTTCGTAGTCAACAAATACGAGATAAAATCTTTTTGGGGCCCAAGGTTCGTTTGGCCTAACTGATCAGACTTCCAATTTTTAGCCCCAATAATACCATCCTTTCATTTAAGACCAATTCGAAATAGTAGTAGTAGTAGTAGTAGTAGTAGTAGTAGTAGTAGTAGTAGTAGTAGTAGCAGTGATAGTGGTAGTAGCAGTAGCGGTAGCAATGACAATAGCAGTAGCAGTAGCAGTAGTAGTAGCAGTAGCAATACTTGTAGTATAATTAACAAATTTTAATTTGAATTTGAATTCACTATAGGAAAAACATACTTTCTTGACACCACAAAGTGTCAGGAAAAATGAGCTTTAGTGACGCTTTTGAGCTGCTGACGCTTTGGGACGGTGTCGTCTAAAATGCCGCCACAATAGCCTCTGTGACACGAAGAAATGTCACTATCGAAGCGTCATGCCATCTAGTCTACGATGATACTAATAAAACGTCACGATAGGTGTGTATAATGACACATGTTTTTGTCATTAGAAGATATGTATTTCATTAAAGTGCATATATTGTGATGCCGCAATTGCGTCATTCCAGTGAGTCTGAGATGACACGCTTCAAGCATCATGCTAGGTGCTATATAATGACATAGATATGTGTCATTAAAGTAGTATGTATAATTTTTAAAGTGTCAGCATAGATTCCTTTAGTTTCCTTTAGTTAACATCTTTTTGTGTGTCATGATTACATATATATATATGTATGTATGTATATATGTATGTATATATATATATATATATATATATAGCTATTGTACTCAATCAAAAGTAGACAATATTAAAGAGAAAATCAAATTCAAAATATAACTTTCATAAAACCCAAATTTAACATTCACAGTCGTAAAAAATGATAAGTATAGTATTTAAACACATAAGTATTCCTCAAACAAATCATCATTTATCTTGTCCCAATCAAGTTGGTGTGATACCAAAACTTAATCTTCGTCGTGAATCATCACCTACAATATTACAAGGAATGAATTTAGTAACAATATTATAAAACATGATGAAAAAATGAAAAATAAAAAAATATTAAACTAATTAATAATTATTCTGACATCAAGAGGAAAATTGAGTTTGCTATATGAAAAATAAATTGACAAAAAAGAGAAGGGAAGAAGTGTCAGCAGCTTAGGATTCGAAATTAAAGCATCAAAAGCATTCAAAATTCTTACATGCTGGTAGAATAACAGCATGTAAAATAGCAGGGCTTGTTCCCGCTATTTATCAGAGAAGTGACAGGGAAAACAAATAGATGTTAGCTAATGCAATTTAAAGCCATAAAATCATAAAGCAATTTTACCCGTGAATACAAGGTTACAGGCCTAATCCTCCACAAAACCAATTCAAAAGACTAAAATTGAGATCGAATCATGAAATAGCTTTGCATAGAAATCCAAACATCTGGAAGATTTCGAACACAATAGCAAGTCTTTGTCAATTCAAAGCAGCAAAAGCTTATAATCATAAGATAAAAGGAGAGCTAGAATAATTCATATAAAATATATGCATAATCATATATATCATTCAGATCAGCTCTACTGGGTTGAAATAGAGATGCGAAGATGTAAATCTTTTTGTCGGATAGGCAATTTTCAATAGCTAACCAAACAACCCCCCCCTCGCCACCCCCTTGAAAGGACACTTAAGAATATGAACAATTCGTTAATCGCCAGGAGTAGTTTATTGTGAAATAAAGCTGGAACGTAGATAGCCACATTACCTCTTTTGAAGCTAGAGAAGAGGAAGACACTGGTGTTGATGAGCTAGCACTGTTCTAAACGACCATTTTTTTTATCAGAGTATTATCAAAAGTTGAAAAAATAATATAATATCAAGAAATTATAAATACAGCCAAATTCCAAATTTAATACCAAGCAAACAGCTTGAATTTAGATATAATTACAATTGTCTAATCTTTGAAGCCATACATCATTTGAGACACAACATGCTTTTTTGCATACAACAATCCTATGAGGCTGTGATCACTCCTTTTTTTGGTGGAACAAATGAGGGGCCACAAATATGTCTCTATACATTTAATCTCGTGCACACATTATTTAGCAAACTTTAGGTGTTAGCCAATGTGTCTCATTTTTCCTATTGTCTAGTGAGTCAAGTCCTGAAATCAGTGAAACTATGTACATGGAATTCTAAACAAACCTATTTTAAAATCACACATAAACATTACCAACATATATATAATAGAAGCATGTTCTAAAACCATTGGCTTTTGGGAAGGAATAAAATAAGCAGCCTCAAGAAGTTGTGGAATAGGCTTCAAAATACAAACAACGGTAAATTAGTTATGATCACATAGTCTAAAACTTTGATTTGGAGCAAGGTTGATATTGGCTTTCTACTCTTTCTCTCATTGGCCTAGTGATTGAGTAAGTGTAAGGAATTTTAGAAATTAAAAGTAATGTCTTCATTACAAAAGATGTTCATCATAGACACTAAAAGAGCCACAAATAAGCTAATTTGTTCTGAAACCAATTAATGCTTGAGATAATGAGCTTCTTACTTTACTTGCAAAGTAAAATAAACCCTTGTTGCCACCTTTTTCTTTCCAGAAGTACTCCCGCCCCATCACAGAAAAATAGAGGTGAATTAATTAGCAGAAAGAAGACTGTTCCATTGAATTGATCTTGCTTTTTCAGCACAACATTAATAAAGTTGTGTAATGAAAGGCAAATAAAATCTAAAGACCAAGAAAATCAATCATTTTTAGAAGAGAAAAATAGGGGAAAACAGATATCAAGTACTTACTTCACTGGGCTATTACTATTGTACTTTGGAATTGGCATGGCATTTATCTCTTCTTCAGCCATTTAAGGGGTGGCAGCAATATTTGGATGCAGTTCTGTCAGAGTAGCAGTATGAGTTTAAGTAAACTATAGAACTGAGCACAAGTAATACCTCTTAGATATTTATTTCAAAAACAAAATTTAGGTGCATCTAGTTCGCACGGGCCCTGGTCTAAAATCGGATAAAAGTTTCATATAACTGAACCATAGCCCAGAATAAACAGGCAGCAACCAGCAGCCACATCTGCATATATAATGTGGATATTTGTGATATTAATTTCAATTCCTATTGTTTTAAAAATTAATCAGTGCAGAACATGATAGCTGGAAAACCACTAAGAGATTACCATCAAATCAAGAAAAAGATTTTTGTAAGTCCACATGATGAACAACAATAGTCCTTCATAGACATGATACTCATCAATTAGATGCATTTATTATATGTTAGGCAATGCCACAATGACCCAAAAAAAATATTATTAATTGTACAACTGCTTAAGTTACACAACCAACAACAAGAGGACAATTAAATGTAAAAAATAAGCTATGCCTACTACAATATAATTCTTTTGTTATAGACCTACAGATGATGTGGGGAAAAGAAAATTTGATGGACTGCCTTGTAAAACAAGCAGGCAGAGGATTTATTGAAAAAAAGAGAGCGGAATAAAAAATAAGTTGCAACAAAAAGTCCAATTATAAATCCACAAATAATATGCTTTTTTTTTTTTTTTGCACATGAATGTGAATCCCACAAAATCAACAAAAAGTAATAATATATTTATTCCTCAAACTAGACATGGACCAAATCTAATCATACAGATTAAGACTTCACAGCAAGAACATTTGATCTATGTTTTGCAATCCATTAACTTTTAGAAACATGATTATCAACCTAAAAATAACTTAGGCAAGATAAAGCCGAATAAGGGGATCCATTTTAGTAGGATGGTCCATTACCAAAAGACTACCTCAGTCAGATTATGCAAGAAACCAGAGCTCCGTTTTAGGGCTACCACCAATTCCGTCAAAATAATACAGATCAATCAGAAAACTATCGGAAATCAGGCAACCCAAAACCTGTCATATGGGATTCCAAGAACCAGTTTCACAAAAAGGGGGGGGGCAAATATGATGGAGACAAAAACGTCGGTAAAAAAGCCATCGCAATGGGTTACTTTATATGACGGTTCTGAAACCGTCACAATAGATAGACCTAATGCAATGGTATAATGCCAACCGTCGTATTTGATGACTAAATATGACGGTTTATACAAACCGTCGTAATAGAAAAACCAAATACGATGTTTTATTGTAACCGTCGTAATAGAGTAGGCCAAATATGACGGTTTATTATAACCGTCACAATAGAGTAGGCCAAATACAACATTTTATATTAACCATCGCAATAGAGTAGGCTAAATACGACGGTTTATTGTAACCATCACAATAGAGAGACCAAATACGATAGTTTAATATAACCATCATTTTTAGTCTAATTATAACAAAGCCCCTCAAAATTATTTTAAATTTTATTTGATTATTTTTAATTTAGTTACAATACTATTGGTAATGATTAAAATAAATTTAACGGCTGGATCGTTAATTTGATATCTTTATATTTGTAAATACTAAGATATCTTTCTATTTTATAGATATTATTGCACAAATGTGACAAAATAAAACCAATGACCTTCAAATTTAGTCACTAAACTTGTTTGAACTTTATAAATACATGTAATGGTTAGATAATTGATTTTTAAAATACATTTTTGTTTACATCTTAAGTTTTCGTATATTGGTATTAAAGAACTTGAATTTCATTTTAATTATTAGTTATTCTAAGAGATATATATATATATATATATATATATATTGTTTATATATAGTATAATATATCCTTATTAGTTAGTGAGTATTAGATTAGTATGTTATATATTATAAATAATTTTTTAATTACGAACATACATATGTGTGTACATATATATCTTCATATATACCTAGGTAAAGTATACTATATCTTGATTATTACATTTAATTATATATATAGACATTCTATCTATAATTTTTATTGTAAAAATAAACTTTTATAGACGTTATATCTTACAAGTCTCTAGCTATCTCATGGTCTCCAACTTTTAAGTCTCCAACTTATAATAATTATTCTAATGATTCTTGGCAGCATTGCATTATTTTAACATTTACAAACAAGAATGATGCCTTAACGCCAATTAAAGATAAATTTAATTGTAGAGTTTTTTTTAAAGACTAAATTATATTTATTGAAATTTGTAGAGCTGTTTTCAAATTAAAATTAATTAATATTATTTAAAAAAGTAATAAATGAAAATGATATAATTGCAAAAAGACAATAAATATATTCTTGATTTATACACAATTTGAAATAAAAATTCAAAAGTAATAATTATTTTTAAATAGTGAAAGTATAACTGTTGACGTCAACTTTGTCGAGCCGACACAATGGTTACTTTGAGCCGATGCCGATTCAATAAATTTGGACGAGCCGATAGAGTCAACGTTTCAAGCAACCGATAGTCATGGTCAATATTGGCACCACGAAGCCAATAAGAAGAAAAATAAACCCCTGATCTTTCGGTGCAAGAATCCTGCACGACCGTTGGGGGCATTATTCGGTTGGAAGAGACTCCACGATCTGTTAGTGGTTCGATTGCAGCAAGTATAAAGTGGGAGCATCGTCTAGAACCGAGACATCATGAACCATCAACCAACAACTTTCAAATTCATTTTCTTCTACTTTTCATCATTTACAGCCTTTTAGTTTAGGATTTCAATTTCTTACAGCTTTCTTACCATTTTGTTATAGTTTTCCTTTACAGCTTTATTTCTAATCTTTCCTTACAGCTTGCTGTTCTTCTTTCAAGTGTTAGACCTTTTTTTTCCTTAGCAAGTTAATACAAGTTTCAGTCTTTTGCCCCAGAAAAGTCCTTTCGTTGAGCATTTTCAGCTGACTTTCTTGAACCCTTTCTATAGTAAGTTCAAGGAACCCGATCCCTAATTTAAAAGAGATCTGATATCATTTCCTGTTTCACCAAATCGGATCGTTTGTGTTTATCAGAAGAGAAGCCGATCCCCGTTTGCATCGGCTCCTTATTTTGACCATAACACAGATTGGCACGCCTAGTGGGACCTGAGGTCAGTGTTCGCATGCTATTGCGGTTAGGACGATCGATGGCAAACAATTCATAGCAGCTGCTGGCACCAGATTCATCCGAGCGACCCCCAGTCCGTGTTCTCCGGGGAGTTTTCGATCCTACGGTTACTACCACCAATTGTACTCAGGGTATTTCTGTAGAGCAAGGGTGTCAGTCCTTGCCCCCGCCACCGGTGTCTCAGTCGACGTCCACCTCATTAACGGCTATTCGACATAGTATGGAACAATGTACTGTCGAACTCTTACAGGGTCTTATTCCACAATTTGCTACTATTTTTCGACCTCTGCTTCAGAATGAGCTTCAACAATTTGCGCAGAGGTAAAATATGCAAACCTTTACTTCGCCATCGGGTTACCCCGCACAAGGGATAAACATAGCACCTGCATACCCCATGCCATCGGCTGATAGTGCACCGTCTCATGGTTCAGTGCATCTCCTGCGAAGAGAAATGTCCTTTCTTGCTACTGGGGGCATCACGTTCCAAGAATGGTGGCTCAAAACACATTGCTAGTAGAAATGTTTCCAGGCAGAAGTCCGATCCCAACGATAGGATTCCCAACGACTTATGAAACAACTCCAACCTTTGTTAGGGGAAGCATGCGACCTGTTGTGGGACAGCCAAACTCCTCTGTTCCTTACCCTCCTTTATACCCAGCAATCACAGTGGCTAACCCAGGGCAAGGGATCGGAAGTACTGAGCCTTCCACGGGGCAAGGTCCCCGACCTGTCATGCAAAATCCTTCACCTCAATTTCAATAGCCGTACCAGCCGGTTGATATGATAACGAAAACATTCCGTCGGCAGTCATGGGATCAACTCGTGTACCAAAAACCTTACCCTGAGTGGATGGATTCCATGGCAGTACTCCCTCGAGGCTATAAACTGCCAGAGTTCTCAACATTTTCTGGTGAAGATAATAAGTCCACTATAGAGCACATCGGAAGGTTCACAGCACAGTGCGGTGAGTTAGGAAACAATGAATGGCATAAATTACAACTGTTTTCATTGTCTTTGACAGGAGCAACATTCACATGGTATGCTAATCTAGTTCCTAATTCTGTATACTCATGGGCTGACATGGAAAGAATGTTTCACCAATGTTTCTTTAAGCCAGTCCCGGAAGTTTCCATCGCTAATCTTTTGGTAATAAAACAAAAGGGATCAGAGGATGTTGCAGATTTTATTGAACGTTTCCGGCAAGCCAAGTCCAAGTGTACAACCCAGTTGCTCGAAACAGAGCGTGTGAGAATTGCTATTAGCAGGATGCATCCGCAGCTTAAAGAACGGCTCATACTCCAGGACTTCTCGGATTTATCCCGGTTATTGTCTCATGCTGTCAGAATAGAAAAGATGATCAAGGAGAAAGAGAAGAGGCGTTCCGTCAAGTTCTCTCATGGCCGGACAATGATATTCGTTATAGATGATACTAATGAGGAGGACGAGGAGTAAGCTATAGAGGTAATGGCAGCAAAGCTGGTAATAGGCGCGTCCTATACGTGTCCTCAGTTGAAACCTGGCAAAGGAAAGGAGGAAATTGCCGCATCAGGGCCTACCTATTCGTTTGACGTCTCAAAAGCTGAACAAATATTTGATCAATTGGTGGCAGATAAGCAAATTCATCTGGCTTATGGACACAAGATTCCAAGCCAGGAAGAGCTGAAAGGAAAACGATACTGTAAATGGCATAATTCTTTCTCGCATAGTACTAATAGTTGTATTGTTTTCAGGAATATCATTCAGAAGGCCATCCAGGATGGAAGATTAAAGTTTGCAGATAAAAAGGAAGAGACTTTGGTAGACACAGATCCGTTTCCGTTAGCCGATGCACACATGCTACAAACAATGTCTGGGAAGCAGGAAGAACATGCAGGAAACAACAAGCCTGGGGGGATAGGAAAAGCATTCTAGAGATTGGATGCTAAACCATTAGTTTTTACCCATTTATCTTCTCCCTCTTTTGCAGCGCATTTCCATGGCAAAAAAGGGAAATTAATAGTGCAGGTACCCCAAGAGGGGACATTTCTGCCTGGCCTCTGTTCCCGACCGTCAAAGTCTCAAAAAAGACGAGAACAGCAGAAGCGGGCACAACAAATGTGGCTATTTGATACCTGGGTAGAAGAACAATTAGCCCCTGATCATGGCCAGAACATGCTCAGCATCTTACCATCAAGTTTCTGAGCCACCTCTCGTCAAGAATCTATGGAAAATGATTTTTATGCGGAAGAAAGAGCTGCAGTGGAGTTGGTTGATGTTAAAATTCCCCAAGAGGGGATGCTCTTTCCCATTCTGATAGCCCAAAGTGTTAACCACCTCAGGCCCCTGTACATCAAAGCACATATTAATGGCAAACCATTTACTCGAATTTTTGTTGATAGTGGAGCTATCTTAAATGTAATGCCTTTCTCTACCTTGAAACGGCTGGGAAAGGATAAGCTGGATTTATCCCCTACCGATGTACAGATAGTTAACTTCACCGGAGAAACAGCTACGTCAGAAGGCGTTATCACCTATGAAGTCACAGTCGGGTCCAAAACCAGTAAAACGGTCTTTTTTATAATTAATGCGAAGCCAGCTTATTCTGTTTTATTGGGTAGAGATTCGATTCATGTAAACCGTTGCGTGCCGTCCACTTTACATCAGATGATGCTGATCTGGGATGGAGAACGGGTAGAACAAATCCCAGCTGAACCTAATCCATTTTCAGTCGAAATCCACATGAACGAGACTCTGTTTTATCATCCGACCTTTGATCCAAGCCAATATGCCAAACTAACGATGGCCCATAACTTGATCACCACTGAGGAACCAAACAGCCTATGACCAGAAGATTCAAAGGTCCGACGAGCTCCTGGCTTCATTGCTTAAGACCCGTTAATGGAAGTAAACATAGGAGAAGCGGGGGGGAGCAAAACAGCCAAGGTAAGTTTACATTTGACTATTGAGCAAAGAGATAAGTTAACATGTCTAATCCGCAGGTACAAGGATTGCTTTGCATGGGACTATCACGAGATGCCAGGTTTGGACTGTAGTATTGTGGAACATCGCCTACCTGTCAAAGAAGGCTTTAAACCCCATAAACAACTGGCAAGACCTTTTAATCTTGCATTGCTACCCAGGATCAAGGAAGAGTTAGAAAGGTTACTTCGATGTGGGTTTATCCGTACGTGCCGATATGCAGAGTGGATATCTAACATCGTACCGGACATTAAGAAGAACGGTCAACTTCGTGTCTGCATAGACTTCAGAAACGTGAACCTGGCCACTCCGAATGATGAGTATGCTATGCCAATGGCAGATATGTTAGTGAATTCTGCTGCGGGTAACCAGTTTTTAAGCTTCATGGATGGTTACTCAGGGTATAACCAGATATTCATAGCTGAAGAGGATACACACAAAAAGGCGTTCTGTTGCCCGGGATCTATCGGCTTATTCGAATGGATGGTCATGCCATTCGGTTTGAAGAATGCTGGGGCCACTTTTCAGCGGGCCATGAACCTCATCTTCCACGATCTTATCGGCAGCACCATGGAGGTCTACATAGATGATTTGGTCGTAAAATCCCCCATGTTCTTACAACACTTAGTAGATTTGGAACAAGCGTTCTTCCGAATGCGTCAGCACCGTTTGAAGATCAATCCCGCTAAGTATGCCTTTGGAGTTACGGCTGAGAATTTCCTTGGATTTCTAGTGCATCAGAAGGGGATTAAGGTAGATCAGAATAAGGCCCGGGATATTCTACAAGTAAGACCGCCCCAGACGAAAAAGGAGCTACAAAGTTTCTTGGGGAAGATCAATTTTTTACGGCATTTTTTGGCAAATGCCGCAGGTAAACAGAAGGTAGCTTTATCGCATCCACTAGTGTTAGCTCCTCCTCATAACCAGTCTCCCATAAAGTTATATATCTCAGCTGTAGAAGGGTCTATCGGTAGTTTATTGGCTCAGGATGACCAACGAGGGATAGAAAAAGCAGTATACTACATTAGTCAGAATCTTTCGGATACGGAGACCAGGTACACCCCTATTGAAAATCTATGCTTATCTCTCCAATATGCATGCACAAAGTTGGAGCATTACTTGTTATTTAGGGAAATATATATCTTATGTAAGGTAGATTTAATTAAACTCTTGTTGAAGCACCCTTTACAGAATAGGCAGCTTATGAAATGGGCAGTCAAATTACATGCTTTTTCTCTAACTTATGTGCCACTGAGAGCTATAAAAGGACAGGCTATTGCAGATTTTTTAGCTGAACATCCTTCTCTGGAGATATCGCAAATGGATGGAAGCAAGCCATAGAGGTACGTTTCTTTGAAGCCATGGGTTTTACAATTTGATGGCTCAAGTACCCAACAGAAGGCTGGTATTAGTCTGGTTATTGAATCTTCGAATGGACAGCAAGGTAAGGTCCACTTTGAGTTAAAGTGGGGGACAACTAATAATCAGGCGGAATATGACGCCTTTTTATTAGGATTATGGATTCTGAAAGCACTAGAGGCTAGAGTAGTCAGAATTGTAGGAGATTCTCAAGTGGTCATCTGGCAAGTATTAGAAAATTATAAATGTGCTAACCTGTTTCTGTCGGATAGGCTACAGGAGGTAAATGGGTTACTTCAGCATTTTCAGGAGGTCATTCTAACTCATGTTCCCAGATCAAAAAATCAAAATGCTAATGATTTAGCTCAGTTGGCTTCAGGTTTTAGGAAAGCAATAATGTGCCAACAGCTAGTAGAGACAGAGTATTAGGAGGATTGGCGACAAGAGATTGTCACTTATTTAAGAAACCCGACTGGACAAGTGTCTCGCGATGTGAAACGAAAGGCCCTCAGCTTTACGTTGATAGGCAATGATTTGTTCTGACGGAGTCACACCAGAGTTCTTTTAAAGTGTCTCTCCAAGGAAGAAGCCTTGCAGGCTATGGCAGAGGTGCACAAAGGCTTATGTGGAGCACATCAAGCGGGCCCGAAATTGAAATGGACGCTTGAATGTCATGGTTTCTTTTGGCCATCAATGACTATGGATTGTAATGCTTATGCGGTTGGCTGTGAGGCTTGCCAAAAGCATGGCCCTTTGTTGCACACTCCTTCCACGGAATTACACCCGATCATTAAACCATGGCCTTTCCGTGGATGGGCCTTGGACATCATCGGAAGGATTTATCCACCTTCAACAAAAAGGCACACATTCATATTAGTGGCAACGGATTACTTTACCAAGTGGGTAGAGGCGCAACCATTGACCAAAATGACATAAACAGCAATCATCAGCTTTCTCCAACAAAATATTCTATTCCGATTTGGAATCCTAGAGACAATAACAACGGATCAAGGAACGGTGTTTACAGGAGACCAGGTACGTAAGTTCCTAACATAGTTTAAAGTTAAGTTGCTTCACTCTTCTCCTTATTATGCACAGGCAAACGGACAAGCAGAGGCAACGAACAAAACCTTAATCAGCATGATCTGTAAGGCAGTAGAAGGCAATCCAAGAAGTGTTATGGGCCCATCGGAATGCTGGCTTGACCCTGCTAAAACTACTACTGGCTTTACCCCGTTCAAACTAACTTATAGGCAGGATGCTGTGTTGCCTGTTGAGATATCATTGCAGCCCGGATAGCCTACCAGCATGGTTTGACGACTGAAGATTATCAGACAGCTTTGGCTCTGAACTTAGATCAAGTTGAGATGGACCGCTGGATTGCCCTGGAGAATATAAAACAACACAAGGAGAAGGTAGCAAGGGCGTACAATCGGAAAGTCCGTGAAAGAAGTTTTCAATAAGGAGACATGATATGGAAGACGATTCTCCCTATTACACCAAAAGATCCAAGGTACGGCAAGTGGTTCGCATGGGAAGGCCCATTCTTAGTAACGCAAGTTTTTGATGAAGGAGTTTATCGCCTAATGACGCCCGACAGAAAAGAAGTAAGTAAAGCAATTAACGGTAAGTTCTTAAAAAGGTATTATCCGGCGTTCTGGGAGGGGACTAGAGAGTAAAAAAAGAAAGAAAAAGAAAGAAGAGAGAAAATCTTATTGAGCAAAAAGTTTTGTTCTGATATATTGAACTGATCACAAGAGGCCAACCAAATAACCATAAACGTCATTACAAAAGAAATCAGCTATCATTAGAAGGGACATTGGGCAACAGCATTGGTCGATAAGGAACAATTAATAGCCGATTAGGGTCTTCTGATTCAGACGCTTGGCTAGCCATCATGGTAGTTTTCATTGGCTGTGGATTTGGAAGCTCTGTTCCAGCCATCTCAACCTCAGCTTCTGTTCCTCTCTCGAGGGGCGGGGCCAACTCGTTAGCGGATATCTTTGGAGCCCCTGTTTCGGCCTTCGAAATGGTAGTTTCTTCAGTTTGAGTTCTGGATGGACGTGCTTCGTCAGTAGTCGAAGGATGTAGAGCCCTGTTTAGCTAGGCCACAAAGCAGTTCCATCCAGACTTCATCTCATTCAGAAGGGCGGTTAAGTTTGATAGTTCAGCTTCGAGCAACTCCTCTTCCGCCTCCAACATTAGCCATTCATCATTATGTTTAAGAAGGGAGTCGTCAATGGCTTTGACTGTTTCCTGGAGCCCTTTCTCTAATTCAAGCCGTTTCTCTACGCCCTTTTTCTTAGAGGCAAGTTCTTCTTGGAGTTTTGTTAACTAATGTTCTAGCCGTTCAATCTTCCCTATTCCCTCCTCAATGTCAGCTCGTAGAAGCGTAAGATGGTCCATGGATTCCCAGCGATCTTTTTCGACAAACGTTGCATTTTCTCGATGCAATTTTAGAAGCTCTAACTAGTCATGAGTTTCATCTAGACAATGCTACGTATCAAGGAGGAAGCAACCAGTGAAGTGCATTTGCCCCAGGCACCCAGTTGCCAAGTCCTGAAGCGTAGAGGGCATGTCCGAGTCGGCTGATTGCACAATCCGTAGAAGGGCGTGACTCAGTGGACTTCTCAGTAGGCAGGGAAGCCCTAATGAGGCCATCAAGAAAGTCCAGTGCCGAGGCTAACGTCAGCATCGGCAAAGGAGTAGCAGCCTTTGCAGTTCCCTGGCTGGGGGGAGGTGGAGGTGTTTCGATGACAGTGGCCACTGGTTCTGTTTCAGGCCTTGGCGGGGCAGAGGATGGACTTTTTGGAATCGGTACCTCAGCTGATAGGGTGTCTGCTGCTGGGAGAACCGATACGTCAGCCATCAAAAGAGGAGCAGTAGTCTCTGCCAATGGCGTGTCTGTCGCTTGGAGAACAGTTCTGCCAGTGGCCCTTTTCGCTAGAGATCGGAGCGGAATGTCTTTCTCTGAATCAAAAGAAGTGTCGATGATAACAGGATGACCTAACCCTTGTTTGCGCTTCTGCAGAAAAGATTATGCTGATAGTTAGACAAAGATTGAGCATTAGGGAAGCCGAGCAAAACTAGAAGGGACAGAAGTAAACCTTGGAAGCAGGAGGAGTCAGTGTTTCATGTTTTCTCTTTAATCGACGGAGTAGGGACAGAACCTTGACCTCTTCTTCCTCCTCCTCCGGGACAGCGGGAGCAGTAACAATAGTTTTCTGCACCAAGGAAGTACGTAAGGCCGACATTATTATAGGACTTACAATATGTTTTACCTGTTTTCCTTTCTTAGCATATGATGGTTCAGGCAAAAAGGTGGTCAGCCTAAGAATTTGCAAAAGCCAGACGCCTATGGGGGCAGAGAACAGGGTCCCATTCAGTAGCCTCCACCAGGAATTGAAGTTCGGAGAAGTCTCCAATACCACCTAAAAGGATTTAAATTCAAAAGATCTCAGGATGGCCTGAGTTCTTTCGGCTAAGGCTTGTATGCCTTCAGCCGATAGCACCGGCTTTACGGAGAAAGAAGAAACGTGCCTCGGATCTACAGGGATGTCTTATATCAGTCCAAATTAGCGGGAGAAGCAGTGGAGGTTGTACCTCTCACAAGAGATCTTAGCACTCCGAGCTCCAGGCTTGGCCCCCAGAAGAATCTCTCGAGGACACAGAATTCGGGCCCATAGAGTTTCTTGTGTTACTTCGGGGAATTCCGACAAACCTTTTAACCAGAGGGGGCCTTCTTGGCAAGCTGCATATGGAAAGAAAATAGCAACATGGAAGTCTCGACATTGGTAAAGATACGAGATGATGGTTTCGGCAGAAGTAGTGTTTATGGGGACTCGAAGCAGTCGATAACCAGTTGCTTGACCGGAAGGGTCCGCCTAGGTTCTTGTGATTCGAGTAACGCCAAAGTTGGGTAGATACTGGTACAGCTAGAGTTTGGTAATCCATAGCGGGCCCCCGAGGTTGGTCGGATCTTCCCCAGTGGCAAGGGCAGTCATCAGCTAATTAATGGTGCGATAGACCAAGGCGAGGACCAGCGAGGCTAGGTCACAGCGCTTTTTGTTCCGTAAGAGAGCCGATACATAATATCGGTACTCGTTGCTGACGCCGGCAGAGTGAGAACAGATAATATACTTACATAACCAAAGCCATAGGAAGGGCGCTTATTCTTGGTTGGAAGGAGTAGCCTCCACTCCTCTTTGAGCGTTGATGAAGTTGCCATAGGAAGAAGAGGCCTTGTCCAGGTGAGCCTCAACGGCTGGTAAGCTTTCTTCATCATGGAGCCTCGGAATCTCATCACCATCACATCGGAAGCCGAGGATGGTACAGATGTCAAGAATGGTAGGGGAAAACATCCCGTGTGGAAAAATGAAGCCATTTATCGTCGAGGACCAAAAGGGAAGAACGGCGGCGAACAGGTTATGGTCAAACGCCATCTCGAAGTCGGTCATCATGATGGCGTCTGAAATTCCCTATTGCGCCCAGATAGCCCCAAATCGGGCGTAGCAGCGGTCCCACCATTCTCTGTAGTTCTTGTGCTTGCGGGGCCAATGATGAAAAAATGAGGGAAGATTGGCGGTTGTGAAAATATCCTGTTGCAGAGGGAAAGTAAAATCGGTAGGGAGAACAAACCACAGGTGTTCAGTAGTAACTTTAGCAGGCAATAGACGTGGGCCCAAGGCAAACAGGTTAGCATCGGCTTAGACTGGGGACAGAATGTTCTTATCGGTAGGGGTTGCCATCGCAATGTTGTCTTTTTACCGAAAGGGAATTTATAGTTCACAGGAAGTTATGACGAAAAGATAAAGGATCAATGAATTACTCAAGTAATAGAATTCTGAAGAAGATAGAAGTCGTAGGAAGTGAGGAGTTCCGATTGGGGACCACTGCTATTTATAAGGAAATTTGAAATTGGGCCGTTCGTGGGTTCTAAGGCCAAGGCGTCACAAATACTCTGCAACATTCGGGACGTTTCGATTTTGTCAGAAAAAGAACGGCTGCTATTAATAGCTGTACGACTCCCATCATTTCGCTGACTTGCACCCACTGAAACAACGGGACTCGAGGGGGCATGTGTTGACATCAACTTTGCCGAGCCGACACAACGGTTACTTTGAGCCGATGCCAATTCAATAAGTTTGGACAAGCCGATAGAGTCAACGTTTCAAGTAGCCAACAGTCATGGTCAACATTGGCACCACGAAGCCGATAAGAAGAAAAACAAACTCTTGATCTTTCGACGCAAGAATCCTACACGACCGTTGGGGGCATTCTTCAGCCGGAAGAAACTCCACGACCTGTTAGTGGTTCGATTGTAGCAAGTATAAAGTGGGAGTATCGCCCAGAACCGAGACATCATGAACCATCAACCAACAACATTCAAATTCAATTTCTTCTACTTTGTCATCATTTACAGCTTTTTAGTTTAGGATTTCAATTTCTTACATCTTTCTTACCATTTTGTTATAGTTTTCCTATACAGCTTTATTTCTAATCTTTCCTTACAGCTTGTTGTTCTTCTTTCAAGTGTTAGACCTTTTTTTTCCTTAGCAAGTTAATACAAGTATCAGTCTTTTGCCCCAGAAAAGTCCTTCCGTTAAGCATTTTCAGCTGACTTTCTTGAACCCTTTCTATAGTAAGTTCAAGGAACCCGATCTCTGATTCAAAAAAGATCTGATATCATTTCCCGTTTCACCAAATCGGATCGTTTTTGTTTATCAGAAAAGAAGTCGATCCCCGTTTGCATCGACTCCTTATTTTGACCACAACAATAACAGAAAAATAGAAACCAAAAAAAAAAACACATCAAAGTACATCATTGAAACTAGAGTTGATTGAAGATTGAAAGGAAATAGAATAAAAAACTAAGTTTTTTTTATAAACTTAATTGTACTGACTTCAATAATGTTATTTTTAGAAACATTTTGTTTTTTAATTATCTACTATTTTTGAATAATCTATATTTCTTCATTCAATCACAGTGTAGTATATATCAATATATATATATATATATATATATATATATACTTAATATAATTAATTCACCTAAATAATCAGTAAAAATAAAATATTACTTAAATTTGACGTGAATTTGAGTTCAGTTGAAATCTCTAATGTATATTGTATGCATAATTGATATTCATTTAATAATAACATTTCATGCAAATAATAATAAGATTTTAAGAATATTTTAGGAGTAGTAAATAGGTTTCGAAAGCTAATGTTCAGTCCAAAGGGGGATATGGGCTTTGGTATCACCCCTTGGTTACTTTACCAAATCCCGCCAAAACATAGCCCATAAACTATGATTTGATTGCGAGGTATTCATGTTGGTACTCAAATTTACTACACTTCTGCCTTTTCTCCCTTGTTCAGGACACAGTTGCCAGCAGGCATTGGGTAACTGTTTCCTTAAAAAATTTCCTCTGGGATTTCTGGTTAATAAAATTATTCTTTCCAATTGCCCAACTACATTGACGGATAATATTCATACCATGTCTACATCTGCTCCTCCGTCATTCTAGCAAATCCCGTTTCACCCAAATTCACACACAGACACACACTTTCTCACTCTCTCCACTCCCCCCCCCCTCTCTTTCACACACTCTTTCTCTCACATTTCACTTTTCACACTCTTCCCAATCACTGCTCCACGTAATTCTCCCAATTCCACCCAGATCTGAATGAGGGCGACGCCAGATCGAAGCCCTAAAGGAAACCGTAGTCTGATACGTTGTCTAGCCATGGAGGAGGCGCTGGAGTTGGTCCGTGCTAAGGACACCAAGGTGAGAATGGCCGGTGTGGAGAGACTTCACCAACTTCTAGAAGCTTGTAGGAAGAGTCTCTCGACTTCGGAGGTTACTTCGCTTGCTGATGTCTGCTTGGATCTCCTGAAAGATAATAATTTTAGGGTTTCTCAGGGCGCTCTACAAGCTCTTGCCTCCACTGCTGTGCTCTCTGGGGACCACTTGAAGCTCCATTTCAATGCTTTAGTTCCTGCGGTTGTTGAAAGACTTGGCGATGCCAAACAGCCTGTCAGGGACGCCGCTAGGCGGTTATTGCTTACGCTAATAGAGGTAGGGCTTGTAAGAGCATAGAATAGAGCTTGGCTCCTTTTTTTTTCCCCCTTTGTTTTACTTTGAGAAATTTAATGCAACTGCTTGAAGTTTTCAGTTGCATTTGGTTCCACTTAATGGGTTAGATTAGCTTAATTGAAACCGCGATTGATTGAAGTAACTGGTTGCTGAATTTCAGATGATTATATTATTTTTTTCAACTTACAAAAAAAAAAAGGCCAATAAATATCAAATTATGCTTAGCCGGGCAAATTTGAATAGTAGGTAGTTACATTTTCTTTTATTTCCTTTTCAGTTGGGGAGAGCACTTTGGTCTGATGCCAAGGTGCCATTAAACTCAATCTAAAGTTACTGTTCTATGGAGTCTGAAATGTTGTGACCTTATGTATGAGGGCATATCATTGAGGCTTTAGAATTAAAAAAAAAGAGGTGCTTAAGTCAAAAGCTGCATTGTTTTCTTCCGAATCCAATTCATAGTTGCCAAACTTCATTCTGCTTGATTTAATGCATAATCTATTTTAGTTTTATATTTTAGGGTGGATAAGATGAGCTCTGGCATTGGCCATTTGGTTTACATATTTCCGTCACAGGAAATGGCATAGCTAAGCATCTCCTAGTAGTAGGCCATATTTTATTAAGGCCTTTCTTTATTTCAGGATCTGATTACCATTTGATGATCCTAGTTTAGATTCTGGATTTATTGAAGATTTGTCATCTTATTTAAACCTTTTTTATTGCAAAATGCTGCTTGCTGTGTTTAAGCTTGGCGTAGGACAGATTAATTTGCAACCATGATTCATGGATTTTTTTTTTTTTTTTTTTTTGAGTTTGAAAGTTTCTCGACCATCCTCTAGAGGCAATAGGATGGATACTTGAATGCTAGTTTTTTTAATCAAAGTTCAATAGTTTGGTCTGATACAATATTTAAGAGAATTGATAGGCAAGATATCTATGCTGTGGAATTAAAATCACTCTTTAAATTTGAGTTACAATTTTCTACCTACAAAAAAAAAAAAAAAAAAAAAGAGTTGCAATTTTCTAAAAGAAATCTATTTGATGCTTGTTTGGTATATCCATTGAATTTGTCCTAACTGGAAGTCTTATATACGTTGAGTTAGTATCATGTAGCCATTTGGAAATATGAATTCATGGAGGGACTAAGAGCATGGTTTAAACCAAAAAAGTAATTTCTGAAAACCTTTGTAGGTCAACGTATATAAGACCTTTGTATCATGTAACTGTATGGTTTAAACCAAAAAGTAATTTCTGAAAACCTTTGTATCATGTAGCCATTCGGAATATGAATTCATAGAGGAACTAAGAGTATGGTTTAAACCAAAAAAGTCTTATATGCTTTCATTTCTTTCACTAAACAGAAACTGCTTTAATTGCTGAAAATAGTAGAACTTAGTTGCTGATACAGCGAAAGGCAAGAGAAAACGGTTCTGGAATAGATGGGTTGAAGGGATGCCTAAAACACCTTCATTTGAGTCTTAAATATGATTTAGTTTTTTCTTCTTATAGTTGTCCTTGAAGTATACTTGTCTCAATCTTTTAGTTCGGTCCTCTAACTGCATATCAAGAATTTCTTCCATCAATTTTTTCTCACGTTTCAGTATCTCAATGGCTTCTCTCAAGTTCTTCTTAGCCATATGTCCTCCTTCTTCTTCATTTCGCATTTCTTGGAAATCCAAATGCATACTCTCAAATTATTAGTTCTTTGTTATCTTGAGAGCATATAATTAACTTATTTACAAGTGTGTGTGAGAAAGAACCTGAACTTTCTTGATTATGGTCTCTAAGGTCATCAACTTCCTATGAGGCCATCGACGAATTCCCAATTCCCTACATCTTTTCTTGAGAATGGTTAGGCTAACATTTAGTTCTTTAGCCGCCCGAGTGAGTGGCATGTAAAAATACTTCGAAATAATTGCTTTTGATAATGTCTTGGAGCTACTGCCATTCTCCTTTCTCTGCCTCCTGATTATCTTCTTCTCCATAGGAACTTCGTCTGAAGTGATACTTTCAAGATGCATTTTATGAACCATATTCTGGTTTTGTTCAAAATCTATTACGGAGTAGAAAGGATCATGCACAAGTATATCCTCCATTACAGGAAAAGTATCAAAATAAGTCTCTTGAGTGGGCAGATCAAATTGGAAATCTAAAGCAGCAGTCTCTTGAACAGGCAGATCAAGAGCAAATGGTTGGGTTGGAAAGGAAAACACATCAAAATTTTCTTCTTTGGAAACTAATTCAAAATTTGATCACCTTTCAAATGAATTATGATTATCCATTTTTGAGAAAGGGATATATATATTTGTGGGGAAAGAGGGGAGCGATGATTGTGGAGAGAAAGAGACTAAGGGATGAATAATAACTGATGACTAAGGGATATATATATATATATATATATATATATATATATATATATATATATATCGTGTAGGAAGAGGGGAGGGATAACTGATGAGAGAAAGAGACAAGAGGAAGAGGAAGAGGTAAATGATAAGTTCTATACGGGAAGAGGGGCGAGAGAATTGAGGAGAGAAAGAGATAAAGAGGAAGGGGAAAAGGTAGATGACAGGAGGGGAGGGATGACTAAGGAGAGAAAGGGATAAGGAGGAAGGAGAAAAGACGATTGGTTTGCTCATTTTACATAAAATATTTTAATTGCACTGTCTTATCTTTTATTGGAGCCATATTAGTGCGCAAAATATTTTAATTACACTGCCTTGACATTTTTCTATTGTTATGACTTTAAATATAATTGGGTTTTGTTACAGAAAAGGACAAGGAAGAGGGAGAAAAGACGATTAGTTTGCTCATTTTACATAAAGTATTTTAATTGTGCTGCCTTATCTTTTATTGGAGCCACATTAGTGTGCAAAATATTTTAATTGCACTACCTTAACATTTTTCTGTTGTTGTGACTTTAAATATAATTGGGTCTTGTTGCAGAAAGGGACAAGGAGGAAGGAGAAAAGACGATTGGTTTGCTCATTTTACATAAAATATTTTAATTACGATGCCTTGTCTTTTATTGGAGCTACATTAGTGCGCAAAATATTTTAATTGCACTACCTTGACATTTTTCTATTGTTTTGACTTTAAATATAATTGGATTTTGTTGCAGAATATGCACATTAGTTTCATAATTTAGAAAATTTATGTCAATATATGTCTACATTTTAATATTCTAAGTTTACACTTGTATTTTATTTTTTTAAAGATGATGCGAAAGTTTTTTATTTATTGGAATCATTTTTCATTGTCGAGATTGATCTCCGATTTAATGTATTGTGCAGGTAAGGAGATGTTTTAAAGCCCAACCCACTGACCTTGAGCTATGTTGGGTAAAAACTAATATTTTGTCGAGACTGAGAGGAAGAGACAAGGTGAAAGGAGAAAAGATGATACCAGGAAGAGACGGAAGGAAGGGGAAAAGATGATACCAGGGAGGACTGACGTACTCAATTTTGTTTCTTGTTTTACATGTACTACTGTTTCTAATAGATTCCTTAGCATTTCCTACTTGTTATAGATGTAGTATTACTTCTCTTGTGGAGTTTAAGGATTATTTATGATTTCAATGTTCAAGAGATTAATTTTGATTTGTCTGGCATTAAGCAAATTGTGTTTTATTGTGATTGGTGTTGAATGAGTTGAACGGAATGTATTTAGTTTGAAATTGCCGGTGAATAGGCCTAAATACCAAGAAATTTATTTTTTTAAAAAAAAAATTAATCATATTTGCTTATCAAATGCGACAGTCACAAAACCATCGTATTTGCTTATCAAAAGCGACGGTCACAAACAGTTGCATTTGGTTATGGCTTAACAGAACAAATACGATGGTCTGAGTATCGTTTTTATTAATAGTCGCAATTGCTTCAAGATTTATTGCCACGGTTGTAATTATGACAGTTGGATACCGTCGCAAATATTAAGCAATTGTGATAGTTAGGTCCGTCGCAAATAACCGTCACAAATAACAAGTATTTGCGATGCTTTAAAACTATCGTATTTATAGAACAATTGTGATAATTTTTTCACCAAATACGACGGTTGACAGAATTTCATCCTGAATGAGTAATTATGATGCTTTTCCCTGACCATCGCATTAGCTAAACACGATGGTTTTTCTGCCATTTTAATAAAAATGATGGCATTATATACGACAATAAAAAAAATCATCGTTTGATCGTCATTTATAGCAAAAACGGCGGTGTTTTCTCAAATACGATGGTTTTCTGGCCGTCATATTTGCTTAAATTTTTAGTAGTGTTTTCGGAAAAAATCCACTTAAAAACCTAGGTCAAAAATTGAGACACTATACTTGGCATGAAACTAGAGCTTCGATTTTCATAGAAAAAACAAACAACTACTCGAAGTATAGGCAAAAAATTATCAAGAAATATAATTAACTAGGACCTGTAGAATTAAAACTATATTCCCACTTCATAATTCATTACTAAAAAACATAAAAAGCCAATTGCTCAAACACACCACCAAACTAGATTGTAAATAGAAAGCAAGAGAAGAAATGGATAAAAAAAAAACATTTAAAGGAATTAATACTAAAGTCGAAGGTTAGAAGATCTATACTTTACCGTATAACTATTGTGTTTGTGACGAGGAACTCCCATTTATGCCACAGTGAAGTGGATGTGTAGGGAATTCTTACAACAAGGATGAACCAAAAAAAAAAAAAAAATGAGAGCTTTTCTCTCGAACTCACAGACGAAGGTTTTGAGGGCTTTGCCCTTAAACTCACAAACGAATTAACAAAGGGGTTTTACACAGACAAAGGTTTTAACGTGAAGAAAAAAAACAATGGCACATCGAAAGCGAAGAAGAAAGCAAAGACACACAAGAGAGAGCCAGATTGAATTTCTCATCCCCATACTAAAATAAATTGCTCTCAAACTTGCGGGGTTTTTTTTTATGAAAAATTTTACAAGCGTCTTTTTTTCCTCCCTTCAAACATAAAAGTATGTAGAAAGATGCATAATTTCATGTGACACAAAAAAAGTGTCATAATAGCCTATCAATTTAAACCAACTTACTAAAACGATATCGTTTTTATTTTATTATAATGATGCAAAAAACTTAGTGTCATTATAGGTACCCTATTATTACGTTTTTTAAAAAGCGTAATAAAAAAACGTGTCACTTTATTTGAATTAAATTTTAATAATAGTTGAACAATCAAACAGAAGATGCCATATATTCAAAATAATTTATCACTTTATTAAGTTGAGTAAAAAAAAAAAAAAGGTAATTGTATTCTTATTTTTTTTATTATACTTCCTAACTTTTCACTTAACTAAAAAAAATGAAATTTCAGTATAATTAGCAATTTTTAATTTGAATTTGAATTGTAATATAATATAATATATATATATATATATATATTTAAATAAATAATTTATATTTGAATTAAATTTTAATAATTGTTGAACAATCAAATGGAAGATGCTATATATTCAAAATAATTTATCACTTTATTAAGTTGAGTAAAAAAAAGTTAATTGTATTCTTATTTTTTTATTATACTTCCTAACTTTTAACTTAACTAAAAAAATGAAATTTCAATAGATATAGGTTATATACAACTAAAAAATGAAATTTCAATAGATATAGATTAATGTATATAGTGTTATGATGATCTAATAATTAAAATATTACAAGTCCAATTGAAATCATGTTAAAAATTAAAATCTTTATTTGATCACTAACTATTATTATAATGAGTAATAATTAAAGAATTAAAGTTTTCCTTGTTTCCATTGCCTTTCCTTTTCACAGAGAATATTCTATTGTATTTATTAGCTTACACTTATCTTGTTTCTTTTATTATTTAGGATATCACAATAATTGATACTTCGTTCTTCGTCTTAGGTAGTCGTTTAGGAGACAGTTTGCTTGTGTAATTTACATACATAGCAAGATCTTTGCCTCCTGAACTGAGAGAAGTGGCAATTCTTGAATATAAATTGTTCCTTTTACTTCTCAAATATCTAGAATTTATTTTTAGCACATATTGTTTATTCTTTTACATCATCTTCCACTTCAAAGATTCGCTCTTTTAGGGTTAAATTGCATTTATCCTCATCTTCAGTGTCTCATTTTGTTAAATAATTACATTTATTCTCTTATAAGCATTTTCCATAAGAGTTTGAAAATTTACTATCTATATGAAGTAGTTATCATACAGTTCAAGCAAATTAGCTATATATTCATATTCTTTGTAGTAAGGTGAATTTTGATGCAAATAAATGTTTTAGGAAAACATGGTTTGATTCGAATCAAGTATACAACAAAAATTTCTCCAAATATCTATGCGATATGAATATGGGCATTTCTGAGAAATTCTTTGCACTAAGAAATATATAAAAATTAAATCCATATTGGCTTAACTATTGTAGTTTCTACCATGACATGAAAATTTCTAAAGCATACCTAAAAGTTCTACATTTTTTTATGCAATATCGTGGAAAAATAAAGAACCTATAATTTCGTTTTCGATGATGTTTGCATTTACAAAGATTCTAATGATGGAGATATGATTAAATTTAGACACAGCAATTATGTAATGTTTTTAAGCAGCTTTACATATGAAAGTACTAAATTCCATATAATTATTTCTGCCTATATGCTCAATATTAGCTACCTCTCTAATAAGAATACTCTATAGGCGTTCTTTAAAGGAAGGGTGTTTGATGATTCAAAAAAAAAAAAAATTGTGGATAAATAAAGCACTTAAAGTTTTGTTTCATATATTGTTCGAATGTATAATGATTCTAATGGATAAGAAGTTTTATTATTATTTTTTTAAAATAGACGAAGTCTTCATTTCATACGTATATGTAGATATTAAGTACTAAACTCCATAGAACTTCGCATACCTATATGCTCAACTTTAACTATAACTCTCTATAAGTAGAAATGGTAGTAGTAGTAGCAGTAGTAGTAGCAGCCGTTAGATAGTGTGTTTATCCTTCCAGTTTTGTTCCTTATCATGTTGCTAAGATAGGAACTGATTCGATTAGATAAATATTATAGTAGCTGTTGTATAGCTATCTTTAGTTATCCTTGGCTTGTGTACTCCTTAGCTTTTGTACCTCTATATATTAGCATGTGATCTCTGTTGATGAAGTGTGGAAAACAATGACAACAAAAGCTCTTCTAATCCAAAGCTTTACATGGTATCAGAGCTAAAAATGACTGACCAAATTATTGGTTCCACCACCTCAGCCACTCCTGTATCCATTCCTACTACAAATCATAGTTTTGCTATTAAAATCTCATCTCGAAATTATCTTGCATCGAAGACTCAATTTCTTCCACTTCTTAATTATCATAATATGATTTGTTTGGTTGATAGCTCACCTTCTCCTTCACAAACAATACCTTCGGCCACAAATCCGAATGAAAATACCATTAATCTTTCTTATACCCATTGGTCTAAATAAGATCAATTGCTCTTGTCATGGATCATGTCCTCTCTATCCGAAGAGGTTTATTCATATATTGTTGGTTGTCACACATCTTTGGCTGCATGGAGAGCACTAGAAAGTGCCTTTGGTTGTGTTTCTCAAAATAGACAACTTTAGTTATACGTAGAACTTCAAGAATTGAAGAAAAATGATATGCCGGTTGCTCAATATCTTCAAAAAGCAAAATCCCTCACCGATGAATTAGCTGCTGCTGGACGAGCAATTTCCCCTGCTGAATTTAATGCGATAATTTATTGCAATATTGGTATTGAATTTCACCCAATTGTTTCCGCTTTAAATCTTCGTACTTGTTAGCCCTAAGGGCTTTCTTCTATGTTTTGATTTATGACAAATGTTGATAAGGACTAACTTGTTAATCTATTGTGATAGGGCATGTATGACCTTTATTCTTCAAAAGTCCTCAGATATGATATGTTGGCAACTCTTTTTTTACTGAAATCAAGAATAGAAGATCAAATGAGAAGATTAAAGTATGTGGAGTTACATATAAAAAAAAGTTCTTTATGAAGAATGATAGACTAGGAAGTGTTATTGAGGTACATCTATTAATTTCTATGTCTTCTTATCTTTTGATTCATTTGACTTTACCTTGAAGCTTCAAATGAGATGTTTTCAAAGTTTTTGAAATTCACAAAATTTTAGATGGAACAGTTTGAATCCAAAAGGTTCATCCAAAATCCTATAAACTAAGTTGAAAAGTTTTTATCTGGTTAGTGCCATTTTGGACTTACCTTTTGGATGCATATTCGTCCAAAACCTAAGTCCAAAACACAGATGAGTTTAAACAGAAAAATTTATAGTCGTTTATTTATGACCATTGGGACTCCACTTTTTGGCTCTATAAATAGACTTTAAAGTAAGATTAGATGTAAGATTTTTGAAACACTCATCTTAGAAACATTATTGCTCAATATTTTTAAAAAATCTCCTTTTATCTAGCTTTAAAGTGAGTTCATTGTGTATCAAAGATAAAAGTATTTGTGCCTTGTATCCGAGTGAACATCTGCTCAAGTAAGTGAGCTTATCTTTTTTCTGTTAATATTCAAATCTCTGTTGTAGTGCATGGTTGTGGTGTAAAACCCATAAGGGTGAGCCTTGTGTTGATTTATATTTAAGGTTGTGGTGTAAAACCCATAGGGATGAGCCTTGTGTTGATTTATGTTTATGGTTGTGTGGTAAAACCCATTGGAGTGATCCTTGTTTTGTGTTTGTGTCAAGGTTTTGGAGTAAAACCTAGTGAGGTGATCCTTGATATGTTTGCATGACTGAGAGGTTGTGGAAAACCTAGTGTGGTGATCCTCTCTTGTATGAGAAACAGTTTTATTAAGTAAGGTTAATGAAATAGGGTTGAAAATTCTTAAGTGTGGAGCTTAAGGTAGTGGACGTAGATTATAGTTGATTGAACCACTATACATCTCTTGTCTCATTTTATTTAGTGGTTCATGTACTGTTTTTTTTATATTTTTTTTATGTTCTTTTATTGTCTAAATCTGGATGTACATCTATAAGTGCTTGGATAACTTTCTACGCATCTATAAAGTCAATCCAAGCATCTTGGTGATCATCACTATTCAGCGTTTTAGACAAATTGAAAAAATTGTTTTTGCTTGCCAAAAACCTTACTCACTCCCCCTCTAAGGTTTTTCATTTGGTATCAAAGCTTGGTCTACATACTCTTGGTTTAACAACCTTGTAGAAAAGATCTTAATGGCAAGTTCATCCTCTCTTCCATATATGTTGAAGGGTCTTCAACAAATCGTCCTCTTTTGTTTAGTAGAATCAACTATACTTTCTGGAAAAATAGAATGAAAATTTTGATGTGTGTTTTATTAATTTCAAGTTATGGAGTTTAATAGAGAATAGTCATTTTATTCCATCAAAGATGATTGATGGCATAAAAATACCTAAATAGAATGATGAGTATAGTGTGGAAGACAATGCGAAAATGACTCTAAATTTTCAAGCTATGAACATTTTGTGTTGTGCACTAGATGCGACTGAATACAACCGTGTTAGTGATTGTGATTCAGCCCATGATATATGGAGATTACTTGAAGTCACCCATGAGGGGACTAACCAAGTCAAAGAATCAAAACTGGGGCTTCTAATTCATGACTATAAATTATTTACTATGAGGCCAAATGAAAACATCACTGATATGTTCATAAGATTTACTAATATCTCAAATGGTCTGAAAGCTTACGCAAAGGTTTATTCCCTTGGGGAACAAAATCGGAAAATTCTTGATGCTTTACCAAAAAGCCGGCAGCCTAAAACTCTTGCTGTAGAAGAATCCAAGGACTTAAAATCCTTACCTACTGAAGAATTAATCGGATCTCTTTTAACTCATGAGATGAAGCATAAAATATTTCATGAATCTAATGATCATGATAGAGGTAGAAGAGGGATTGCGCTAAAGGCTGAAAATGAAGATGGAGAAACAAGTCTTTCGAAAAGCAGTGAAAGCATGGAGATGGACAACGATGATTTAGCAATAATAGCAAAGAAATTCATAAGGATGTTCAACAAAAGAAACTACAAAAGAGGAAGGAAGCTTATAAGAAAGAAAGGATAAACCTCTGGCTTCAAACCTCAATTCTTTGAATGTAAAAGCACGGATCACTTCATTGTGGACTATCCGATTGCAAAAGGTAAGGAAGGAAAAATGTTTAAGAAAAAGAAAGACCTGAAGGTAAAGAAAGGTAAAGGATTAATGGGAGCTTGGGACTTAAATGAAGCTGAGTCTGAAGATAAGGAATCTGAGGAAGAAGCTGACAACATTTGCTTCATGGCATTGTAAAATGAGGTAAACCTTTCAACATCAGACAACATGTCTATTTCGCTTATATCTATGACTGAAAAGCATGTTGATCCTAATGAGCTGTTATGTGATATGTTTTATGAATTAAAAAAACTGTCCAAAAAAAAACAAAGAATTAAAATTGAAGGTAAAAAATCTGGTGAAAGAAAATGAAGCTTTGCTGAATGACTATAAAATGTCTCTTGAAATACATACGTGTGCTATAATTGAAAAAAATGTGATCATGACTGTCTTGCAAAATGCATCTATGGAAAACAAAAACTTGTGTGATAAAATTTAAACTCTTGAATGTATGGTTAGCACATTTGATGATATGAAAATTAGAGTAAATAATCTTACCAATTGCATAGAAAAATTTACAAATGGTAAAAGCAATCTGGAAAAGCTACTCGGAACTCAACATCATTTTGGTAACTGAAGTGGCTTAAGATATAACATGAGGATAAAGACAAAATTTGCAAGCCCAAATTTGTTTATGTTGGAAATCGAAGTGGCTTCAGATATGAACATGAGAATAAAAACAAAAAGAACATGTCTCAATTTGAAAATTTGTTTTTGTTAAACCTGCTTCTTTTCATAGCATATACAAAGCATGCACATACTGTGAAAAACCGAGACATATAGTTTCAAGATGCCTTATCAAAAGAAAAGTTGAAACCGGTGCAGTTACATTCTAGAAAATCAAAGAAAATGTTACTAACCTTCATAGACCCAAGAAAGTATGGGTACCAAAAATCATTTCTCCTTCTCATGTATAGGCACAGTCTTTAAGCTTCACCAAGTGGTTCTTGGATAGCGGTTGTTCAAGACACATGACTGGAAATGCAGCCTTGTTAGAAGATATTCAGACCACAAATGAAGGATTTGTTACATTTGGAGACAAGAAGAAATGAAAGATTCTCGTCATTGGTAATATTGGTAAAGGTTCCTTGACAATTATAAAGCAAGTTTTACTTATTGATGATTTGAAATATAATCTACTCAGCATTAGCCAACTTTGTGACAATGGTTGCAAAGTCATTTTTGAAAAAGATTCTTACTTTATACTTGACAATGGAAATCTCAAAATCATCTTGTGAAACCCCACCCAAAGCCAACCTTAGAGTAAGGGGGTCGGGATGCATATCATATTTTCTTGCATGAATATATATATTTTTGAATGATTTTTTTTTTTTTGTGCTTTAGAATTATGATTTATAGTCTAGAAGGCTTAGTTGTGCTTATTGAATAGGAAGGGTAAAATGGTAATTTTGCTTGAGGTAAAAAATAGGAAGATAGCTTGAGGATTAAATAGGAAGAATATTTGGGAGAGAAAATAAGAACAAGAGTTGTTGTGGTTTAGTGGTTAGAGCTTTGGAATTAATCCCTAAGGTCTTGAGTTCAAATCCAATCATTTAAGTTTTATCATGATTATTTTTATTTTATTTAAGATTGATTTTTTCGTCCCTTGCATTCCATAAGTAGAAATAGGAGTGTTATCCTAGGAGAGACATGAAGGAAATGTCATAATCCTATTCTTATGCCCTAAAAGAATTCTTAAGGAATTCATGTCATTTTATTCTCTAGCTTACCTTAAATTCTTTACCAATTACATTTGTTCAATTTATCCAAATCCATATTTTAATTCCAGAAAATTCAGCATGATTTATTGACCTTGGAATTTTGAAAATGGCTCTTAGAGGATAGAGTTTTGACTGAAAATATGGAATGAGTTAAGGAAGGTTCCTAAAAAAATTAATTTCCATGATTGAACCTTCAAACTCCAGTCCATAGTATTCATCTTCTTCATGGAAGCAATCTGAAAATTTTTCAGGTTCTTGGACAGTCTAGCCTTCAAAAACTTCAACCATTTTTCTTACTCAAATGCTGCCAGAAAAATGGCCAACTTGTTCAACTTGAAGACTGAAATTCTTTTCCAAAAAAACCAGACTGCACAAAGCTGTGCAAATCAGAAAAAAATTCTAGACAGTTTCGTAGCATAGCAGGCCAAAAATCAAAGCTATTTCTTCTGCCTTCAAATCAGTAATTTACCTCTTCTTTCCTCCATAAAGAAGGCTGGAAACCAGCCTTAAAGGACCCTCAAATACCTCTCCAAACTCTCTTCAAATTGGTTGAAACATTGCAGAAAAACTGCACAGCAAATTTTAGCAAACAATTCGAATCTCAAACTAGAAAAATTCCAGCCTTGCTCTCTCTTCAAGCCTTGTCCAAAAACCACCTCAAACTTCTGTGAAGTTAACCTTAGTCAACCATGAACTGAACTCCTTTACCCTCCTCCACTGACCTTACACGATTAGGCTCCATAGCCACTCCTCAAATTCCTCCTTCAATTACTCCGATCAAGCTTTCAATTGAAGTTCAAAAATTCCAGCAATTGCTCCATGAAAACTCCCTTGGATTAAGCTTCAAACAACCAGAAATTCTCCCACCATTGCACTCAGAATTTCAGCCAACCTTGTAGCTCCTTCAACCCTCATTCATTTCAGTAAAACCACAGCAAAACCAGTCGGCCATTGTAGCATCCAAGAACCTCCATCAATCAAACAACATTACCATATCTTCTACCTTAAAACACTCCATAAATTACTCCATTTGAATTTCAAACAACCAAGTTTCCCTCTTCTCCCTAATCTAAAAATCAAATCACAGAAATCCCTCAATCATTCGGCCAACACCTTCAGCATTTTGTCCAGCTTTCTCTCCAATTCTCTCCATTTCTCCAAGAATACAAAGAATACATACTACCTTTCTTCAAGCCTAAGACCACTCTAAACACCTCCAATCCCTTTCAAAAATTCTAGATCACACCTACTCACTACCTAGAGTCCACTTCTGGATTTTATAACATCAAATCTTGAAAACAAAAATCTGCAATCGGATAAAAAATCAAAATTTTTCTTGAAGTCTCAAGAACACCATCAAGGTAACCAAGAACAATTTTGTTCATCTTCTTTCCTTCAATCTTTAACATGATATACTAATACTTTCTCTCTCTCTCTCTCTCTCTCTCTCTCTGCTGAAATGGTTGCTACAACCATTGCTATTTTTCTTTTTCTCTCTTGGTCGGTTCAAGCCTCCTAAGCATGTAGATCTCCTTAAACCTTCATCGAAATAGTCATCAACTAAGTATTTCTCTTTAACCTTCTCTTTAATTCCAAAGTCATGTCTCTTAGATGTTGATGGAAAGGGATAGAATATGAATAGGAATTGAGTATATGCTTTTGTATGAAGGAGTTGAGATTGGAGCATGTGAATGTTTGGCCTTGGTTAAGCTTTATGAAATTTCTTGTGGATCGATGCATGTTTTTCATGTCTTGAGTGAGTATGGATGTTTAAGCCTGCTAGATATTATGTCACCTTTGGTGAATAGGGTATTATGTTCTTGTTTTCATTGAAGCCATGAATATGATTAGAGATTTAGCCATATGATAGTAGGTATGAATTTAATCCTTTATTTATGAATAGAGTGGTTTGTTGATTGATGTTGGAGTTTATGTTCATGATTCTTGTTAGCAATAGGAAAATTATGATCATGACCTTGTTGATCCTAAGCTATTTTAATTGGCCAATTTTATTACGTTAATTAAAACTAATATTATGATTTCCTCCAAAGATTTCAAAAACCCTAGGAAGTTGGAATTGGAATAGTAATATTTTAGCCAAATAAATGATATCTTTTATTAAAGATAATATATATAAATATTTATATATAATAATAATAATAGTAATAATAATAATAATAAATAAAGCCTTTTATATAAATAATAATAATAATAATAGGTAAAACATTAATCTTGTAGGCCATATATTCACAAATACTATTGAAATTTATTTTTTATCTATTGATTAAAATTTAATAAAATTTATTTATTATTTTCTATCTATTAGTTATTAATTAAGAGATTAGTAATAATTTATTATTTATTTTAATAATATCATCTAGGACTTAGGATTCTTCATCAATTAAACCCTAGTTTATTTATTAATAACAACACTCAAGATTTGTATTTGAACCTATAACTTATTAGTAATTATTTTACAACCCTAAGTTATTTTCACTTATCAAACTAGACTTATTTTATAAAACCCTTTATCATCTAGCCTTAAAACTTACGACATTAGGGTCATGATTGTAATAAGTTGAACTTTGATTATTTATGGAAGCGAATATAGCTTGAGTATAACCATATGTCTTGTGTTTACCCCAGGCGGGGTTAGGTCAGCTTTGGAAGATTTGTGAATTTGCAAGCAAAGGATCAGGTAAGCTCCTGCATAAACTTATTTGATAACAAAAGGTTACTATGACAAGCCAAACATGAAGTGTATAGACACTCATTTTGTAAAGGCAATTAAGGACTGTTTCCTTTCTTATTCAGTCAAACAAATCATTTGAAAATCAAACAAGCAGTTTTATTCAAACACTAAATTCTTTCTAAAAACCAACTTTGTCATGGATTTTAGAAACCCTTAATTGCTATTTCCAAGTAAAGCAATGTTTTAACCGTTTTCTCCCAAGTGGGACAATTAACGTTGAGTACTTAATAAGGGTAGCTAGTACTACTAGTTTTGAAGAGCAAGAGCGAGTCTTCTGGCAAGAGGCCACCTTTAGAAGATGAACTCAACTTAGAGAAGTGACAGTACTACTTAGTCACGCCGGTCCGAGCTAGCAAGTTTCAGTCAAGTGGACTATGTGTTTCCAGAGTGGACAACCGGTATGTTTGGGTGTAGAAAAGGAGGAGTATCTAACCCAGTAGGCTAATCACCTACCTTTTTGTCAGTTTGCACAAAGTATGGCGTTCTGACCGTTATATGGTCATGGGGCCCAACGTGTGGTAACCCATGGCTACCTATTTGAGTGGTTGTATTTATTGTGTACATGTATGGTTTGAACAGCAAAACGCCACTCTTTATTCTTAATCCTTATTTATTGCTTGCCAGCATTTTCTTTTATACAATTTTTACAACTTACATACATGAACTTTTTTACCTGAAGTACTCAAAGCACACACGGGCTTACTGAGATTCTTATCTCATCACATTTTATGCCATGTTTTCAGGTCGATCCTGCTGTGAAGATGAGTAGCTAGATTTGTTGACTGGTTGGAAGACTCTATGTTAATTATTTTATGTGTTACTTTGAGATATGATAATAAACAATTTATTTTGGATTTGTTCCTGAATTTTTGGGTTGTAATAAGTTCAATTTTTAAAGTATTATTTTTTTATTTTGTTGATGTAACCTAATTATAAAGACCCCTTGTCCTTTGGACGGGGCGACATCCCCGGCCATGTTGGGCCTAGGTAGTGGGGTGTTACACATCTTTACTGCCAAACGTATGGGAAATGTATATGTGTTCTATCTTAATGACTTGTAGCTAATGAAATTAGATGCCTATCCGTCCATGACAATGATGGTTATCTTTGGCATAGAAGATTAGACATGTATCATTTGATTTGTTAAACAAACTGTCCTCAAAAGAACTTGTTAGGGGATTGCCAAAAATGAAATTCGATAAACATAAAATTTGTGATGCAAGTCAGTTTGGGAAGCAAATCAAAACCTCTTTTAAACCAAAGAAAATGATTTCTACCTCAAAACCACTCGAATTAGTTCATATGGATTTGTTTGGACCCATGAAGACTGCTAGTCTTGGAGGTAAGAAATATGCATATGTACTTGTTGATGATTTTTCTATATTTACCTAAACCTTATTTCTTGGGCAAAAGGATGAAGCTTTTTTCTGAATTTTCAAAACTGATAAAGCACGTCCAAAACTCGATTGGATACAAACTGGTTTCTATTAGAAGTGATAATGGCAAAGAATTTTGTAACAGTGAATTTACTCACTTCTGTGATGAAAATGGAATCTTTCATAATTTTTTAGCAGCTAAAACCCCTCACCAAAATGGTGTTGTTGAAAGGAAAAATTGGACTTTACAAGAAATGGCTAGATCAATGCTTTGTGAAAATGCTTTTCCAAAATACTTTTGGGCAGAAGCTGTTAACACAGCGTGCTAAATAATAAGCCAAGTTATGTTAAGACTATTTTTGAGAAAAACTCTGTTTGAACTTATGTTTGATAAAACTCCTTCTATCTCTTATTTTAAAGTATTTGGATGTAAATGTTTTATCCTAAATACAAGAGATAATCTTGAAAATTTTGATAGCAAGTCTGATGAGACCATATTTCTTGGATATTCTTCCAACAAAAAGGCTTATAGAGTATATAATAAAAGAACACTTTATGTGGAAGAATCTGTACATGTTGTATTTGATGAATCTAACATTTATACTTTAAAAAGAGATTACGATGATATAGGGAATTCAAATGAAGTTATGTTATATCATGTTAAAGCTCCACCATTAGATACTAATGCAAAAGAAGAAGAGATTGAAGAATTGCATATTGAACATGAGACAGAGCAAACTGAAGATTCTGCAAATCATCAACTGCCAAAAGATTGGAAATACAAATCAGGTCATTCAAATGAACAAATTATTAGAGATCCAAACCATGGAGTTAAAACTAGACAGTATTTCGTTGACAACTTTGTTCTTCTTTTAAACATTGAGCCTGGCTGCATTGATATTGCTTTACATGATGAATTTTGGATTATTGTCATGCAAGAAGAGCTAAATTAATTTGAAAGAAATCAATTTTGGAAACTCGTCCTTAGATCTCATGATCGACCTATTATTGGTACAAAATGGGGTTTTAGAAATAAGCTTGATGAAAATGGGGCTATAATTAGAAATAAAGCTAGATTGGTTGCCTAAGGATTTAATCAAGAAGAATGTATTGACTATGATGAAACATTTGCACCTATTGCTAGACTGGAATCTATACGAATATTACTTTCTTTTGCATCCTTCAAAAATTTCATGCTTTATCAAATGGATGTCAAAAGTGAATTTTTAAATGGCTTTATTGAGGAGGAAGTGTATGTTGAACAACCTCCAGGCTTTATTCATGAGAACTTTCCAAATCACATTTTCAAACTTTCTAAAGCTCTTTATGGATTAAAGCAAGCTCCGAGGGCTTGGTATGAAAGACTTAGTGGATTCTTGATCTCGAAAGGATTCTCTAGAGGCTTGATTGATAATACCTTGTTCATCAAATCTGATAACCCTGATAATTTACTGATTGTTCAGATCTATGTTGATGATATTATTTTTGGTGCTACTAATGAATCTTTGTGCAAGATGTTTGCTAAGACTATGCAGGAATAATTTGAGATGAGTATAATGGGAGAACTAAACTTCTTCCTCAGACTACAAATTAAGCACACAAAGGATGGTATCTTTATAAATCAAGCTAAGTATGCCAAAGAGTTGCTCAAAAGATTTGGTATGAATGAAGTAAAAGAAATCAGTACACCTATGAGTACATCCATTAAACTTGATCATGATGAAAAGGGTAAGAAAGTAGATGAGTACAAGTATAAAGGTATGATTGGGAGTTTACTCTATCTTACTGCCAACTGACCAGACATCATGTTTTCAGTATGTCTTTGTGCTTGATTTCAATCTTGTCCAAAGGAATCAAATTTATGTGCAATTAAATGCATACTTCGATACTTGATTGACACATATGATTATGGATTATGGTATCCTCGCACTAATACTTTTGATCTTATAAGATATACTGATGTAAATTATGCAGGGTGTAAAGTTGAAAGAAAAAGTACTAGTGGCCATTGTCAATTTCTTGGACACTCTCTTGTGTGTGGCACAGTAAAAAGTAGGCTTGTGTATCTTTATCCACCACTGAGGCTGAATATATTGTAGCCGGGAGTTGTTGTGCTCAAATCTTATGGATGAAGAATACGTTGCTAGATTTTAATCTTAATTTTAATTGTGTACCTATATTATGTGACAATACAAGTGCTATCAACCTAACAAGAAATCCAGTGCAGCATTCGAGGACGCAAGCACATTGAAGTTAAACATCACTTCATCCGGGATCATGTGCTCAAAGGCAATGTGTGTGTTGAATATATTTCAACGGATGAACAACCTGCAGATATATTCACTAAACCTCTAGCTGAAAATAGATTCAACAATTTGAGAAGAGATTTGGGAATTACAAGAATTTAATAATTAACCATGTGGTATAAGTCTTCTTTGTGCAGGATTTGCAAAGAAAAAGGGTTTGGAAACAATGTTTTACATCCAAAATATCTCGTCCTCTGTTTTGGACATAGTATTAGAATCCAATTCCTACTTTCAAAATGCATTTCGGGAAAACACTCTTTTGGATGATAATTTCCTATCGAGTCTAGTTCCAAAATCCATGACTAATATTCTTCTTATTCTGAATTTTGAATTTCAAAAAAATTGGTTTGCGCATTTTTCCGAACTCCTCAGAAAAACTTATGTTTTCAAGGCACTTTATTCTCACATTACTCTAGACATTCAAAGCAATATGGTTTTCTCTCATTCGAAACCCTTGTAACCGTTCTTCTTCCAAAAATCATTTGTGCTTTTCTTATTCAAAAACCAAAAGCCCAGAAAAAGCCTCAATCCTTCAATGGCTAAGACTAAATCTTCCATTCCAAAACCAAAGAAAGGGCAAAAATCATCTCCTCTGATAAAGAAAAAGGCTTTGGGTTCAACAAAAACAAAAGCAAAGGTAAAAGAATCTTCTCCTTAACCGCAGTTCTGTGCTTCTCACTATGATTCGTCAGAATCTTCCTTAGAACAAGTGAGTTCTGTGAATCAGGTACCTCATTTTCTTGATTCCAAATGTGAGACTGAATACAATGACTGGGTTTCAAGGAATCGGACTATTATTTCTGGTTATCGGGTTAACCATTCTGACTTTCTGAACTTGTTTAGTATCTTGGATATGTTTGATCATATTGGGTGGGGTAGTTTATTATCTATTGATGAGAAAACATATACCCCTTTAGTTTGGGAATTTTATGCAAATTTGAGAAAAGGGAAATTGTAAGAAACTAAAGGAGGCTTTATGATTCGATGGTATGTGTCAAGAATAAAGGGCAGAGAAATAGAATTTGATCATAGACTGTTTAATAGAATTTGTGATGTTAGAGATGCTGGGTTTCATTACTTTGAGCTAAACAAGTTTCCTGAGGGAAAGGAAATTTTTTATTTGAAAATTTTTGAAAAACTATTCACTGGAGGGAAAAGTTTCAGAAATTCTGGAAATAGGAGTTCTAAATGGCTGAATGGCATTGGTAGGATTTTGCATCACATGGTGTCAACCATGATAGTCCCTAGTTGTGGCCATAAGACTTCTATTAGTATTCTGCAAATGGTGATCATGTTAGCTTTAGCTGAGGGAAGGCAAATAAATTTTGGGTTTCTGGCAACCAAGCTTATGTTATAGTCTCAAAACATATCAAGCAAGACTCTTCCTTTGGAAATCTGTTGACAAAGGTTTTTGGATTTTTTTAAAGTTGATTTAAGTTCTGTTCCCTATGATCCTAGCAAAACAAATGTTTATAGTTTTGATTCATTTGAAAAGATGAGTTATGTTAGGGCGGATAATTCATGGAAGTTATTAAGAGAATCTGCAGGAAAAGAGCGGGAGAACCTGATAAAGATTAAGGAGGAAGGGAAGTCAGGAACAAAGAGAAAAATTAATGAAGTCTTTCAAGCAGAATCGTCTGCTAAAAGAATTGTCCCGAACTTTGGCTTTTCTACAAATATTCTAGGTGCAATCAGCTCATTTGCTGAGAAATTGGATTCTCTTAGTTCAGAAATCAAGAGCCTTGGAAACAGACTTTTTGTTATTGACCAAACTGCTAAGTCATCTGAATATGAAAAAGCTGAATATTCTTCAGAAGATAAGTTTAAATTGCCGGAGGACAAAAAGGATCCTTCTCCTGAATCCTCTCTTGAACCATCCCCTGAACCCTCTCCCATAAAAGAACCAGAAATTCCTCCAACTTCTCCCAATCCCAATCCTTCTGGACAAAGACAGAAACATGTGGTTGTGAAAAGGAAATCAAACAGAATTGCAGGACAATATTCCAAGAAAGGTGCTGGATCAAAAGCTGAAACAATCAATATCTCCTAGATAGCATTTTTGGGCTACAAAATTGGTTGATGAACAATTTACATTCTGCACAAGTTGAATAATTTACTTTTTCAGTCATTTACATTATGTCTTCGGATAATTTCTGCTAGATACTCGTTTAAGTTTTTCTTTTCTTTTCTTCTCTATATTATGCTTATTATCCATCTGGTTATTTTAGTTGCATACTATCCATCTGGTTTTCTTCTACTCTCTTTCTGCTATGCTTCTTTTTTATTGATGACAAAAGAGGAGAAAGAAAATGTTATTGTCTATAAACGTTATGGAATCTGCATAATAATCTGATATCATATATTCTCCATGACTGTTGTATATGCATTCACTGGGAAAAAGAAAATGTTATTGTCAGCATGCATTAACTGATAAGAAGAAAATATTAGGGGATCTGTATGTTGATTTGAGGAGAAAACATTATGGGATCTGCATAATCATCTGATATCATATTCTACATAACTGATATTGTGTAAACTGAATTTTTAGGCATGACTTTCATTCTATATATGAAATTGGACTGATAATGTATGATTATTTGGATCTAACTACTGTGGAAAATGGAACCATTTTGAAAATTGAAATTGTTTGTGGGAGAAGAAAAGACTGTTGTATGAACAGTTACTGAATTTCAAGAAACTGCATGAATTGTTACAAACTACAAGAACTGTTAAGAAAATCGCTAATATGATTTGATTCACTGTTTACTAAAAATTCTTTGAAAAACCCCTCTGTTTGTGACGTTCATTTTTATGATAATGGTATCCTTGAGACTAGATTTTGTAATAAGCTTTTTGTGCATTGAGTCAGGGGGAGTTTTGGAGTCGAAATTTTGAATCCAAAACAAATGTTCTTATAAGCAGTATTACTGAATTGACAATATATTTTGGACATCCAAAATCCTTATCCAAAATGAATTTCTGAAAACACTTGTTCTCTCAAAATTATTTTGGATACACTTTTTTGGATAAATAAATCGTAACTTCTGCTTTTCCCTTTTTTGTTTCAAATATTCACATAAGTATATATTTAGGGGGAGTATTTTATCATTTGCTATCTTTATCAAATCATTCCGAATATTTAGAGATATGAAAGACTTTAGGATCATTGAGATATGTTTACAAATTTTTTTATCATAAGATCTCTATGAGATCTATACAGTGAGATTACATTTATTTGCACATTTTTCGTTCAACATGTTCTCTCTTTACATATCATAAGTATCATGTTTGTTATCACTCAAAAAGGGAGAGATTGTTAGCCCTAAGGGCTTTCTTCTATATTTTGATTTATGACAAACGTTAATAAGGCCTAACTTGTTAATCTATTGTGATAGGGCATGATTGATCTTTATTCTTCAAAAGTCTTCAGATATTATATGTTGGCAACTCCCTTTTTGCTGAAATCAAGAATAGAAGATCGAATGAGAAGATTAAAGTATATGGAGTTACATATAAAAAAAAAAGTTCTTTATGAAGAATGATAGACTAGGCAGTGTTATTGAGGTATATCTATTAATTCCTATGTCTTCTTATCTTTTGATTCATTTGACTTTACCTTGAAGCTTCAAAGGAGATGTTTTCAAAGTTTTTGAAATTCACAGAATTTTGGATGGAACAGTTTGAATCTAAAAGGTTCATCCAAAATCCTGTAAACTTGGTTGAAAAAAATTTTGTCTAGTTAGTGCCATTTTGAACTTACCTTTTGGATGCATATTCGTCCAAAACCCGAGTCCAAAACACGAATGAGATTAAATAGAAAAATTTATAGCCATTTATTTATGACCGTTGGGACTCCACTTTTTTGTTCTATAAATAGACCTTAAAGTAAGATTAGATGTAAGATTTTTAAAACACTCATCTTAGAAACATTATTGCTCAATATTTTTCAAAAATCTCCTTTTATCTAGCTTCAAAGTGAGTTCATTGTGTATCAAAGATAAAAGTATTTGTGCCTTGTATCCGAGTGAACATCTGCTCAAGTAAGTGAGCTTATCTCTTTTCTATTGATATTCAAATCTCTGTTGTAGTGCAAGGTTGTAGTGTAAAACTCATAAGGGTGAGCCTTATGTTGATTTATGTTCAAGGTTGTGTGGTAAAACCCATTGGGGTGATCCTTGTTTTGTGTTTGTGTCAAGGTTGTGGAGTAAAACCTAGTGAGGTGATCCTTGATGTGTTTGCATGACTGAGAGGTTGTGGAAAACCTAGTGTGGTGATCCTCTCTTGTATGAGAAACAGTTTCATTAATTAAGGTTAATGAAATAGGGTTGAAAATCCTTAAGTGTAGAGCTTAAGGTAGTGGACGTAGATCATAGTTGATTGAATCACTATACATCTCTTGTTTCATTTTATTTAGTGGTTCATGTACTATTTTTTTTTTTTATGTTCTTTTACTGTTTAAATCTAGATATACATCTATGAGTGCTTGGATAACTTTCTATGCATCTATAAAGTCAATCAAAGCATCTTAGTGATCATCACTATTCAGCGTTTTAGACAAACTGGAAAATTTATTTTTGTTGCCAAAAACCTTATTCATCCCCTTCTAAGGTTTTTTAGTACTGAACCTGTTACCTTTTCTGAGTTATATAGCCAGCTTCTTTCTTATGAAATATTATTACAAAGCCATCAAATTCCTCCTCTGGCTAATCTTGCTATTCGTCTATCATAATCAACGCCATTCTCAAGGCCTAACTTAATGGGTATGCTAAACTCCCATTACAAAGGCCATAATAATAAGAGAAAGTGTTAAATCTATGGATATTTTAATCACACAACAATAATTTGTAGAAGAAGATACACTCCACAACAGAATTTTCAATCTCCCCAAGCTAATGTAGCATGGCAAACACCACCATCTTTTTCTAGCCAGTCTGTCCCATATCCCATTTCTTCATCTCCATCACATGTGCCACGTCCACCATATCCAGCATGGTTTCCTACCACTGGCGCTACCCATCACATGACACCAGATATTCAAACAAATACAGATCCCTAGCCATACAAAGGTGGTGATCAAGTCACAATTGTTAATGGACAGTCAATGTCAATCTCTCATACTGGTATGGCTTTTTACCCTTCAATTAAAAAAAAAAAATACTAATTTGAAGTTAATTCTCAATTCCATCGTACATGCCTTCATTCGCATCGCCACTTTGAGTATCATCTCTCTTTATGGGCTTTTGCTTAGTCCTCTTTTTCTACTTATTAGTAGGCTGCTCTCCTAGGCTTCCCTCAGAAGGGGAAGAGAGATCTCTTTCATTTGTTATTCTTTCTGCTTTGGGTATTTCGTCTTCTTTTCTTAATAGGTTATTAACTAGGATCCTTATCTCAGTAGTTTGCTTTCCTTGGGTACCCTTATATGGGGTATTTTTCTCTTTTCCAGGCTTCTTTCGCTTTATGGTTAGGGGTGGAAAGGTGGGCATACTTCAAAGCACCCCACAATGAAAAGAAGAAATGAAAACTAATAGATAAAGAAGGGTTGAGTTCGCCCCTCTATCATATCTGTACAAATAGAATAGCCTTTTTATACAGAATGATAAAGGGGACCTCTATGATCACCGACCTTAGAATAGAAAGAAGGATGTTCTTTATGTGCCTACACTTTCCAAATCTTTGTTATTTGTTCAACAATTTACTAAAGATAACAACTGCTTTTTTGAATTTTATCCATCTTGCTTTTTGGTTAAGGACCTCCATAGCAAGGAAATCCTATTGCAAGGCAAGAGTAATGCGGGACTATATGAGCTCTCTTCAACCAAGCCATACGCTTTGTTAGCTGACTGTGTTTCTTTTGATCAATGGCATGCTTGACTGGGGCATCCTCGAGTTCCAACTGTTTCTAAATTATTAAGGATAATTAATTACCTATTTCAAATGCATCTAGTGCTTTACATCGTGCTTCTTGTCGGTTAGGCAAAATGGCTAAGTTGCCCTTTGCATCTGTTGAGCACACTACTTGTATGCTATTTGAAGTCATTCATTCGGATGTCTGGGGTCCATCTCCTGTGCTTAGCAATTTAGGTTTTAGGTACTTTGTTTTATTTGTTGATGATTTTTCCCGTTTTACATGGTTCTTTCCCTTACGCAATAAAAGTGATGTTTTCTCCATTTTTAAAAATTTTGAATCTTATGTTAAGTTACAATTTCATGCTCATATTAAAGATTTCCACTTGGATTGGGGAGGCGAGTATCAAAAATTAAATTCATATTTTAAACAACAAGGCATTATTCACCACATTGCATGTCCTTATACGCACGAACAAAATGGCCTATCCGAATGCAAAATCCGGCATATAGTTGACACAGGTTTAACTCTCCTAGCTCATGCCTCCATTCCTTTCAAATTTTGGTCTTATGCTTTCACTCATGCAGTAAACAGTATTAATCATCTACCCAGTACAAGCATTCAAAATCGTGTGCCTTATAACCTTTTGTTTAACAAGAAACCAAATTATTTGGATGCTAAAATCATTACTTGTGCAGTTCATCCCTATTTAAGACCCTATAATGTGCATAAATTTTCTTTTAGGAGTACAGAATGTGTTTATTTAGGCAAGTCTCCTAATCATTGTGGTCATTATTGTTTAGATATTGATCTTGACAGAGTTTACATGGTCAGGCATGTGGTTTTTAATGAAACTCTTTTTCCTTTCAAATCCCATCACTCTTGTCCTCCTTCTACTCAAGTAAGGCAATCAGATTTTTCTTAGCTCACAATGCAAGTTCTGTGTTCCTCTTCCTTGCATGCAGGTACGGTTCCTACTCCTGCTCCATCTCTTTCTTCACCCTCTTCTACTTCCAGTTTATCTCCTCCCATTCTTTACTCATCCAAATCTTCGACTGAAAGTCCTGCTGGTTTGAACCTTATCGTCGACATGACTAACTACTTTCCCCAATCCCCACACTCTGAATTCTCTCCCGCCGAACCCATCAAATGACTTTAAGACCTGGCATTATGGCTAAACGGGCCACTCATCTTTCTCTTGTCGGCAAACCAAAACAGCCTTTTCTGGCACAAGAACCACACACTTTTCTTCAAGCTAGTAAATTTACTGAATGGCAACAAGCTATGACAGAGGAGATTAATGCTTTACTGTCTAATAACACTTAGACCTTGGTTCCCAAACCTTTGGATGCTAATGTGATTTCGAATAAGTGGGTTTACAGGATAAAAAGAAAAGCAGATGGCAGCATTGACAGATATAAGGCGAGATTGGTGGCAAAAGGCTTTACGCAGCGCGAGTGGGTGGATTACAAAGAAACATTTAGTCCAGTTGTGAAGGCCACCACCATTCAAACTATTCTTGCACTTGCAACTATGCATCATTGGCAAATCAAGCAACTAGACATGTCTAATGCCTTTCTCCATGGTCACTTGCAGGAAACCATCTACATGACATAACCGACCGGGTATGTGGATGAGACATGCCCTGATTTTGTGTGCAAAATAAACTGTTTATTATATGGTTTAAAACAGGCTCTGCAAGCCTGGTTTTCCCGACTTGGGGCATTTCTGCATCAACAAAACTTCATTTCCTCTAAAGCAGACAACTCTCTCTTTATTTATCGGCATAATCACCATATTATCTATATTCTTGTCTATGTCGATGATATTATTATTACTGGCTCTTCATCTACTTTCATTTCTCAAATAATTTCTGCTTTGCAAAAGGAGTTCCCAGTCAAAGGCCTTGGTGAATTGCACTACTTTCTTGGGATTCAAGTCTCTTGGTCACAAGAAGGACTTCTCTTATCACAAACTAAGTATATTCACGAAGTGTTGGACAAAGCTGGGCTGGTTGATTCTAACTATTGCCTAACACCAATGGCAGCCTCCCCTACGCTTTCTCAGTATTCAGGTGATCCTAGTCCATATGATGTTCACTATCGGCAATTAATTGGAGCTTTGCAATATATTACAATTACACGCCCTGATATTGCCTTTAGTGTATATAAGTTGTGTCAATTTATGTACACTCCTAGTGATCACCATTGGAAGGCATCAAAGCATCTTCTTCTTTATTTAAAGGGAACACACACTACTAGAAATTTGTTTTATTGTGACATATTTATTGTAACGTTTTTTTAAAGATGTCATTAAAAGTACAATTTTGTGACATTTAGCTGAAAATGTCATAATAAACTCAAGCAAAACTATGTCGTTTTGTTAAATTTACTAACAATGTGAAATTAATGTCTTTTTAAAACCATATTATGACATTTTTTAAAATGTATTGGGACACTTTTTGTTCTTTGATTGTATTGTCTATTTTGACATGATTAAATTGTCACAATAGCTCTTGTAATTTTAAAAAAAAAAATTTTGAGTTGCAAAAAATTAAGCCACCATGCGTTGAGAAAAAAAGCCCACTAAGTGAACCATCTCATCCCTATGCACGACTAAAAAGACTTGCGTTTTGAGGGAAAAAACCATCCTACTCTTTTTCCTTTTCACTTTTCCCATTTTTTTGTCAAACCCATCCCTGCTCTATGTTTCTCTCGAACCCTCATCGCTTCTTGTTTTTGTCGATCTTGATGATCTTTACGGTGCTGGTCTTGGAGCGATGGAGGAAGAAAAAGGTAAGATTTTTCCCTTTCTTAGCTATAGTGTGGTTTCCAATTTTTCCTTTCTTAGCTGTAGTGCAATTTGTTGGTTTGATCCTTCTAAATATTTCCATCTTCTACGATTTGTTGTTGGTTTGGCTCCATCTTCTTTTGGCATTTAATATTTGGTTCCACATTTTGGTCTTGTAATAGCTTTTTTGAATCTGATGCTGCGAAAGTTGTTCTTATTTGTAATGCTGCTATGGGATTTTATTTTCCCAAGTTAATTTCTGAAATTTTATTTATACTGATATGGGATTTCTTATTTATAATTTTAGGATTAATACTTAGGTTAATATTTTCCTCATTTTAGGGGTTTTAACATTGCACTCATTTAAGGGGTTTTAACATTAGACTTTGTTTTCAGTAGCTATTTGTTCTTTTACAGGATTTTATATTTTGGGTTCAATTGAATTTACAATTTCTATAGATTATCACTGCAAATGGATTTCTATTATCTTCTATTTGCTAGAGTTCAGATGCTCGTCTTATTTTTATGATTGGAATTTACAAGAGTATTGCGTGAAATAGGTGGGATGGCTCTATTGGTTTAAAATTAATAGGCCCATCACCAGAGTGATGCTCAAGTTTGAGAGCTAATAAAAAAAACCAGGTTAGATATCTTAACCTACAATAAGAAGAAACATGTTAAGATTGTGTGTATCTTTTTACCTTAACTAGATATAAGATGGATGTGCTCAACTATATCAGAGTTGTAAATGTGAAGTCATCTAAAACTCTAGCAATTGTATACACAATTTTTTTTTCTCGCTTGAAATGTGTCACTTTGTTATAAATAAAATAACTTTGCTTTTTTGGCTATGTGCTACAATGAATAATCCAAAAGTTTAAATAGGGTGAAATTATTTATTTTGATCTTCCAACAGAATTATTATGTAAATGTTTATGTAGAAAATCCATATTCATTTATTTGATGCAATCAAGGTATGGTGCCACAGACCTATTCATAGAATTTAACCTTAATATTAGAGGATTAAGTTGGATTGATTTATTTAAGAACTTTGATAAACAAATCACAAGTGTCTTGCTGGAGATCACTCTCTTTCTTGAGTACCAAGTGGCCATTGGAGATTTAATTTAACTATGGCGAAGATTTGCTGCACTGGAGCCAGCTATGTCGGAGGTCCCACAATAGTAGTGATTGCCCTGAAATGCCCCTATATTGAAGTGGTAGTAGTTGACCTCTCTACAACAAGAAACTCTGCTTGGAACAGTGAGCAGCTCCCCATCTATGAGCCATGCGTTGATGATGTAGTGAAGCAGTGTAGAGGGAGGAATCTCTTCTTCACTACTAAGATAGAGAAACATGTTACAGAAGCTAACATTGTCTTTGTTTCTGTTAACACCCCAACCAAAACTTAAGGCCTTGTAGCTGGAAAAGTAGCTGATCTGACTTACTGGGAAAGTGCTGCCCATCAGATTGCTGATGTATCAAAATCTGGCAAGATTGTTGTTGAGAAATCAACAGTCCTTGTGAAAACAGTTGAAGCAATAGAGAAGATCTTGACTCACAATAGCAAAGGCATCGAGTTCTAGATCTTGTCCAATCTCGAGTTCCTTGCTGAGGGAACTGCAATAAATGACCTTCTTAATCCTGATCGTGTTCTCATTGGTGGTCGAGAGACTCCAGGTGGTCTTAGAGCAGTCCAAGCACTAAAAGATGTGTATGCACATTGGGTTCCGAAGATAGAATTATTTATACTAATATGTGGTCTGTAGAGCTCTCCAAGCTTGCTGCTAATGCTTTCTTGGCACAGAGAATTTTTTCAGTTAATGCCATGTCTGCACTTTGTGAGGCCACGGTGCAAATGTAGGTGAAGTATCATATGCTGATGGAAAAGACATAAGAATTAGTTCAAAGTTTCTCAATACCAGTGTGGGATTTGGTGGCTCTTGCTTCCAGGAAGACATCTTGAACTTGGTCTACATTTGTGAATGCAACAGCCTTCCAGAGGTTGCTAATTACTGGAAGCATTCAAAGAACTTGATTTTTCAGAGGATATATGATCATATGGAGAAGCCTGCATACATATTTGATGGCCAGAACATAGTAGATCCTGAGAAGCTACGAAAAAATGGCTTCATTGTGTACTCCATTGGAAGGCCATTGGATCTGTGGCTGAAAGATAGACCTGCTGCTGTGGCATAGGAACATTGATCCATCATTTTCTAGATTGGTTTCTGATAGGGTTGTTCTATGCTGTTAGTTATTGCATTTGGCATTTGTTTTCATTGCATTTGTTTGTATAGTAGTAGTCTAGTTGTAATCATAGTGCTTATTCTTTCTTAGTAGTATATGAAATGAATTTGGAACTGTAAAAGTTCCTTCCTGGAATATATATATATATATATATATATATATATATATATTGGTTGTATATTTTTGCCTTATTCACTTTCTATTTTCTCTTGAAACGATTAATATCTCGAGCTTGAATTCACTTTCTGTTTTGGCTTCACCTTTTCTATGCATTTTTTACTTTTATCTTGACTGATATATCATTTTTATCAGGGACGTCAGTCATTTACTTCCCATGAAAGTTTAGAGCAGCTCCATCATCTCTTATTTGTTCTGGGAATGACATATGTGCTCTACATTTTTTATGCAATTGCCCTTGTCGTGGTCCAGGTAAATATTTGGTTCAAGATTGCCTTCTCATAGCATTTAATGCCCAACTTTCATCCACTCAGAAGCAGATTTTTTTTTTTTTTTGGTTTAATTTTTTGCACACAGATTTTTAGTTGGAGAAAATGGGAGAATGATGGCAAGTCGTTGGCTCTTCTGGCATCATATTGTTTAGATCTTTTTCTTAGTGACATCTTTGTTAATTTTTGATTTTCTGATAACTTATGTTTTTTATTTTATACTGTTTTCCATAGTAAAAAAAGCTAGTAGGCATGCCTATCTACCACACTTCTCATCTATGGAGCATTCACAGAGTATGCTTGCATAGATTTGCGGCCTGCAAATCCTATATTAATGTGGATCCATGACCATACTTATTTATTTTTTTATTAATGGATTTAAAATTTTAAGCTGTGAACATCTGTGACCTTACATCTTTGCTAAAAATACAAAACGTTTCTTTAGGTTCTTCTATTGGTTACAAATTTGGGTTTTTGGACTACATTGGTTATTACTAGCACTATGTATTCCCTGTATTTACTATTAGAAAATTGATCAAAGCTTTGAGAAGTTTCTGGAATAAACCAAGAATCATCTCTTGGTTTGCATTTAGCAGTTGACTTAAAGTACAACTTCTAATTAGGAATTATTGTATTACCTTTATCATTTTTCTTCCTTTTTCTTTTGGTTTAAAGTGTCTTCTTTTTCGTTTGTTGTATCCGAAAAATAGAAAGGCAGCGACTGATTAATCTTGGATTAGGAATATTATGACCTAGTACATGTGTTTTGTTTCATTTCCATTCATGGTTTGAAAAGGGTTTTCTTTGTTTGTCAAAGGAAATGTTTATTAGCTTGGTATGATTCTTTTGATGGTAGAAAGCTGTGGTCAGTTTTCTACTTCTTTTTTATGGGCTATGCTTTTGTTTATGTGTATGTGTGTCTATTCTTTTGGTAGCCTATGACAAATATGGAGTTTTGTCATCCTTTTTCATGCAGTGTTATGTTCTGATTTTTTTGTGGGCTATGGTTTTGTTGAGGATTGATTTTTTTGTGAGTTATGGTTTTGTTTATGAGATGGTGAAGGAATTCTGTAAAATTTAGTATAGACTTTGATTCCTCCTTTCAAGAAGACAATGTGATAGATTTGTTCTTTCAATGAGCATTATATTTAGCATTTGTTTATAGGTAAGATGATAATGCATTTTAGAAAGGTATTTATTGATTTTGTTGCTATTTGATTATTTTATTGGAGTTTTGTTGCAGTTTTGGTGATTTAATTGGAGTTCTGCAATTAGTCATTTGCTTATTGAATTTCTGAAAAAAAAAAAAACATTGATGTGTTGGACATCTATGAATTTGGAGAATTTCTATTTGTGTATATTGATATTTGAGGAAGAATGTAGTTGTCCTAAATATTTCACAGACATGACCAGCAGAGATATTTTACCAGCTATAAAAACCTACTCTAGTTTATAGTTTGCGAAAGTCTAACCTTGTAGTAGGAGAATGAAGGAAAGTCGATAGTGAGGAGATAAAAAGTCAGTGAAGCTCTCTTGCATTGTGTAATTGATATTCTATTGAATAGGGAGATCAATTCATTTTTTTTTTCTTTTAGGTTCCTTTTTGGATACAATTTTCTTCAACAAAAATGTGGGTTGTCTTTCTAACATGGCACTGTAGTCTACAGTATTATATTTTGCATTTGCTTACAGCCTGATATTTTGCTAGTTCTCTTATTGTTTTCATTGATTTGGTTTGGGATTTTGAGCATTAAAAGGTTGAAAAGTGTGGGCTTTTTATATATGTTAATGTTGTGGTGTTTGAAGTTGTAAATTGTGAAGAGTGGTGGCCTTGGCATTAATCTTGTTGTGGTGTTTGATGGGTGTTGTTGATTTTTATTGGAATGAAGCGTTATTGTGAGTTGTTACTAATTGAGGAGATTTGGGCTTCAAAAGTGGTTTGTGTTGTCTAAAACAAAAAGAGGAGTTTAGTTTTGTAATATACTTAGAGTTTGTTGTTAATTGTTTGGAAAATTTGTTGAGATAGCTGAGTATGTATAATGGTATCATAAGAAAGCTGAATGATATTATTGTTGAAAAGGAAGTATAGCCTTTTGAAAACTGGAATGCTGAAATGGAAATGTTGAAATGCTGCAGTTTAGCCATTTTGCTACAATAATTGTCTGTTATAGCCTCAGAAGAAAACTAAAATGCTGTAGTTTTATTCACTTATTGCTGAAGTATAGCCTTTTGAAAACAGAAATGCTGAAATGCTGCAGTTTAGCCAGTTTGGTGCAATAATTGTTTGTTCTAGCCTTAAGAGAAAACAAAAATGTTGTGGTTTAATTCACTTCTTGTTGAAGTATAGCCTTTTGAAAACTGAAATGATGTAGTTTAATTCACTTCTTGTTGAAGCATAGCCTTTTGAAAACTAAAATGCTGCAGTTTAGCCATTTTGGTGCAATAATTGTTTGTTTTAGCCTCAGTAGAAAACCAAAATGCTACAGTTTAATTCACTCGGGAGAATCCCTTCCATAGTTGAAAAGTTTAATTCTCTCTCTTTTTTTTTTTTTTCATCCTTTGTGAATGCTGCAATTTTGGTATCAAGAAGCTACTGGTTTTTCATCATATGTCTAACTTGAATGTGTCCAATTTATAATGGCAAGTTCGTAGGGCTCAAGACGAATGGGACTAAGAAGACAGCTTGGCTACAAGTTATTTTAATGCTGCATATGAAGGAAGTATAGTAGATCATTTGGCTAAATAGAAGCATTTAGACATTAATGGAATTATGTCTTAATGGATACATTGAGATTTTATTTTGAATTATATAGTTTTGATGACTTTCTTGATGTATATATACATAGTACTATACTTCCTATTGTATGCAAACATTTTATTTTGACTTTAATGTGATTTTGTATTATGGTCAAAGTTTTAAAATTTTTTATATCATGTAATTAATATATATACATACATACATATATATATATAAGAACTGAAATGTCATAAAAAATGTAGTGACACAAAGCCAACACATTATGAAAATTTAAAAAATGTTGTTATATTAAGCTTAAACAATATGTATAAGTATCATAACAAATAATAATAATGACAGTATAAAATGTCACGAATGCTAACAAAGTGTCATATAATTGAAAGTTGCCAAATGCTATTATGATATTTATAAATATTTTTGTAGATTTGAATTTAACTGTTGGCAACCGTAGGTAAGCATTTGCATAACACAACTAAATGTTATATGAAGATCTTTTACTAATAGTTGTAAATGTCATTATAGATGTTAGTTATTATGACACTTTAAATTGTTAATATATATTTGAATTTTTGGCAGTTATTAGACCCTTTTGTAGCATGACAAAATGTTGTAATAAGGCCTCTGATATAACAATTATACATATTATGATAGGTACATCTACTATGACATTTGGTAACGTCCTCAATGACTATAGCAACGGCGTTTTAGAGAACATTTTGCGGAAACGTCACAAAGTCAAAAATGTCACAACAGATACTTATAATAACATTTTCACCTGTCACAACAGCCTGTTTTTCTAGTAGTGACAAGATTTGGGGTTACTGTTGTCTTCTACCTTTTCTCTCGTTGTCCAATGTTATGCCGATAGTGATTGGGGAGGCGATTTCGATGATCGACGTTCTACTAGTGGGTTTGGCATTTTCTTGGGCTCATGTCTTATCTCGTGGCTTGCCAAGAAGCAACCGACCATAGCCCAATCATCCACTGAAAGTGAATATAAAGCCATCGCGAATGCCACTTCTGAATTCTTGTGGATTAAGTCTTTACTGCACGAACTTGGTTTTCCACTTGCTGCTAGTACATTGTGGTGTGACAATATCGGTGCCATTTACTTGTCATCCAATCCGATGTTCCGTGCTCGAACACAACACATCGAGCTTGACTATCATTTTGTTTGGGAGCAGGTGGCTAATGGTACCCTTATCATCCAATTTCTCTCCACTGCTGAACAGTTAGTTAACATTTTCACCAAGCCCTTGTCCTTACATCGATTTACTCTTCTTCGCGATCGTTTACCTTTGCACTCGGCCAAGGACTTCCAGGGGGGTGTTAGATAGTGTGTTTATCCTTCTAGCTTTGTTCGTTATCATGTTGCTAAGACAGGAACTGATTAGATTAGATAAATATTACAGTAGCTATTGTATAGCTATCTTTAGTTATCCTTGGCTTTTGTACTCCTTAGCTTTTGTACCTCTATATATTAGCATGTGATCTCTGTTAATGAAGTGTGGAAAACAATGACAACAAAAGCTCTTCTAATCCAAAGCTCTACAGCAGCAATAGCAACAACAACAAAATAATTAGAAATTTTGAATTTGAATTATAGTATATAATATATATTTCAATTAATATTTAATTAAATAATTTATATTTGAATTATATTTTAATAATAGTTGAACAATCAAAGAGAAGATGCATATATACATACATATATAATTCAAAATAATTTATCACTTTATTCAGTTGAGTAGAAAAAAAGGTAATTGTATTCTTATTTTTTTTTATTACACTTCCTAACTTTTAACTTAATTAAAAGAAATAAATTTCAATAGATATAGGTTAATGTATATAGTGTTATGATGATCTAATAATTAAAATATTACAAGTCCAATTGAAATTATGTTAAAAAAATTAACAAATTTTTATTTGATACCTAAATATTTATTATAGTATTAATTAAATCTTTGTTTGATAACTAATTATTAGTATAATGACTAAGAATTAAAAGTTTGCCTTATTTCCATTGTTTTTCCTTTTCACGGAGAATATTCTATTGTATTTATTATCTTACACTTTATCTTATTTCTTTTATTTTGTAGGATATCACAATAATTGATAGTTCGCTCTTCATACTAGGTAGTCATTTTGGAGGCAATTTGCTTGTGTAATTTCCATGCGTAGTAGGATCTTTGCATCCTGGAGAGAAGAGGCAATTCTTGAATATAAATTATTCTTTTTGCTTCTCAATTATCTAGAATTTATTTTTAGCACATATTGTTTATTCTTTTACATCATCTTCCACTTCAAATATTTGCTCTTTTAGGTAAATTGCATTTATCCTCATCTTCAGCATCTCATTTTGTTAAATAATTGCATTTATTCTCTTATAAGCATTGTCCATAAGAGTTTGAAATTTTGCTATCTATATGAAGTAGTTATCATAGAGTTCAAGCAAATTACCTATATATTCATATTCTTTGTAGTAAGGTGAATTTTGAGCAAATAAATGTTCCAGGAAAACACTGTTTGATTCGAATCAAGTATACAACAAAATTTTTTCCAAATATGTATGCGGTATGAATATGGGCATTTCTGAGAAATTCTTGGTACTAAGAAATTTATAAAAATAAAATTCGTATTGGCTTAACTATTGTAGTTTCAACCATGATATGAAAGTTTCCAAAGCATATCTAAAAGTTCTACATTTTTTACGCAGTGTTGTGGAAAAATAAAGCACCTATAATTTTGTTTTCGATGATGTTTGCATTTATAAAGATTCTAATTTTTGAGATGTGATTAAATTTAGACACAACAATTATGTAATATTTTTATGCAGCTTTACATATTGAAGTACAAAATTCCATATAATTGTTTCTGCCTATATGCTCAATATTAACTACCTCTCTAATAAGAATACTCTACCGGCGTTCTCTAAAGAAATGGTATTTGATGATTCCAAAAAAAAAAAAAGCTTGTGGATAAATAAAGCACTTAAAGTTTTGTTTCATATGTTGTTCGAATATATAATGATTCTAATGAATAAGAGTTTTTATTATTACTCCATCTGTCCCTATTTATCTGTCACACTTAACTACCTCACACAGTTTAAGAAAATTAGTTAGTTTCTCTAATTCATACCACTTTGTTTATACATTTCAAAATTATCCTTTAATTTAATATTCCCCATAACTATTTTTCAACTTTCTATTTTCTCTCTAAAGTTATTATACTTCCATTTCTCAAAATTATTTAATAAATCCTTTTTTTTTTTGAAGGAACCCACTAAAACTTTTCATATGCAAAATTTTGTTCCCATCAATATTTCCCACCAAACCTTTTCATTTGAAGAATTTTGATTAATTTAAAATTCCTACCAGAAGATTGGAAACAATACGTTTCATTCATATAGCAGAAGCCATTATATATTTGCTCTTAGTTTTAGAATACTCTTGGTTCTTAAATCATGGCTTCAAGACAAATGCACCAAATGTCGTTACTCGAAATAGCTTTGAATGTTGTTTTTACACATTCAGATATTGATGATGAAGACAGTCAACAAGTTCTTTCACAACAAAATGAAATTTTGGATCTCAATATTGCTATTGAAGAAGAAGTTATTCATGATCTCAACAAAAGTCCTCAAATGACTGAGAAATTAAACCAGCCTTCATTTGACCTGAACAAAGAACCATGTTCAGAAGATGAGCCAACAACAGACAATTTTCCACTACCGTACTTAAATACTGGTAAGTAATTTCTTTTCATATTGATATATGCTTAACTTCAATACCGTTTCCTAATGTAATCATTTCAAAATACAAGTAGATAGAGCAGACGTTGTGGCTGATTCCAATACACACATGGAAGCAGCAGAAGTACAACGTGATTGGAAACAACTTAGGACCTTGACAAATGAAGAACACAAAGCAATAAGTACCATCTTGATACATAACAACGTTGATGGTCAGCTAAAATGAGGTACAACGAAAATGGTTGCTTCATTGTATTCAATTTCATCTTGAACTGTTTATTGTATTTGGCAACAATAAAGGAGGAATGGCTTAACTATTGATGTGCCTCATAAGAAGACGAAAAATTATGGGCGCAAAAGAGTTTAATTTGATACCGCTAGATTTCGTCAAATTCCTCTATCAAAGCGAACAAGTTTTCGATCACTGGCTCATGCTTTGAATACAAACAAGTCATCCTTGCATAGACTTAGAAATTGTGGAGCTATACGGCGTCATACAAATGCGATAAAACTAGCTTTGAAAGAAGAGAATAAAATATCTCGGTTGGAATTTTGCTTGTCAATGCTAGAAAAAGATAGCATACCGCATGATCCGACATTCATAAGCATGCATAACATTGTTTATATTGATGAAAAATGGTTTTGTATGACAAAGAAGTCCGAGAAATATTATTTGCTACTTGATGAGAAAGAACCGCTGCGCACTTGTAGAAGTAAGAACTACATTGGAAAAGTCATGTTCTTAGTAGCTCTTGCTTGTCCAAGATTCAATACAGAAGGGAATGAAGTTTTTTCTGGAAAGATTGGTCTTTTCCCCTTCATTACCCAAGAGCCAGCTAAAAGGAATAGTGTAAATAGAGACACTAGAAATAAAACCAATAACTTCAATTAAGAGAGAAGTGGTAAGACAGTTTGTAATTGGAAAAGTTCTACCGGCCATCAAAACTAAGTGGCCAAGAGATTACAACGGGTATCCAATATATATTCAACATGACAATGTAAGGACTCATATTAGTTGTGATGATGTTAAATTTTGTGAAGCTGCTACACAAGATGGGTTTGATATACGTTTAATGTGCCAGCCTCCAAATTCTCCAGATTTAAATGTCTTAGGTCTTGGTTTTTTTAGTGCCATTCAGGCATTACAACAAAAGGAATCTCCAAGAAATATTGATGAGCTTATTCAAGTTGTTGTGGAAGCATTTGAAAAATTTTCAATAGTGGAATCTAACAATATATTCTTGACATTACAGTTATGCGTGAGAAAAATCATGGAGGTAAAAGGTTCCAATAAGTATCAAATTCCACACTTGAAGAAAGCAGTGCTACAAAGGGAAGGTCGACTCCCAAATCAGCTAAAGTATGATCCCATATTAGTGCAAGGAGTTATTGATTACTTAAGGATTGTTTCTGGTTGATGCTTGTAATGGACAACATATAGAGATGGTGGTAGTTTAATTTTTTAGATTCCAGATTTTTTTTTTTTTTTTTTTTTGTGTTGGCTATTGGGGATCTTCACATCCTGTATGGGGCACCTGGTCTCCTGACCAAGTTTATACTAGTTCTTGGAAAGATTCAGCATATCGTTTGCACCAATTACTTGAAGAATCTATGCCCAAGTTTACACATTAGTAGAAGTTCATGTTTATGAACTCATTGATGGAAAGGTGAAGATTGATAAGATAGACTTTAAGAAGACAAGCACAACTTCAGCGCATTCTGCTTATTGACATCCTTTAGGGACTTAAATGAACCAATGTGAATCCTGGATGTAAAAATCATTGTCTACAGATCTATCTTACACTGCATTGCAGTATCATATGAAATTCAAGATCCTGCATCTTTTCTCTACAGTGAAAAATGAGAATTATAACAAAAAAGGACTAGCGTTGGTAATTATTTCAATGACAACAAACACATGAACCCTTTGTCTTATGCTAAATGCTTATAAATTAATGTGAAGATTGTCATCTTATAACCTCGAATAGTAAATTTCAAATATTCATTGATAAAAAACTAGGAAGGTCTCATGGCATTTTGATGCCATTTCTATATGTGAAATGCTTAGAAAGGACATATAACATGACAACTCATTTATTGCTAAATGTTCTCACAGCCTAGAGAAAACAACTCATTGTAGCTACAGAGGTGAGAAAAGTTGACATACTTTGTCTACGACTCTACCTGAGCCACAAAATTCTTATAGGAACTGACAAGTATAAGGAGCTTCTGAAAATCGTTGAATCAGCAGTGACTGCTCTTGAGAATGAAGAACTTACATATCGATGGATACAATATCGATATGAAATTGCTGCTACTAAAGAAGTTACATATCGATAGAAAAATTTGCACGAGAGAGAGAGAGAGAGAGAGAGAGAGAGAGAGAATTAAAAGTCCAAGCTTCACAATTCTTTTCCCATTTTCCACTTCTTTAGAATAGATTATGCAAAAATGTACACTTAATAAAATTTGGGAAGATATACCTTTAGCATAGTCCTAACCACTTTCTTCAATTCCTTATTACTACTATCAGAATCATCATTTTCTTCATCTTCTTCTGGAAATTTATTCAAATCAAACCCATAATCTGCAGGTACATTCAAGTCGAAATCTCGAGCAACTTTCTTTTGGATTGATTCAGTGAAGGCTGCAAGGGAATTGGACAGACTATTTTCAAGATTTGATGGAGTAGAATTAAAATTAATGGAGTATTCAAAATGAACAACACACCACTCTAACAGAGGAATTGGACTGAGATCAATGGAGTCAGCTTTTGGAGCTTTGCACTCTATCATTTTGGAGTCTTCTTGTTTTGATGGGTTTTCATTCTCTTCTTCTTTCTTCATTTTTGCTATAGCTATTTGTTCTTTTTCTTTGAATAAAGAATATACGATTTTCACCATAAACCCACTTTCTAAATCCTTGGCATGCATTAGTATAGGTTGTCATTGCATTGGTACTGGAAGTCGTCGGGAAGCAATGACAGAGACGAAGAACGAAGAGTTGTTTGTTTTCTTCAATATTGACTTACTTTAATACTACTACATGGGTATAATAGGAAAATTCATATTAATTGCACCTAAATTTTTGTAGTGTGACATATAAAAAGGGACATCACAAATTTTCAGTTGTGACAGATGAATAGGGACGAGAGAGTAGTTTTTAAATAGACAAAGTCTTCATTTAATGCATATATGCATATATTAGGTACTAAACTCCCTTGAACTTTGCATACCTATATGCTCAACATTAACTAACACTCTCTAATTAGGATTTAAAAATTACAGTATTTGATGACTCAATACCAAAAATATTAGTGTAACATGTCGAACAACTTTATTACCCCATATCGTTTTTATTTGTAAAGTATGAATCATGATGTTTTTTGACAAAGGTAGTTATTCAAAATTTGCTAAATTGGTGAATTATGGTTGAAATTATTTTTAATAATAAGCAATAAATATTGCCAATGACTTGTAATTAAAATGTAATTTGAGACGTAATAATAATTATTATGATCATTAATAATTCTACTATCAAGTATACTCAATTAATATACTAATTTTGTGTAACAAAAAAACTATCATTTTCACTTACATTGTTGTTATAGAAAGTAATATTATTACTTCTAAAATAATCATATACAATGGTAAAAACTAATCTCACAATGATAGCCTCGGCCATTCTTGACTCTCATCTTCTACATGTGTAATGTGTGATAAATATTCGTCTTCTTGGGATTGCCTTTGTCGTGCCCAGGATTGTCCAATAGATAAACCAACAAAAAAACTCATTTTATGTATTAGCTAAATATAGACATCTAGGATTGAAGACTAAGTATTGAGGAGTAATAATATCAATTTTTCTATCAGTATCTTCTATAGGATCACATTCTCTAAAATTATCTTCTACTTCGTGAACTGTTATGTTGTGATCCTATTGAGAAATATCAGTTGCAATATCTTTACGTGCACATCTACTACGTACCCTACAAATTGTTGGTACTTCTGGAACAAGATTTTGCTACAGAATTGATAATGTCGGACCAGACATGTAAAGACATTTAGAGGGCTCATACAGTAGACGGTTCAAATAACTTGATTCATTAGTGGTAGCCAATGTGCACGTGCAAATGTCTAATATTGTTCTGAATGCTTGTCTTGATAATCATTAGCATGTTAAGCTGCATCATTCCCTATGTACAAGATGCGGTGGATCACATCAACCTACATATTTATTTCATAATAAAAATATATAATCAAAATTATATAAATAATTATGTAGATATGAAAATTATTTATTTATCAATATTTCGATTGCTCCACTATTAGGTTGGTAGCCCATAGGATTAGTTGTGATATAGTTAGATTGTTAATTAATCGCTGAGTTCAAGACCAATACCAAGTGGCATAATCATTCAAAACTACATCACTGGTAAGATGTCCACTCAGAACATATGCATGCCGGTTAACCCAATTAGTGAGATGGAACCAATTCATTCCACCAAGGACCAATAGTCTTCATGTCATGTACATGCAAATTTATTGATATGTCAACTCTAATAGGAATTGTGTGCATTAATCCAAATTGTTGTGTGACCCTATTAGGACAATTCAACTCTAATGTCTCCATATAAATAAAAGAGTGATAAACCCCCAAATGTGTTGCTTATGAGTGCAAAATGGGGTAATTCACTAACATCAACTAGTCACAGGCCTGCTAGATGAAGTATGTAAAGATACGTTATCAGTATCAAATAGAAAATAACAAATTTATTATTGTTAATTGATGTGCCCGAACTTGGGTGTAAAAATCATATAACAACTAAGCATATTCCTAATCAAATTTAAATTAAAACGTTCAACACAAATCACACATATGAGCAAGCGTACTCATCATTAACTGAGCATAGGGTTCAAACGAGTGTCGGTCCTCAAGGAACAAGTAGACATTAATTACCTTCCTTTCATTGTTTAACCGACTCGATAAAATAAAACCGAAATAAAATAAAACAAAAGAAAATAAAAACAAAAATATATACATGTCAAGGATGTGAATTTATGTAATTCAAACCATTGATTAGACAATCATGATCTTAAAGTATCCAACCTCTATCATAACTAATGATTCCCTTGGCATCATGAAGAATTAAAGTAGACTCTCTTCTTTCTCAATCCATGAATCCCTATCTTCTAGGTAACTTTGTATCACATGCTCTGTCTCAACTAGTCTTACCTAAAAGATGCATTAAACACAATTCTCTGATTAAGTCCCATTCTCAGGCAAACTTAACCCATGAAATTAACTAATTGAATCCATATTCTGGCAGACATCAATTAACCTTTAATTACTCTGTTCTTGCAATTAACCCCATTTTTAGGCAAGTTAAAAGGCAACAAATAAGAAACCAATCAATTTAAACCATCAACCATATTCTCAAGCAAGTTAATGGCACAATCAATTAATCTCACAACCAACTCAAGTAATTAAATCCAAGAATAACAACCAGTTAATCAAAAGATCAAATAACTCTAAATACCATGAGTATCTAAACCAATATCAAATTACAATAAAACAATTAAAACATCATTGTAAAAAAAAAGAAAACAAAGTAAAAGAAAGCACTCGTAGACAAGTCTCCTTCTTCTTTCTCTGAAGACTTTCTTGTACAACACTCCTTGAATTGAAGAATTCCTCGTTGGATTGAGTGATTTTCTATAATAATCAATGAATTCTCTCTTTTTTTCCTGTGTTTTTTTATCTATTTATAGGCTTAAGAAGTGCCTAAACTCGTAGGTATAAAGTTTTTGGCCGAGTAGAAGTTGGAAGATACTAAAACTCCTTAGGTTTCCAAAAATGCGTAGAAAGATCGTAGTACCGCCTCAAGGACAGAACACAGCCGGCGCTGCCTTGGTCCTTCAGAGCTGACGCCGCCTGTGTTCTGCTTCTCCACTTGTTCGCCGATTCTTCTCAGAATTGTGCGCATAAGTTTCAGACTGCAGCCGGCGCCAGTTTCAGCCTCACAGCCGGCGCCGCCTCTACTCTGCTTCGCAACGGTTTTGATTCGTTTTACCTAAAAAACTAAAATAATGAACAAAATACCTTTCCAAGGATAAAATCTCAAATATGAAAGAATATGACTAGTTATTGCACAAAATGTCTTACAAAAGAGCCTCAAATAACTAAGCAAAGTATGACTAATTTAGCCCCTATCATATTCCCCCACACTTAGCTCTTTGCTTGTCCTCAAGCAAAGTATCAAGAACAAGCAGGAAAAATACAAGGTTTTAATCAAGTCACTTAATCAATTCCAAAACCATATCTTCAATGCTTTCTTCATTCCTGAACATAAAACATATGATACTAAATCTTTCACAACCAATGCAAGGCTTATGTAGTGATAAATGACTTAGTAGAACCATCACAATACTTCACAATATTCTCAAACCATTGGGAAGAAGTTAGTTCAAAAAGAATATGCATTCCATATGCTTACTTTTCATACACTCTCTCCACTAATTCGAGACATATCATGATTCTACTTAGATCAAGTAGGACTTTTAAACTTATAACGTAAGGCTAAAGGCTTATAATGTGGCTTAGCAAATGAAGGATACAGGAAAATCAAAAGCCAAAGAAAAACTGAGAGTTAGCAAGAAAAGGATAACCAAAATAAATCTATAATTTCCAACTCTTCTTACTCTTCTATTCCAAGAATCAATCAAACCATAACCTTATATAACAAACCTTATGCACTTCAAGCAAATTCTGCATTGTTCTCTTTTTCTTTCCACTCTTCTTGTCATTAACTCTTTTTCTCAAGACCAGCAATGGTGTCAAGTGTTTTATATAAACTTAACTTTCACAGTTTAATCACCATCCCTTTTGTGATCTTTTCTCTTTTTTTCTTCTTCTTCTGTTTTTTCTCAATTCTCTTTTCTTTTACTCCTCTTTTGTTTTCACTGCTGCTGCTTTTTTCATTTTTCCACTCACTTTTCTAGCAGCTTGTTGTTTTCTCTTTTCAATTCCTCTCGTTTCTTTTCTTCCTTCTCATTTTTCAGCTCAAATTTTTTTTTCTTTCTTCCTCGATTTTTTTAACTTCTTTCTTCCATTCTACTTCCTTTCTTTTCCTAGCTCCACTCATAATTGATCTATGGCTGAAAGTAACAAGTCATGATCTTTATCCCTGCATTGTTTCTCATCATACATATACTTTCATCCTTCAAGAGCCTAAAGATTTGGAAAATTATGCAAACTCTCAGCACAAGTAATGGACAAAATATTGTGACGGGTTTTAAAGAAAGAAATCAACAATTTAGACTCAAAATAGGCACTAGGGATAATATAACCATAGGTAGGCTTGAAAAGCTCAAACTATTCAAAGAAGGCCTATTACCGTCATCCCTAAATTAAATCATGATTGCCTTTCTTATTTCGCCTCGAGAGGTATTCAAGTAAGTTCTAGAATGCTCCATGAATTTTAGAGAAAAAAACAGGTTTAAAAATAATGTAAAGCATTAGATCAAGAACTACTTTGTCCAAGTGAGTGAAAAAAGTCATGCATAAGTTATAAATGATCTAGAACATATGCTCTATAATCCATCATAAAGACATGCATTAAAAAGTATAGCTTGAAATCGCACAGAAACTCAGAAAATTTTGAAAAATTATAGCACAAAAATTGTTACTCCCAAGAAGGCTAACGAATATGTATAGAAGACTTGTCAATCAAATCACTCCCCCACACTTAAACTAGACATTGTCCTCAATGGCCACATAAATATAACAAGAAGAAACAATACCATGGGACCAAAAATATAAAGGAGAAGAGATAGGGAAAACAAACTTCCATTCATCGTGTCGTACAAGAGCTGAATGCTTGAAGAGTGAGGCATCATCAAAGTACCTAAAAAAAATACAAAAGAAAATATCAAAGCATAACAACTAGAAAAGAAAATAAAGCAAAAACAAAAGAAAGGAAAAAAAATAAAAAAAAGAAAGGAAAGCCAAACTAACTAAAACAAAAACATGAAAAGAGAAAGAAAATAAAAACAAGAGTGAGCAAGCAAATATAGACAAGCATCATCAATCATCCGCATCATCATAGTACTAGTTATCATGGTGCCTCGTGTAAGGTCATGACCGCTTGATCCATATGGCAACGTGGCGTACCAACATAGTGTTTCACGCGATTGCCATTTACCTTGAAAGTGCCCTTACTAGGGTGAGTAATTTCGAGGGTGCCAAAAGGGAATACCTTACTCACCATGTATGGTCCCAACCATCTAGATTTCAACTTTCCTGGAAACAGTCGTAAGCAAGAATTGAATAACAATACTTAATCACCTATCGCAAAATCGTGTTGTCGAGTAATATGCTTGTCGTGCCAAGATTTCACTTTCTCCTTATACCAGAGTGACGTAGCATAAGCATCTTTTCGCAATTCCTCCAAGGCTGTGAGTTGAAGTAACCTGGACTTCCCAGCTGACTCAAGATCAAGATTGACCAGTTTTATCGCCTAATAAGCCTTGTGTTCAATTTCAACTCGTAGGTGACATGATTTACCATAAACTAACCGAAACGGAGTCGTGCCAATCGGTGTCTTAAAGGCTTTCCGATATGCCCAAAGGGTATCATCTAATTTTAAGCTCTAATCCTTCCAAGTATGGTTGACAGTTTTTTCCAAAATTCGTTTGAGTTCTCTATTAACCACCTCAACCTGTCCACTTGTTTGGGGGTGCTAGGGAGTAGCCAACCTATGGTGCACACCTAGGTGTGTGAGAATTTTTTTCATTTGTGTATTACAAAAATGAGTCCCCCTATCACTAATGAGGACCTTAGGCACACTAAAATGAGTGAAAAGTTTTTTCAGAAATTTGACCACTACCGTTACATTATTAGTGGGTAATGCTTGGGCTTCTACCCATTTAGAGACATAATCCACTGCCACCAAAATATATTTATTCCCCAAAGAACTAGGAAAAGGTCCCATGAAGTCTACACCCCAACAATCAAATACTTTACACGCTTGAAAAATTTGTAATGGCATCTCATTAGATTTGGAGAGGTTACCTGTACATTGACACCTATCACAACTTTGGACAAACCTGTAGGTATCTTTAAACAATCTGGGCCAATAGAATCCGGTGTCTAGCACCTTTCGTGCAGTGTTGTTGGCTTGGTAATGGCCTCCAGTGAGTCCTTCATGACAATGTCAAAGAATATCTTCCCCTTCCCTAGAATCCACGCATCTCCGAATGATTTGGTCCGCACAGCATTTAAACACATATGGATCGTCCCAAAAGTAATGCCAAACGTCGGAGAGGAATTTCTTCTTTTGATGCATTGTGAGGTCTTTTGGTCTTTTGGAATAATTCCTGCAGCCAAGTAGTTAGCAAAGTCGGCAAACCATGGTGTGGTTGGAATCTCACCTTCTATGAGCAAGAGTTGCTCATTCGGAAAAGCATCATCAATGTCTTCTTCTAGCAAGGATTCCAGGTTTGGATTATCCAATCTTGACAGGTGATCCGCAGCCAAGTTTTCGGCACCCTTTTTGTCCCTAATTTCCAAATCAAATTCCTGCAATAATAGAACCCATCTTATCAATCTTGGTTTGGAATCATGTTTGGTTAATAGGTACTTTAGGGCTGAATGGTCCGTATATACAATGACTTTGGACAAAATAAGATAAGAACGGAATTTATCAAAGGCAAACACTATGACAAGCAATTCTTTCTCTGTTCTTGTGTAATTTTCCTATGCGTCCGTTCAAGTCTTGCTGGCATAGTATATTGGTTGGAAGTGCTTGTTCCGTCTTTATCCCAATACTGCACTAACTGTAAAATCACTTGCATCACACATTAGTTCAAAGGGAAGAGACCAATCCAGTGCAATTTGAATGGGTGAATTAATCAATTTCTCTTTAAGTATGGTAAAAGCGTTGAGACATTTATCATCAAAATTAAAGACAGCATCCTTTTCAAGTAAAGAAGTAAGAGGTTTCGAATTTTTTGAGAAGTCTAAGATAAACCGCCTGTAGAAACTTGCATGACTAAGAAAGCTCCTTCTAGCTTTTACCAAAGTAGGAGGAGGTAGCTTCTCGATTGCTTCAATTTTTACTCTTATCAACCTCAATACCCTTATTCGAAATTTTATGCCCTAACACAATACCTTTTTGTACCATAAAGTGGCACTTTTCCCAATTAAGCATGAGGTTAGTCTCTTCACATCTTGCTAGCACCTTTTCAAGGTTGGATAAGTACAAGTCAAATGAATCACCAAAAATTGAGAAATCATCCATAAATACCTCCATGATGTCCCCCACAAGTCTTTCAAATATAACTGTTATGCACCTTTGAAATGTTCTGGGACCATTGCAAAGGCCAAATGGCATCCTACGATTTGCAAAAGTACCATATGGACATGTGAAAGTGGTCTTTTCTTGGTTCTCCAGAGCTATGGGAATTTGTAGGTAGCCAGAGAATCCATCTAAGAAACAATAATACTCGTGTCTGGCTAACCTTTCCAACATTTGGTCAATGAAAATAAGAGGGAAGTGATCTTTTCTAGTGGCTTTGTTTAGCATCGTATAATCTATGCAAAACCTCCAACCTGTGACCAATCTCATCGAGACTAACTCGTTTTTATCATTGGGGCTCACCGTCATTCCTCCTTTTTTTGGTACCACTTGAGTAGGACTCACCCAAACGCTATTAGAGATAGGGTAAATGATGCCTGAATCTAAGAACTTAACCACCTCACCTTTTACCACTTCACTCATATGTGGGTTCAACCTACGTTGGGGTTATACTACGGGTTTTGCACCTTCTTCCATCAATATCTTGTGCGTGCAAAAGGATGGACTAATGCCTTTAATATCAGTGATTTCCAAGCTATAACTCCCTTATATCTTCCCAACATACTTACCAGCTTAGTCTTTTATTTTGGCTCGAGATCTTTGGTAATGATGATAGGCAACTTACATTCTTTAGCCAAGAACACATATTCCAAATGCTAGGGGAGGTCTTTTAAGTCTAATTTGGGAGGATCTTCTATAGATGATTTCATTCTCCCTAAACTGCTTTTTTCTATTTCCAAATTCTGCATTCCATTCTTGTTATGACATTCCTCCAAATACATCATTGATGTTTCCATCAATTCTTCCTCACTAGATTCCTACATCAACTTAAAAATTAGTTTGTCAAGAATATCAACTTTTAGACACAATCATCAGAAGACATAGGTTGTTGCATGCTCTTATGGATTTGAATTATGGCTTCCTCATCTCCAACCCTAAGTGTCAACCTCCTCCCATGAACGTCAATTAATACTTTTGTTGTAGTTAGGAAGGGTCTACCCAGGATTAAGGGGACTTTGGAATCTTCATTTATGTCAAGAATAACAAAATCCACGAGAAATATGAATTTATCAACTTTTACCAACACATCTTCTATTATGCCCCTAGGATATTTGATAGATCTATCCGCGAGTTGAATACTCATCCTAGTAGGCTGCGGTTCTCCTAGGCCTAGCCTTTTGAATGTTTTATATGGTAATAAATTAATGCTAGCACCTAGGTCAACTAATGCATTACAGACATGAAGAGTGCCAATTAGACATGGGATTGAGAAACTCCCTGGATCACTTTCTTTATGTGGTAATCTTGAGTTGTCTTGTAGGATAGCTGAGCATTCTTTGTTGAGAACTACTGTAGACAACTCTTCCAATCGCTTTTTGTTAACGAGCATGCTTTTGAGGAATTTAGCATATTTGGGCATGTGGAGTAAAGCCTCACTAAGGGGAATGTTTATGTACATTTGTTTGAACACTTCAAGGAAGTTGTCGAATTGAGCATCTGTGCGACCTTTATATAGACGAGTAGGGTACGATACGTTAGGCTGTAAAGTAGGTTTTTTGGGAGGTGGACAGGGGATAGCCGGCGCCGGTTCCAGTGCTTCAGCCGGCGCCGGTTCCAGTGCTTCAGCCAGCGTCGGTTCCATTCTGTGTTGTATGGTTTCGGGGTTTATGGATAGCCGGCGCTGGTTCTCTTCCTCCAGCCGGCGCCGGTCCTCATCTGGACTGTCTAGTAATTCTTTTCCACTTCGCAACGTGACAGCAGCTGTTTCCATAATGGCTAATGGTGTGGGTTCATGAGATTTTATTACTATATCCATCAAAAACCAGATTTGTCGTTCCATATTGCGGATCATTGCTTCGAATTTTTTGAATGTGGAATCAATTTCTTGAAAACGGCTCGTGACATGCACTGCAAATGTCCCAATTAAGGTCTCAAGATCTGTTGATTCTGGTGCTGTAAATGTTCTCTTCGAATCGTAGTGGGGGTACTGCCCCCTATTCGACCTCCTTAGCTCCCAATTCACCATTTCTCCTGAACATAGAGACGTGTTAGATATGGAATTACAAGATTACACGGTTAGTTAAAAGACATAGTCTAGGTTAGTTGATTAAGTTAGGTTACAGGGTCATACAAGAATACATGAATTACAAAAGATAGCACCGTTTTGCGGAAAGAACAAGTATACATATTTACATGGTTAAATCAACAAAATCCAAGCTTTCATACTATTGTTCCCCGGCAATGGCGCCAAAAACTTGATGTGTCCGAACTTGGGTGTAAAAATCATATAACAACTATGCACATTCCCAATCAAATTTAAATTAAAACATTCAACTCAAATCACACAGATGAGCAAGCGTACTCATCATTAACTGAGCATAGGGTTCAAACGAGTGTCGATTCTCAAGGAACAAGTAGACACTAATTACCTTTCTTTCATTATTTAACCAACTCGATAAAATAAAACCGAAATAAAATAAAACAAAAGAAAATAAAAATAAAAATATATACATGTCAAGGATGTAAATTTATGTAATTCAAACCATTAATTAGACAATCATGATCTTAAAGTACCCAACCTCTATCATAACTAATGATTCCCTTGGCATCATGAAGAATTAAAGTAGACTCACTTCTTTCTCAATCCATGAATCCCTATCTTCCAGGTAACTTAGTATCACATGCTCTGTCTCAACCTGTCTTACCCAAAAGATGCATTAAACACAATTCTCTGATTAAGTCCCATTCTCAGGCAAACTTGACCTATGAAATTAACTAATTAAATCCATATTCTGGCAGATATCAATTAACCTTTAATTACTCTGTTTTTGCAATTAACCCCATTTTCAAGCAAGTTAAAAGGCAACAAATATGAAACCAATCAATTTAAACCATCAACCCTATTCTCAAGCAAGTTAATAGCACAATCAATTAATCTCATAATCAACTCAAGTAATTAAATACCAAGAATAACAATCAGTTAATCAAAAGATCAAATAACTCTAAATACCATGAGTATCTAAACCAATGTCAAATTACAATAAAATAATTAAAACATCATTGTCAAGAAAAAGAAAACAAAGTAAAAGAAAGCACTACAAGCCTCATTCTTTTTCCTTTGAAGACCTTCATGTACAACCCTCCTTGAATTGAAGAATTCCTCCTTGGATTGAGTGATTTTCTATGATGATCAATGAATTCTCTCCTTTTCCCTTGTATTTTTTATCTATTTATAGGCTTAAGAAGTGCCTAAACTCGTAGGTACAAAGTTCTTGGCCAAGTAGAAGTTGGAAGATACTAAAACACCTCAGGTTTTCAAAAATGTGTAGAAAGATCGCAGCACCACCTCAAGGACAAAACACGGCAGGCGCCGCCTTGGTCCTTTGGAGTCGGCGCCGCCTGTGTTCTGCTTCTCCACTCGTTCACCGATTTTTCTCCGAATTGTGTGCATAAGTTCTAGACTGCAGCCGGTGCCACCTCTGCTCTGCTTCACGACGGTTTTGATTCGTTTTACCTAAAAATCTGAAATAATGAACAAAATACCTTTCCAAGGGTAAAATCTCAAATATGAAAGAATATGACTAGTTATTGCACAAAATGTCTTACAAAAGAGCCTCAAATAACTAAGTAAAGTATGACTAATTTAGCCTCTATCATTGATAGCCAATTGATAAAAATAATACTTATACAATCAGTTTGCATCGTATCTAATTGATCCTTGTATATAAGTATAGCACATGCATAAGAGTGCGAAAAAGTTCTAGAGGCCTTTCATATGCTAAACTTTCAGCTAAGTTCAAATTAATATCCCCTACTAGATGTACTCTATCTGCTTTGATGGTAAGTATACGCTCCTATGCCCATAACTATTTCAAAATTAATAATAGCTTTTGAAAAAGTTCTAATGTATTTAGAAATAATGCTATATTAAAAAATTTTAGTGAAAAATAAAGTTTATTTTATACCTGAATTAAGAATAATGTACCATTGAATGTGGTGTGTACAATGTAGTATTACATAAGCAACAATACAAATATGCTAAGGTTGTACTTTCCCAACTAAGTATACCCAAATGCTCTAGATCAAGCAAAAGAGTCACGAAGCACAAATGAACCCTATTACTGGATTTGTCTGAAAATAGAAAATCACTACTGAGTTGTATAATAGGACAACACGCATGCTGAGCAATCAGTTTTGGAGTTTTGTATAGCAGTAGTAGTTGCCTAAGTGGTCTCTCAAGAGAGATTATCTTTAGATGACATCCTTTGAGATCAGTACCTATAGATCAAAATAAAAAAACTTGTCATACATATAAAAAAAATTTGTTAATGACCAAACTTGTCATATTTATTGAACAGGTCAAATTAAAATTTTCAACTAAATAAATACATCAAGTTAAATTTATTCACCAAGTAAAAAAATTAAGATAATATTAACAATATATCGAACAAGTCAAATTAAAATTTTCAACTAAATAAATAGATAAACAAAGTCATTAAACAAATATATCTAGTCAAATTTATTGAACAAGTCAAATTAAAAATGTCAACTAAATAAATACATCAAATTTGTCCCACAATTCAAATTAAACAATACATCAATTTCACAAAAATGAATTCAACAATAGATATCAAATTGTTCTTAAGATCCCTCTAAAATACCATGATTGCAATTCCTCCTTGTATGCCCACTATAATGGTAGTTTCCATAGTGAGGAGGTGAATTAGGGTTGCACTCATCCATCTCATTCTTGATATGTGATGTTTGCATTCTACTCTGATGACAGTTTTTATAATAGTGAGAAAACAATGCTAGTCTAAAATTAGGGTTGCGCTAGTTGTCCGATGGAAAAATCTTGAATTGTCTTATATAAGTTAATTTATAGCACAATGTTGTGTTTTCTAATGACATGAGATCCTCAAGATTTAATCTTCTTGCTGACATTCTAGCCTTTGCCAAAAAAGGTAGTCCATATATTTCTAATTTAAAACAACCAAGGTCAACTTCATAAGCATTATTTTCTCTGCTATGTTCACGATATGATAATACAACACTAAAAATACCCTGACATGCACTGAAAATCAATACACTATGTCTTCTACACTTTAATTCATTCTTCACAAATTGGACTCATATTTTGGAAAGAAGGATATTTATCATAACTAATTAGCCTGCTATTTATGGTCATTGAAGTATTTGACTATTTTCTTGAATGAAGACTCAACAATTACCTTGATAGATAGAGCATGTATACCCTCGACAACATTATTCAATGATTCTACTAAATTAGTTGTTATACTGCTTGATACTACCATCACACACAAGATTCCATTGTTCATTAGAAATCGAATCAAGCTAAGCCTTCGCCTTGGGGTTGAGCACATTTATTTCTTCTATAATCTTAAAAAATTTATGCTTCTTACTTTATTCTCCAACTACATACATTAATTTCTTCAATTGGTAGTTTCTAAACTTTGTATTAAAGTTGCTTCGCATATATCTAAGATAAAATCTATGCACAGTCATAAGCTCTTGCCAATGAGGTGGTTGAATTGCATTTACTATCTGTTTGTGATGATCCGATTCAAACAAATTTTTTGATCCTTTAGCATATCTTTCCTTAATAATGACAAAAATCAACCCCAACTCTCATTACTTTTTTCATCCACAACTACAAATGCAAGCGGCAATATATGATAATTCGCATCTTGACCCACTACTATTAATAGTTTTCCCTTATATATGCTCTTAAGAAATGTCCGATCAACACTAATAATTAGCTTCATGTGACCAAAGACATTGATACATGGTTTGAACTATCCAAACACAAATCCAAAGTTCTTGCCCTTGCCATTGTAAATTTGTAAATATCTCCGCTCAACGATTGTACCGGTATTCAAATCTCACAAGGCAAGTATAAACTTTAGTACCTATCCGATTGAAAAATATCAATCTGTATAAACTATCTCAATTGCATGCCTTCTTACATCCCACCCTTTGTGTAAAATGGAATGAAATGCAATACCTTGTGAATATGGTTATTTATCTTGCTAACTCGAATTTTTTGCCTCTTATGAATCATATCAAATACATGCTTTGCCATAATATTTGCACTCATATTGTGATGGTTTCTCATTTGCTGGTTGAACTAGACAAATGTGCTCCTTATGTCAGTGAACAATTTGTCACGAATCACGATTTTCTTCTTTTGCACATGGATCTTCCAAGGATAAGGATGATGTTCAAAAATTTTTTTATACTTTACAATCCATAGTGCACTCTTACTCTCTTGTAGTATAAACTCAAAACCCATTCGCATGGACTATAACCAAACAACTCAAAGTGACTCATCATTACCCATGAATCATATGCCAACCCTCAATTCATTATTAGATTTTGACCACAAATCTATTCCACAACCAATTTTAGTCAGTCTATCAGTGTCATTTTCTATTTTTGGAGAAGAACCTAATCTCTCAAGATAGTTTGATATGGTGGATTATACAAGCATACTGGTGAACTGGATTATTAGTAGGCCATTACATTGCAATAGGAATAGAGACATGATCTACAATATCATCATCCCTCTCAACCTCATTGGGACTATCAAAATTAGTAGGTTCATCTATGTCTGATGTTAGTTCTAAACTATCTATAGCTGCCTTTGGAGCACCCGCCCAATCAGGCTCTTAAGCTATTCGGTCATCAATTGGAGTTATGTGCAACGAAATATCCATATTAGCAACAGGAAATTATAAGGGATTTGTCTGTGTTTGGGAGTGTTGAATGCAAGAGGCAATATATGATAATTGGCATTTTGACCCCCTGCTATTAATAGTTTCCCCTTATATATGCCCCTAAAAAATATCCCATCAACACTAATAATTAGCTTCACGTGACCAAAGACATTGACACATGGTTGGAACTATCAAAACACAAATCTAAAGTTCTTGTCCCCACCGTTGTAAAATTGTAAATATCTCTGCTCAACGACTATACCAGTATTCAAATCTTGCAAGGCAAATATAAACTTTAGTAACTATCCACTTGAATAAGATCAATCTGTATAAACTATCTCAATTGCATGCCTTTTTACATCCCACCCATTGTATACGATGGAGTGAAATGCAATACCTTATGAATATGGTTATTTATCTTGCTAACTCGAATTTTTGGGCTCTTATGAATCATATCAAATATATGCTTCACCATAATATTTGCACTCATATTGTGATGGTTCTTATTTGCTGGCAAAACTAAACAAATGTGCTCCTCAAGTCAGCGAGCAATTTGCCACAAATCACAATTTTCTTCTTTTCCACATGGATCTTCCAAGGATAAGGACGGTGTTCAATAAAATGTTTACACTTTACAATCCATAGTGGACACTTACTCTCCCATAGTACAAACTCAGAACCCATTCGCATGGACCATAACCAAACAATTCAAAGTAACTCATCATTATCTCTAAATCACATACCAACTCTTAATTCATTATTAGATTTTGACCAAAAAATCCATTCCACTACCACTTTTGACCAATCTATCAATATCATTTTCTATTTTTAGAGAAAACCTAAATCTCTCAAGATAGTTTGAATATAGTGGATTATACAAGCATACTGGTGATTTGGATTATTAGTAGGCTATTGTATTGCAGTAGGAATAGAGAGATGATCTCCAATATCATCATCCCTCTCATCCTCATCGGGACTATCAAAATCAGTTGGTTAATCTATGTTTGATGTCGGTTCTAAACTATCTATAGCAGCCTTTGGAGCACCCACCCAATCAGGCTCTTATGTTATCCGATCATCAATTGGAGTTATGTGCAACGAAATATCCATATCAGTAGCAAGAAATGATGAGGGATTTGTTTGTGTTAGGATGTGTTGAATACAAGCAGCAATATATGATAATTGGCATCTTTACCCACTGCTATTAATAGTTTCCCCTTATATATACCCATAAAAAATGTCCCATCAACACTAAAAATTAGCTTCATGTGACCAAAGACATTGATAGATGGTTGGAACTATCAAAACACAAATCCAAAGTTTTTGCCCTTGAGTTGCAAATTTGTAAATATCTCCACTTAATGACTGTACCAGTCTTCAAATCTTGCAAGGAAAGTATAAACTTTAGTAACTATCCACTTGAAGAAGATCAATCTGTATAAACTATCTCAACAGCATGCCTTCTTACATCCCACCATTTGTGTAAGATGGAGTGGAATGTAATACCTTGTGAATATGGTTATTTATCTTGCTAACTCGAATTTTTAGGCTCTTATGAATCATATCAAATATATGCTTTGCCATAATATTTGCACTCATATTGCGATGGTTCTCATTTATTAGCTAAACTAGACAAATGTGCTCCTCATGTCAGCGAGCAATTTGTCATAAATCATGATTTTCTTTTTTTGCACATGGATCTTCCACAGATAAATATGGTGTTCACTACAAATTTTTATACTTTATAGTCTATAGTGCACTCTTACTCTCCCGTAGTACAAACTCAGAATCCATTCGCATGGACCATAACCAAATAACTCAAAGTAACTCATCATTATCTCTAAATCACATACCAAACCTCAATTCTTTATTAGATTTTGACCACAAATCCATTCCACTACCATTTTTAGCTAATCTATCAATACCATTTTCTATTTGGGAAAAATCCCTAATCTCTCAAGATAGTTTGAATATGATGGATTATACAAGCATACTGGTGAATTAGATTTTTAGTAGGCTATTGGATTGCTGTAGGAATAGAGACTTGATCACCAATATCATCATCCCTCTCAACCTCATTGGGACTATCAAAATCAGTAGGTCCATCTATGTCTGATGTCGGTTCCAAACTTTCTATAGTTGCCTTTGGAGCACCCGCCCAATCAGGACCTTAACCTATTCGATCATTAATTGGAGTTATATGCAACGGAATAACACTATTAGCAGCAGGAAATAATGAGGGATTCGTCTGTGTTTGGGAGTGTTGAATGCAAGCGGCAATATATTATAATTTGCATCTTGACCCTATCAAAGTTAACTAAGAGTTGCTACCTATTGATGAGTTAGCATTGATAAGTGCAATAATTGGAGTATTCGAAATTGGTGGATGAGGATATGAACTAACAAGATCACTGAGGATAGGTGGAGGATTATTAGGAACTAGTGTAAAAAGATGTGTCAAAAAATTAAGAATATTCATAGGAACAATTGAGTTTGCACTACAAGAAAAAACTAAATTTGGGTTAAATCCATCGCTGATTGAGTTTAGGGATAGATTAGAGATAGATTACGGCCGTCGCTAAAACGGGTCTTCATTCCGTCGCAAACAGCGACGGATTTGCGACGGCAAAAAATTTTGTTTAAAAAAATCAATTAATTTAGCAATGGATTTGCGATGGTAAAATTTTTTTATTTATAAAAAATTAATTAATTTAGAGATGGATTTGTGATGGCAACAAATATTTATTTAAAAAGTTAATTAATTAGCTCCCCGACCCGCCCCCATCCTCCCAATTCGCCGAGAATATATGATATTATGTCGGATATGGGGCTTGAACCTACGTCCTTGTTATGGAGGAACACGTGCTCCACCACTAAGCTATTGAGGTTCTCATGATTTATTGTGGTATATATTAATTATATAGGGTTTTTTTTTTAATTAGCGATGAATTTGTAAGAGATTTTCGACGACCTAATTTTTCGTCGCAAATCTGTAGCTAATCCGTGATGAATTTGCAATGACACATTTTTCAAATTTAAAAAATAAATTTATTTGCAAATTTTGGAACGCCATGGCCATCCAAAATTTAAAAATAAATTTATTTTTTAAATTTAAAAAATGAACCGTCACAAATCCGTCGTTAATTAGCAACCGGTTTATGACTAGGGATGGCAATGGGGTTGGACCGAGCCGGGGACTAGAAATCCTGACCCCACCCCCATATACCCCCCATTTTCCCATTCCCGACTCGTCTCTACCACAAGGAAAGGCGAGGATCCCCGCCGAAGACGAAACAATCCCCAGTCTTAGCCTACCGAGAATGTGGGGAAGCCGGGGGACCGTTAGGGCCCGCAAATAATTATAAAGATTTTTTCAGAAATTTTTTTTGTCTCCAATATATTTTTATTCAAAACTTTTTAATCATTTCAAAAACTTTTATGGTAGTTTCTAATGGTTCACGTATTTATTATATTACTAAATTAGTAAGAGTAAAATTGATAATTGATAATTTTTCCTATCCTTTTTCTTTTTTTTCCACTTATTTTCTATTTTATTTTATTTTATATACATATATAATCTACCTATATATACATATATAATCATATAATATATATATATATATATATTGTGTATATATATATAAAACATATATAAAATCTATATAGTATGTATATGTTAGGATTCGTGGACTCCTAAATGCAGAAAACATCTACGAATCCCTTCTGAGGATCCAAGTAAACGATTAAGAAGATCTAAGGTTTACAGAATTACCTCTCTTCGGCGTAATCGAGATCCTTCAATTCTAATTGTGCTATCGTATGTGCAACCCGAACGATCACCAGACACTGCAGTGTGCGAACGTCCTCTATAGGTACACACGGCGAACTGACTCGCTACTCTGAGAGTGCTAGCGCCTAGGGTTTGAGAGTTTTTTTCTGGTGAATAGAGGCACGATTTTTTTAACAAAAAAGGAACATTGAGAAGAAGGCTAAGGTTTTCTTAGAAACCCCCGAATCTCTTAAAGTCCAAATCTGATAATATCTTATCACATTTTAATTTCAATTCAAATTAAATTAAAAATTGATATGATAACATTTTGTCATTATCTCGGTAATTTAACTAATTAATTTACCGAGTCAAATTCTTATAATTTGGACATCATCCAGATCCATCGAATTTGGACATATTTCCAGATTCATTGTATCTGAAAAAATTTTCTAGGTTCGATTAACTTAGACATATTTTCAGATTCAACGAATCTGGTACCAAAAAAATAACCTAATAAGTTCGTTTATTGTGTGACCCTATAGGTTCATTTAACACTGGTAGTGTGCCTAAATCATATTTAAATGACCCACAAGTTATAAGCGGTTTCTAGAAAAACATTATAATTATCCAGGTTAAATGAAGATCAGTAATCTCTTTGAACCAAATCACAATTTTATATTTAGTCCTTTTGTCACATGATATCCAGATTAAGCATAAGGCACAGAACATGTCATCCTTATTAAGCTTAATCAATTATTTCTTGATTTCATAGTAGACTGTTCAAACAAATGATATCAATATCTTAGATTGATATATTTGAGCTCGACCATGTATTTTAACAGTCTAACTTATCAAGGCGCCCATGGATATCTCTCCCATAATTAAGAGGGACAAATTCCTTCACTATCAATCATATTCCTCTCCTTGATTTATTCTATATCCAACAGTAGTTTAATTTACTATCTGGTTAAAGACAACTTTAGACAATGTCAAAATATAAAATTTATCAAGTAGGAAACTATGATGAATTAGGTCGAAGGACTTTTAATATCATTATGGTTAGAAAGTATTTATGACATGTTCCATGAAGTACTCTCACAGTGGGTCATGTCCAATACAACATTCTCTAATATTTATTTATGTTTTGACTTGATATCACAAATATTCATGACCAGTAAAACATAGCCATCTAGTCACAAACATACAAATCTTAATTTATTATTGTTCCAATAATAATAATTGACCAGGGACTGTTTTAGAATAGTCATTGTATTTATTATTGGGTTTTACTATCAAGTCACGTACTTGATTGACCACAAAACAAAATGCACTATTTATAGAAAGGAAAACCTCATATTATTATATAAAACATAACGACAATAGTATAAGTACAAATTGACTTTAAGGCATATCCCTAACAGTATACATATATAATACATATATAATCACCTTTATATATATGTGTGTGTGTGTGTGCATATATATATAATCTATTTATATATACATATAATATATATATATATATATATAATATAATATATAATATATGTTGAGTGGGCCGGGTCGAGGGCAGGGATCATGCAATCCCCATCCCCGACCCGCCCCCAGTGGGTAGGCCAGGGAATGAAGCCTACCCCCCGGCCGCGCTTAAATCAAGGAATCCCCGACCTCACCCGGTCGGTTGGGTCAGGTCCCCGGTTTAAGCGAAAAAATTGCCATCTCTATTTGCAATGGCTCATTTTTTTAAAATTAAAAAAATAAATTTATTTTCAAATTTTGGAACGTTGTCGCAAATCCATTACTAATTAGCAATGGATTTGCAATGGCCATCCAAAATTTAAAAATAAATTTATTTTTTTAAATTTTAAAAAATTAATCGTCACAAATCCGTCCACAAATATGTTGCTAATTAGTAACGGATGACTCGTTTTTTTCAATTAAAAAAAATAAATTTATTTTCAAATTTTGGAACACCATCGCAAATCCATTGCTAATTAGCGATGACTAATATTTTTAAATTTTGAAAAATAAATTTATTTTTGTATTTTGGATGGTTGTCAGAAAGTCCTCGTTAATTACCAATAGATTTGCGATAATTTTTTTTAATTATTCTTTAGTACTAACTAAATTGAAAGCTGTCAGAAATCCGTTACAAATTAGCGATGGTTTTGTAACGACCATCCAAATTTTATTTTCAAATTTTTTACTCTCATTGCTGTTACATAGCAAATTAGTGACTGTTCAGAAGCCGTCGCAAATATCCGTCGCTAATTATCATTTTTCTTGAAGTGTTAGTAAAGTAGTGAATAAGCCAACAATAAGAGTTGAATTGTTCTGGAATGCCACATCTTGAGCTATTATCGGATTCTAGAACATCTCAGGATGAATATTCAAATTAATTTGTCCTTTTATGGTGGAAGCATAGTACCGTAAATTTTTCATATTATCATCATCCATTATATAACCCATTGTATAACCGATTAGGTTACTAATAACATCAGCTTGTTGTGATTTGTTATTTAATACCAGACGCAACCAACCCTCGAACTGTACACATTTGATTGACTAAAATCAAAGTAATTAATTGAATTTCTAACAACCAAAGTCTTGAGAAACAATTAAAAAAAAAAAAAAAGACTATACTATAGGTTAGTTTAGTGACATTATACCTACTTGAATCATGCAGAATTTTTCATTAAAAAAAAAAAAAAATACACACACGATTTCACTAACTAGTGGTATATAATTAGAAGATACCATCTAATATCAAAATAATAAATTAATCAGCATAAAATCAATAAAAATGACATAAAATACCTTATTAGATAGGCAACATAATATTGTCCAAATAGAATATACATATTCTAGCAAACTATTACCTAGTCGATAATAATATTTGTTTCTATTCCTTATTATTCATTTAATTTTTATTACAAAAAGTATTTGAATATTAAGTATGCTCCAATGACATGCTTTAATTTTTCACATGGATTTAAATTTTTAATTTTCATTTATTGTTAATAATTTTTATTTCTAAAATTTGAATCTCAAATATTTGAAAAGATAAAATTTTAATTTTTTTAGTTTAAAATTTCTATTTTTATTTATGTTTCAATTTTAATTTTTATTTGAAAGAATTTGATGATAAATATTTATTCATTCAATTTATATTTTATTTTTGTTCAAATTTTATTCCAAAAGATTAAATCTCAAAATTTTCCCTCTAATTTAAATTTTCATTTTTATTCGTATTTCAAATTTAATTTTTATTTGAAAGGGTTTGAAGATAAATTTTTTTATTTTTATTTGACTTAAAATTTCTTTTTCCGTTTAATTTTCATTTGAAAGAATTTGATGGTAAATTTTTATTTTTCATTTCATTTAAAATTTCCTTTTTCTTTTAATTTCTATTTCAAAAATAATTTGAATCTCAAATGTTTCAAAGGATAAAATTTTAATTTTTTCTTTAATTTGAATTTTTATTTCTATTCATATTTCATTTAATTTTATTTAATCAAATTTGAAGACAAATGATTAATTTTCTTTTGGTTCAATTGTTTTGTTTAATTTTTATCTCAAAATATTTGAATCTCAAATATGTAAAAAGATAAATTTTTTCCTTTAATTTAAACAAAGAAAATGGAATTGTTAAATATTTGAAATTAAAAGCTCATTCATTTGGATGGGCGTTCTTTCCAGTTAGGTTAGGTTTAGATTTCCAATTTTTCAATTAAGAAAATCTTGACCAAATTTATTCTGTCTTATGCCACAAAATGATACCTACTTGCCTTTTTATCATCGATTAAAATCCACATGACAAACTTGCTATTATCATCGTCTAAAATTTAATATCCATATTCTAAATATAATCTTTTTATATAACCACCAAAAATACAAATCATAGTAATAACAAAGCAACAATAATTCTAACAAATAATCAAATAATGTTCAATACTCTTTCTGTTCGGTATAAATAATCAAAGATTCAACAAATAACCTCACTAAAAAAAATTATAAAAGGAACAATAAGGAAATATACAATCTTTGTCTTTCTATTTAAGAAAAAAAAAACTACATACTGTAAAGAAGCAACGACAGCTTAGGATCCCCGACAACGGCGCAATGATGGCAGCTCATTTATGTTGGAGAAGAGGTGAGGAGGTCAGAGAAGAAGGAAGTGGAAGGGACGACGGCGCAGCAACAAGGCTCGGCTTTGTTTGAGAATAGGTGGGGAGAGAAGAGAAGAAGAAAAATGGAGAAATGGAGAATAAGGATGGCAGCTGGAAGGATGAAGAATAGGTAGGAAGAATAGCAGCTGAAATGATAGAAGAAGAAATGCAGCAGCACAGGATAAGAAGAATAGAAAGGGAGACGAAACAAAGGAAAAATGAGAGGCAGCTAGGGTTTAATTTAACTCATCTTGCATTTGTCTAATGCGAGGTTAAGTTATTGTGAGGTCCGTCTATCTTGTAATTGCTTAATGTCAAGTCTCGCTACCCTTCGCATTCAACAAATGTGACACATTTTTTACTTAAAAAAAGTACAAGCAAAAAGTATTTTGTATTTGCCAAACACCACCAAAAAAAAAAAAAAAAAATCTCCCAATTGACAAATGCAAGGAATATCCTTGGTACACCATTGGTTCAAAATCTAATCCATGTTTGAGGTTAGATTTAAAATTCGATCCATTTTGGTAAATAATCCAGATTTCTTTAGATCTTTTCCATTATTCCCTTCACCATCCTCTTCCCCAATCCTAGGAGGCTGCCTTGTGCCCACTATTATTTCTCTTTTGTTTTAATGAACACCTTTAAAAAAAATTACAAAGCATTACTTCTTTAGTGTAGTAATTTATTTCTCCATTATTTAAGAATTTAGGGTATCCAATATCTTCAAACCCCTCGGGAAAACATTTTCTTCAACATCTTTAACTGATTGCCAGAACATAATTTTACTAATTGTGTTTCCTTTGTTGATTATTCTTGCGATTCTTGCTTTTAGGGGATCTATTCGATCGTAGTGAGTAGAAGCTGATGAATATTGAAGATAAATCGTGTGAAACACTTCTTTATAAATCCACTTATGAGTTGATTATAATTTGCTTTTGCATCCATTGTTTATAAAGCTTTTTGGCTTTGGATAAATCCTTTCATGGCAAAAGGTTACAAATCACCCCTCACGTTTAATGGCGTCTCTATTCTTTCACCACACCACAATAAAGAAGGCATAAACTATTTCTTACTTTTTCATTCTTAGAGATATTAAAGAGACAAATAGTTCTGCTAACGAATTCTATCTGGTTAAAAGAGAGAGAAATAAACTTTTTCGTTAAAAAAAATAATTAAGTAAACAACTAGCGGTCTTAGAGGAGAGAATGAAGAAGAAAGTAGGAAAGAGGAGTCGAAGCGCTCTGAGGTGGCGCTGCTGCTCTAAGAAGAAACGAAAGCAGAGCAATACTATGTTTCTCTCCTTTGCCACATGGCAGACTATTTACGCTAATTAGTAATTCCCAACCTAAGGCTGCCTATATTCATGGACTTAACTACACAGCCCAACAAACCAACTAAATGAGCTTATAAGCCCACCTACCTCTACTGGCAAAGCCCACTATACAACCAACCAGTTAATGTAAAACAAATACTGTAGACTTTTGGTACTTTCCGTGCTTTACGCAACCCAAGCTTCCAAATTTAGTGGGTAAGTAGGAACTCAGTTTTATCTCAAATTAAAATAAAATAATAATAATTTAAATAATTTTATTTTTTAAAAATCATTATATATTCACAACCGATCATATTCTCTTTTTTTTTAGTTAACTTTACTTAAATTAGGTTGGTGCCCCGTGCGTTGCACGTGATAATTTCAATAATTTTCTCAATTTCCTTACTTTAAAAAACAATTCAGATAAGAAGATAACTCTAATATTTAAAAGAACAAAAAATTTAGATAACTCTAATTTTTAAAAATGAAACAATTCAAATAACAATGATATTTTAAAAAAAAAAAAAACCTTCAAAATTTTTGAGGGATGAAATGTATAAATATAAAATAATACTTTTGGAGTTCCTAAAATGATGAAAAATTAAAAATTAAAAAGAACATAATTCTAAGAGGTTCAAAAAAGCTAGCATAATAATTAGTTCAATGAATTCAAATAAATCAAATAATTGTATTTTTCTAAGGAAATGTTAAGAGTATTTTAGATTCATTGAGTATTTGAATTTAATTTAAATGAATGTGTGTGTATTTTTTTTAAAGGAAATGTCAAGATTATCTGGACTCAAAGAATCCAGCTAAACTAAAATGAAGATACTGCCGCATTTATGAATCAATTATTCAGATAAAGGTCTGGATTCAATGCATCCAGATACTCTTGACATTTCCTTAAAAAAAAAACATTCATTTGATTTATTTGAATATAGTGAATAAAGATAATTTTTACATTTTCCTTTTTTTAAAAAAATCAGGAAAAAAAACTCTTTTAAATTTAATAATTCCAAATGTTGCATGCTACCTACGTAATAGTCACTACAATCATCCAATTGGAAAAAAAATGTTTTTCACAACAATCATGCAATTGGGAAAAAAAATATGTTTTTATTTGTTTGGCAAATGACATTGAATTGACCATGTTTTCCATTAAAGTGGTAACGTTGGTGAAATTTTATAAAACTTAGGGAAAAGCAGACCAGACTTGTAACGAACCCCACATGCATTACATAATGTTTTGGGACCCAAAGGACTGGTTTGCCATTGTGGGGTTTTCTGCATCTGGCAATGACTGCACCGACATAATGTCTACGAGCTGTTGGAGCCAGAACTGTTGTCGGCAGCTTGTTTCTTTTTTTACTTCTTAGCCGGTGGTTTTTCGACACTAGAGAACATTTTAAAGTCCTGAAAAGTGAAAAAGATTCTGAAATTTCTTCTCAATTTCAACCTCGAGAAGAAAGAAGGGCCAAAATGAAGATCCGAGGAAGATGGGCTCTTTCGCCGGATGTTACATCTTCAACTCTCCAGCTGCTACCACCACCAGCCCACTCTCCGATGCATTTTCACCAATCATCCCTTAGTAGCAAAAGTTCCATTTTTTTGGAATAGGTTCGGCTCAATTTCTTTATATAGCAGTGGTGAACATGGATCATTAACTGGCAGAAACAATTGTATTGACATGGATCATTCTCTTGCAATTTTTTTTTAATGGGTTCTAGACCATTAGAAGTGAATACCAACATCTAAATTTGACATCTTTAAGAGCCTTTCAGTGCACAAATTTCACAATGTTTCCACTTCTCAGACCTTCATTTATTACCTATGATTCAAGTCAAAGTAATTCAACCCAATACAAATATCACTTTTCGCAACCACTACGAAGATTATCAGCATTGCAAAAGAGATATAAAGATTGATATCTATAGCATAGCTCTTACTTGTTGAGTGAAATCCATTTTCTTGTAACCTTCCCAGTTCAAGAACTTATCTTTTTCCTTCATTTCCCTTATATTTTGATGCTCAGCCTACATAATTAAACAAAAAATAAATATATAAACACCATAAAAGTAATATCCTATATCCAAAAAAAGAAAAGGGAGAAAAGTTAAGTTTCTAAAGTTGAAATAATGAAATTGCATGATACAATAAATGATATTATTCCAAAGAAAAATGAAAGAAAATGTAAATGAAATAATCAAGTTATCTCGAGTGCATCTTACCCATCATCACCATAGCTTCAAGGCTTACAAATACACCTTTTTATGTAGCTTCTGCATTGGTGGTTTGGAAATTTAAGGACAGAGCACCACGCCAAAGCTGTTGTCATCACTCTTCTGGTAAATTTCCAGGGTATATGCGTACTTTGTTGCATTGTGCACCAGATGAACAAAACAAAGTATTATTGATCCTCTTGCATATCTTATTAAGCCAGACAATAATATGGATGAATCACATTATTAAGAAATCATCATCTTGTGAAAATGGTAATTTGTTAACAGAACAAATAAAGCATTATCATTTGTGCATAAACATGTTAGCACTGAAAAAGGTAATTTGTTTTGTACAACAAAACAAAGACCAATAAAAACAAATAGGATGAATCATGCAATAAGATAATAATGAAGATAAGATAATGATGATATTCATTGCAAAAAATGTTCCCCAGTTTGCCTTTGGTTTAAGAAACATTGAAGAAAGATTTCTTCCAGGATATGTAGACAATTGGCAAATGCTTTCCAAACACACACAATAAAGAGAGACATCCCTACAGACACAACAATTATAGGGAGAGGGAGAGACTTGGACTGTGAAAGCTAAAAAAAGCAAAATAGAAAGACTTGAATATGGTAAAAGAACCCCATGAAAGCAAAACAGAAAGCTTAGAAATTAGCAAAAATGAAAAAAAGACATGATAGGGAATAAGGTGTGGTCTAAGAAAGCTTAATAATTTCAGCTCTAATGGAGGATCTGAGAGAGTGCAGCTCTAACCTAGTAAAAACCTTGAACACACTAATTTTTGAAAGACTGATTTTTTGTCATAGTTTAAAAAATAAAACAAATTATGTAAATTTTACATGGTCAGTGAAATTAAAACGGGCAAGCAAACACAAAGGAGAAATCTCCCAAATCCATAGGACAAAGTATCAAAGAGGAAGTAGATTTCGAAAATCCTAGTTGAGCTAATAAACCATATCAAAAAATAGATCAGGAAGAACCCAATCAACAATGCCACTCCAAACCATCATCAAATTGCAGATCATCGAAGGATCTACTCATATTTGTAAAAAAAAGCATATTAGAAAAACTCAAACCTAAATATTTCAAATACTTCCCCACGAAAACCTTCATATTGTTTAATATGGCAATATTAAGACCTAGAATTCTCATTTGAGTGCGAAAACTTATCTTTTATCCTTACTAGCAACAACCTTCAACCCTTGAAGTAAACTATGCTACATAAGTCGCAAAACCCCTCCTGCAACCAAGCAAAATATTTCACCCCCTATCCCGTCACCCACGGCTCTTCAAACAATAGTGCTACTGCTCTATCCAACATCATAGGAAAATATTCAATCTTTTAATACCTAAATAGAAAAATAGAACCATTCCAACTTTCAATCATACCATTTTAGCAGAACTGAAACCCCAAATAAAAAAGTTCACATTTTTTCTCAACAAAATAAGATAACAATTCCAATTACTATTTTCTTTTCTTATTTCTTCATGGTAGCACTTACGGTTCTGAGCCCATTCAGTAATAGTCGTGCAACTGTCGACGTCGGATTTTGAATCAAGCAAATCCGGTATAATTTCGATTCGAAGCAACCGATTCAAGATGCAAAACCAAAATCTGAGTTAGAATTCGACCGCTGATGAAGGGAAGGAAGCTTGTGCGGAAATGAAGAAGCGAGTGACGAAGCTAAGCGCTGGTGTTGCTGCTGAAGGAGTAGAGGTGGAAGGGAAAAAGAAAAGTGGGGGAAAGGGAGGAAGTGCAGGCAGGGGAGAGGGAGAGCTAGAGAGGTAAAAATGAAAAAAATCTACAAAATTATATCAGGAAGAAGATATGAGTGCACTGAAAATGGGGCGATGAAAAGCTAACCCTTGAATTGGCCAGGACCAATGAATGTATACATATAAATATTTAAGATACAATAATTCGAAGAGTAAATCGAAGGGTCTAACTTCTTAGATGCAGAAAACTTGTAACAATAGCTGAGCCTGAGAAATACAGTGCCACATGTCACCTTCACAACTTTAGTTTCATGGCCTCTGCTGTTGCCAGGTATCATAATAGGGAGCTTCCGTAGCTGCTTATATATATATATATATATATATATATATATATATATATTTCATATATATTTTCATATTTAATAATTTTTTTATTATATTTACTCATTTTCATCTCAGTCATATTACTATCTAAGTACGTCCATATTTTAAAATTTTGGTAACAAGATACACTAACACATATTCTTTTTGCCCCTTCCAACTTTGCTATGGATTTTGGCTGAAATAGATCAATTAAAATAGAGATAAAAAAGCTCGTGAGCTAGTACTCTGGAATGACAAATAAGAAGATCCGCTTTCACAAATAGCCAACCTACTTCTCTGGCTCTATACACTATTCCCACTCCCATTCCTTCTCTCTTTACCTTTCATTCTCTCATCTCTGTTTTCTTCTGCATCTTCCTCAACACCATGTCGTACGGATCTACTGGAGATCTGGCTAGATCTTTGTCCAATCTTTATTCCTTGCAACTAAATAATAAAATTTGATCCATTTTTTAATCTGCAAGTTATGATAATATATTTTTATAACTCTTTTCAATAAGACTTACGAATTTCTAATAAATTATCTTATCAATATTTTCAAATCAATTTATGATCTATTTTCTTCTAAAAGGGACTTGTACACTCAGACCTAATAACCTCATTCCTAAACGATTTTTAAGGCTATTGATATATTTATGTGAAATATTTGGATGGACTCGATCCACCGTAAACCACCGCTTCAAATGTTATACTATGTGTATTGAAAGTTATACACTTCTACGGTAGACCAGGTCCACCCAAATATTTCCCTATATTTATGGTTGTGTAAATTGGTACTCGTTAGGAATGAGGAATAATTGAGTTTGATTTGTTGGTACAGCTCAAGAATGGTTGGAAGAACTATACAGAACATCATCATTAATTTATTTAGTTTATTCTATATCCACTCAAGATGTTTGAGTTGTGATATATTTACTGTAACTTTTTGTAGCCTTTCTTATTCATATTTTTGGAGCGTCTCACTCCCTCAATTTCCTTCCTTTCTTGTTTTGAAAAATAAATTTGAGGAGTGTTATGGTTGTAATGGCCTTGACATATTTCTCTTTAATAGATAATACTACCTCCATTTTAAAATATAAGTCGTTTTGAATTTGAATTTTTTTTTTTCACAATATTAGTCATTTTACAAAGTTATATGAAAATTTATTACTTTTTCTAACTTTACCCCTCCTTTCAATCTCTCTATTTCCACTAATTATGACCCAACTCTTTCCAAATACCAAAGTAGATAAAGACTTAATTAGGGGTATTTTTGAAAGTTTAGTTTTAAAATTGTGTGAAATTTTGGACCTTTAATTCTTGTGCATAAGTTTAAAATGATATATATTGTGAAATAGAGGTACCATCTTATTTAATCCCAAACGTTTAAAAAAAAAAAAAAAAACCTTCTCACTACATTCTTTGACTCTTTTCCTCACCTCATTTTCACCTACCATTAATTTCCTTATGCCTTTCTTGATTTGCTTCCTTGTTATAATTTCTCGATATTTCTTGCTTTCATTGTAATCTGAACTAAGTTTAATTGCAATTCCTAATTCTTTCACTAGCTAAAAAGCAAGTAGTTGCTGCTCTGCAAAGGAGGGCTAGGTAGCAATGGGTACAGCACACCGTATGCTTTGCAATGTTGAATTCCAACCACAATGGGACACAAATCCTCCAACATCCAACCACGAAAAGACAGCCAACTGTGGAACCCATCCCACAACTTTCCTAAGATGCATGTTAGTCCAAGAGTCCTTCTAGTGTTATGGTTTTGTAATTTTAATCCCTAGTAAGAAATCTGCCTTGGTGGCTGGAGGCTACCTAATGGACCATAGGAACCGATAACCACTTTGCTCGATCCCATTTGATATTTCTTTGGTTTGATCTATATCCAAGCTTCCCAAGCTACAAAAACATACTAGAACCACTGAAGATAGAGGCGACAGTTAAGGGTTGCCTTGCATCCATGTTCTATCCCTAACACTGATATTGAGCCACCGCATGACTTTTGAATTATTGACAACATATGACGTTTGGGTACCCATTTAGCATAAGTCTTACAGTATGAATTGGTGGCAATCATGATATGCCATAAAGTGAATTTGATGAGAATGATTACCAGCATGTTATTCTAGGCTAGCAAATGTGTTAAATTTTAGTAGAAGAAGTTTAAGGTTGTTGCCAAGTCAACTGTTGCAGTTGTTGCCAAGTCAGATTCCAAGTCTACTTCCACGTCAGCTATTGAAGCCAACTCATATGTCAGATCATCCAAATTTTATTTTGATCCTGGCTGAAACACTTTTGTGGCAAAGCATTCTAGAAGCTCAGAAGCTATTCTTTGTTGCCTTGTTTTGTTTAACAGCTGTCAATTATTGTTGGATGTAATTAGGACTTCATTAGTTTAGTTAATAGCATTTTTAGATTTAGATGTTGTATAAAAAACTAGTGTATTGATTCATTTTTTCTTGAATAGAAAGAGAAAGCATTTCTTCATTTGTCAGTTTCTTCCATATGTGCTTCTTTTCTTCATGGTATCAAAGCATAATTCTTGCGTTGCTCATACTCTGTTGAAGATGAAAGGTGGATTCTAAATCTTATTTCCTTCTCATGGAATTTCAATTGTTTCTATGTGATAGTCGTCAAATCAAAGTATCCGATTGTTTACATGCTTTTTGGTTGAATTGGTTTTTGAGTTTTCTGGTCATCAAATTGGTTTTGTGTTTTCCGGTCATTGAATCTATGGAGTTTGTATAATATGGTTAAGCCATTATGGTAAATCAGGAATTTTTTGTATCTAGTCCGTTTTATATGCATCCGAATGAAAATCTATCTTTGATTTTGGTCCAACCGTCTTTGAATGAGAGGAATTATCATCAGTGGTGTAGAGCTATGCAGATGGATTTGATTTCTAAGAACAAATTAGGTTTTGTTAATGGTAGATCAAAGCACCAATTCAAACTCATAACTCTTATACAGCTTGGGAACAATGTAACAACATGGTTTTGTCATGGATTCTGAATTCAATTTCATCATCCATTGCTCAAAGTGTAATTTGGATGGACAATGCTTATGATATCTGGGCTGATATTTGTAAACGATTTCTCAAGGGGACTCTTTTAGAATTTCAGACCTTCAGGAAGACATTTATAACTTGAAACAAGGATCATTAACTATCAATGAATATTACACAAATTTAAAGACTATGGGAAGAATTGTTAAACTTGAGGCCTCTTCCTGTTTGTCACTGTGATCCTAAATGTCAATGTCCAGCGTTACCTGAGGTCAAGATAAATAATGATGCTGCTTTTATTATTTGATTTATAAGAGGATTAAAGGAAGAGTTTAGTGGGATAAAGTCTCAGATCTTGTTGACAATGCCATTTCCAACTATAAATCAGGCTTTTCTATGGCTTCCACTCATGAACGATCTCTTAATTATCATTCTGCAAATTGTGATTGTTCAGTTTTTGCAAGTCCTCAAGTTTTCTCTGCAAGGAACATTGTTGTAGATTCCTCTATACAGGCTGGAAATGTTCCCAAACATGAGTTCATGTTAAATGCAGTTGGAAATGCTAATGGGAAAAGTGTATAAAATGCTGGATGTCAAGGTTACAAAAAAGGGAACAATATGAATAGAAGGTTGCACCGTACATTTTGTGGAACGCAGGGACACACAATAGACAGATGTTATAAGAAGCATGTATTTCCAGCAAGCTACATAAATAAAAATAGGACTATGGGGAATCAGGGTTTTATGCCACAAGCCAATGCTGCTATTGACAGCAATATTTTTCAGAATGTCTCTAGTGGTGTAAACTCAGTACCAGGTTGGTCGACCATTTCAATGGATTCTCAAACCTCACAAGAACAATATCAACAATTGTTGAAATTGGTTCAGTCACAACTTGCTTTCTCTTCCAAAAACAATGTTGTTTCTGAGCATGCACATTTAATCAACCAAGCAATTCTTCAACTAAATTTCTCAAATTCATCATGTCAAGCTCAAGATACAAGTATATGCTCTTCAGTTTGGATTCTAGATTCAGGAGCCACAGACCATATTTGTTCTTGCTTAGATTCTTTTGCTGATTATCATGCTGCACAAAATGTGTCCATAAAATTGCTAACTAGAGATATAGTTCATGCTTCACACACAGGCACATTGCAATTATGTTCTTCTATAGTTTCGGATGAATTCATTCCTAAGTTTTCTTTCAATCTGATTTCTGTTAGTAAGCTTCTTCAGCAATTAAATTGTGTCATAACAATAAAAAATGATTGTTGTTTTATTCAGGATCCACATCATGGTCAGATGATTGGATCAACTAGCCTCTCTGGAGGTCTTTTTCACTTTGATCCACACCAACCAACTTCTCTTGTGAATTCAGCTTATGATGTTACTAATGGTGACTTTTACAATAAAACATTGTTATGGCATTTCAGACTAGGTCATTTGTCTACAAAGCAATTGATTGAAGTTAAAAAGGTTGATCATTCTATTGTTTTACCTGCTATTGATACTTTCTGTCCAATTTATCCTTTAGCTAAACAACACAAATCTCCCTTTTTCTTACATCAGGGAGTTGTTTAATCCATCTTTGATTTGATTCATATGGATATTTGGGGACCTTTTAATGTTAGTACTATTCATGGTCACAAATATTTTTTGACTATAGTTGATGATTTTAGTAGATTTACTTGGGTGTTTTTGTTAAAAAAATAATCTGAAGTTAGACCTTTGATTCAACATTTTATTGCTTACGTTGATACTTAATTTCATAAAAGAGTTAAGACCTTAAGATCTGATAATGGTCTTGAATTTCAACTTGCTAATTTTTATCATTCAAATGACATTGTTCATCAAACATCATGTCCTTATACCCTTGAACAAAATGATATTGTGGAAAGAAAACATAAATATATTCTCAATATTGCTAGAGCTCTTAGGTTTCAATCTCAAATACCCCTTGCATATTGGGGTTATTGTGTTTAACATGTTGTGTATCTTATCAATGTTACCCCAACTCCTGTGTTAAATCAACAAACTCCATTTGAAAAATTATATCACAAAACTCCATATTATAGCATTCCTAAGGTCTTTGGTAGTTTGGCTTATGCTTGTGTTCAATTGCCACATAAAAGTAAATTTTATTCTACGAGTAAACCTTGTGTCTTTCTTGGTTATTCTTCTATCAAAAAAGGATTTCTTTTATTAGATTTCTTTTCTAGAGAAATTTTCCTGTCCAAAAATGTGCATTTCATAGAATATTACTTTCTTTTTGTGCATCATCATGCTTCTTCTATTTCTAGTTAGGGTAAACCTGTTTTGCCCTTACCTTATGCTTCACCAATCCATCTGCCTCACACTTCTTCTCAACAGGAATTACATTTTCCTTGTACTCCTACCCCTGAAATTCCTCTTAGAAGATCTACTAGGAATATCATTGCACTTGCTCATCTTTTTTATTACATTTGTTTTGAAGTACACAAAATCACCACACCACACTTTCTTCCTTCCTCTATTGCATGTTCAGCTTTTCTGTGCAATGCTAATAATCATTTTGAACCTAAACATTACTTTGAGGCTGTAAAATTCAAAGAATGATTTACAATAATGAGTACTAGAATTACAGCTTTAGAGAAAAATAAAACATGGCATTTAGTTCCTTTACCTCCTGGAAAGCAGGCTGTTGGTTGTAAATGGGTATATCGAATTACGTATAAAGGCTGATGGATTAGTTGATAGGTATAAGGCAAGACTTGTTGTAAAAGGCTACACACAACAGGAGGGAGTTGACTTTCTAGACATATCTAGTTGTGAAGATTACAACTATCAGGTTAATGTTAGCTCTTGCTGCAAAATCTAACTAGTATATCCATCAATTAGATGTGAATAATACTTTCTTGCATGGTGACTTGTTTGAAGAAGTCTATATAGATCTACCCCCAAGTTTTGTTACTATAGATAATTCTTTGGTTTGCAAACTTGACAAGTCTTTATATGGTCTTAAACAGGCTAGTAGACAATGGAATGCAAAACTTACTGCTTACTTGATATCACTTGGATTTAATTAGTCAAAAAGTGACTATAGTTTATTTTTTAAGAGGATTAATGTTTTGTTCATTGCTGTTTTGGTGTATGTTGATGATATTCTTGTTTTGAGTCCTCATTTTGATACCATTACTGAGGTAAAAAATTAGTTGCATAATCAATTTCAAATCAAAGATTTGGGGGATTTTTACTATTTTCTTGGTTTTGAAATTCATAGAGATCCGAATAGTATTGTATTATCTCAACAAAAATATGTCTTGGATATGCTTCAAACACATGGCTATATTGGTTGCAAACCAGTTTCTACTTCTTTAGATAGTAAGCTCAAATTAGTTGCTGGAGATTCAGAACTATTTCCTGATGTCTCTTTATATAGAAGTCTAGTTGGGAAGTTGTTATATTTGAATCATAGGCGGCTAGATATTGCTTTTCCAGTTCAGTAATTTAGTCATTTTCTCACAGCTCCAACAGTCTATAGGCTTCTTAGATATCTAAAGGGCACTATTTATTTTGGATTACATTTTTTAGTTGATAATTCTTTTGCTCTGCAAGTGTATGCTGATTCAGATTGGGCTGGCTGTCCTGATTCTCGAAGGTCCATTACTAGTTTTTGCATCTACTTTGGTTCTGCATTTGTGTCATGGAAATCCAAGTGGCAATCAGTGGTTGCTAGAAGTTCTGCTGAGGTAGATTATAGAGCTTTAACTCAATCTATTTGTGAATTGCAATGGCTTATACACATTTTTCATGAACTTGCTTTTACTTGTATTTTGCTTGTTCCTATGTTTTGTGACAATAGAAATGCCATATATATGGTTGAAAATCCTGTGTTCCATAAATGAATTAAGCATATAGAGCTGGACTATCATTTTGTTCGAGATTAGTACCAAGCTGGCTGCATTAAGCCATTACCAGTTTCCTTTGCTAAGCAGTTAGCTGACATTTTTATAAAGGCATTGTCTCCTACTTCTGTTTCTCTCTTGTTGTCTCATTTAGGGGTTCTCTCTGCATCCAACTTGAGAGGGGATGTTAAATTTCAGCAGAAGAAGTTTAAGTTTATTGCCAAGTCAGATTCCAAGTCTGCTTCCACGTCAGCTATTAAAGCCAACTCATATGCCAGATTATCCAAATTTTATTTTGATCCTGGATGAAACATTTTGGCGGTAAAGCATTCCAGAAGCTTAGAAGCTCTTCTTTGTTGCCTTGTTTTGGTTAACAGCTGTTAATTATTGTTGGATGTAATTAGGATTTCATTAGTTTAGTTAATAGCATTTTTAGATCCAGATGTTGTATAAAAACTGGTGTATTAATTCATTTTTTCTTTAATAGAAAAAGAAAGCATTTCTTCATTTGTCAGTTTCTTCTATATGTGCTTCTTTTCTTCAAAATGTGTTGATTATGGTAACTTTTGCTTTTTTTTTTAAACTGTGAGAATGCTAAAAGAACCTTGCATGCCAAAGTTCCCTGTTTGTTGTCACCATTGGGAGGTCACCAACAGAACAGAGTGATGAAGCATGGGGTAATCAACTTGATATAGTTCTAGTACTAATCAGAAACATAGTATTTCTTTTGCTTGACTTCCAGGTCCTGGAAATGGAACATAAGACCAAGAAAAGAAGTACTAAAAGTGGAATATATATTGCTAGGAACTCTGTTGAGAGTGGAAAATCTCCAACCGTCTCCTCAATCTCTATCTATAGTAATATCCTCCTCAATCTCCTCTACTATCAAGATAATTTAATCCCATAATTAATTTACTACTATGATTATGTAATGTAATTACTTAAATTGATTTTCTACTGAGATTACGTACATAGATAACTTAGTCTTAATTGCATATATATGACTTACGAATACAATGGAAAAAGCATGAGCAATATATTATATTTCCAATTGCATTCTATATCTTCCGTTTGCAATTTATTTTCTCAACATAGTATCAAAGTGCTATATGCTTCAACTGCAATTTTAGTCTTCTAAATTTGAGTATAATAGTAATTGGTTTCTATGGTGAATACAGAAATTTCTCCGTCTAGTCCATTTCGTCTTCATCCGAGCGATGTTCATGGCTATCCTATTGGATATAAGTCAAAGGGCAAGCCAAACCTGTCTGTGAATCAGTCCACTTCTAATTTGTAGCCTCCTACTAATGATCTGCTTGGTGGATCACCTAGATAATCACTTAGTTTAATGTCTGCATCTGTTGTCCGTTTGCCCTATTTTAGTATCACCAACTTTTGAATTTCTTACAGAATTCACTAATGCCTTTAGATTCCCAGAGTATATATCATAATGCTAATCAAGCTGTTTTATCTAACAGTGTCTAGGTCAATGTTTTCAATCTTGCTCAAAGCTTTGGTGTTTAGATTATGGTGCTACTGATGATACTGTCTATGATTTGTCTTTTTTCTCTACACGTACTCCTATTTCTGATACGTCTATTCAATTACCTAATGGTAGCCAAGTAACTGCCACTCATAAGGGATCATTGATCCTTAATTCTTGTATGTCTTCATATGATTGTCTTAGCTAATATTTGCAATGGCCTTTTTTAACTTGATGTTCACTTTGCTCCAAATTCTAGTTCTCATCTCATCCTAGTTGTCCCTGCTATGCATCCAACTACCAATATCGTTACTTCTTGCTCTTTGATTTGACATTATAGATAGGGTTATATGTAACACCCCACAAGCATAGGGTTCGAATAACTGCGAATGTCCCCCCGTCGAGTAGACATAAAGGGGTCTTTATAACGAATTAAGAAAATAAATAATCAACACTTACAGGTAAACTGAATAAAACCTTATGAGACTTCGAATAATACATCAATCCCAAATAACGAAATAACATCTTAAAGTACTTCAACTAAATCATTTCTCAAGGCAATAATCATATAAGAAAATAATATCCGATACATCAAGATCAAATATGACAACTATAGACTTCTCTATCTTATCTCTAAACATAATTCCCTGTAAAATATGAATTAAAAGATGTGAGATATAATATCAGTAAGTCCCATGTATGTTTCGTTAGATATTTATGAGGGAAAATATTTCCATGATGTATGAGTTATTGTTCCAAAAACATATATGATTTTACAACATGTTATATTTAGTAAGTCCCATGTATGTTTCGTCAGATATTTCTGAGGAAAAATATTTCCATGATGTATGAGTTATTGTTCCAAAAACAGATATGATTTTACAACATGTTATATTCTCAATACACTGAATAGTACATGGGAGGTCTATATCATTCCAATATCTTCAGAAAAGAAATTATTTCTCGTTAACAACATTTGATCGTATTAAACACATCACCTGTATTGAGTTTACCATAATGACCGTTTTCATGATCACTTATAACAATACATATTTTCAAAATCGTGTTTCAAATATCGCACATCAAAATTCAAATTTATTCATTTGCAATCTCAAATCAAATATTGACAAAATCTCATCCTATCAGCAAAATTGGCCACAATTGTCCGGATAGGATTTACAACCCTTCCACCATAATAAATTGCTATCTAGCTTGAATAGGATATGTAATCCATTCGTCATAATAAATAGCTATTCAGCCTGAATTGGATATGTAATCCATTCATCATAATAAATGGCTATCTAGCCTGAATAGGATAATCAATCCTACCGTCATAGTACTATCTAGCCCAGATGTCCCACGTCCGTTCTCCGTTTTTTCATGAAAAATGTGTTGCTAGTTAAGGACAACTAGATTACAAGCACCGTCGCCCTACTCATAAAAGTTGACTATTCGGAGGTGGCCTCCTACTCGATAACATCTTTAACTTCACAAAAGTTAGTACAAGAATAAAGTCCCTTTGAGTACTCAAGAACAACATCACAAAACCACACGTTTCATAGTAAACATGCCACAATGCTGACATGAAAAGATCAGCGCAATACTTTTTTGGAAAATAGCTCAATACTTTTTAAAAAGATTTCACAAATATTTCTGAAAATATTCATTTCATAAAAATTACTCCCAAGTTTGATTTCAAAACTTAACTTAATCTTTATCCATCCTACAATTTCAAAATCACTTCAATAGTGAAATAAAGTTTTTATTTAATAAAAAATCAACATTAGGTCCTCAACAAAATTGATTTTCTACATTAGCTTAAAAAAATAATGATTTTCAATAACTAAGTGCGATAAACACTTATTAATAATTAATTCTACATTCAAGATAGAAAATTGATCATAAGTAAGCATCGCGTAATATTCACATAAGTATATACAAATTTTCTACACGAATATTTCACTTAAAAACAAAATTTTTTTTTAAAAAAAAAGTAGTCAAGGAATTCTTACTTAAATAGATTCTCATGAAATTTTCAAATATTCCCTCCTAATATATTCAAATAAATTTCAAAACGATAATACACCCATATAATGCTAATATGTGTGTGTGTGTGTGTGTGTGTGTGTGTGTGTGTGTGTGTGTGTGTAAAAGAGATGTGTTACGTCTTACCTTAATTGCAAGATAAGCACCATGTATTTAAAAGATATTTATTTACTTTATGAAGAATATAAAATTATAATTTTACTCCTAAAAGATTTGAAATCATACTTTTGAGAAATATCATTTTGCTCCCCAAAATATTTAATAAGGTTTTCTTTTCTCACAAAACTCATTCACGTACAAATTACTTACTCTAGTCATAAAATTATTCACTAATTAACATCACAATATGATCACATAGGTACACACAAATTTCCTACGCAAATGTTTCACTCGTAAATAATTGTTACAAAAAGGTAGTCATGGAATTTATTCACATAAATACTTAATAAATATTCCCTAAATGTCAAGCTCTTAAATTCTATCTCACTTATATATATATTTAAGCATGAAAATGATGTATGAAAATTAATATATGAAAAAGATGTATGAAAATGCTGGGTGTTACATCCTTCCCCATTTATAAGAATTTCATCGTCAAAATTATCTATTATCATACTTGATAACAAATTTGGATATTTCCCTTTTACCCACTCTTCGGTTTTTCCATATAGCATCTTGGATTCCATGGTATTCCCGCAACATTTTGACCATAAGATTATTCTTATTCCTTAATTCTATAGTAGTACGTTCCAAAATCTTCACCAATTTGCTTGAATAGCTCGGATTGAATATAACTACAATGGTTCATCATTTAACATGTGTTCTGGGTCCGAATTATGCTTCTTCAATTGAGATATACAAAGCATATTATGAATTCTAGTCAAACCGTTAGGAAGCTCCAATCTGTCTGCTACGGGTGCAATCCTTTTAATACAAAATGTCTTATATAGTGTGTGTAATACCCCATGTTGGATTACCTTTAGTAAGTGGGGAAAAGTCATGCATGTCATATTGAGTTATACCACATTTGATGATTTGAATTATTTTCATGAAAATATTAATTTGTTGTTGCATGAATTAATTTGCTCTTGAAGTGGCTGTGGTAGTGGAGGTAGTTGAGTTCTATTTTATTGAAGGGGATGTATTAGGAAAAGGGATGGAGTAAGTGAATAAGCATTAAAGGAATTTATTAAGAGAACATATGCCAAGAATTAAGGTGGTTCAGTGGATATAGCGTGGTGTGTGTTCTTTGGTAGGCTTGAGTGCGAATCCTAACTATCTCAAATTCTTTCATTTCTTTTATTTTCCTTCTACCCTAGTTTTCCCTAGCCTTGGACGAAATTCTTAAGGATTTGGAAACCAATTTCTTAAAAATTAGGGGGGGGGGGGGGTGCTTTATCCTAAAAATTATTTTATAAATTAGTAAATTAAAATTCTGATTCTAATATCCTAGCATAATTTTTTTCTTTTTAGAAGGCCAAGAGCTTATTTAAATGAGATATTGGCTCTTGGATTAAGCAAGGGTTTCAAAATATTAAAGGGGAAAAAGGAATGGGAAAATTCAGTAATTTCAAGGATTAGGAAACCAGAAATTGTCTTACCGAATAGCTATGTAAGGGCTATTTAAAAAGTGCTCAAATTAATGTAGGGGATTAATTAATCTATTCCCTAAATAGATAATCTAATTCCTCTCTAGGGTTTTCTGGAAAACTCCCTCCTAGCAGCCGCCACTTAGGGTAAAGATAACTTACATAAAACACTCCCAAAACCTAGTTAGGATTGACCAAGAAAACCCTAACCAATTAGGACTTGCTTCCAGCCAAAAGGAAACCAAAATTTCAGCTACTTAGAATTTTCGCCAGTGTTCACACACCCATTCTGTCTGAAATTTCTAGCCACAAAACCTGCATCAAAAACCCCTTCAGCAGTCCAGCAAAAACTGCTGCACAAACCCTAATGTTTCCTTTCCTAATCTCGTCCAAGAGGCAGCCAGAGAATCAGCATCTTTCCTTCTCCTTTTCCTCCAGATTTTTGGCCACCTTTAGCCCTAATTCACCCATAAATTCCAGCACAAAATCAGCACAAAAGTTCCCTAGCTATCAAGCAGAAAAATAGCTGCACAAAGGCCCATCCTTCCTTTCCTATCTTCGCTATTATAGGGACCCAAAACCAATCAAAATTTTCTTCCTTTTATGTCCAGAATCTCGGCACCCTCAGCTTCTCAAAAACAGTAGCAATCAACCATAATTCCCCTCTTTTATTTCGGCAGCCATAGGGAACACCAAAGCTGAACAATTTTCTCTTGTGATCAAGAAACCCTAGCAAGACCAAAACTTCTTCAAAAACCTAAACCCTAAAGCACCTCAGCTTAACCTATCTCTTTCATTAAATAGCCTTAAGGAAACCCTAAACACCCTCTTCCAGCCGCCAACCCTCCTCCACATCTAGGCCAAAACAACACCAAAACTCCATCAAAGCTGAAAACCAACTCTAAGGTAAGCAACTCCTCAACTCTTCATCAACTCCTCTTCAATTCTTCTCATCTTCTTCTCCTAAATCTGGATCAAAAGGGACTGATTTACCTTATCCCTAGTGACCTTCGAACCAAGGAAGCCAAAAGGGGAGCAATCGACTCTCTCCCTTAAGCGAACCCAAGTAAGCACCAAAGGCACTACCTTTGCTCTTGTTGTGCCACCTAAGAGGTAATTGAGGCTTAACCCCTCTGAATTAGATTAGGGCGGAATGTGTGGAAGGAATAATATACATGAAGCCTAGCATGGAAGCATGATTTAATTAGATTGCTGAGTTTAATAGTGCAATATGATGAACTAGGCATATATGGCATTGAATATGGATAAATATTGTTATGATGATCTAGATCTCGTGTATGTTGAACAAAGATGAGATCGTTTGATAAAATTAGGGTTCATAAAGGAAATTAATGGTAATTGAGTATGGAAGTCATTATATAGATGGTTTGATTTGTCTATAAGCATGCATAATGATGAAATGCATGATCATAGGTAGCTATGGTGATGATTTAATGAAATAGTCTATCTAGTTGCCATAAATGACTTAGAGGGTTAATATGATCATTCGGATTCATGATGCATGATGATAGTGGAATAACCTTTGGGTTCTAATTATAGAATCGTTGATTTTAGATAAGGAAGAAAGTGAAATAGAGAATGAACATTGCTGTGGTTAATTGCTGAGTATATTCAAGTAAGTCCCTGCATAACTGTTTTGATAAATGATACTTGTTTGCAAGCAATTTTTACAATGTTATTTGGAATTGATGTCAATATGATGTTTTAACACGAGGATTGAGCCTTGACTAATAAAATGATGAGTTATGCTGGATTGTTGTGAGACTTGGATTGGAAACGTGGATGTTTTATTTTCAAAACGAATTTGCTAAATTTTAATTGTTCAACTTCAAAAATGATTTCTTAAACCATTGTCAAACGATTTGAAAATGCTATTACGAAAAATCATGTTTTGCAATCAAACTAATCAAAGACTTTCAAAAAACGAAAAATGATTCTGCCCCTAATCGGGGAGCGTTGAATACTCAGTGAGGGTAGGCTAGTTGTACTAGTTTCGAAGAGCAAGAGTGAGTCTTCTGGCAGGAGGCTACCTCCAGAAGATAAACTCAACTTGGGGAGGTGACAGTAATACTTAGCCAGGCCGGTCTGACCTAGCATATTGGTCCATTTGGATATTGTTGATCCGGATTGGACAACCGAAATGTTGGGTGTAAATATGGAGGAGTATCTCACCTAGTGGGTGAATTCTCCATTGCCCCTTTGTTGAAAGAATACATTGGGGAGCTATTGTAACACCCCGCTACCTAGGCCCGCCGGGGCCGGGGATGTCGCCCCGTCCAAAGGACAAGGGGTCTTTATAACGAGACCACGCAAATAAAATAGCGGAATAAAAATAATAAAAATAATACTTCAACTTAAAATTTATTACAACCCAAGAATAAATCCACGAATTCCCAAAAGGAAACAAATCCATAAATAAAATTATCCACTCTCGTCTCCCCAAAGCAATACATAAAAATAAAAGACAACATTCTCTTCCAAGGCAGATAACACTAGCTACTCATCCCCACAACAGGATCGGCCTGAAATCATGGTAAAAAGGTGATGAGACAGAAATCTCAGTAAGTCCGTGTATGCTTTGGGTGTTCAGTGAAAACATTTCATGGATGCAAAGTGTGACTTTATAAGAGAAATATTGGCAAGCAATAAATATTAGTCAAAAGCAAGAGTGGTGTTTTCCTCTTTTTGAAACCATACAAGTGCACAATAAAATCAACCACTCATAAAGGTGGTCATGGGTTACCACACGTTGGGCCCCATAACCATACAATGGTCAGAATGACATACTTTGTGCAGACTGACAAAAGAAATACTGGCAAACAATGAATGATGTTCAAAAATAAGAGTGGCGTTTTGGCTTATCTAGCCGTACATAATTTATAAGATCAACCACTCGAAAGAAAGGATTATGGGTTACCACACGTTGGGCCCCATAACCGGTCAGAATGCCTAACACTTTGTGCAGACTGACAAAAGGTAGGTGATCGGCCTACCGGGCAAGATACTCCTCCTTCTCTATACCCAAACAACAACCGGGTGTCCATTCCGGCAAAACACAGTCACTTGACTGAAATAAAACAAACTGCTAGCTCGGACCGGCCTGACTAAGTAGTACTGACATTTCTCTAAGTTGAGCTTATCTTCTGGAGGTGGCCTCCAGCCAGAAGACTCACTCTTGCTTTTCAAAACTAGTACTACTAGCCTACCCCTGTTGAGTACTCAACGTAACATATCCCACTTGGGGAGAAAAAAATGAACAAAACACAGTTCTACTTGAAAATAGCAATTAAGGTTTTTCAAAGTTTGGGGCAAAACTGGTTTTAGAAAGAGTTTTAGGTTTTAAGTAAAACCGCCTCTTGATTTGCAAATAATTTATTTTTCTGAAATGAGAATGGAAATAATCCTCAATTGCCTTTACAGAAATGAGTGACCATGCACTCTACATTTGGCTTGCCATAAAAAAAATCATTTTTCATCAAACAGGTTTTATGCAGGAGCTTACCTGATCCTTGCTCACAACAAAGGTCTCCAATAGCTGACCTGACCCACATAGGGTAAATACAAACCACAATCAAACTTAAGCCAAAGACTCACTTTCTCAAATAAAACTAACTCAACTTACTACAGTCATATCCCTAGTGTCCCAAGCTTTAAGGCTTAATAATAAATAAAATGGTTTATAAAATAATTCTAGTTTGATATTAAAATAACTAAAGTTTGGGAAATAGGTACAAAAAGTTGAAGGTTTAAATCTTGCTAAAAATAAATTATGGTTTATTTGAAAAAGGGTCCAAGGTAGTATTAGGTAAAATAATGATTTATTAATAATTTAGTTGTTAGAAAATAATTGATAGCTAAAATTTGTTAAAAATAAATTTAATGAGTTTAGCTTGAAAAATAATAAGCAAATCCTTAATGGGTTTTTATTAAAAGATAATAATTAAATTTTTAGTAATAAATATTTTATTAATTATAATTATTTCCATAAAAGGCTTTAATTGATTTTATCATTTTAAATTATATATATATATATATATATATATTCCAGCAAAAACTATTATTTCTTTGACTAGAATATCACTATTTTATATAAAAGACCAAATCCACATTTTCCCATGGTTTTCAAAATTTTACTAGAAAAATCATATTATTAAATATTTTATTAATGAAATAAAATTTAGCTTAGGGACAACTAGATCATGATCACATTCCTATAGCCAACCACAATCATGAACATATACAACCCTTCAATTCATCAAATCATCCAAATCATGCATACAAGCATAGATCTCAATTTATGAAAGCATGATCTAACCCCTACTAGCATAAATAAGATCATGGCTTCAATAATCCAACATGAATATAAATCCTATTCACCAAAGGTGACAGAATCTCTAGCATACTTCATCACAAATACTACCTATGACATGGAGACATGCATTAAATCTCAAATCATCATACAATCGACCAAGATAATCCATCCATGCATAAATCTCATCTCCTTCATATTCATACATACATTCATGCTTCAATCTCAATAATATATATATATATATATATATATATATATATACTTAAATCCTATCGCCATCCACCTACTATCATCATCATCCTAGAGACATGAATCTAGAGTTTAAAAGAAAGGTTGAAGGGACTTACTTGGTTGATGAATGACTTGAAGGAGTTTAGAGAAGATCTCAACTCCTAGATGGCTAATCTTGTTCAAGAAAGGTGGCGGAAGCATGTTCATGGGAGAAAAAGTCATCCGGCCAAGAGAGGGGAATTTTCGGCCATGAGAGAGAGAGAGAGAGAGAGAGAGAGAGAGAGAGAGAGAGAGAGAGAGAGAGACCATTAGCATGCTTATTCACATAGGCTCTCACTAGAGATCAAGATTGGAGAAGATGAAGTTGTTAGAATAAATTTACCTTGAAGGTGTTCTTGACCTTAACAGAAATTTCTGGTTTTTGATCCAAAAGTGCAAGTTGGATTTTGGAGTTTGATGTTAAAAATGGTACGGATGGACTCACAGCAATGAATAGATGAAATCTGGAATTTTTAGAGGTAGTTTGAAGTGATTTGGAGAGGTATTAGGTGAAAGGAAGTAGTAGGTGTTCTTGGTGTAGTGTGTGTTCTTGAAGGTTGAAGAAAATCGAGAGATGGTAATGTGCAGCTGCTGAATTTTTGTGAGAGATAGGGGTGGACGAATTTCTGTAGGGTTTAGGAGGTTGATTCTCTGATTTGTAAGGGAAAAGGAAAGGTTAGTTGTTACAATCTTTGAAGAATATTTTTAGGAAGTGAATTTGGAAACTAAATATTCCAAGAATATCTTGATTGTTGGACAGCTTTTGGAAATCTGCCATGGTCGACTGTTTGAGCAGAATTTCTGTGGAATTAAAGCTGACTTATGGAGGCTTATGGTGGCCGAAAGTAGGGTGTACAATGATGAAGAGGAAGTATGGTCCATTGTGCAAAATATTATGGAAGGTTACTAAATAAGATGGCTGAAATTTTGGAAACCAATCAAGCTAAATTGCAGGGATTTGTTTGAGAGATTTTTGGACAGCCATTAATGGAATTTCATGCAGAAGTTCAAGGGGATCAATGGAGCTCTGTTGATGGAGGTTTAAGGAAGGTTTTGACAGCTTAATTTTGGTGTTTTGGCTGGAAGAGAGATAGGAAACAAGCTGGACAAAAATCTGCACAGAAATTTCGCTGCACAGTGATTTTTCTGGCAGATTTTCGTCTGCTGTTCAAAGCCATTTTGTGGCGAGTTTTGAAGGTGATTTCCAGGGTATTCAAGGTTGGTTTCCAGCCTTATTTATGGAGGAAAAACATGGCTAAGGTGCTGCACAAAATCTGGGAGAAAACAGCTTGGTTTGGAGCTCTCAAAGCTGATTTTCGTACAGGAATTTTTCCTGTTTTGCTCCAACTTGTGCAGTACGAAATTGGACAAAAACTTTCAGGTTTCAAACTGATCCTAAAGACCATTTTTCTGGTAGCATTTGGGAGGGAATTTTGGCTAAAAATTTCGACCCTTTGAAGGTACAACAAGTTGGAAAATTCCAGCTCATTCTATGAAGAAAAATTAACTAAGCTAGAGGAAAATTTCAGCAAGCTTACTAGGGGGATTTTTCCTTTTGAAATTCCTCACAACTCTTCCATATTTTTCAGACCATAAGGAGTCTTTTACCAAGACATTTTGATCCTAAAAGACCTCAGTACTTTACTGAATTTTCTGGAAAGAAAAAGGCTAGAACATCTTGATCAAACCAATGAGTTGAAACTAAGGAAAACTAAAGATCAAGGAAGAATGCTTTTCCCTATAAGAATTTCGAGAAGAGTAAAAGAAGTGGAATGAGGTTACTTCCATCATATCTCTCCTAGAACATCATCACCACATTAATCTAGGCCCTTAAGGCCGAAACCATCCTTTCCCAAGCAAAATAAAATTTATTCAAGCTAAAGCTTCTATGATGGACTTTGAACCCAAGACCTCAAGAATTAATTCCAAAGCTCTAACCACTACACCACAACAACTCTTGTTGCTATTTCTACTAGGAAAATTATTTCCTATTCAATCCACAAGCTATCTCCTTATTTTCACCTCGGGCAAAAATTACCATTTTGCCCTTCTTACTCAATAATCATAATTAAGCCCTCTAGACTATAAAACACAAATTCAATGCACATAAAATCATATAAAAATATATTTAAACGTGCAATAAAATATGATATGCATCCCAACCCCCTTACTCTAAGGTTGGTTTTGGCTGGGGTTTCACAGCTATCATGGTGGTAACCATTATGTGGACTATGTTACTATATTGTTGGATCATTTGCTAATCCCTATTTAATGAATTATGAATGTGATGAAACAGTGATTTATTATGAACTGTTTTGGATTGATTGAGCAAGGCTCCTTTGTATGACTGTTATTGATGAGATTGACTTGCAAACACGATTTTGTGACTTTGATAAACCTGCATACATGAAATAGTTATAAATGACATTTGCACACACGGGACTTACTGAAATTTCAATCTCACACCTTTTATATCATGATTTCAGGGGATTACTTTCAGTGAGCGGGGCTAAGCTAGGGTTGAGCTCTAATTTATCTATTTAGTTGTGTTTTGAATTTATTTCAAGTGACGCTTGTTAGTTTTGATTTTCCAGACTTGTATAAATTTTGCTTTCGGATGTAATGGAATTATTCTTTTAATTTTAGCAGTTTTGTTTTGTTGTGTACCTCGTTATAAAGACCCTTGATCCTTTGGACGAGGCGACATCCCGCCCTATCTAGGTACCTAGGGTGTGGGGTATTATAAGTGGTATAAGAGCCTAGGTTTAGGCAATTGACTTGATTGAGTGGTACCTAAATCTTAGGAATTGAGATTTATTGAATAGTGCTTGAACATTAGGATTTGAGATGTAGTTCCAATTCGTCTATGTTTCCTTTATAGGATGACTAGAAGATCCACAACAATGACTAGAAATTGGCCTTTTATGTGTGGTCCCGCAGGTGGTAAAGCATCTAACCCAATACCCATACCAGATTCCTCATCATCCGAGTCAGAGATGGAACCTAAGAGAGGATGGATCCTGAGTGAGGATGAGATTGACCATGAGCTACCCATGATAGGAGACTTCGGAGTAGATGAGGAACTCGAGGATCCGATACCTGAAGTGCCTGCACCTGAGGATAATGGGGATATGGAAGAGTATGAGGGAGATGATGAGGAGGAGTTAGGGGAGGTAGGAGAGCTAGAGAGCGAGAGTGAAGTGGAAGTGATTGAGGGGGAGGATAGTATTAATACACCTGCGACCCCATCCATAAAGGGAGGAACCCCGATGCTTCTAAGAGGTGAGTTCCACGTGTCGGAATCTGGGAGGCCTAAGAGTGCAGTGGTGTTAGCCATGGAACAACTTAGGGATGCAGATTTGAGGGCCAAGTCGAGGGGTAGGGATGATGAGGGGTACATTTTGGGTCAGCCTGAGAAGAAGCCTCGATCTTTTGGTTTCACCAAGGATTGTGTCCGAGATCATCCCAACCACAATGCAGGATGGATAGTGGAACCTTCCCTTGAGACTTCTGAGGACTCTAGTGACTCTAGTGATGCTTAGAGTTTTAGGATCTTTAGTGCTTATTCTTTTATTTTAATAAAGAGATGTTTGTTCATTTGTTGGATTTAGCATTTATTCCTTATTCCGAAATTTTGTTTAGCAAGAATAAAAAGGGCATATCTATGGAATACTCCCTTATTTTGTACCGATTTGGAATTAGTTAATAAAAAAAAAATTATGATTTGTTGATTCCTTTAATTCAGTTGGTGCATTATTTGCAAAATTTATTTTCCATTGCATTACAAGTTATTTCAAATCTATAAGTTGATCAATTACATGTCATGAACTTTCCCCTAATAAGGCTTGTATTGGGTGCAAGTAGATGGCACCAAGGTGTAGAATTGCTATGTAAGGTCTCTATTTCTATTTTAATAGACCCCGGATCGACTCATTCATATGTGAACGATAAGTGTGCATGCCATTTGGGTTGGGACGGGGTAGAGTTGCCTTATACCATGTTAGTCAGTACACCTTTGGGAAGGCAGAAAGGTGCGAATAAGGTAGTTCAAGGGTGCGAAGTTATGGTTGGAAAAGAGATTTTGAAGGTGGATCTAATAATCCTACCGATCGACGACTATGATCTAATTCTGGGTATGGACTGGTTAGCAAAGCATGGAGCAAGAGTGGATTGCAAGGCCAAGATAGTGCAGTTTGTTAGACCCGAATGTGACGTATTAGAGTTTAACGGGAGAAAGGTGAGGGAGTTGAAATTCTTGATAGCAAGCGCAAAAGCGAGGAAAATGCTAAAGAAATGTTGTGTAGGATACTTGGCTTATCTGATCAATAAGTCCAAGGATTAGTGTACTTTGGAGAGCACCGAGGTGGTAAAGGACTTTGCATACGTATTTTCGGCTGAACTTACTTCTCTTCCACCTTCCCGAGAAGTCAAGTTCACCATCGATTTAGTTCTGGGAGCGGAGCCGATGTTAAAGACTCCTTATTAGATGGCGCCGACAGAATTGAAAGAATTGAAGGCGCAATTGGAAGAATTGGTTAAGCAAGGGTACATAAGACCCAGTACATCGCCATGGGAAGCCCTAGTGTTGTTCGTGAAGAAGAAGGATGGGGCGTTAAGATTGTGCATAGACTATAAAGGGCTGAAAACCTCACGATCAAGCACAAGTAGCCCTTACCTTTGATTGATGAGTTGTTTGATCAATTGTAAGGTTCGTGTTACTTTTCTAAGTTGGATCTTTGGCAAGGTTACTACCAAGTACGAATCAGGGAGGAGGATATTCCCAAGACGGCTTTCAACACTAGATATGGCCACTATGAGTTCGTGGTGATGCCATTCGGAGTAACTAATGCACCTGCCGTTTTCATGGATCTTATGCACAGGGTTTTCCGGCCATACCTGGATAAGTTGGTGGTAGTGTTCATAGACGATATTCTAATCTACTCTAAAAGTCCCGAGGAGTATGCGGAGCATTCAAAGTTAGTACTGGAGAAATTAAGAGAGCATAACTTTATGCTAAGTTTAGCAAATGTGAGTTTTGGTTGGATTCAGTGGCTTTTCTTGGCCACATGATATCTAAAGATGGAATCAAGGTAGACCCATCGAAAGTTAAGGCGGTTTCAAATTGGAAGCAACGGAGAGTGTAACTGAGGTCAGGAGTTTCCTTGGATTGGCGGGATATTACCGTCGTTTTATTAAGAACTTCTCTACGCTGGCGACACCAATAACCCAATTGCTAAGGAAGGACGTGCCATACGTCTGGAATGATAAGTGTGAGAAGAGCTTCCAAAACTTAAGAGGAGATTGATGACGACACCAGTACTGAGACTACCCGAGGAAGGTAAAGCCTACTCCTTGTACATGGATGCGTCTAAGGAAGGTCTAGGGGCGGTGCTGCTGCAGGACAGGAAAGTTATCGCCTATGCCTTGAGGAAGTTGAAGCCGCACAAGATAAACTATCCGACTCATGATCTGGAGTTAGCAGTGATAGTGTTTGCTTTAAAGAAATGGTGACACTATTTGTATGGGGCAGAATATGAATTTTTCACGGATCATAAGAGCTTAAAATACATATTCACAAAAAAGGACTTAAACTTAAGGTAGAGGAGGTGGATGGAGTTTTAGGAGGAATACAAGTGTCTAATTAACTACCATTCGGGGAAAGTGAATGTGGTAGCTGATGCTCTGAGTTGAAAAGTGAGGATGGCTAGCTTGAGGGTACAAGAGATTCAAGTAGTAGAAGATATCTTGGGGAAAAAGGCGGAAGTGGGAGAAGGAAAAATTAGCTTGAGTAACCTGAGATTAGAGCCTGAGCTGCGGCAAGAGATTAGTGAGGCTCAACGGAATAACCAAGAGTTTCAGATTTTCAAGGCAAAGGAAGTGAAAAGAGGAAATAAGGAATTCCAAACTGATGAAGCGGGAGTGGTGTATTTCCGAGAACAACTATGTGTACCGGATGACCCAATATTGAAAAGAAAGATAATGGATGAGGGTCACAAGAGCAAGTATTCCATTCATCCGGGAGAAGTTAAGATGTACCAAGATCTGAAAAAGGCCTATTGGTGGCCAGGAATGAAAAGAGACATGGCGCAATACGTCTCTACTTGCTTGCCGTGCCAGAAAGTAAAAGCAGAGCACAAGAAGGCAGCCGGATTACTACAGCCGTTGCTTATACCCGAGTAGAAGTGGCAAGAGGTGATGATGGATTTCATTACTGGATTACTAATGTCTAAGACCTTGAAGGATGCTGTGTGGGTAGTGGTTGACAGATTGACCAAGACAACTCATTTCATTCCGATGAATGTGAGGGACTCTATGGAAAAACTGGCCAAGACATATATTCGCAAAGTAGTTAGGTTGCATGGAGTGCCGACCAGTATTGTCTCCGACCAGGATCCCAGATTTACTTCTAGGTTTTGGACCAAGTTTCAAGAATCAATGGGGACGAATCTGAAGCTTAGTATATCTGCTCATCCGCAAGCTAATGGACAATCCGAAAGAGTCATCCAAATATTAAAGGACATGTTTAGGGCTTGCGTGTTGGATTTTGGAGATAAGTGGATAGATTGTATACTCTTCATTGAGTTAGCATACAACAATAGCCATCAGACATCGATTGGAATGGCACCCTACGAAGTGTTATATGGGTGTCAAGTACCCTTGTATTGGGGATGGGTAGAGGATGGTTAAATCAGTAAGTCTGGGGAAGTGAATATTGAGGAAATGGCCGATAAAGTAAGGATAAAAAAGGGGAGATGAAAATCGCTCAAAGCCGGTAGAAGAGTTATGCTGACAATAGAAGAAGGGAGTTAGAGTTTCAGGTGGGGGACCGAACTTTTCTAAAGATAATGCCGAGTAGAGGGATTCTGAAACATCCTAAAAGAGGGAAGCTGAGTCCTAGATACCTAGGACCTTTTCTCGTGACTGAAAGGATTGGACCTGTAGCATATCGATTAGAGTTGCCGGAAGGATTAGCAGGAATCTATGATGTGTTCCATGTCTCCCAGTTGAAGAAATACAAACCTGGCCCGGAGCATGTATTGAATGAGGAACCATTGATTCTATAGCCTAATTTGAGCTACGTTGAGAAACCAATTAAGGTTTTGGATCGGAATGTCAAGGTGTTGAGAAGTAAATAGATACCTATGGTGAAGATTTTATGGGACCATCATGGTACTCAGGATACAACATGGGAAACTGAAGATTGGGTGAAGAAGAAATACCCAAACTTGCTCTAAAGGTATAGCACTTTGAATTTCGAGGCGAAATTCTCTTAAGGGGGAGAGGATGTAATACCCCATGTTAGACTGCCTTTAGTAAGTGGGGAAAAGTCATGCATGTCATATTGAGTTATACCACATTTGATGATTTGAATTATTTTCATAAAAATATTAATTTGTTGTTGCATGAATTAATTTTCTCTTGAAGTGGTTGTGGTAGTGGAGGTAGTTGAGTTCTATTTTATTGAAGGGGATTTATTAGGAAAAGGGGTGGAGTAAGTGAATAAGCATTAAATGAATTTATTAAGAGAATAAATGCCAAGAATTAAGGTGGTTTAGTGGATAGAGCTTGGTGTGTGTTCTTTGGTGAGCTTGAGTTCGAATCCTAGCTATCTCAAATTCTTTCCTTTCTTTTATTTTCCTTCTACCCTAGTTTTCCCTAGCCTTGGATGAAATTCTTAAGGTTTTGGAAATCAATTTCTTAAAAATTAGGGGTGTGCTTTATCCTGAAAATTATTTTATAAATTAGTAATTTAAATTCTTATTCTAATATCCTAGAAAATTTATTATTTTTTTTTAGAAGGCCAAGAGCTGATTTAAATGAGATGTTGGCTCTTGGATTAAGCAAGGGTTTCGAAATATTGAAAGGGAAAAAGGAAGTGGAAAATTTAGTAGTTTCAAGGATTAGGAAACCAGAAATTGTCTTACCGAATAGCTATGTAATGGCTGTTTAAAAAGTGCTCAAATTAATGTAGGGGATTAATTAATCTATTCCCTAAATAGATAACCTAATTCCTCTCTAGAGTTTTCTGGAAAACTCCCTTCTAGCAACCGTCACTTAGGGTAAAGACAATTTACCTAAAACACTCCCAAAACCTAGCTAGGATTGACCAAGAAAACCCTAACCAATTAGGACTTGCTTCCAGCCAAAAGGAAACCAGAATTTTAGCTTCTTAGAATTTTCTTTAGTGTTCACACACCCATTCTGCCTGAAATTCCCAACCACAAAACCTACATCCAAAACCCCGCCAGCTGTCCAGCAAAAACAGCTACACAAACCCTAATCTTTCCTTTCCTAATCTCGTCCAAGAGGTAGCCAAAGAATCAGCATCTTTCCTTCAACTTTTCCTCCATATTTTCAGCCATCTTCAGCCCTAACTTACCCATAAATTCGTGCACAAAATTTGCACAAAATTTTTCTAGCAATCAAGCAGAAAAACAGCGGCACAAAGGCCTATGCTTCCTTTCCTATCTTCGCTATTATAGGGACCCAAAACCAATCAGATTTTTCTTCCTTTTATGTCCAGAATCTCGACACCCTCAGCTTCTCAAAAACAACAGCAATTAACCCTAATTCCCCTCCTTTATTTCAGCAGCCATAGGAACACCAAAGCTAAACAATTTTCTCTTGTGATCAAGGAACCCTAGCAAGACCAAAATTTCTTCAAACACCTAAACTCTAAAGCACCTCAGTTTAACCTATCTCCTTCATTAAACAGCCTCAAGAAAACCCTAAACACCCTCTTCTGCTCAGAAATTTTAGCTGCCAACCCTCCTCCACATCTAGGCCAAAACAGCACCAAAACTCCATCAAAGCTGAAAACCAACTCTAAGGTAAGCAACTCCTCAACTCTTCATCAACTCCTCTTCAATTCTTCTCATCTTCTTCTCCTAAATCTGGATCAAAAGGGACTGATTTACCCTATCCCTAGTGACCAGAGAACTAAGGAATCTAAAAGAGGAGCAATCGATTCTCTCCCTCAAGCGAACCCAAGCAAGCACCAAAGGCGCCACCTTAGCTCTTGTTGTGCCACCTAAGAGGTAATTGAGGCTTAACCCCTCTGAATTAGATTAGGGTGGAATGTATGGGGGAATAATATGCATGAAGCCTAGCATGGAAGCATGATTTGATTAGATTGCTGAGTTTAATAGTGCAATATGATGAACTAGGCATATATGGCATTGAATATGGATAAATATTGTTATGATGATCTAGATCTCGTGTATGTTGAATAAAGATGATATCCTTTGATAAAATTAGGGTTCATAAAGGAAGTTAATGGTAATTGAGTATGGAAGTCGTTATGTAGATGGTTTGATTTGTCTATAAGCATGCATAATGATGAGATGCATGATCATGGGTAGCTATGGTGATGATTTAATGAAATAGTCTATCTAGTTTCCATAAATGACTTAGAGGGTTAATATGATCATTCAGATTCATGATGCATGATGATAGTGGAATAACCTTTAAGTCCTAATTATAGAATCGTTAATTCTAGATAAGGAAGAAAGTGAAAGAGAGAACGAACATTGCTGTGGTTAATTGCTGAGTATATTCAAGTAAGTCCCTGCATAACTATTTTGATAAATGATACTTGTTTGCAAGCAATTTTTACAATGTTATTTGGAATTGATGTCAATATGATGTTTTGACACGAGGATTGAGCCTTGACTAAAAAAATGATGAGTTATGCTAGATTGTTGTGAGATTTGGATTGGAAACGTGGATGTTTTATTTTTAAAACTAATTTGCTAAATTTTAATTGTTCAACTTCAAAAATGATTTCTTAAACCATTGTCAAACGATTTGAAAATGCTATTACGAAAAACCACTTTTTGCAATTAAACTAATCAAAGACTTTCGAAACAGGGAAAATGATTCTGCCCTTAATCGGGGAGCGTTGAGTACTCAGCGAGGTAGGCTAGTAGTACTAGTTTCGAATAGCAAGAGTGAGTCTCCTAGCAGGAGGCTGCCTCTAGAAGAGAAACTTAACTTGGGAAGGCGACAATACTACTTAGTCAGGCCGGTCTAAGCTAGCATATTGGTCCATATGGACATTGTTGATTTGGATTAGACAATCGAAATGTTGGGTGTAGAGATAGAGGAGTATCTCACCTAGTGGATGAATTCCCCACTGCCCCTTTGTTGAAAGAATACATTGGGGAGCTATCATGGTGGTAACCATGATATGGATTATGTTACTATATTGTTGGATCATTTGTTAATCCCTATTTATTGAATTGTGAATGTGATGAAACAATGATTTATTATGAACTGTTTTGGATTGATTGAGCAAGGCTCCTTTGTATGACTGTTATTGATGAGATTGGCTTGCAAACACGATTTTGTGGCTTTGATAAACTTGCATACATGAAATGGTTATAACTGACATTTGTACACACGGGATTTACTGATATTTCAATCTCACACCTTTTATATCATTATTTCAGGGGATTGCTTTCAGTGAGCGGGGTGAAGCTAGGGTTGAGCTCCAATTTATCTATTTAGTTGTGTTTTGAATTTATTTCAAGAGACACTTGTTATTTTTGATTTTTCAGACTTGTATAAGTTTTGCTTTCAGATGTAATGGAATTATTCTTTTAATTTTAGCAGTTTTGTTTTATTGTGTACCTCGTTATAAAGACCCCTAATTCTTTGGACGGGGCGACATCCTGCCCTATCTAGGTACCTAGGGTTTGGGGTGTTACAATGTGAACCTAACTTTTTGTCTTTTGGTTATCTCATTATTTCCTTATTTGGAGTCAGCTTCAAAAATACCATGTCACCTACTTAAAATTCAAATCCTCTTCTCCTGTTATAGGTGTAGCTATTTCTGTTGACTTTGGGTAACTTTCAATTGATCTTGCATTAATCTCTCTTTCTCTTCTATTGAACGATAAGTAAATATTGGAGTAATCTAATAGGTCTCTTATGTTTAGCTCAAGGTATCCAGCCAATTGTGAATACTACTTCTCACAGAGGAGATAAAGTTGCCAAAAACATCAGGATATTTCTTCTCCACTGTTGTGTTCTCCACCAAACATTGATCTTTCGGCTTGTTAACAAAATATATTAAATATCCTTGATATCCTTTCTTGAGAAACTTATGAGTTTTAATTTCTGAATATCAAATACTTCAACTCCTTCATCCGGCTTCCTTTAAATGCCAATACATCTCTTCTAGGTTTCACAATTTGTACCACCTTGTTCTTACAATCAACTCGAGTGTGATGCTTGAATAACTAAACTATGACTAAAATAAGATTGTAATAAAGTCTCCCTATAATTTCTCCCTTCCTACTTCAATCGTACATCCGAGTACATACTTTCTAACTTCAACCGATTTTTCTAGAGGTGTATTCAATAATAAAGTATAAGGTAATTCTAACCCATGCCTTCGTGCATGGTATGCGCAATCTCTATTTAAAAAGAAGTGAGTCAAATCAAGATAAACCAATATAGTTACTTTACAATCTTGGATAGTATGTGTACCTTTAACATTAGCCAAAACTACTCCCAAATTATTTTAGTTCAGTGCGAACACCTTCGCCCTCACTTATGGCTTTAGACAGTTTCCTTCATTAACTCTACCATTTCCATTATTCACTAGTGGATTGGGACTTCTTTGAGCAATTTGTTGTAGTTTCGGACAAATATTCCTTATATAAGTCGGATATCCACAATTGAAGCATCTCTAGTAGTTATGCTTGTACCAACAATCCGTCTGTATATGTCCTTTCTTCTTACATTTAAAACAAATTATTTCCCCCGTAACAGTCCTAGTCAGAGTAAATTCAAGTTTTTTTTTCCTTTGTTGTTCCTCTATTGCTCAGATGGCCTCATAGTAGGAAATTGCTGGGCAGAATGTACAACGTTATTTGTGAACTGATTCTTATCTTTATTCTCTATTTTGATCACCGCATCTACTGCAGTAGAGTAGTTAGTCGGTAGAAAGGGAGATAAAGCTCTTCTCAACTCTAGTCTTAAACCTTTCACAAATTGTTGAGTGCGATTCTGCTCTGTGTCGACCAAATAATGACAATACTTTGATAGATGGTTAAACTCCGTAGCATATTGAGCCAGTGTTATATCTCCTTGTTTCAAGTTCTGAAACTCATCCTTGTGTTTCTCAACCACCCACTGTGGTATATATTCTACTCGAAAGACCATCACAAAAGTGTCCCAACTCAATTCTATTCTAGTTTGTACCCATGCCTTTTAGACTCTTGTCCACCAATCTCGAGCTGGACCTTGCAAGTGAAAGACCGCGAACTTAACCGTTCTCTTATCGGAGTATTACAGAGTTTGGAAGATATCTTCTAGACTTTCAAGCAATGACTCAGCTTTTTGGTCTTGTTCTGCTTCACCCAAGAAAATTAGAGGTTGAAATTACAAAAATCTTTCTAGTGCTTCATTCTCACCCCGTGGTCCTCTCTTTTCAGCTAAACTTTGCAAAATTTCCGTAATCTTTCCAAAGACTTGAGCCACAATGATTCCCTTAGTTCCCTTAACTTCAACCACTTCATCTTTAGTATATCCACTTGGCAAATTTATCATAGGGTAAGCTCCACGTGTTGATTACTCCACTATTGAAACTCCGTTGTTGCGAGAAGCAGAACGGGTCTTTGGAGGCATCTTCGTATTACAGAACAGGATAACCCCATCAACTAGAATGCCCTATGTGTACATACTATATGTGCTACTCATATAATCATCTTAAGCTGAACATATATGCAAATATTTTTAAGAAACATCTCAAGTATATCATCAAACCAAAATTTCATTTGTATATCATCATTATAGCTCATAACATATCATCACAAATTTATCAAATCAAAATAAACACATAAACATGAATACCGTACGTAGCATCTTTATTCCACAAGGATTCCGTCACTCAATACCTATTCTCAAGTGACATTGAAGCATTTCTCAATCCCAAAAATGAAAATGCAGGTATGCTATGTACCAAGAATAAACAAATGCAAATATAATGTACCAAGTCCAATGTAATACATATAGAGATATTTTACATAGCTTACACCACTTGCATTTATAAGGATATTCCGAATAATATCCCCTACCAACATATATCTCCAAAGTACAAGTGTCAAGATCATGGATCCCAACAAAGATCATTATCTCTGAACTCTTACTCCCAATATCACTACTCTATATGCTAAATTAGATCTAGAGTAATCAAAACTAGAAGACAAAAAAAGATATCAAAATCTTATATATTATTATCATATATAGTCCCCTTATCCATAGGAATCTATCCTAAACATACTTATCAAATTCTACAAAAGTACCAGATGAATTACATACTTAAATTCATTAACAGCTCCACCAAAGCCATCATCATACTAACCATCCTATTGCAAATTAAACATCAAACTTAGTAATAATCTAAAACTAATCCATCAAATCCAGAAATGTCTATTCCTAGGCTCTGATACCAATTGTAACTCCCCTACAATCATAGGCCTGAATGATTGCGGATGTCACCCCGTCAAGTAGACATAAGGGGTCTTTATAACGGACTACGTAAATAAATAGCCAGGATTTACAGACAATATAAAACCTTTTATGGCTTTGAATAATACATCAATCCCAAATAACGAAATAACATCTTAGAGTACTTCAATTATATCATTTTTCAAGACAATAATCATATAAGAAAATAATATCTGATACATCGAGATCAAATGTGACAACTATAGACTTCTCCATCTTGTCTCTAAACATAATTCCCTGTAAAAAATGAATTAAAATGTGTGAGATATAATCTCAGTAAGTCTCGTGCGTGCTTCATCAAATATTTCTAAGGAAAAAATATTTTCATGATGCATGAGTTATTGTTCCAAAAACATATATGAATTTGCAATATGTTATATTCTCAACACATTGAATAATACATGGGAGGTCTATATCATTTCAATATCTTCATAAAAAAAATTATTTCTTGTTAACAACATTTGATCGTATTAAACACATCATCCATATTGAACTTACCATCATGACAGTTTATTACGATCACATATAACGATACATATTTTTAAATCACATATAACGATACATATTTTCAAAATCATGTTTCAAATATCGCACATCAAAATTCAAATTTATTCATTTGCAATCTCAAATCAAATACCGACAAAATCTCGTCCTATCAACAAAATTGGCCACAATTGCCCAGATAGGATTTTCAACCCTTCTACCATAATAAATTGCTATCTAGCTTGAATACGATCTGTAATCCATTCGTTATAATAAATGGCTATCCAATCTGAATTGGATATGTAATCCATTTATCATAATAAATGGCTATGGCTATCCAGTCTGAATTGGATATGTAATCCATTTATCATAATAAATGGCTATCTAGCCCCAATAGGATGATCAATCCTGCCATCGTAGTGCTATCTAGTCTGGATGTCCCACGTTCGTCCTCCGTTTTTCCCATGAAAAACGTGTTGCTTACTAAGGACGACTAAATTACAAGGATTGTTTCCTTGCTCAGAAAAGTTGACTATTCGGAGGTGACCTCCTACTGGATTGCATCCTTAACTTCACAGAAGTTAGCACAAGAATAAAGTCCCTCTGAGTACTGAAGAACAATAATACAAAACCACACGTTTCGCAACTAACACGGCACAATGCCAACATGAAAAGATCAGTGCAATGCTTTTTTTGAAAATAGCTCAATACGCTTTAAAATGAATTCACAAATATTTCTGAAAAATATTCATTTCACAAAAATTACTCCCAAGTTTGATTTCTAAACTTAACTTAATCTTTATCCATCCTACAATTTCAAAATCACTTCAATAGAGTTTATCCAACACATCATTCTATAAACATCCCCAAGATTTCTTAATTGTTGTGAGATTTCATAAATAAATAACTCCCAAATACCTTAAGTATAGTTCATGTTATATGAAATTAATTGTGTCATAACATGCTATGTATTTCACAATTTCATTTATGCATAATCATTCACAATTCCATATACTTCGTAAATTTCAATACAAGCATTCATATCCAATATATCACGAATATACAAATTTTACCCAAAATAAGGCATAATTAATTATTGCGTAAATCATAATTCACATTTACTTCACAATAGAGCAACATGCTTACAATATATATGATGTGTACGAATTTAGGTACAAAAAATCATATAAAAATAAGAACATTCTCATTCAAGTTTAAATTAAAACGTTAATCCCAAATTATACATATGAGCAAACATTCTCATCATTAAACATAGCATAGGGTTTAAAACGAGTATCAATCCTCAAAGAACAAGTATACAGCAATCATTTTTCTTTCATTGTTTAACCGACTCAATAAAGTGAAAAAGAATAAAAATAAAAATAAAATAAAATAAAATAATATATACATATCAATGATGAAGAATTATGTAACTCAAACCATTATTTTGACAAACATGACCCTAAAGTACCCAATCATTATCATAACTAATCATTCTCTTAGCATCATGAAGGATTAAGATAGATTCACTTCTTTTCCAATCCATAAAATCACTATCATCTAGACAAATTAGCATCACATATCATGTCTTAACTAATTTATCCAAAAGATGCATTAAACTCAATCCTTGATTAAATCCCCATATCTTGACAAATTTAAAACATGAAATTAACCAATGAATCCATATCCTGACAGACATCAATTGACCTTTAATTACCCAGTTCTTAGCAATTAACCCCCTTTTCAAGCAAGTTAATAGACAACAAATATGAAATTAATAAATTGAGACCACCATCAATCCCTTTTCCAAGCAAGTTAATAGAAAGAAACAACAAATTAATCTTGTAATCAGCATAAGTAATGAAATACCAAGAATAATAATCAATTAATCAAAAGATCAAAGTAACTCTAAAAATCATGAATACCGAAAACAATGTCAAATTACAATAAAACAATTAATACATTATTGTTCAAGAAAAGAAAACAAAGTTAAAAGAAAGCACTCATAGACAAGCCTTCTTCTTCTTCCTTTGTAGACTCTCTTGTACAATCATTCTTGATTTTATGAATTCCTCCTTGATTTTGAGTGATTTTGTGTTTTTCTCCTTCGATTCCCCCTTTTGACTTGTGTTTTTCCTCTATTTATAGGCTTTAGGAGTGCCTAAATTCGTCCCTCTAGGGTTTCTGTCCGAATAGAAGTAGGAAGATACCAAAACTCTGAAAAAATGCCAAAAATGCATACGAAAATCAAAGCACTCACTCTGTACCAATACACAGCCGGTGCCGCCTACCCTACCTAGGGTCGGCGCCAGTTATGTTCTGTCTTCTTATCCGTTCGTCGATTTTTCATGATTTTCGTGCTAAGTCTTCCAGATTGCAACCGGCGCCGCCTCTGGACTCCCAACCGGCGCGACTGTGTTCTGTTCAGTCCCTGTTTATCTGATTTTTTATCGCCTCAAAGTGCGTGTCAGCAACATGTGGCCGACGCCGTCTCTCCTGTCCAGGCCGGCGACACCTCTAGTCTGTTTAGCGACGATTTTGCCTTATTTTATCCCTAAAATCTTAAATAATGCACAAAATACCTTTTTAAGGGTAAAATCTCAAATATGAAGGAATACGACCAGTTATTACACAAAATATACCACAAAATGGCCTCAAATAATTAGAAAATATATGACTAATTTAGGCCCTATCACATTTCCCCACACTTAGCTCTTTGCTTATCCTCAAGTAAAGTATCAAAGACAAGTAGAAAAACACAAGTTTTCACACAATCACTCAATCATTTTCAAAATAATATTTCTAATGCTTTCTTTATTCAAGACAACAAAACATATACTACTATACCTTTCATAACAAATGTAAGACTTGTGTAAGTGAAGAATGACTAGTAGAACCATCCCAACACTTAACATCATTCTCAAACCATTGGAAAGAATTTAGTTCAAAGAAAATATGCATTCCATAAGCTTACTTTTCATACACTCTCTCCACTAATCCGAAACATATTATGATTCTACTTAGGTCAAGTAGGACTTTTAAGCTTATAATGTAAGGCTAAAGAGTTTATAATATAGCTGTCAAACGAAGGATATAGGAAAATCAAATATCAAAGAAGTTGAGAGTTTGCAAGAAAAAAATAAACAAAAATGTACCAATAGATTCCAGACTTTTCTTACTCTCCTATTACAAAACCAATCAAAAACATAACCTTGTATAGTAATCATATTATAATTCAAGCAAATCTTGCATTCTTTTCATTAATAGTTCTCAACTCATCAATCATATTGCACAAGATCATCAAAATTTCAGTGATTCTTATTCCAACTCAACCAACATTCTTCTTGTGCGCTTCTTTTTCTTTCAGCTTTTCCTTTTAAATGCTGCTTTTGTTTATTTCTCAATTTTTTTTCTTTCAATATTTTCTAGCAGCTTTTTATTTTTCTCAATCTTTGTTTTTCTTCATCCTTTCTCCTTTCATAATTCCAACTCAACATATGATGCATGACTGAAAGTAACAAGTTATGACAGTTACACAAGAATTCTCCCTCATAATTCTTGTACTTGTACTTTTATCCATCAAGAACAATCAAATATTTAGAAGGTAAATCAAACTCTCAGAAAGAAGTAATGGACAAAGTATGATAATAGGTTTAAGAAAAAAAAATTAACAATTTAGGCTCAAAATAGGCACTAGGAATAATATAAAATAGGTAGGTTTGAAAAGCTCAAACTATCCAAAGAAGCCCTATTATTGTCATCCCTAAGTTAAATCATGAATGTCTTTCTTATTTTGTCTCGAGAGGTATTCAAGTAAGTTCTAGAATGCTTAACGAATTTTAGCAGAAAAATAGATTTAAGAACAATGTAAAGCATTTAAACAAGAACTACTTAGTCCAAGTGCATGCAAAAAGTCATGCATAAGCCACAAATGATATAGAACATATGCTCTATGATCTAGCACAAAGACATGCATTAAAAATACATCTTGAAAACGCAAAAAATCAGAAAAAAAAAATTGAAGAATTTGCTCAAAAGGTTCAAAGAATTTCAAGAAGAATGAAGCATAGAAGAATTCTCATTCTAACCACTCCCCCACACTTAAACTAAACATTGTCCTTAATGGCTAAACAAATAGAGCAAGAAAATATTACCACGGGACCAAAAATAAAGGGGAAAAGAGAAGAAAGAAAATACTTCCATTGCATTGTGCATTCTCCTATAAAAGAGTTGAATTTCAGCAGAAAGAAGCATTGTTGAAATACCTAGAAAGAAAAATACACAAAAGACACACACCAAAGCATAAAAACTAGAAAAGAAAAATATGCAAAAAGTAAATAAAAAATTGTTCCATATCACAAAAACTTAAAGCAAGAAAGACTTCAAGGCTTTCCACGACCTTGATCACGTGGATTGTCTTCGGTGTTCCCTGGTAATATCTCTACTTGATGATTCCCAAGTAATTTAGCCAGTTGGCCAATTTGGCTCTCCAAGTTGCGTATGGAGGCCTCTAAGTTCCTTGTTGTAGCATTAACCCCTTGGAACTTAGTCTCTGTTATACTTACCAATTGGCCAATCAATTCATCCAATAGTGGCTTGGAATGTGATGAATTGTTGTTCAAAGGAGGTTGGTTCCTTTGATTTCCCCCAAAGTTGAAAGAGCCCTGCCTGGGTTGGTTTGAATTACTCCAAGAGAAGTCAGGGTGATTTCTCCAATTAGGATTATAAGTAGAGCTAGAGGAATTGTTACCTGGACGACCATTACCTGCAAAGGCTGCTTGTTCCGTGGTTTCTTGGAGTGAATCCATACTTTAGCACTCATGATTTGGGTGCCCTTCTCTACAGAAATCACAACTTACATTTAGCACTTGGCCTTAATGCATCACCATTTGTTCTATCTTTTGAGTTAAAGCTTCCACCTTAGCTTCCAAAGCTACCACAGTATCCACTTTGTGCACTCTTTGCACACGAACTCTAGACCTTGTACTTTCCCAAGAATAGTTATTAGAAGCTAAATTTTCAATAAGATCAAATACCTATTTCGGGGTCTTATGATTGATGGAACCCTCTGCAGAAGAGTCCACCACTTGTCGTGTTGCAAACGTAAGGCCATTAAGAAAGATGAGCATCTCCATTCCTAGCTCAAATCTGTGGTGTGGGCACTTTCTCAACATCTCTTTGAACCTTTCCCAACTTTCATACAAAGGTTCAGAATCTAATTGTTGGAAGGCAAAAATTTTGTTTCTGAGTTTGGATGTTCTAGCTGGAGGAAAATATTTGGCAAGGAATTTTTCAGCTAGGGCATTCCAAGTGGTGATGGAACCTATGGGTAAAGACTTTAATCAGGATTTGGCTCTATCTCTCAAAGAAAAAGGAAAAAGTTTTAGTTTTATGGCATATTTAGAAACACCATTTATCTTAAAGGTATCACAAATTTCAAGGAAACTAGTTAGGTGGGCATTGGGATCTTCTTCAGGTAGCCCATCAAATTGGACCATATTTTCGACCATTTGGATGATATTGGGTTTTATTTCAAAATTATTCGCATCCACCCTAGGTCTAATGATACTCGAGCCCGTGCTCGAGATTCCAGGTTTCACAAAGTCATCCATGACCCTCCTGTTGTTTCCAGCATTGTTTTTTTTAGCATCGTCCATGTCTGTGAGTAAGTTCATTTTGACTATCCGGCGGATTTTTGACAGTGTCCTTTCGATTTCAAGATCAAAATCTACTATATCACCTTCAGATCTTCAGGTCATGTACTAAGACTAACACCTAGAAAAGACAAGAAGAAAGTTAGATAACAGAATTCATAATTCAAACAAAATTAAAAGAACAAATTAGTCAATTAAATATAAGTCAAAGTTAGTAAATTAGATTACAAAGATACACAAGATACAAAAGATGGCACCTTTTTGCAAAAATAATAATTGTACAAATTTACATATTTATATGGTTAAATCAACAAAATCAAAGCTTTCATGACATTGTTCCTCGGCAACGGCGCAAAAAACTTCATGTCAAATCAAGTTAAGAACACCTCCATGATGAAACATATATATATATATATATATATATATATATATATATATATCCAAATTCCCCGACAACGGCACCAAAAACTTGATATGTACGAATTTGGGTATAAAAAATCATATAAAAATAAGCACATTCCCAATCAAGTTTAAATTAAAACGTTAACCTTAAATTACACATATGAGCAAGCGTACTCATCATTAAACATAGCATAGAGTTTAAAACGAGTATCAATCCTCAAGGAATAAGTATATAGTAATCACTTTTCTTTCATTGTTTAACCGACTCAATAAAGTGAAAAAGAATAAAAAGGAAAATAAAATAAAATAAAATAATATATACATGTCAATGATGGAGAATTATGTAACTCAAACCATTATTTTGACAAACATGACCTTAAAGTACCCAATCATTATAATAACTAATCATTCTCTTGGCATCATGAAGGATTAAGATAGATTCACTTCTTTTCCAATCCATGAAATCACTATCTTTTAGACAAATTAGCATCACATATCATGTCTCAACTAATTCACCCAAAAGATGCATTAAATGCAATCCTTGATTAAATCCACATATCCTGAAAAATTTAAAACATGAAATTAACCAATGAATCCATATCCTGGCAGACATCAATTGACCTTTAATTACCCAGTTCTTAGCAATTAACCCAATTTTCAAGCAAGTTAATAGACAACAAATATGAAATTAATAAATTGAGACCACTATCAATCCCGTTTTCCAAGCAAGTTAATAGAAAGAAACAACAGATTAATCTCGTAATCAGCATAAGTAATTAAATACCAAGAATAACAATAAATTAATCAAAGATCAAAGTAACTCTAAAAATCATGAATACCGAAAACAATGTCAAATTACAATAAAACAATTAATACATCATTGTTCAAGAAAAGAAAACAAAGTTAAAAGAAAGCACTCATAGACAAGCCTCCTTCTTCTTTATTTGTAGACTCTCTTGTACAATCCTCCTTGATTTTGAGTGATTTTGTGTTTTGTTCCTTCGATTCCCCCCTTTGACTTATGTTTTCCCTCTATTTATAGGCTTTAGGAGTGCCTAAATTCGTCCCTCTAAGGTTTCTGTCCGAATAGAAGTAGGAAAATACTAAAACTCTAAAAATTGCCAAAAATGCACACGAAAATTGAGGCACCACCTCTGTACCAATGCACAGCCAGTGCCACCTGTCTTGCCTAGGGCCGGCGCCGGTTGTGTTCTATCTTCCTATCCGTTCACCGATTTTTGATGATTTTCATGCCAAGTCTTTCAGATTGTAGCCAGTGCTGCCTTTGGGCTCCCAACCTGCACCAGCCGTGTTCTGTTCAGTCCCTGTTTCTTCAATTTTTTATCGCTTCAAAGTATGTGACAACAGCACATGGCCGACGCCATCTCTCCTGTCCAGGCCGGCACTGCCTCTAGTCTATTTAGCGATGATTTTATCTTATTTTATCCCAAAAATCTGAAATAATGTACAAAATACCCTTCCAGGGAAAAAATCTCAAATATGAAGGAATACAACCAATTATTGCACAAAATATATCACAAAATGGCCTCAAATAACTAGAAAATATATGACTAATTTAGACCACATCAATATAATTTGTCAAATAAGATGCAAACATATATATATATATATATATATATATATATACACATTTGATCAAATATCTCTTGCATAAATAAATCATTTTGTGAAATAATATTTCTTGAATAAATAAACATTTTATTTCACAAATGATAAAATTGAAGATAAATATTTATGCAATTAAATCATATATCAAGAATAAAATATTTCATATTCATTCCTATTTTTAGGAAAGCATGGAATGTGGGGACTTACACGTTTATGAAAACATAAAATGTAGATATTTACATGTTTATGAAAGTATAAAATATGGAGACTTACCTTGTGTCCTAGCAATTATCCAATCTGAACATTACGTTATCACCTTGTCCTTCAACAAATACTAGCATTAAAATAAATAATCGTTAATTCCTTATATGAAATTTCCAAACTTAACTTAATTCCTCCAATTGATCAAAATCTTAAGTGGTTCTAGGCTTACAACTAACTCTAACCCATTTCCCAATCAATCAATCATTCAATTCACATAATACAAACTCATATAATGGATATTTAGAATGTAGTTACACTTAACACATTCACCTAATTGTATAGAACACTTTAGTGCACAAGATAATATCTCATAAACTAAGCATTAAACTAAGTGTAGTTATCGTATGTCAACTTGATACAATTCTCATAGTCATACAAGCAATAAGATTGCTAACCTAATCAGGTCTCAATCTTCCTATTATGACATTATAAGGAATCAAATCAATTTAGAAGGGTTTATATAGCTCAAATGTAGTTTAATTATAATTTGATCAAAGTAGTAGTTTATCGATAACAGGGCAAAACAGAGTGCATTTTGTACAAATCATATCACAAAGTAATATAGCTCAAACAAGATGAAATTTTTCAGAGGACAACTAGACATGTATACCAACTACTGTAAAAATTTGAGGACAATCTAAGTTGTTTTGGTAGGGTAACTAAGTGCTCAAACTAATAGCAATGCTACAGTAACTTCCATACTCTGTTTTGGCAGTATTTTTAGAAAAATCACAGAGATCAAAATACCGGTCAAAATTAAGAAATTATAGGGGGGAAATCTTCCTTAGACATCCCAGTTTATTGACTAAAATGTTCAGACAAAAATTCAAAAGGGAAGGGATTGAATCAGGGTTCCAATCTTTCAGCAAAATCAAATCTCAAGGTTCACTGTACAAGCTACATTTGAAAAATCAAATAAAATCAACCAAGTAATGCTTTAACTTAATTCTAATGCGAAAATAACCTGAAATCATGTTAAAACCATGTAGAATCAAAATATAGCAGATTCATTGACACAAATTTTCGGATCTAAAAACAACTAGCCACATATTCAACAATTCTAGTTCGCAATTCCAACTTTAAATCAATAATCTAACATCAAACCACCATCAAATCACTCCCAATCTCCTCAAATTCATACCCCCAACATCAATACAACTTTTATACATCAATTCCAACTCATGTCATTCACAAATAATCACCCCAATTTCAAATCTCCATAGGAAATATGAATCTGCCCAACATGGGCTTAATGAATGAAACATGAATTAACTCAAGAGATGGATTCTAACTACTTACCCAAATGAAATACACTTGTTAACACTGCAAATTACTGCTTTGAAACACCTTGATCTTCAGATTTTTAACAAGAAACCCAAGTGTTTTGGTGAAGAAAATTGAAAAGGTAAGGGAAAGAGAAGGGGGCAGTCGAGAGGGCTTGAGAAAGAGTAAAAGATGAACTCTAGTGTATGTGTGTGTGAAGTGGCCAAGAGAAATGGGAACAAAAATCTAGAGTTTTGATTTTTTTTTTTTTTGAATGATAAACGGATGTTTAGGATAGAATAGCTTATTTTATAAGTTTTTTTTTCCCCTTATGAGCAGGATTAAATAGAAATTAATGGATAGGATTAGAAATAATCAATGGCCAAGATTGGGCTAACATTAGTAAGGATATGATGGTCATTTAACATATTTAATGCTTCTAGGATTTTTTGGTAAAAAATAAATAAAAAAGAAATTAATTTCGTGTAAATATAAATATAATATTAAAATTAGTCTTGTATCAATAAAAGAAATAATAAAATAAAATAAATTTTGTTCAACTAATAAATAAGGTAAAAAATCAAAGTAACTAAAATAGTGAAATAAAGTTTTTATTTAATAAAAAATCAACATTAGGTCCTCAACAAAATTGATTTTCCACATTAGCTTAAAAAAAAAAATGATTTTCAATAAATAAGTGCGATAAACACTTATTAATAATTGATTTTACATTCAAGATTTAAAATTGATCATACGTAAGCATCGCGTAATATTCACATAAGTATATGCAAATTTTCTACACGAATATTTCACTTAAAAACAAAGAATATATATAAAAAAAAAAGTAGTCAAGAAATTCTTACTTAAATAAATTCTCATGAAATTTGCTAATATTCCCTCCTAATATTTTCAAATAAATTTCAAAACAATAATACACCCATGTAATGTCAATATATATGTGTGCGTGTGTGTGAGTGTGTAAAGGAGGGGTGTTACATCTTACCTTAATTACAAGATAAGTACTATGTATTTAAAAGATATTTATTTACTCTATGAAGAATATAAAATTATAATTTTACTCCTAAAAGATTTGAAATCATATTTTTGAGAAATATCACTTTGCTCCCGAAAATATTTAATAAGGTTTTTCTTTTCTCACAAAACTCATTCACATACAAATTACTTATTCTAGACATAAAATTATTACTAATTAACATCACAGTATAATCACATAGATACACACACATTTCCTACATAAATGTTTCACTCGTAAATAATTGTTACAAAAAGGTAGTCATGGAATTTATTCATATAAATACTTAATAGATAGTCCCTAAATGTCAAGCTCTTAAATGCTATCTCACTTGTATATTAACCACGAAAATTATGTATGAAAATTAATATATGAAAAAGATGTATGAAAATGCTGAGTGTTACATTATGTGTGTGTGTGTGTGTGTGTGTGTGTGTGTGTGTGTGTATAACAAATTATTACAATTGTTGCAACAAGTAGATTCTTGCATTGACTATACCTCTAATATACATTTTATAGAATGCCCTACTGCTAAACAAGTATTTACCATTTTGCCTTAGCAAATATATATCTGTTCATTGTTTTGATCTTATACATGTTGATATATGGAGCCCTATACAACTCCCACTGTTCATTTCTAAAAATACATACTATTGTGATGGTGAATGCAGTAACAGGAAGCCATGGACGGGAAAACAGAGATAAAAAAAAATTAAACGCGGGCCATAAAGGCCATGCGGAAGCGTGAAGATCATACCTTTGCGTTCCTTAACCCTCCTAGGTTGCGTAGGAACAGATTGAACGGCTGGAATCGCCTCGCTTTGCACAGTTGAAGGAGCTTCCGGTTGAACACCCGCTAGCCTTCGACTTCGTCTTGTTTGCATTAACGCTTAGCTTTTCAGCTCTCGGGATATTCCTCAGCCTAACCTCTAGTCGGTGAACACTATGGTGAAGAGGAAAGGTCTCAATTCTCCTTGGTTCGTTCGCTATTGATTAGCAAAGAACAAGAGAAAAACAAGAAGAAGAAGAGACTTTGAGAGAGAGAGAGAGAGACTCACGTGAGAGTCTCCTTAGCCAAGGAAAAATTAGGGTTTTTTTCTTTTCAAAGAGTTGTTTATATTTAGCCAAAATTAGGTCTCTCAATCTCTGATAAACATATCCCCGGGATTTCAAAATATCCGGATGTTATCCTGAGAAACAGTTTGGCCTAACCTTAAACTCCTCTTAACCATCTCTGGAAAAAACCCTAAGGTCCAAGCCATTGGGCCAGATAAATATTTATTATTTTTCTTGGACCCAAAAGGCCCAAAATAATAAATATTAATTATTTATTTTCTGGGCTTACATAAGTAACCCAATAAATAATTAATGAGCCCAAATGAACCATAATAATTAATCTTTAATTATTTATTTCTTGGGCCTACATAAATAACCCAATAAATAATTAAACATTAATTATTTCCCTTAGTTTAAGCCCAGGTTAATTTCTTAATTATTCATACTTGGACCTAGGCCCTGAATAATTAATTAACCAAATAAACTAGATAATTAATTTCTCTCAACTCCTATTTTATTTATTTATTTATTTATTTTATTCCGAGTCCAATAATAAATTAGACTTCTGAATAAAATAAAATAAAACAAAATAAAATAAAATCCTCTTCAAGCGAGACCAATTCCTCATCCCAAAAAATAGTTAGGACTTACGGGCTATCCAGAGGACCAAGAAGACACATCGCCTTGGGCTGCTAAAATGACCAAAATACCCCTGCTATATAAATAGCTGTATTTTGCATTTTAAATATTTCCTAATATCACCATAAGGAAATATTGACCCCAAGGACAATGCTTGCATTCGCAAAGTCTCCGACCTACGGGTGAAATGACTAAAATACCCCTCCACACATCGCCGTACATTTAGAGAGGAAGAAGTGTACTAACACCCCTCTAAATGACATCTACCATCCTTAGGCTTCTAGTCCAATGATCCACGACTTCTGGAGTGTTTCACGCTTTCCAAGGGAGCTACCCTAAAGCAAACATCCAAGTCATGTTTCCCGGGGCCCTGGCTAATTTAGACCATTCGGACAACCACAAGGGGCGATATAGTGCGAAACTATCTTGTATAAGTCTGTCTTAACTAACTAGTCACACATACCCAACATGCAAGTATATTGGCCCTATGATAGAACCTCAACTACGACAAATCAAAGTATATGCTTCCGGCTTCGCTAGACCACCAACTCATACTCAAGTCGTAGAGTACTGGTCCACGTCTGTAGCGGTAGTAGTCTAGGTTTCTACCATATAGTACTTTGAGAAACCACTACTACGGGTCTGTTCTACGTATTCGAAATACGCTTATGTCATGAAGTGAGTGGACTACCCATCGGCTAAAGGTAAGCCATTCCCCATTTGGAATTCATAACATAATAACCTAAACATGATGAGGTTCCCGAGTCTCATCAATAGGTTAAGAACAAATGTTTATGTGTTAAATAACCCGTGATCCATACCTTATCGTGAAAGACCACCATTCACATGGATCACTTATTTAAACACAATGGAGTGCTATTCCAAACGAAAATCGTGCACAAACAAAAAGTAAATTCACAAACAATTTCCGAAAATAAATTCTTTTATTAAATAATTCGATTTTACATCGAAACCTAGTCTAAGAGGGCATACATTCCAACAATCTCCCACTTGCACTCTAAGACTAGGTAAGTCCATAGGTGCCCACCCCTATGGCGTCTAAGTGTCTCTTGAAGACTCTCTCAGCCAAAAGCTTGGTGAATGGGTCTGCTAGATTGTTTTACGAGGTAATATGCTTCACCACGACTTCCCGTCTTCGGATGAAATCCCGGATCGGGTGGTACTTCCTCTCGATGTGTTTCCCCTTCTTGTGGTTCCGAGGCTCCTTAGATTGCGACACTTGCTCCGGTGTTGTCGCAATACATCACAACCGGCCTATCCATATGTGGTACGACTCCAAGTTCTGAAAGAAACTTCCGGAGCCAGACTACTTCCTTGGACGCTTCCGAAGCTGCCACATACTCGGCTTCCATGGTTGAGTCGGCAATACAAGATTGCTTGATACTCTTCCATGAAATTGCTCCTCCGAGACAAGGTGAAGACATATCCACTAGTGGATTTTCTCTCATCCTTATCCGCCTGGAAGTACGAGTACGTGTATCCTGCGGGAACCAAATCATCGACCACAGTAAACCGACATATAATCTCTCGTTCCCTTGAGGTACTTGAGAATATGCTTTACTGACTTGCCAATGAACCTCCCACAGGTTTGAGCGATATCTGCTAACTAAGCCCACGGCAAAGCGGATATACGGCCTAGTACACGACATGGCGTACATGAGACTTCCCACCGCCGAAGCGTAGGGAATCCTACTCATTCTGTCCTTTTCTTCTTGAGACTTAGGACGAGTCCTTCGAAGAAAATGACAACCCATGTACGCAAGGGATTAGAGCTCCCTTGCATGAGTCCATGCTGTACTTGGCCAGCATCTTGTCAATGTATGTCGCTTGGGATAATCCTAACATTCTCTGCTTCCTATTTCTAAGAAGCCTAATCCCGAGAATGTAGCTGGCTTCTCCCAAGTCCTTCATCTCGAATTGACTAGACAGCCAAACCTTTGTAGATGACAATGTCCCTACATCATTTCCAATGAGTAGAATGTCATCCACATACGGGACAAGAAAAACCACATTGATGCCTTCAAGTTTCCTGTACACGCATGGTTCATCTTCGTTTTGAATAAAACCATAAGACTTTACAGTCTCATCAAAACGAATGTTCCATGCTCTTGATGCCTGCTTAAGTCCATAAATGGACTTCTTAAGCTTGCAAACCATGTGTTCCTGGCCTTCAGCAATGAAGCCTTCCGGTTGGGACATATAGATGTCTTCGCTAAGATGGCCATTTAAGAATGTCGTCTTGACATCCATTTGCCATATCTCGTAGTCATAGTGACAGGCGATGGCAAGGAGGATGCGAATGGATTTAAGCATGGCTACTGGGGAAAAGGTTTCCTCATAGTCGATACCCTCTTTCTGAGTATACCCTTTCGCCACAAGCCTAGCTTTGAAGGTTTCCACCTTCCCATCCGCTCCTCTCTTCCTCTTGTATACCCACTTGCACCCAATGGGTTTTATCCCTTCAGGTGAAGCTACAAGATCCCAAACTTGATTGAGGTACATAGACTCAATCTCGGCTTTCATTGCTTCATGCCACGATTTGCATCGGCATCGGCAATAGCCTCCTCGTACCTAGCGGGGTCTTGTTCACGATGGTCGGAAACCAGCTCAAAGGCTTCTCCGAGTCCATCTATCCGGAACCCTAGACACTCTCCCACTACGACGAGGCTCCATTTGTACAGGTTCTTGAGGCTGTGCCTCTTCTTGTTCCAAAATCGGGTCAGTAGAAGTTGATTCCATAGATAACTTCTCCTGCAGTTCCAACCTCGTTGAACCTTTAGTGGAAGTACTTTGATCATCTTCCAAGTATCTAGCATTGGTACTGACTAGTACCTTCTGCTCCTTAGGATGATAAAAGTAGCCTCCTTTTGTCCCTTTTGGATACCCAACAAAATAGCATAATTCTGATCTTGGTTCCAACTTGTCTCCCTTGATCAGTACATAAGTTGGACACCCCCAAATCCTGAGATGATTCAGACTTGGCTTACGCCCAGTCCACATCTCATAGGGAGTCCTAGGTACTGACTTGGAAGGCACCAAGTTCAGAATATATGCCGCTGTTTCCAGGGCATATCCCCAAAAGGACACTGGAAGAGTAGCATGAGACATCATGCTTCGGACCATTTCCATCAACGTCCTGTTCCTTCTCTCAGCTACTCCGTTCTGTCTGGGGGTTCCGGCACGAGAGCTGGGATACTATCCCATGATGTACCATGTAGTCCTTGAATTCACCTAGGAGGTACTCTCCACCACGATCCGATCGTAAGGTTTTGATTAATTTACCTGTCCAGACGCTCCACTTGACCTTAAACTCTTTGAACTTGTCAAAAGAGTCAGACTTGCGTCTCATCAGGTAAATGTAACCATACCTCGTACAATCATCCGTGAACGTGATGAAGTACTCAAAACCTCCCATGGCTGGTGTAGACAATGGACCGCACACATCAGTGTGAACAAGACTCAACACCTCCTTGGCTCTATCCGCCTTTGGTGTAAAAGACCTTTTGGTCATTTTTCCCATCAGGCAAGATTCACACTGAGGCCAACTTTCCAATCTCAATGAGCCCAAAGGCCCATCATGGATTAGCCTCTGAATCCTGGTTGAGTTAATATGACCCAACCTCAGATGCCAAAGGTATGAATCATTGATATTGGTCTTTCTCTTCTTAGTTAAAGGTTCGAGACAGAGCGTTATTTGATTGGTTATTAATAGGGTTTAAAAAGAACAAATTTCCATACATGTGCCCGAGTACATGAAATTTCTCCATCTCTACTGATAGAAATACCGAGAATGGAAAGATACGAGAATATCCTTGATTAATAAGTTTTGCAAGCTGAAATAAAATTCGACGAAAACCAGGTACATATAAAATGTCTTTTAAAACCACTATCTTATTACAATAAAAAATAAGATCCAGCTTTCCCACTTGCAAGGGCCCGGACTTGTGCTCCATTACCCACTCGAAGCCCATGTTCGCCCTTCTTGAGTCTTCTTATCTTCCTAAACCCCTGCAAGGAGTTACAGATATGATCAGTGGCTCCTGAATCAACAATCCAAGTGGAAGTTGATCCTACCATTGATATGGACTCTAGATAGTAAACATTACCTGTGGCGTTTTTCTTGGCTCGAAGATCTGGACACTCCTTTTTCCGAGTGTCCCTTCTTTCCACACTTGAAGCACTTGCCCTTTGGTTTGTCCTTGGGCTGGTTCTTGGGCTGAAGTCTCTGCATTCCCCTTCTTCCTCTTGAACTTTACGGGCTTAGGCCCGGTTCTTGAAAAAGAGGCCTTAGCAATCATGGCCTTAGGCTGCGGCTTCATGACATTCTCCGCCATCTGGAGCTCCTTCATCAGTTCAGTCAAACTCATGTTCAACTTGTTCATGTTATAGTTTAACTTGAGCCGAGTGAAAGAGCCCGGTAGAGATTCGAGAACCATGTCCACTTGGCTCTCGGGGTCAATGACAGACCCCTAAGATTTCTACCTCCTCGAAAGCGGCAATCATCTTGAGCATATGCTCTCGGACTGATGCTCCCTCGGCCATCTTAGTGTTTACAATTGTTCGAAGAGCCTCCTGCCTTGCGGGCCGGCTCTTGTCCGCGAACATAGTTGCCAACGATTGACTAATGTCATATGCAGAAGCCATGTACTCGTGTTTTGATTGGAGCACATTAGACATGGAAGCTAACATATAGCAACGTGCCATTTCGTCGGCTTTCTTCCATGCCTTTTCGGCCTCTCGCTCTTCGGCGGTGGAACCTTCCCCGATAACGAGGCGGGTTTCGTAAAGGACATACTTATACTCCTCGAGTTGTGAGTATTATGTCCGAGTTCCTTTTCCGATCCACATAGTTTGGACCCGTTAACTTATTCTCCCTGAGAATAATGGCCAATGGACTAAAAGAACCTCCCACCATTTACGAAAATCGAAAATAAAAGAAAGAAATTAGTTTGTGAAAACAAAATGAAATTTGTGCACGAAAATAATTTGGCTCTTAGGAAAAGCTGACATAGCTTCTTGGGAAGATTAACAATTTCCTAAGCTAAGTGTATTAACCACCACAAATTAATTTCCCTTCTAGGTAATGGTCTAGAGAATAACTCCATCGTGGGATGGCCGTTTCCTCTCATTTCCTATGGACATACCTCGCACTATAACCTCCAACGTGGGCTGGCCGATCATAGTACGTGCCCCGGGTTATTAATTACATCCTTCCATTAGATCTAGATCCTTGTGGTATCCCCATCCTATACGGGTTCACTCCCAGGGTGACGCGAGGGGATCCACGATCTCTAATGAGGACCGTGATGGAAGCCGTGGGGCCGTTGGAACCCCTCTCCCACTTAGTCTTTTAAAATAAAGGTTTCCTGGAAAATATCCTTTTGAAAATTCCATTAAGTTTTTCTTAACTCAAAAATAAAATATCTAAGTCCAATAAAATCTCTATGTCAAGACTTATATCCTTTGAGAGATTTCCTCCATGGACTAATTTTATATAAGTTAAAACTTAATGATTTCAAAAATTTCCAATTAAAACTTAGAGACTTTGGTCTCAAGTTTATTTGACAAAATCATTTTTCTAGTCCAAAACAAAACAAAATGGCTCTCCATTTTAATTTACAAAAATATCTAAATCCAATATATTTTCTATGTCAAGGATTAAATCCTTTGAGAAAATATTTAAGGATTAATTTTTGTACCAATTAAAATAACCATTTAGTTTTTAAAGAAAAATATTTTTCCTTGCCAAAACAAAAGGTTCCCAAAGACTTTGGTCTTTGAGGAAAAGCACACATAGGTACATAAAAAAAATAGCATGCTAGAAAACAATAAACGTTTTCATGCTTTTCTATTTTTTAAACCTAAGTGCCCAAATAATAGAATTAAACACATTAATTAATTAATTAATGATCTTGTTTAATCCTCAAATCCCTTACTAATATTTTTCATGCAAATATATTCCAAGAATATAAATATTGCAAAAATATTAACTTCGCCTGGTATGGGACCCCAAAACGAAAAAGAAAAAAAATAACCAAAAAGTGCAAAAAAACGCTGGCGGTCCACTGCACCGGATGCACCAGATCGGCGCCTTTTGTACTGCGGTCCACCGCGCCCCTCGGTGCACCAGCCGCACTTGATCGGCAGCTGCTTCAACCCGTGGAGCGCTCCGCCCGCCCGCGACCTGCGCCCAGCTCCGCCTCACCCGCCCGCGCAATTGCATTTCAATTCTGCAATTTTCATCGGCACAATTGCTACAGTAGCGGCTCGGCTCACGCAGCTCAGAAGATGCGGCTCGTGAAACAGAAACAGTGCGGCTCGGCTCGGCTCCGCGGCTTAGGAACAGTGCATCTTCTTCGTTTTTCTTTCTTTCCTCACGAAAATTAGCAGAGCTTCTTTTCTTCATATTTTGCTCAAATTTTTGGCTTCTTTGGACATTTTTACTTATGAAAACTCATCCAAAACATAACCACAACCGCCTGTACCAATTAAAATTGGGTTTACACGATTAAAACACCAAAGCCAAAAAAATTACAGTAGCTCCTATGCTTCACGGTGAAGCTTACAAAACCATCTATCCCATACCAAAACAGTGAAGGATCACAGGTATAATCATCTTCTCCATTTTATTAACTACCATGCTCCCTATATTGATCAAAACCAATGGCTCTGATACCACTTTGATGGCAAAACGCAGCACAGGAAGCCGTGGACGGGAAAACAGAGATAAAAAAAAATTAAACGCGGGCCATAAAGGCCATGCGGAAGCGTGAAGATCATACCTTTGCGTTCCTTAACCCTCCTAGGTTGCGTAGGAATAGATTGAACGGCTGGAATCGCCTCGCTTTGCACAGTTGAAGGAGCTTCCGGTTGAACACCCGCTAGCCTTCGACTTCGTCTTGTTTGCATTAACGCTTAGCTTTCCAGCTCTCGGGATATTCCTCAGCCTAACCTCTAGTCGGTGAACACTATGGTGCAAAGGAAAGGTCTCAATTCTCCTTGGTTCGTTCGCTATTGATTAGCAAAGAACAAGAGAAAAACAAGAAGAAGAAGAAGAGACTTTGAGAGAGAGAGAGAGAGACTCACGTGAGAGTCTCCTTAGCTAAGGAAAAATTAGGGTTTTTTTCTTTTCAAAGAGTTGTTTATATTTAGCCAAAATTAGGTCTCTCAATCTCTGATAAACATATCCCCGGGATTTCAAAATATCCGGATGTTATCCTGAGAAACAGTTTGGCCTAACATTAAACTCCTCTTAACCATCTTTGGAAAAAACCCTAAGGTCTAAGCCATTGGGTCAGATAAATATTTATTATTTTTCTTGGACCCAAAAGGCCCAAAATAATAAATATTAATTATTTATTTTCTGGGCTTACATAAGTAACCCAATAAATAATTAATGAGCCCAAATGAACCATAATAATTAATCTTTAATTATTTATTTCTTGGGCCTACATAAATAACCCAATAAATAATTAAACATTAATTATTTCCCCTAGTTTAAGCCCAGGTTAATTTCTTAATTTTTCATACTGGACCTAGGCCCTGAATAATTAATTAACCAAATAAACTAGATAATTAATTTCTCTCAACTCCTATTTTATTTATTTATTTATTTATTTTATTCCAGTCCAATAATAAATTAGACTTCCTGAATAAAATAAAATAAAATAAAATAAAATAAAATCCTCTTCAACTGAGACCAATTCCTCATCCCAAAAAATAGTTAGGATTTACGGGCTATCCCGAGGACCAAAAAGACACATCGCCTTGGCTGCTAAAATGACAAAAATACCCTTGCTATATAAATAGCTGTATTTTGCATTTTAAATATTTCCTAATATCACCATAAGAAAATATTGACCCCAAGGACAATGCTGCATTCGCAAAGTCTCCGACCTACAGGTGAAATGACTAAAATACCCCTCCACACATCGCCTTACATTTAGAGAGGAAGAAGTGTACTAACACCCCTCTAAATGACATCTACCATCCTTAGGCTTCTAGTCCAATGATCCACGACTTCCTGGAGTGTTTCCGCTTTCCAAGGGAGCTACCCTAAAGCAAACATCCAAGTCATGTTTCCCAGGGCCCTGGCTAATTTAGACCATTCGGACAACCACAAGGGACGATATAGTGCAGAAACTATCTTGTATAAGTCTGTCTTAACTAACTAGTCACACATACCCAACATGCAAGTATATTGGCCCTATGATAGAACCTCAACTACAACAAATCAAAGTATATGCTTCCAGCTTCGCTAGACCACCAACTCATACTCAAGTCGTAGAGTACTGGTCCACGCTGTAGCGGTAGTAGTCTAGGTCTCTACCATATAGTACTTTGAGAAACCACTACTACAGGTCATGTTCTACGTATTCGAAATACGCTTATGTCATGAAGTGGGTGGACTACCCACTGGCTAAAGGTAAGCCATTCCCCATTTGGAATTCATAACATAATAACCTAAACATGATGAGGTTCCCAGTCTCATCAATAGGTTAAGAACAAATGTTTATGTGTTAAATAACCCGTGATCCATACCTTACTGTGAAAGACCACCATTCACATGGATCACTTATTTAAACACAATGGGTCTGTTCCAAACGAAAATCGTGCACAAACAAAAAGGAAATTCACAAACAATTTCTGAAAATAAATTCTTTTATTAAATAATTCGATTTTACATCAGAAACCTAGTCTAAGAGGGCATACATTCCAACATATTGTGGATGATGTTAATTAGTAAACTTGGTTGTATCTAATGCAAAGTAAATCAGAAGTTAGACATTTATTACAATCTTTTTGCATTCTTACTGAAAATTAATTCTCTTAGAAAATTAAATTCTAATAATAAGTCTGAATTTAATATATCTGATTTTTATGCTTCTAAAGATATCTTTCATCTGACTTCTTGGTTGATATTCTTCACCAAAAAGGTATTCTTGAGCATAAGCATCAATGCCTCCTTAATATAGCTTGAAGTCTCAAATTAAAATATGCTCTTCTATTTCCCTATTGGGGCTACTGTATTCTACATGTTTTTTACTTGATCAACATACTTCCTACTCCTATTTTGACTAATAAAAGTCCTCATAAAATGATTTATAGTACTTGTCCTTCTTTTGATCATTTAAAAGTTTTTGCTTATCAAGTTTATACTTGCTCATAGGCTCAAAATTATTCTAAGTTTGATCGTCCTGGAGGAAATTGTGTTTTTTTTTTTTCAACATTTGCACTACAAAAGGTTATTTCTTGTTAGATTACTTTATTGAGAAGTGTCTTTGTGCCTAGGGATGTAGTTTTTCATGAAACTTTTTTTGCCCTTTTTTGGTAACTCGTACAATCTCCCTTTCCCTTTAGCTTCTCCAAGTGTACTCTTCCTCATCCTAATTCCTTAGAAATATTTGCGCCTTATCATTCTTCTTTTGTTCCAACCAGACAATCCACTATAGAGAGATCCAAACTTGCTTAGCTGAATGATTATATTTGTTATTTATCTACATTATATGTTAATTTTCTCCATTTGTCCCTTATGTTTTTCCTACAACCCTTTCTATGCTACATTATATTCATGATATCTACAATATAATTAGTTAATTCTTAAGCATAAATTCTTTGCCTTGAATATCTCTGAACACATAGAACCTCCAGCCTATCATTAAGGTACTACTCACCAGAATGGAAAAAAGGTATGCAATTGAAATCAAGGCTTTGGAAGCCAACTATACTTGGATTATGGTTCCTATTCCTTCTTTGAGACTCCCATTAGCTGCAAATGGGTTTACATGTTCAAGCACAAGGAAAATGATAGTATTGAGCATTATAAAGACTGATTACTTGCCAAAGAATACATTGAACAGGTTGGTGTGGATTTCTTAATACTTTCTCTCATATAGCCAAGGTGACTGCAATTAAAACTTTACTTTCTATTGCTACCCATAAAGGCTGGCTTCTTAATCAGTTTGACATCAATAATTTTTTTTTTTTTTTTTTTTTTGTGGCAACCTTACTATGGAAGTTTATATGCATGCTACCTCCTCCTAGTTATCCTTCTCTTATTTGCAAATGGCAAAAATATCTTTATATCCTTAAGCAAGCTAGTCAACAATGGAATACCAAAGTTACGTTTGCTTTGTTAAGCAAGGGATTTACACAGGTTTCTAGTGATTACGTGCTCTTTATTTGGCAAACTTCTAATTATGTGATTGCCTTGTTGGCCCAAATTAATAACATTATCCTAGATAATGATAGTTTTGAAGTAATTGATGTTAGATCAATCAATCTTATGTTATAATTATTGACTCCAGTAATTTTAATTAGTTTAAGAATGCAGTTACATACTTTTAGTGGAGTAAAATGTAATTAATAAATTATTTTAGGTTGATAAAATAATTTATTGAAGATTAATCTAATTATATTCAATCACGTTCCTTCAGTGGCTCCTAATTATGGGATAAAAAGAAATTTAAAATATTTAAAATTTATTATGATAAGTTGCAGGAAACCAAAAGTCATATTTCAGATAAAGTAGGATAAGGGGATATAGTTGTACCCAACTATACATATCCGATTTGATACTCTATCAATGTTGGTATTTGAGATATAATAAAACATGTAGAATAGTTAAAGATAGCCAATTATATATTGGTTTAAGATTCTATATCAATATACATGAAACACAACATACGTACATGACGTTCTCTTAGAGTATGTATAAGTCCATCTTCCACAAAAAGAGAAAAAATATGACAAATAATTTCTGGTCCCGAGAGATTACAGTGAAGAAAATCTAGGGTCAGGAGTATCACCAAAAAACCAAAAGCTTCTCAAGTCATATTTTTTAAGACGACATCGACAAATATATATTTTATTTTCATATTTTATAGATTTTAATTTGGTAAATTCATAAAATATCAATTATATTTTCAACAATTGGTATTAGAGCCATTGGTTTGATATATATTTATGTGCTAAGATTAAATCTTTTATGTACATATTAATTAAGCAGTGTAAGAATAATAAATTTAGGTTCATAGTGAATGACTTGATTAATTCAAAATAATTTTATTACTATAGTTTTTAATTAGATGAATATAAATAAATACTATTGAGTCTTGTAATAAAAACGGTGTCACTAGAAAAGATAGAGAAATGGAGATGTTTCAATCTGGAGGGCACGAGTTCTTCCCTTTAATTGGAAAAAAAAAAAAAGAAAGAAGAATGTGAAAATGCTAAGATTGGAACCCTTATGGTCTCTAGTTTGAAGAAATAAAATGATAACCACAACATCAATGAAGAGCTTGTCATATTAGTTTGTTGCATATAATTGAAATTGCAGAAAATTGAAGAATTGACTATTTTGTTAACCAATTTCAAATTTTCAATTGTAATTTTGTAATTTTAATTTTGGCCATAAAATTATTATTTTAAATTTATAGTTTTTACTATATTATTTTCTTAATTATATATTATTCATAATAACATATTATATAATTTACATTAATACCTCTCTAGGTATTATTTCGTCATGCATAATTTTTTTTTATTTACAAAAAATTAATTATGTAACGGTTATATTCAACCTTATTAGCCCATAAGTAAAAAATAACATTTCATGCTAGTCTAAATGGTCTACTTAAATGAAGGCAACATTGTATTATTTTTATAAATTTAATTCATTCATAACTGGATTGAGTCCAAAATTTTTTGTGTTATTTTTATAAATTTAATTCATTCATAACTACCCTATAAGTGATGTGTTTAAGTTGGAAACTTTAAAAATATCAATATAGGCGTTATACACTTAAATCAAAGATATTATAAGGACTTCTTATAGAATATCCAAATAATATCTATAATGGCCAAAATATTAACGACACTAAAACTAATATTGCTTTTGGATGTAAGACATTAATATTAGAGGGAGGATCCAAGTCTAGTTGTAAGTTATATTGTTATCTTTTGTAGAGGTACACGTTACTTTGGGGTTTTAGGTTATGGATCCCAGCCTAACTAGAAGTTACATTTCTGTAAAAGTGCATATTACTTTGGGGTTTTAGGTTATTGTTATTTCATAGCAATGTTATGACTAGTTTAATATATTACCATATTAATCATGCATCATGCTACAATGTTTTATATTGATCATGCATCATAGTATGATATTAGCTCATATATTTTCTTTTATTTCATTTCAAAAAATGATTTCTAATACTTTATCCCTAATATTAATAGAAAAATCAATTGGTCTGAGAAAATTTTATTGATTAGAAATGAGACCTCAAAATTGTCCTCGCGGCTAAGAATCTAAAATATTTCCTAACTAAACCATTTCCTCGTAAACCTACTGAATAGTCTATGCCCAAACAAAATGCTGCTTATGAGAAATGATTGAGTTTTAATCAGATGGCTCGATGCTACATTTTGGGATATATTTGAAATTTGTTGCAGTAGAAACATGAGAACATAGCAATTACCACTTCGAAAATCATGAAAAGTCTCTAGCAAATATTTGAGCACAAAGGATGTCAGGCTCATCAATTAGTAATGAGGTGTATAATGAATATGTACATAAACCTAGAATACCTGTGAGGGATCATATGTTTGAATTGATTACTCAGTTTAACGTGGTAGAGGTCTAATTCATTAGAAGAAAGTAAAACAAACAATCAATCCAATACAAATAAGCTAAAGTAATCGCATATTAAAAATTGGAATTCAATAAATCAAAAGAGGGTTTAATACAAAAATCTAATTAGGGTTCATCCCTTCAAATACAATTAAAGCAATTAACATAAATTAACAAGTGAAAATAAAGAGGAGAGAAAAGGGAAAACTTATAGATATGTCGTTGTTCTTCTTCTTCTCTAATCTTCTCTTGATCAACACTCGAATCCTCTCCTCTCTCCTCCTAGATCTTTTTGCTTATGTTTTTGGGTGTTTTCCACTAGAGCTAGCTTCCAATTATTGTCCATATTTGTTCCTTTTATAACTATCTTGAAATCATAAAATTCATGATTAAGTCAAAATAGAGGGTTGACTACGATATTGGGCAACATCACTTGAGTTGAGATAAGTGGCGGCACTTTTTCACAATTTAGCCTATATCGTGCATCCAAGTTGCGCCACTTACGCCAACTTGAACAGCGCCGTTTTCTTTTAGTAATTCCGACTTCTTCAACCTAGCAGCACCGCTTAACTTGACCCAAGCGGCGCTACTCATATTCAGTTTTGCAAGCTTTTCTTGTATTTTTCAACTCTTCTCAACCTTATTTTTCATCAAATCTGTATTCCATGACTCCTACACAAAACAATGTGAAAATGTGGATATAAGTACATTTACACCAGATTTAACAATAAATATAATACAATTGACATAGAACATATATATATTATGAGCACTCATCAACACTCTTAGATGGCATTGAACATTTACCCCACTATAATTTTTTCTAGATCCGCCCCTAATAACAATGGGTTTAATTAAATTCCATTACACCTATTTAGTTTAGATTATATGAAATCATTCTTTAAATGATTCTTTGATTAGTAATGGAGATCGAGGGGAAAGAGAAAAGGGAGATATGGTAGAATGAAAAATGAGACCCGTTAGTTTGATATGTAATCACCATTTCAATATACCTTATCTTGAAACACAAAAAATTCAACTAAACATAAACAATATATATTAGTTTAGTTTATTCCATTTCCCTACCTTGAAATGTTCCAACCAAATAGCAGGTTAGAATTTATTCCATTAGTTCTCTCGTCTTGTAAGCTATGTCTGTCCTTAGATCTGGACATCTAGTATGGGGGATTTGACTAAAATGGGTCAAACCCCTTTTTGACCACCAAAAGAAGGTTGGATGAGTAGCATATGGCATTCAAGGGGTCCTTTGCATCTACGAAATGTGTAGTCCCCATATGACTCTTGTAATACCCCACCTATAGATACCCTTTGTTCTTATAGGGAAAGAGGTATTGCATGGCATTATGATTGTGCATAAGATAATTTAAAGCATTTATATAAGCATATGTGATCTTTGTGCTTATTTATGTGTGAATTTAACTATTAGGTTTATAGTGGTGTTTGTTTAAATTAGATGATCTTTTGTTTTGATTAGTAGAATTTAATGGAAAAAAGTGAGATGTGTGAGTTAAGCATGAAAAGAATTTGTGGAGAATATTTAAACAATAGTGGTTGTGGTCTAGTGAATAAAACTTATGTATGATTCCTCGAGACTGGAGTTTGAATCCTAACTTATAAATATTTCTTGCTCATCTTCTTCTTTCCTAGTTTCTTAAGTTTGGCCAAAATTCCTTGTGACCATCACTTTTGGGGTTTATCCCTCCAATGTAGGAGTTTGATCTATTTCAAATTAAAAGATAAAAACTAGATAATTTCATAAAAGATAATTGTAATATAAATTAAACTAGAATTTTTAACTTTTGGGGTTTATCCCTCCAATGTAGGAGTTTGATCTATTTCAAATTAAAAGATAAAAACTAGATAATTTCATAAAAGTGTTATAAAATTAGGGTAGTGTTAGAATAAAATCTACACACTACATACTAAGAAAATTCTAACTATTCTTTGCACAAGAATTTCTCTTCAAACTTCTCTCTTTCTTTCTCTCACAATTCTTTCTCTAATCTTTCTTTCGCAAAATAATGGTGTATTACAAGCTTAGAGAATAGCTCTATTTATAGAGCTCTAATTAGTGGATTACATCATGGCATACATCATCTTCCACTAATCTTAATTAGTGGTGTCTCCACTAAATGGTGGACATCCATAAAAATCTTCTAATAATTCACATAAATCCATAATTAGTGGAGCCTCCACTAATTAATAAATATTCCAATAATTCATAATACTCCCCCTTGGATGTCCATCCATTACATAAAGAATATGCCTCGTTAAAACCTTACTAGATAAAAACCCAGTGGGAAAAAAAATCTAGTGAAGGAAAAAGAGTACACTATTCTATATGTCTATTTATTACTCCCCCTGATGAGATGATTCCTTTAAATCTTTAAATCGACGCATACCGATTTTATATCTCAATTTTTCAAATGTTGCAGTCGGTAAAGTCTTCGTGAAAATATCTGCGAGGTTATCACATGACCGAATTTGTAGCACATCAATTTCACCTTTCTTCTGGAGTTCATGAGTAAAGAAGAATTTTGGTGAAATATGTTTTGTGCGATCTCCTTTAATATATCCTCCTCGTAATTGAGCTATGCAAGCTGCATTGTCTTCATAAAGAGGAGTTGGAATACCTTTGATTGATGATAATCCACAACTTTCTCGGATATAATGAATCATTGATCTTAGCCATACACATTCTCGACTTGCTTCATGAATGGCTATAATTTCAGCATGATTTGAAGAAGTAGCTGCTATAGATTGTTTCGTAGAACGCCATGATATAGCAGTATTTCCACATGTAAATAGATAGCCCGTTTGAGAACGTGCTTTATGTGGATCAGATAAATAACCAGCATATGCATAACCTATCAATGTTGGACTGGTTTTATTTGAATAAAGTAATCCGAGATCAATCGTACCTTGGAGATATCGAAGGACTTGTTTAATTTCATTCCAATGTCGTCGTGTTGGTGAAGAACTAAATCTTGCTAATAAATTGACAGCAAAAGCAATATCAGGTCATGTATTATTAGCAAGATACATCAATGCACCAATTGCACTGAGATATGGTACTTCAGGACCAAGGAGTTCTTCATCATTTTCTTGAGGTCGGAAAGGATCTTTATCCACATTTAATGATCGCACGATCATTGGAATACTCAATGGATGTGCTTTGTCCATGTAAAATCTTTTTAGCACTTGTGTTGTATATGTTGATTGATGAATAAATGTTCCACTCTCCAAATGTTCAATTTGTAAACCAAGGCAAAATTTGGTTTTACCAAAATCCTTGATTTCGAATTCTCTTTTTAAATAATCAATTGTTTCTTGGAGCTCTTCAGGAGTTCCAATAAGATTAATATCATCAACATATATAGCTAATATCACAAATTTAGAACCAGATTTCTTAATAAAAATGCATGGACATACCTAGTTATTTTTAAATCCCGCTTTCAATAAATATTCACTAAGACGTGTGAACCACATGCGCCCAGATTGCTTCAGGCCATATAATGATTTCTGCAACTTGATGGAGTAATTTTCACGAGGATAATGTTTATATGCTTCAGACATATGAAATCCTTCGGGGATTTTCATGTAAACATCATTTTCTAAATTTCCATACAAGTAAGCAGTGACAACATCTAATAGGCGCATATCTATATTTTCATGTACTGCCAAACTGATAAGATATCGGAGTGTAATAGCATCAACAACAGGAGAATAAGTTTCATCATAATCAATACCTGGTCTTTGTGAAAAACCTTGGGCTACTAATCGAGCTTTATATCGAACGATTTCACTCTTTTCATTGCGCTTTCGCACAAATATCCATTTGTAGCCAACAGGTTTTACACCTTCTGGTGTTCGGACTGCAGGTCCGAAGACTTCACGTTTTGCCAGTGCATTTAACTCCGATTAAATCGCATCTTTCCATTGTAGCCAATCTTTTCTATGCCGACATTCATCAACTGATATTGGTTCAGGATCATCATTATCCTGTGTAACATCAAGAGATATATTGTATGCAAATATATTATCAATAACAGTTTCTATCCGATTCCAACTTCTACCGGAAGTGGTATAATTGATAGAAATTTCAGTGTTACTTTCATCAACTTCTGGTTCTTTGTCATCAGTTCTCTCTTGGTCTTTATCATTCTTTTCTTCAATATGATCTTCTGGATCATTTAATCCTCTTTTCTTTCGAGTATTCTTATCTTTAGAACCAAGAGGTCGGCCACGCTTCAGCGTGTTTTTGACTCAAGCGACTATAGGTATAATATTTTGTTCTCACTGGAACTTCAATTCAAATAGGAGCATTTATAGCTGGAATATGCGATTTTGTAACTCTTCCAGAGTCAACAAAAGCATCCGGCATTTGATTTGCAATGCTTTGCAAATGAATTATCTTTTGAACTTCAAGTTCACATGCGCTTGTGCGCGGATCAAGATAATTTAATGATGTTGTCCAAGCAAGATCCTTTTTATGCTGTTTTGGTTCTCCCCCTAATTTAGGGAATAATGATTCATCAAAATGACAATCAGCAAATCTTGCTCGTGAATACATCTCCGTCGGGGGTTCAACATACCCGATAATAGAGGAGAATCATATCCAACGTATATCCCCTTTCTTCTTTGAAGACCCATCTTTGTACGTTGGTTTGGTGCAATTGGAATATATACAGCACACCCAAAAATTCTTAAATGAGCAATATTTGGTTCTGACCCAAAAACCAATTGCAAATGAGAGAATTTATGATAACTAGCTGGTCTTATACGTACAAGAGTTGCAGCATGTAGAATAGCATGTCCACAGGCAGATGTTGGGAGATTTGTTTTCATTAATAATGGTCTAGCAATTAATTGTAATCGTTTAATCAAAGATTCAACAAGACCATTTTGTGTGTGAACATGAGCTACAGGATGTTCAACATTAATCCCAATTGACTTGCAATATGCATCAAAAGCATGTGATGAAAATTCACCAGCATTATCCAAACGGATATTTTTAATGTGATGGTCCGGAAATTGTGCTCGTAATTTAATTATTTGAGCAAGTAATCTCGCAAACGCCAGGTTGCGAGTAGATAATAAACATACATGTGACCATCGGGATGATGCATCAATTAAGACCATAAAATATTTGAACGGTCCACATGGTGGATCAATAGGTCCACAAATATCTCCGTGAATCCGTTCGAGAAATGTAGGACTTTCAGCTCCTACTTTTACTGGTGATGGTCTAACAATTAATTTTCCTAGGGAACATGCAGTACATGCGAATTTTTCTGATGTTAATATCCTTTTATTTTTTAAAGGATGACCATGTGTATTCTCAATGATTCTTCTCATCATGGTAGATCCCGGATGACCCAACCGGTCATGCCAAATGCTAAAAGTAATAGGATCAGTAAACTTCTGGTTTACTAGATGATGAATTTCAATTGTACGTATTTTTACAAAATATAGACCAGTAGAAAAAGACGGCAGTTTTTCTAATACCGATTTCTTACCCAAATGTATTTGAGTAATAAAAAGATGCTCAATCCCATTTTCCTCATTTGTTTCAACATGATACCCATTTCTACGGATATCTTTAAAACTCAATAAATTTCTTCTGGATTTTGAGGAAAATAGTGCCTTATCAATAATAATTGTTGTTCCTTTAGGCAACAATATACTAGCTCTTCCGGAGCCCTCAATTACATTTGCACTACCATTTATCGTATACATATTTATTTCTCCCATTTTGAGATCAGAAAAATATTTCTCATTTTTTAGTATGGTGTGTATAGTTCCACTATCAATAATGTATACATCATCATTAATAACAGCCATCTGAACGCAAATATATATATGTAAACGTAAATATTATTAGAATAGAATGAAAATGAAAATACAAAAATATCAGGGTGAGGCTTTAGTTCTTCTGGACACTGCCATCACCAATTAAATGGTCTATCCTACCGTCTGGGTGTTCAAAAAAATCCGATACATCCATATGGGTAATATTGATATTAAGATCTTCAGGATCAATATCGTCATCCTCAGCATTATTTATTGGATGTTGAGAAAAATTTGCTTCCACATTTTTATTTTTCAATGAAGCTTGATACAATTCAACTAAATGCTTAGCCGTACTGACGGTTTCGTGACCAATGACCTTTCATGCCACATCTATAACATATATCCTCATGCTTTTCTTCAATTTCTTTTTCTTTTCCCTTATGATCTTTTCTGTTCCACTTCAGGTGGCCAGTATTTCTCACAGTTTGATTATAATTGTGATAAGGGAAATATCGAGCGTGTCTACGACCATAACCACGACCACGGTCACGGCCACGGCCACGACCACGACTATAACGATAGCTTCTGCTGGAGCCAACGAGCATTCACTTCGAGAGTCTTGTAGAGCCGATTGATCCGGCTTCATGATTTCTCAATAATAACTCATTATTTTTCTCTCGCAATGAGGAGGGCAGTAATTAAATCTGTAAATTTTGTATACCCCTTTTCTCGATATTGTTGCTTGCAGGACAATATTCGAGGCATGAAAGGTGGAGAGTGTCTTCTCCAACATATCTTCATCGATCACTTTTTCTCCGCATAATTTTAATTGAGATGTAATTTTATACATTGCGGAGCTATATTCATTCACGGTTTTAAAATCTTGCAACCTCGGGTGCAACCATTCATACCGTGCAGTGAGGTAGTACGACCATCTTCGGTGGTCAAATCTTTCTTTTAAATTTACCCACGAGCCATATGGATCTTTTTCGGTAAGATATTCCATTTTCAAATTTTCATCGAGATGACGACGAATAAAAATCAAAGATTTAGCCTTATGTTGTGCAGATGCACTATTATTTGCTTGAATAGTTTCACTAAGGCCTTCAGCATTTAGATGCATTTCGCATCGAGAACCCATGACATATAATTTTTTCCGAAGTATCAAGGGCTACAAATTCGAGTTTCGCGATGTTAGCCATAGAGATCAATAAATGCGTACTGTCTTCCGGCTTTGGCAACGAGCAAACTCGTGCTTAGTCTTCCGGCTTTTGTACCGGTAGAGACTCGTGCTGATAACGTGTTATAAAATTAGGGTAGTGTTAAAATAAAATCTACACACTACACACTAAGAAAATTCTAACTATTCTTTGCACAAGAATTTCTCTTCAAACTTCTCTCTTTCTTTCTCTCACAATTCTTTCTCTAATCTTTCTTTCACTAATCTTTCTTTCACAAAATAATGGTGTATTACAAGCTTAGAGAATAGCTCTATTTATAGAGCTCTAATTAGTGGATTACATCATGGCATACATCATCTTCCACTAATCTTAATTAGTGGTGTCTCCACTAAATGGTGGACATCCATAAAAATCTTCTAATAATTCACATAAATCCATAATTAGTGGAGCCTCCACTAATTAATAAATATTCCAATAATTCATAATAAAAAGATAATTGTAATATAAATTAAACTAGAATTTTTATCTTCTAGTTTAATTTATATTACAATTATCTTTTATGAAATTATCTAGTTAAATTTTAAAACTTTATCTTCAAAATTATATCTATTATCCTATTTTTAATTTACCAATGATAGGATTATTTATCCAAACATAATTTCCAGCCACCATTTTTAAGGGATAAAGTTCCCATAAATTAATTTTTAAAGTATTAAAGCGCTAGATTAAAAAAAAAATCTAATTTTTATTTCTATAAAAATAACATTTATCTTCTTTTGAAATTTCCTTTCACTTTTTAACATCAAAATTCCAGATTTTGGGGAGCTCTTGGCCACCACTCTTAGAGGTCTACAAACCCATGCAAGACTCATAAAATAACCTAGGGATAATACCTAAGATTTACAGATAAATCTCAGTATTTATCACTTGAATATTATCTCCTAAAAACTTGAATTTTTCTTAAGCATAAACACTCTTTTTTCCCACTATAAAACTCATATTTCTTCCTCTCATTCTCTCATTTGGTCGGCCAGTTCTAGAACAAAAATACAACTATTTCTCTTCTATTTCTTCTCTCATTTTCGACTAATATAAAAGCAACTCTTGGCTGATTTTAGGCCAGCCTAGAACAAACAAGAAAGCTTCATTTTTCTTCTTATTTCTTTATCCAAGAGGTTGAAGCAAAGAAGGAAACCTTCACACCTTCAAACACTAGGCCTTTATCTCTCTGTCTTAGATAGTATTGAAACCTATCTAAACCTCTACTCAACCAAACCTTCAACACCCTAAACCTTAGCATATTTTCGGCCATTGTACTCCCCAAACCTACGAAAACAAAGCAAGAACACATACACAATTGCAACTTTTAGCCAGCACCTATACTCACCAAACAAAATCGAAACACACAATCCTAGTTGCTTTTCGGCCTAAAAAACATACACACTCTCATACCTAGACTAGAATACCAAAAGAAGACCAACACTTAGTTATTCATTGTAGTTCTATCAATGGTCACAAAAGCTCTCTATCTTCTCATCTACTCTCTCTTTCAACCTCATTGCTGGGTCATGTTTTCATACAAGTAGACGGAACATATTCTTCCATGGTAATTTGGTTTACCTTCTTTTTTTCTATTCTTATCTTTCCTTCTTTTCTTCTTGATCGAATCATAAGACTAATTACTTTTCTTCTTGTCTACAAACGAATTAAATCTCTAATTTAGTAAGGCGTTGTTGATCTATCTCTTCTAGTAGGGTGGATAGCTTGCTGCATTGTTAGAGTTTTACACCAGAAGATCTTCTGAGGTAAGTAAAGAGTCTGATCTCTACCTTTTAGACATTCATTGAGGAGTATTAATACAAGATGAAATCTGATCTATTACTGCCAAACCAGAAGATGTTCATGATGAGATTATGTTATGATTGTTGATTACCTTCAAATCTAAAATTGATTAGTATATACATGAGGGTCTCTTTTATGTGATTATGCTATGTGATGGTGATGCGTAGAATTTGGGCATATAAAAATCATGCAATTTCAAGTCCATTCCCAATCAAGTTTAAATTAAAATATTAATCTCAAATTACACATATAAACCAGTATACCTATCATTAAGCATCGTAAAAGGAATTAACGAGTATTGGTCCTCAAGGAACAAGTGTACACTAATAACTTTCATTCAATGTTTAACCTATCAATTAGATTGATAAAGAGTCAAAATAAAAATAAAAATAATTACAAAATATATACATTAATCTTGGAGATAAAAACATGAAAGTAAATAATTATTCTCAAGAACATGACATGAATTGACATGAATTATCCAATACTTATCACAATCAATCACTGTTTTAGCATCATGAAGGAATAAAGATAAATTCACTTCTTTTCCAATCATTGGAATCACTATTTCTTGATTAAATTAGCAGATTTTCCAATCAAACCAACATAATCAAATAAATGTATTAAACGCATTCCTCATAAATATCCCTATACTCTAGGTAATATAAACATGAAATTAGTCAATAACCCTATACTCTAGGCAAAATTAGCTAACCTTTGATTACTTAGGTTCAATTCTCAACCTTCTTTCCTAATCCCGTTACGATAACAATCATATAGAGTGAATCAAATTGAACTCAATCTAACTTGTTTCCCAAGTCTATTAGATATAAATTCAACCTCATCAATCCATCAACTGAAAGTAAGTAATCAAATACCAAAAACAACAACCAACTGATCAAAGATTAAATAACTTACAATATCATGAATTCGAAAATAATATTCAATTACAATTAAAATATTAATCTCATCATTGTTCAAAGAAGAATAAAATAAAAGAAAGAGATAGGTGCTCAAAGATAAGCCCTTCAACTTCCAATGAAAACTCCTCATAAATCAATGCTCCTTGAGTGATAAATTTTTATAGAGAAAATATTACATGGTGCACTCTAAATATATTTCTAATTCTCCATATTATGCACACCATTTTCCTACATGAATGGCCTTTATTTATAGACACAAAGGCTTCCTAAAAATCCCAACATGAAAAGAAGTAATTTCGTAATAAGGTTTGATATTCTATGCAAAATCCATAGACTCTATTTCATTGGGCCGAAAACTTAGACAATTCGAGCCATCTCAACCCTTCTCGCTTTGTTAAAGCCGAATATCTAAGCCATGATCCTTGTCAAAGCCATGAAGCCAAGAAGCCAATGAAACTAAGAAGCTATTTCACTTTTTCTTCCTTATCGAGCCGACTTGCTAGAGCCATCTCAAGCCACTTCCTATTGAAGCCGGCTTTACTTTGAAGTCATTCCTTTCTATCGAGCCAACTGAGCTATTTCATCAATCAAGCTATGGCTTCCTCTAGCTGACAACTCAAGCCGATTTCTTCCTTGCTTCTTCCAGCTGGCTCGCCTAAGCCAACTACAAGCCTCCCGTGGCTCCTCTCTCTATTTGCACACAATCATGCCGCGGTTCATGTGAAGCCACTCGTGGCTTCACTCACCAATTTTTGCTTTCTTTTTTATTGAACAAACCGCCGGTTCAAAAGCTTTAACCACCACCTGTTCAACTCTGTTTTTACAGAACCAAGCTAGGGCCTATTTAGACTTCATGGGTCGGCGCCGAGTCAATTCTGGATTTGCGTGATTTAAGTGCAAATTCTACAATTTCTATACAAAATCACCAGAAAAACTTTCCATAGGCAAAATATCAAATAAGAAGGGAAATGACTAATTATTAAATAAAAAATATCACAAAATAACCTCAAATAATAAGAAAAATATAGACACAATTAGACCCTATCACATTTCCTCACACTTAAGCTTTGCTTGACCTCAAGCAAACACTTAGACAAAGTAGACAAAATAAATTATCTCTTCTCAAATTCATCCACAGCAAAGTCATAATTTGCTTTCTAATCATAGATATAAACTTGTCATTCATTCAATTCTTTAAAAATCTTTGTAACTCATGCATTAAATCACACATGTCAACGCCTTCAAAGTTAAGTTATACAAGTTTATATTTTAGTTTTAAAAAATTATTTCAACCTTCAAGTAAAGAAATAGATAACATAAATCATATAAGTCAAGTTGTTCAACTAATTCAAAACTCATACACTCAAATTTGTACAACTCTAAGTAACGAAATAAGAAAACCCTTAATTTTTTTCCTTTGTTTTCTCAACACTCATTTTTTTCAAGATGATTTATGGAATTAGCCTCAAGTGAATGGATTCCTCTTCACGCACTGTATCGGCCCCCTTATACTCATTATCATTCTTTTTCCAGCATTTTTTTCAACATTTTCTCTCTCTCTCTCTCTCTCTTTTCTTTTGCTATTTTTTCCTTCTTGCCTTCAGGATAGCTTCAAGAGAGTGTAACGAACAATACTTGCTATTTCTCTCCATATTAACCCCCCTTTTAGCAAAATGTCTTAGAAATTAAAAACAAGAGCATTTTTCTCATCATCTTTCAACATCTTAAAACAATAAAATTTTCCACTCATTTTTTTTCTCTATTGTTCACTTTTTTCTCACATTCCTTATTATCAACTTAAAGCTGAATAAATATAGAAACTATGAATCAAGAATTAATCAACAACTCTTCCCATATTTCATCATACCAACCATATCCAAACAAGAGAGTAAAATAAAATTCAAATACTAAAACATAACCAAGATTAACTTAAATTATCAAGATTGAACATATTCAACTTAAATACACAAGTTTACTCCAATAAAAATCCAATCATTTGAATGACAAAATCGCATCCATAGAGAAAATCATAACCTTATCGTAGGCAAAACAATTTCATGCCAAAATCAATTTTTATGCAAAATTAATCATGTAAATTTCAAAAAAATATAATAATAATAATAATAATAATAATAATAATAATAATAATAATAATAATAATAATAATAATAATAATAATAATAATAATAATAATAATATGCACTCAATAAAAAATATGCACTCGATAAAGGATTGAATTCCTCTCCCATACCTAAATTGGACATTATCCGCAATAACATAATAAAGCATATCTAATAGACCACAAAGAGAAAGAGGGAAAAGAAAGCAATACTCCCCAAGGTAGATTAGCTCCAATAAGAGTGAAATTCATTCTCCAAAATTTGAAAGAAGCATCGTTAGCAAGAGGAGATGGATCAAACCTACAAAAAGAAAAATAAACACACCAAAGAAAAGCATAACAGGAATTGAAAGGAAGCAAAACAAAAGTACACTAAAAATCAAAGAAAAATAGAAAATCAAAGCACTTAAGAATCCCCTGAAGTAGAGCCTCCAAATGGGCCTACAAATTGTCCTCCAAATGGACCATCAAATGGGCTACTATGACCTCCAAATGGACAATGAAGTCCTCCTTATCTCTTCCAATAATGTCACCAATAATTCCCCAGAATATCTTGATTGAGCCTTAGATTACGAAAAATGTCATCTTAGCATTGCTGAGTATGTTCAATCCTATCAAACCTTTGATCATGCCTTATCCTCATATCAGCTTCGTCTACCCTTATTCCAGCCATTTCATCTCTTAATTGCTCTAAAGATATATGAATATTGGCTAAAATATTATCACTGACACTTGAGGGTTTCCCAGAATGCCTTTGTAGTTAGGGAGGTTCCTCTTCTTGCTTAACTTGAAGCTCAGGATTGCTAGTTTGGGGGACCTCCATTGGCCTTGACTATGTAGATGTTGTAGCATTAAACTTATAGCCACAATAAGTTAATACTTGTTCAGTGACCACATTACGCGAAGTAGTTGGTTCCACAAGTTCATTCAATATAGAAACATCAGAAGCATTCAAAACCTATGAAATCACCAAGGGAAGAACAAATGCTTTGGTAGCAAAGCCATAAGCCACCACCTCTCGCATAGAAATTAGTAATAAAGGGGCAAGGGGAATGGATTTTCCACAAAGCATTTTAGAAAGTATGTAAGCATCAATCACCCTAACGTCATTTAAACAACTTAATCAAGGGCAAATATTGAAACACAAGAGATACAAAATAACCCTCAATTGAGGAGTAAGATCATTACTAAGGAGAAAAGAAGAACCATGTGTAGATACTTTTGGTTATAAACCTAATTGTCGACAAGCAACATTAAAATTCCAAGTTGACTCAGAAGAGATCATCTTATTATGGTAGTTAATTTCTATCCAAGGCCATTATCATCAATACTTAAAATTGTAGCCAATTAATTCCTAGTCAAAATTATGGAGGTGCTCTTCACAGCTGGTTCTATTTGTTTCAAATATCCTTTCCTTTTGTTTTTCATGTTCGCATAAAATTCTTTTACAAGGGCAGGATAAAAATCACCTCTTAATCTTAAAATTGGACCCCAACCAATCCTTCCAAACATCTCACTTGTATAGAAAGATCTATCAAGGAAAAGCTTGATTGTTTTTTAAACAATAATTCTATTCAAGGCCCTAGCATTATACCATTCGTCACATTTTTTTTTTTTTAGTGAAATGTTTTAGATGGAAAGAAGCTAGCTCTGATGATGGGTTAAAAGATGAGGATGATTTAGTGCATTTGTGAGGTTTGAAAATTTGTTTGGTTTTAGTAATTTTGGCTCAAACAAAAACAAACACAAACACAATTTGCAAAAAAAAAAAAAAATTGTTTTCTTCTCAATTAAAAACTTTTTCTCAAAATTTTGTTTTTCCAATGCAATGCCATTAATAATTTCCAACTCTAATAGTGCACAATGTCAAACAATAATGTCAATAAGTGTACCACACAATCATGCAAGAGTGTCACCATGATGCTTCAAAAATTACCCAAAATATCCATCCATGCACAAATTTAAATAAAGTATGAAAATAATATGAAAAGTACTGCAAGTACTAACAACTCATCCTATACATAGTTTAGCTCCCATTAAATTCAGCAAGGATACTTTTAAGATGTGCATTTGTGATGAGAGAATCAGTTGAAGAAGATGGAAAAGAGAAGAAGATGTATATGGTGAGAAGAAACCGAAAGGGAAGATGGCTTTCTGTAGAAATAGGAAGAAAAGTAACGGGAATATGGTAAAAAGATCAAGAAATCTAGTTGGAAACAAATATGGCCATATCGGTTTTGTTTGGTTGTGGGGTAGAAAAGTTGAAGACCATGTGAATTCGGCTGTCTTCTTGTGTAAAAGAAAAATCTGAATGTGCTGGTATGCAGTAGTGGTCTCGATCAGTTTGTTGACCGAGCTAGCAAAGCTGGTGTTGGCTTGGCTAACCAAGCCAACATTGGCTTAGGTTTGGAAAATTCGAAACTTACTTTTTTTTTTTTCAAAAAAACAAACAAGAAAATACTATCATAATAGAAATAAAAATATATTTCAATAAATTATGTTATAATAGTACAATTAAATTACAACTAATTAGTATTAGAATTACTAATATTATGATTATTGTTATAATAATGAAAGAATATAATAACACTACAAAAGTAAATAAAACAAAAAGTTACTAATTACAAAATATAACTACAAATATTACTATTGTTAGTATTAGAAGCATGAAATATTTAACAACTAATAAAAATACAACAACAATTATGATGGTACAACAATATATGGTCTATTCACAACAATTTTTTTTTCAAAATAAATATATATACAATACAACAAAAAAATTATTTACATGGAACCAAAGAAAAAAATGTATTTACATATTTATATGGCTAAATTAATAAACTCCAAGCTTTTATGATATTGTTCTTCGGCAATAGCACCAAAAACTTAATGCATAGAATTTGGGCATATAAAAATCATGCAATTTCAAGTCCATTCCTAATCAAGTTTAAATGAAAACATTAATCTCAAATTACACATATGAGCAAGTATACCCATCATTAAGCATAGTAAAGAGAATTAACGAGTATCGGTTCTCAAGGAACAAATACACACTAATAACTTTTCATTCAATGTTTAACCTACCAATTAGATTGATAAAGAGTCAAAACAAAAATAAAAATAAACACAAAATATATACATAACTCTTGGAGAGAAAAACATGAAATTAAATAATTATTCTCAAGAACATAACATGAATTATCTAATACTTATCATAATCAATCATTGTCTTGGCATTATGAAGGAATAAAGATAGAATCCACTCCTTTCCCAATCCATGGAATCACTATTTCTTTATTACATTAGCAGATTTTCCAATCAAACCAACAAAACCAAAGAAATGCATTAAACTCACCCCCCATAAATATCCCTAAACTCTAGGTAATATAAACATGAAATTAGCCAATAACCCTCTACCGTAGGCAAATTTAGCTAACTTTGATTACGTAGGTCCAATTCTCAACATTCTTTCCCAATCCAGTTAAAATAACATTTATATAAAATGAATCAAATTGAACTCAATCTAACTTCGTTTCCCAAGTTCATTAGACATAAATTCAACCTCATAAATCTATCAAATAAAAGTAAGTAATCAAATACTAAGAACAACAATCAACTAATAAAAAATTTATTAAATTACAATATCATGAATTTGAAAACAATATTCAATTACAATTAAAACATTAATCTCATCATTGTTCAAAGAAAAAGAAAACAAATGAAAGAGATAGGTACTCATAGACAAGCCCTTCAACTTCCAAAGAAAACTCCTCCTAAATCAATACTCCTTGAGCGATAAATTTCTTCCAAGAAAATATTACATAGTGCACTCTAAAAATATTACTAATTCTCCATATTGTGCACACCATTTTCCTACGTGAATGGCCTTTATTTATAGACACATAGGCTTGCTAAAAATCCCAATGTGAAAAGAAGTAATTTCCTAATAGGCTTTGATATTTTGTAAAAAATCCACCAAATCTATTTCATTGAGACGAAAACCTAGACAATCCGAGCCATCTCAAGCCTCCTTCCTTCATTGAAGTCGAATATCCAAGCCATGCTCATTGTCAAAGCCAAGAAGCCAAGAAGCCAATGAAACTGAGAAGCCATTTCACTTTTTTCTTCCCTACCAAGCCGACTTGCCCAAGCTATCTCAAGCCACTTCCCTTTAAAGCCGTTCCTTTCTGCTGAGCCAACTGAGCTATTTCATTAATCAAGCCGTAGCTTCCTCAAGCCGACAAACCAAGTCAATTTATTCCTTATTTCTTCTAGTCAGCTCACTACAAGCCTCCCATGGCTCGCTATGGGCTTTCGGCTCCTCTCTCTATGTGCACACAATCAGGCCACAGTTCACTCACACAATTTTTGCTTTCTTTTTTGTTAAACCGGCCACCAGTTCAAAAGCTTGAACTATTGTTGGTTCAACTCTGTTTTTACAGAACCAAGCTAGGGTCGATTTAGATTTCACGGGCCGGCGCCGGGTCATTTTTGGATTTACGTGATTTAACTCCAAATTTTACAATTTCTACACAAAATTACTAGAAAACCCTTCCATATGCAAAATATCAAATAGGAAGGGAAATAACTATTTATTAAATAAAAAATATCACAAAATAACCTCAAATAACTAGGAAAATATAGACACAATTAGGCCATATCAGATGTTATGAATTTTGATTATGGAATTATATGATTTTGAATAAGAATAATAATTGAAGTGAAGGATTAAGTAGTTGACTTTTGCTTATCTGTCTAAAATATTCCAAGTAAGTCTTTGCATAAATATTTTATTAAATGAGGTTCTTGTTTGCAAGTCACATGCTAAATATTGATTGTATTGAGAAAAATGGAGATTACTTGGGATGCAAGCATGATCTTTTTGCTCACTAGATGGTTTTAACAAACAAAGTTTTATTAAATGTTATTTTCTCTTTTCACACACTAAATGTTTTAAGAACATTTTATATAAAACCATGTTTTGCAAAGCCAAGGTATTTATGTTTGTCAAATTGGGATTGGTCTATGAGCAAAATATTGAACGTTAAGTACTCAATAAGGATAGGCAGTTAAGACTAACCTTTAAAAAGTTAGGGCGACTCTCTCAGTAGGTAGCCACCTTTGTTGGATGAGCTCTACTTGGACAAGGCGTCAGTTCTAGTTAATCAGGTCAGTCTAAGCTAGCACTTTTGTCCAGGAGGACTATTATCTGGAGTGGACAACTAGTATTTTCAAGTATAGAGGTGTAGGAGTATCTTCCCTTATGGGTAGATCACCAACTGCCCAGTGATACAGGGTTTCACTAGGAAGCTGTCATGATGGAATTCATGATATGGACTTTGATATAGAATTACCTAACCCCATTACTTTATTAATGAGCAGATGAATTTCTTGAGATGTTTCTACTATACCTCAATGACATGTTTCATGAAATACCACTCAGTGTCTGAAAAATGATGTTCTTGGCTTGCAAACATGTTTTGTGAAATGTTTCAAATGTGTATACACAAAATACTTGAAATGTCATGAGCACACACGAGACTTACTGAGATGTATTTCTCATACCTTTTGTGTTATGATTTCAGGCTAACAGCATTAAAAGTTGTTACTCCTTTTGAGGACTGAGTGTTTAATTCTAGTTAAAGCTTTGTATTTATTTTTCTTTTTGAGACATTTATTGAGTTTGAGGAGACTTGTAATCATTTTCTATTGTAATAAGAGTTAGACATTTTATTTTTTATTTTTATTTTAATTTTTTTAAAGTTTTACCTCGTTATAAAGCCCCCTGATCCTTTAGACAATGTGACATCCCTGCCTTTTAAAGGGTACATAATATGGAGGTGTTACAAGTAATATTAGAGCTTAAGTTTAGGCTAATAACCCAGTTGATTAGTATTATATTTTAAGTATATGATCTTGTACTAACTTGTGTGTGTTTTATGTATAGGATAGTTAGGAGATTTGCCTCAGTCTCACGAGATTAGCCTCCAGGTTGTGGACCTATCCCAGTAGACCCACCCCTTCTATTTTAAAGACTGAACCCAAATCAGACTGGTTCATGCTAGAGAGTAGTGATAATAAGATAGAAGTTAAGGCACCTGAGCTTCTCTTACTTAGGAGTGTTGAGGATGAAGTGGTGATGGATATCCCTAAGCTAGAGATACCCGAGCTAGATGGTGATAATAGCGATGTGTAGGACATAACACCACCCATCGCAGTGATTGACTTAGTCACTAATAATGAGGAAAAGGGAGAGAAGATAGCCAAACAAGATGGTGAGAATAAGGATGAGTTGCATGTTGATAATAACAGGACAGTAAGAGAGATACTTTGATGATGAGGGAGATGAGGAAATGATAGATTCAGATGAGGAGAAAGAGGAGGTGGAGCCAATTGAGGCGCCTAGGACTCCACTAATAGGTGAGCTTGAGGTTGCTCCAAATAGTGGTATTTCTAACGACGAGAAACCTAAGCCTATGAATGGACTCATACCGGGGATGAGGGCGATTTAAGAGGCAGCTATTAGGGAAGTAGAGAAAGGAAAAGAGAAAGGTGTTGAGAATCCTAGGAGACAGGAGTTCAGGGGAAATGTTCTTAGTTTTATGGATAGAACAAAAATAGATCTCTCCAGGAACTCTAGAGGTTGGCTGGTAGAACCCTCTACTGATAGCTTTGACGAGGAGTGGTAGCACGAGAGATGATCTATGAAGAACTTCTTTAGTCATTCTGGAGTTTTACTGAAATATTTGTCAAAGTAAGAAGCGTCATAAGCATTAGTCGAGGTACATGAAGGCCTATGCAATGCTCACCAGGCAGGCCCAAAGCTAAAATGGACACTACAACGTCACAGATTTTATTGGCCCTCCATGACCACGGACTGCCTAACTTATGCAGCTGGATGTGAGGCGTGTCAGAAGATTGGTCCTATAATACATTCGCCTTATACGAAATTGCATCCTATTATCAAGTTGTAACCTTTCAGGGGTTGGGATCTAGATGTTATTGATAAGATTCATCCACCATCAACTAAAGGGCACACTTTTATCTTGCTAGAAACAGATTATTTCACCAAGTGAATAGAGGCACAAACCCTGACTAGGGTAACCTAGCCTACTGTTGTTACTTTCCTGCAATAGAGTATCCTGTTCTGATTTGGCATACCTGAAATAATAATGGTAGACCAAGGAATAATGTTCACGGGAGATAAGGTACGCAACTTTTTAACTCAATTCAAAGTCAAACTATTACATTCATCCCCATATTATGTATAGGCCAACGGTCAAGCTGAAACTACAAATAAGACCTTGATTAGCATGATTCGAAAGTCATTGGAGGATAGTCCCAGAAAGTGGCACGAAACACTCCAAAAGGTTCTGTGGGCTTATCAAAATGTCTTCAAAATTTCTACAGTTTTAACACCATTTAAGCTGACATATAGGCAGTATGTGATGTTACCTACTGAGTTATTGATAGGGCCTAAATTAGTCATATTTTTTCTAGTTATTTGAGGTCATTTTGTGATACATTTTGTGAAATAACTAGTCATATTCCTTTATATTTGATATTTCCCTTATAAAAATACTTTTCTGTAATTTTATACAAAAATAAGGAAAAATTAGAACTAATTATGGGATTTTTCAGAACAGAACCGGCACCAGCCAAGAAGGGGAACCGACGCTGGTTAGCCACTGGAAGAATAAAGAAAAAAAAGCAAGAAAAGAGGCATCAAGGGAAGTCAACAATAACGGCTAGAAGAAAGAAAAGAAAAGGAAAATAGCTTCGGTGGGCTTGTTGTGCGAAGTGAGCCGATGGAAAAGAAAGAAATCAATTCGGTCGGCCTAAGGAATTTCGGTCAACAAAACAAAAGCATAAGAAGTGCCGCTTCAGTGGTCAACAAAGGTGGCTGAGAAAAGGACAAAAGGGAAATTGAATTGCAGCAATTTTCGGTGGTGATTTGTGGCTCAATTGGGCCAAGGCAAGGGAAACGGCTCAATTGAGCCGACGTAACACAGTAGAAAGGAAAGGAAAAGGAGGCACTGGCTCAATTTAGCTGGTGCAATGATAGGAAAAAGAGCACAATTCGGCAGCTGTGTGGATTGGATGGCGAGCTGATTGCAACAGAAAGAAAAAGGAAGCAGTCGAAACAAGAACAAAGAAAAGCAGTAGTAGCTGTGTGGCTCAATTGAGCCGACAGCAAGGAAAAAGAAAGAAATTAGTCTTAGTGGTCCACACGGCTTCAAATTGGCAGCAAACTTCAACAATTTCAAATTCAACAAAGCATCAGCACAACACGACAAGACAAAATCCAAATTAAAGTCTAAATCAAATTAAAGTCAAAATTGAATTTCAATTAATTTCCAATTGAGCAAAGTCAAGGCGGTGGACTTCTAAAATTCTTATTTAGTTATTTAGGATTTTATTTTAGACTTTTATTATTCCTTTTGGTTTTGGAGATTTTTAGGTAATTACTTCTTTATTTAGGATTCTTTTAAGAACTTTGTAAGCCTATGAATAAAGGCCAATGTACATAGAAATGAGGTGCACAATGTAGGGATTTAGATTTATTTTTGTGCTCATCACCAATATTTTTCAGAAATAAATAGTTCAAGGAAGGTTGTACAAGAAGGTTTATGAAGGGAGAATAAGAAGGCTTATCTATGAGTATTTATTTCTTTCCTTTGGTTTCTTTTTCTTGAACAATGATATTTTAATTGTTTTAGTGTAATTTGACATTGTTGTAGATATTCATGATATTTAGAGTATTTGATCTTTTGATTAATTGATTATTTTTCTTGGTATTTAATTACTTGTGCTTATTACGAGGTTAGTTGGTTGGTTCTTTCTATTAACTCGCCGAGACTAAGGGGGTTGATGGTAGTTTCGATTGATTAATTTCATATTTGTTGTCAAGTAACTCGCCGAGACCAAGGGGGTTAGTTGATGGGACTGGGTAATTAAAGGTTAATTGATGTTTGCTAAGACCAGGATTCATTGGTTAATTTCATGTTAAAAATTCGCCGAGACAAAAGAAATTTAATCAAGGATTGTATTTAATGCATCTTTTAGGTGAATTAGTTGAGACGAGACCAAGTGATTCTAATTTATCTAGAAGATAGTGATTTCATGGATTGAAAAAGAAGTGAGTCTATCTTAATCCTTCATGATACCAAGAGAATAATTAGTTATGATAATGGTTGAGTTCTTTAAGATCATGTTTGTCTAACCAATGGCTTGAATTACATACTTTTCCATCCTTAACATGTATATATTTTTATTTTGATTTTATTTTTCTTTATTTTTCACTTTATCGAGTCGATTAAACAATGAAAGAAAGGCGATTAATGTTTACTTGTTCCTGGATGATCGACACTCGTTTGAATCCTATGCTCAGTTAATGATAAGTACGCTTGCTCATATGTGTGATTTGGGTTGAACGTTTTAATTTAAACTTGATCGGGATTGTGCTTAGTTTTTGTATGATTTTTACACCCAAGTTCGAACACATCAAGTTTTTGGCGCCGATACCGGGGAACAATAGCATGAATGCTTGGATTTCATTGATTTAACCATGTTTATATGTTCATATATTTATATGTAAATATGTATATACGTTCCTCGTATGAGTAAAGGCCTTATGTTGTTTGTATAATTGTATTTTAATTTCACTATATGTTGTAAATATGTAAATAGGTATATACATGTTCATAATCACTAACTTGTCTTTGTATGTTTGTATATATTGTATATTTAGTTATTTAATTTTACTAACCTAATGTTAATGTGGAATATGTGTAATAATGGTGTTTTTAATCTGCTGATTTTTACTTCTATAATTTTGAGTCAATACTAACTTTTCTTATTTTTAGATTTGGACTTTTGCTAACACGATATTCTAGACGGATTAAAGTTATTTTATTATTTATTTCTTTATTTATAATTTTTACTTTTCTTGTTTTACATGTATAATGGTCATGCATTCCATTAAAAAAAATTGAAAAAATTTCGGAGCCCGGACAGAATGGAACCGGCACCGGTTGAGGCCCGGAACCGGCGCCGGCTCCATTCTGGAATGTTATAAAAAAAATCTTTTTAATTTTTTCCGTTTGTTCCCTTACCCTATTTCCTTTCTTCCCAAAATTTTCTTACTTTGTCTTTTCTTCTTGTTTTCTTTTTCTTTGATTTTCAGGTTTGTTTTTCTTATTTGTTTTGTTCTTCTATTTTTCTATTTTATTTTATTTTATTTTATTGTTATTTTTACTTTTTCTTATTCCCCTAGAATGATACTTTTATTCATTCCCTTCATCTTCGTTTTCCCCTTCTTCTTCTTCAAATTATTTTTCTTCTTCTTCTAATTATCCCCCATGGATTAAATTTTTTTTAAAAAAAAAAACTTAAACGTTGGGGAACATAGTGGTGTGCAAATTTCTAGATTTTACCCTCTAAAATTTCTTGACATTGTGTATATGTGTTTCTAAGGAAAAGTTTACTAACCATGGATAAATCTTTGTTGAGTTTATTTGGTGAAAAAAAAAATGCATAGAATGGTTTGTAAGTCCTGTGATTGCTTCTAAATGTTCCTTTTGTATTTTTCTGGAATTTTTGCCTATATGGAAATCTTGGACAATCGAGCATCCTTGTGGTATTTTGTTGTAATGATTGATTGCCGTTATGCTTTTGCTATCTACGGTGGATATTATTCTTATTTTTCTTGAGTATCAAAAATCTGGAAAAGTCTTCACTAGAAAGAGAACAAATTGCAAAGTGTATTTGGTTGCGATAAGGACACTACTAGAAAAAAGTGATTTACCAACTGACAAAATCGGTTGGTAATTAGCTAAATTCGGTTGGTAATCATGATTTACCAACCGATTACCAACCGAATGGCGTCGCATGCAAAAACCTTAGCTTGTAAATTTTCCAACTGAAATTTTTTGGAGTCGGTTGGTAATTACTAACTGCATTTTGGTTGGTATTGTAAAATCGTCGATTGAAAATTTTGTATTAAGTTTGGCATTTGAGTTGACTATTTCGGTTGGTAATTACCAACCAAAACTTAGTTGGCAATGTAAAAGTTTCGGTTGGAAATTTGGCATTAAGTTTGGCATATGAGTTGACTCTTTCGGTTGGTAATTACCAACAAACATTTATGTTACCAACCGATTGTTGCAGTTGATAATTATCAACCAAAAATGTAGTTTGTAAATTTATAATATTTAGTTGGTGAATTTGTATTGAATATAAGATTGTAATTTACTAATTTACCAACTGAGACATATTACTACCAACTGATATATGTGTAGGTAATTACCAATTGACTTTCGGTTGGTAATTTTATTTTTTTTTTAGTTGGTAGTTTTATTTTTTTACCAACTGAACATTTAGTTGGTAATTTTCTAACTATTTTAGTTATTTAAAATCGGTTAGTAATTTTTTGTTGGTAAATTACTAACTGGGTTGTTCAGTTGCTAATTTTTTTTTTCCGGTTGGTAGTTTTCTTTCTTTACCAACCAAATATTCAATTGGTAATTTTCTAACTATTTTAGTGATTTAAAATCTGTTGGTAATTTTTTCTTAGTAAATTACCAACTAAGTTTTTTGTTGGTAGATAATTGGTTTGAAAATTAGTAACTGCTATTTAATATATTACCAACTGAATTATTTTCAATTACCAATTGAAATACCAACCAAATTCTATTCAATTACCAATTGATTGTTCAGTTGGTAATTTTTCTTTAATTTGGTAGAATTCTAGTTCATCTGAACATATAACCAAACACTTGCATTTGACAAATTCATAAAATAATAAAGTCAAAACACATTCACAAACTCAACATAAACATCATCAAATCTAACATAAACATCATCAAATCCAAATTCATAAAATAATAAAGCCAAAACACATCCACAAACCCAACATAAGCATCATCAAATCCAACACAAACATCATCAAATCCAAATTCATAAAATAATAAAGCCAAAATAAATCCACAATCCCAACATAAACATCATCAAATCCAACACAAACATCATCCTTCCACAAACATAAACATCATCCACAAATATAAACATCATCATTCCATAAATTCAAATCAAATATAATTCCCTCACAAAATACCACAAATCCTAACCAAACATCATCTTTAATTAAACATAAAAGATTATCATAATATGAAAGTGAGATGAACTGTAGGTCCATGGTTTAACAATAGTGAAGGAATATTAATACAATTAAGAAATACAGTGAAGGAATATTAATTTTCTAGTTGATTTGATCCACTTAAGTCCTTAACCTTCTGTGTTAGCAAAGAAACCTCCGTTGTCAACCTCTCATTTGTCCTCAACACTTCCTGAATCTGTGTGTCAACAGCCTTTTGCACCAACTCATTTATAGCATTTTGAAAGTCAGTTATCTCCACAAAATGCAAAAGAAGCGCCGATGAAATGGATGAAGAAGATGATGACATGTGTGAAGTAGATTTATGTAGACAACTGGAGCTTAGGGATCTCATGCCATAAACTGCATTCCCTTTCTTAAGATGGCCTACAACTCGCAACCAAATATCAGCCTTGTTTATTGGTGGAGGCTACTCCCCTTCAATTGTCTGGCTAGCAATTGATGCTATCTCTTTCTTTAATTCTTATTGGTAGCAACGCTAACACATAAACAAATGCAGAAATATCAAATTAAAAAATGGATAAGAATTTTAGAATAAACACCATGAAAATCTCAACTATATTAGTGATTGTGAAGCTTAAAACAAAGAACATCCATCAGAATTAGAATCATCTAGTTGTAACATAAAAAGTTAAAAAGTATCACCATCATTTGAATATTTTGCCATATTTCCAATTAGAAAAGTTTATTTGACTTGGTCCATAATGTACCCCCCAACCCTCTCTTTCATAGTTAATGCATAACAAACATATTTTAACCAAATTCCCCCCCCCCTTTTTTATTTGACTTGGTCCACTATGCACCCACCCCCCCCTTTCCAAAACTCCTACAAAATGGCTATACATATAGAAACCAATAAATAGGCATGTCAAAGTCTTCCACGTTGGATGGGAAAAATGGAAGCGGTAAAGCTGCCTTCACTTAAGCTAAATATAATGGATATAGTAGTATTGGAATAAAAAAATATTAAAGACCATTATTAAATTATGAAACTTACATATGTTTCCTCGGACCGCTTGTCAACAAAGACAAGTTCGGGCCTCCAAGCTCCACGTCTTCACCCTTCAACATTCGGCATTCCTTCTTAAGCACTTGCTCAACTTCATCTTCAGTGTTTGTTGTGTGTGTGAAGACATATATTTCAGAGTGTGAGTAGTCCCAATGATATTTCCTCTCCTATATTTGGTTTAACCATAAAATAGGATTAAAACACGTTAGATAGATAGATATTAATTCTAAGTATTTTTAGAACAAGTTATTTTCATAAATTTGAATTGAAGTACTAAAAATAAGAAAAGTTACTAGTTTTCTCTTGTGCATTGTCGATGGTATGGAACCGCCAGAGTGACGTAAGCCTCCTAAACCTCCACAATCACTATTTCTGTTTGCCTTCATTATCTCTAAAATCTTCTTGAATTTGTCACCATCCCAAATTGCTCGTAGCTTGTTATAGTCTTCATCCTTCATAAAATCATGTGAGACTTTCTCTTTATGAACTTGGTCCATCAAATAAGTGTAGATCTTGCCACCTTTCTTATCCTATTTTGATCTAATGAGTCCATCATACATTCTATCCCACTGGAACTATTTCTGCATATTAGCCATAAGAATTGTCAAAACATTATATAGATTATTAATATATAACACTTAAAATAAAAGCAATAAAAGAAACAATTACCGTCCACTCAACAAACCAAATATCATTAACTGTGTTTGGGACCTTTGACTAAGATTCATATGGTCCAAGAAACGTTGATTATATGATTGGTTGAATGGAACGTGCAGGCTTGTTACCTGGCAACCTCTTAGCTTTATCTTATCCGCAAAGGATTCTACAATGCTAGAAAAAATTAACAAAAACAACCCTTAGGTTATATGGAAAAATGGAAGATTCTTTTATTTAAAAAAAAAAATCAATTTCATCTTTGCTTCCTATGCTTATTGATTGTAGCAGTACTGTTTTTTTTAGGCAATAGTAGTGATTATTCCAAATTTGGAGGTGATCCAAAAATTGAAATTAAAGACACAGGTATTGAAGAATTTGAATTAAATTCTATAATAATTCATTTCATTTCACAAAAAATAAAAATAAAAAATGAAGGCTTTCAACAGGAAATGAATGCTTTTGTTTGTGTTCTTCCAATTTTTGTTGTCAGGTTCATAATATATGTAGACACACCAAATAAATAGCTGTAAATCTACCCAGCATGCATTCATTAACATATAACCAGCTTAAGTTCTCATTTTCACACCTCCTGAATACAACATGTTTCAGCCCTCTTTCCTGCATTTTCTTCATAGGAATACATACCTAAAGACAGCTAAAAACATCTAAAATAAACTCTAAACAATTGGTTTAGTGAACAACAACAAACAACCAGCAACCACAAACAGAAAACTTATGAATTTCAGCTTTGTTTTTGTAAGTTTTTCCAACAAAAATGCTTCAACCAATCACAACTCCAGCAAAGTTTTTAGCTCTCACAACTCCAGCAAATTTTGTTTGATTCAATCACTACTCCGATATGTGTGATTGAATCATCTTTTAAATTCAGCTTTCAAAAAAAAAAAAAAGGCTAAAACAAGTCATAAAATAAAACATGGCAAAACAACATTTTTTTCATGAATGGATTTAGTTCACTGTAGTTTCAAAAAGACTAACCAATAGAGAACCTTATGAACAAGAATATAAAGGAATAACAACAAAAAATGATAATGTGATAGTGTATTAGATTCAGGTAAATCTGCCTAGCATGCATTCATTAACATATAACCAGCTTATGTTCTCATTTTCACACCTCTTGAACACAACATGCTTCAACCCTCGTTCCTACATTTTTTTCACAGGAATACATACCAAAAGACAGCTAAAAACATCTAAAATAGACTCTAAACAATTGGGGCAGAAAACAACAACAAATAGCCAGCAACCACAAATAGAAAACTTATGAACTTCAGCTTTGTTTTTGCAAGTTTCTCCAACAAAAATGCTTCAACCAATCACAACTCCAGCAAAGTTTTTAGCTCTCACAACTCCAGCAAATTTTGTTTGATTCAATCACTACTCCGATATGTGTGATTGAATCATTTTTTAAATTCAGCTTTCAAAAAAAAAAAAAAAAAAAAGAAGGCTAAAATAAGTCATAAAATGAAACATGGAAAAACAACATTTTTTTCATGAATGGCTTTAGTTCACTGTGGTTTCAAAAAGAGTAACCAATGGAGAACCTTATGAACATGAATATAAAGGAATAACAACAAAAAATGATAATGTGATAGTGTATTAGATTCAGGTAAATCTGCCCAGCATGCATTCATTAACATATAACCAGCTTATGTTCTCATTTTCACACCTCTTGAACACAACATGCTTCAACCCTCGTTCTTGCATTTTCTTCACAGGAATACATACCAAAAGACAGCTAAAAACATCTAAAATAGACTCTAAACAATTGGGGCAGTAAACAACAACAAATAGCCAGCAACCACAAATAGAAAACTTATGAACTTCAGCTTTGTTTTTGCAAGTTTCTCCAACAAAAATGCTTCAACCAATCACAACTCCAGCAAATTTTGTTTGATTCAATCACTACTCCGATATGTGTGATTGAATCATCTTTTAAATTCAGCTTTCAAATAAAAAAAAAAAAAGAGGCTAAAACAAGTCATAAAATGAAACATGGAAAAATAGCATTTTTTTTCATGAATGGCTTTAGTTCACTATGGTTTCAAAAAGAGTAACCAATGGAGAACCTTATGAACATGAATATAAAGGAATAACAACAAAAAATGATAATGTGATAGTGTATTAGATTCAGGTAAATCTGATAATGTGTGCGCTCTACTTTTCTCTGGAAGAGAAAATACTTGAGCAAAAGAATAATGTGTTTCTTCTTTCAATATCTTTTTTAGTCTTTTTCTTCTTTTCTTAGGAAGGGAAGATCCAGCACAACAGATGGAACAATAGTGAAAAAACTGACTTGAAAAACAATAATGAAAAAAACTGAAATGAATAAGCTAGATCTACTGAACACCAAGCAGTCAAGGTATAAGCATGCAATGATAATATTAATGACTTTCAGGTATAATCAGAATACTGTCCTAATGCAAAATGGGGAAAGGTTCCTATATAGAAACTCAAGGTTTCTTTATCTGGTTTACAAGAAAATTTGAAATCCTAGATTCACTATACCAGATTCAACAGTAAAACCCCAACTATAGAACTAGAAATTCCTATAGTGTATTTGGATATATAGTGGGTTGCGAAAACCTTTCTCATACAAGAAACCAGAGTATTCTACTTCCAATTTTCATTATCTTGGCCTTTCCAGATGGCTTGTACTTATTGTAATTAGACAACAGAGCAATTGGTTTATAGAAGTTTATTAAAGTTTTCTTGATGCCCTGTATATGCCCTGCATTATATACAGTTTTCTTTAAAGTTTTCATAATGCCCATGCAAAGGAAGTTTCTTTCCATTCAATAGTAATAGAATTAGGAGAAACAAAGACAAAAGGTAAAGACTTATGGTATTGTTACTAAGCTTCATCACTTTTGAAGCCTGGTGCTGCAACTAAACGGTCAACACTATTTTATGAACGAAAGCAATAGCTGTTGTTGGAAAGATCAAAGAAAACAAGAAACAAAAGATGGCATTACAACCACAACTTCACAAAAGATGGACCTATGATCAAACAAAGAAAGTTGCAATATATTCCAATCCCCTCTCCTATAATCAGAAGGATTTTTGTCTGTCAAAAGTGTAGAGTTCATTGAGCTTTCCTTGTGGGTACCGTTTCATCTCTAAGCATAAAGTGCTCTCGCATGGTGGCGAATACTAAGACCAAAACAGGTTTCAGCTCTCAAAGATATTTAAAATGTCACTCTAATTATATTATTTTGTTAAATATTTAGATTTAAAATAAAACTGGACAATACATTAGCAAGGGAGATACTATAGCCAGTTCCAAAACCTACAAGGGAAAAATAAATCAGGCTTAGAGAGAGCTTTTTATAACAGGTGGTAAACATGGATGTTTGGACAATCTACAACAATATACATGGATGTCAATTCCTTCTATGATACCAAATTGTGAACAACAAACTAATTACCATTTCCAATTCGAAAGTGACTGGACCAATCAAATATTCAGCACCACAAAAGATCCCTTCTGTTTTTCCGCCATGGGAGATTATTGGATCATAACAATCAAGTCCTGATCGGCATCAGTTTTTCTTTTCAGAAATGCAACCCTTTATCCTAGGCAACTGCATCACCACTTAAATTGGTGACTTTGGTGACCAAGTTCAACCAATTTTCAAGTTTCTAAACAAACACATAACCAGGCTTCAAGAAGTAAAAATTGACAACTATATCATCAGCAGTGTTGTCCAGAAAATTGGTAATCAGATGAAATACTAAAATGCAAACTTGAACCACTCAAAGGAAACCAGAGAACAATTCAAGTGTACAGGGATGACAAAGACAGAGCCAAGCCATATCTTCTTTACTTAAAATGTATCATTTGGGCACTTTCAAATGTCAAACAGAAAACTTAATTAATTCCCTTGTGCTTTTTCTAGATAAAATAAAATTCCCTTTAGTGTTTTTGGGAAGTGAACACTTCTTGCAAGACAGGAAAACTGGAGTATTTGGCAGCAAAACCGTACTCCAACTCGGCCACATCAACAAGGTTTTACTATATATAATATAGAGTAGGGCAAGGTAACATACCACTCAAGAAACAATAGCCTCATGGTTGCATAAAAAGAGAAAGAATGCAGGGGGGACAAATACAAAAAGTGAAAGGAAGAAAAAAACATTAACGGGTTCTCCAAAGAAAGGAGGAAAACAATATGGTAGAGGAAATCATATATTCAGCACCAGTTTTTGGGGAATTTTACTTGAAAGAGTTTAAAAATCATTTGCTAGAAAGTGGTTTCAATCATAAATATGAACAACCTTCCAAATCAACAACTTCACACGGAAATAACTGCCAAAAGTCCTCACAACATCAGTACTGAGATAAAAGAAAAGTACCAATCATTCAAAAATAAAAAAGAGAGGGCTTGATCCACCTTCACAAAAGATGTTGCATGATTCCAAGAAAGATCATCATTTACTTAAAGAGTGTAAATGTTGTTCAATGGAATCTTACTTCAATCACAATCACGAACCACCTTCCATACTAATTTCATCAATAAGAGAAATAACTAGTCAAATGTTGTGACCCAATCCACAACAAAATTTTGATAAATTCTGGACAGGAGATGTAACAAAAATCTAGAGCATGGTAAAATTTTTTTATGCATTTGCAGTAAGTGTTAAAGTGCTTCCATACCATATTCCTCAAGCTAAAAAACATAGAACCACAAACGAAACAGCCCGCATAACCATAACATTCATAACCAGACACACAAAGTGATTCAAATATATATTATCTGTATAGGAGAAACTACTTTCAGCTTACTTCTTAAGAACAATGAAAAAGGATCAAAAGAAAATGCAAAAATACTGGGTAGCTAGCTCCTTGGTGTGAATGACCATCATGGCATATCTTATCATGGTCAAATACAAGGGCTTGTAAAAGATAAACAATAGGGAAAAAAATCATCCTATTGTGAGGCCTAATAAATAAATAAACATTCAGTAGACTAGGACATTCAGCTAGCATCTTCTACTCAAGTTTTTTGGTGATGTATTTTTTTTCTAATTTTTCTCGCGGATCATAGCAGATATTTCTCGAAAAAGGACCAAACTATTAGCACATTTGTTATGTTAGAAAACACCCATAGAGGAAGCACAAAAGTAGAGCTGTTTTGGGTACTTTGGCCAGAGGATCAGAAATTAAGGGTACAGTTTAGCATTTTATGACTTGCAAAATCCTCAGTGAAGTCCACTTTGTTCCCTATGCAGTCATGATCTATTCATTCTCTTATCTAAGTGCCATGTAGTAAGAGAGCTAAGGTACTAAATGGCAGTGAAGTCCCCGTAAATAAATTCCAAACATCCTAAATAAACAGCCAACAATTGGTTCCAATAACAACAACAAACAGCAAAAAACAAAATTCAATTCATAATCTCCAAACAATTGGTTTCAACAACAATAGTTGCAGCCAGCAAGCGGAAAATTTTCTTATGAAAATCGGCTTTGTTTTTTGCAAGTTTATCTAACAAAATTTATATCAAAAGAATTCAGTGAAAAAATATCTGCAAACTTGAAAATTCCTCTTCTTTAATAAAAGGTTCTATTACATAATAGAGATAGAAAACAGATTGATATGCGTCTGATTTAAGTATTTTTTTTGATTGATTTAGCACATTCCTTAAGTTTTTTTCGCTTTGGATTCTGTACAAATCTGTTAATACTTTCATGACATTATGCATCATACGTGGGCTTCTAATGGTAAACCATCGTCGCAAAACACTGAATGGTTGCCCAATCATGTTTATATAGATGCCTAATATACTTAGCACACAATCAGATCCAGTAAACTTTTAGCACATCTAACATAATATTCCAGTGCATTGAACATTTTTTTTAAACTTCTAGACGAGAACCAAGTAAAAGAATCCTGCTTTCTATGATTCAAACTTTTTTTCTTCGATGTATTTTTTTTAATATATTCCAAGAAAAGGAAAAAAGCAAAGATTAGCATCACAAATAAAGTCAAGTGAAGTCTTACAATAAATATCAAAGCTTCAGCTTATAGCATATCCAATACAATATTTCAATGCAATGTACTTATTTTTAGTTTAGTAGCTATGAAAATCACAAAATGATAAGCTAAACGGTTCTATTATATATCAGACATACAAAATAGATTGGTATGAAAATCAGCTTTGTGTTTGCAAGTTTCTCTAACAAAATTCATATCAAAAGAATTCAGTGAAAAAATATATGCAAAATTGAAAATTCCTCATCTCTAATAGACAATTTATAACATAATAGAGATAGAAAACAGCAATTTAGTTTTGCATCTGATTTTAGTATTTTTTTTTTATTGATTTAGCACATTCCTTAAGTTTTTTTTCGCTTTGGATTCTGTACAAATATGTTAATACTTTCATGACATTGTGCATCATACGTGGACTTCTAATGGTAAACCATCGTAGCAAAACACCGAATGGTTGCCCAATCATGTTTATAAAGACACCCAATATACTTAGCACACAATTCATATCAAAAGATCCTAAGGACAATGTCCATTTTAAACCATTAAGCTTAAACCCCTGCAGCAAATTCATAATCTAGCAGCAAAAAATATGTAGTAAAAGAAAAGAGAAACCACTTACTCATCCCCCTCGATAAAGCAACGGATCTTATCCTCAGATGGAGTATTAATTGCAGAAGATGAGCTAGCTGACTGCACCACAATAGGAGTAGAAGATGCTTGGGCATGATTACCAGAAGGTGTACTGTCTGGTTGACCATCAGATGGTATAGCATCAGCGCTGCCATCAAAAGGAGTATGGTCATCTACATCAATAGTTGTAGCAGCACTTTGAGGAGTCTGGTATATATTATTAGTAGGAGTATTCTGAGCAACTTCATCAACAGTAATTTGGTTTTCCTCATTCTTATCCAAAGCAGGTGACAGCTACTGTTCATTAGCTGCAGTGATTGAAGTGCTTGATTTCAGCAAAGGCGTCAAATCCTTTTGAGCAGACGCTAATGATCGTCGACCATCTGAGGGGCCACCAAGAGCCGCTCGTCCTCTCCTCGTCAAAGGTGAGGAACCAGAACCCTTACCAGTTTAATTTTTCTTTCCACGCACCATTTCTGAAAAATATAATAAGTAATGAAAATTATAAATTAAACACTTAATTAAAAGAATGCAAATAAATGAAAATATTAATTGGAGATAAACAAATAAAAAATAATGCAAGAATAATATAAAATAACTATAGACAATCTAACCCTACATTCTAGTCGCTAAGGCTATTGGAATCGCTGCAAGGTTCTTTTTCAGAGTCTGTTGATTCCTCTAACTCTTCTTCATCTGTTGATTCCTCTAACTCTTCTTCATCAGAACTACTTATGAACTCTCCCTCACTCTCTACCATATCAACATTGTCAATAGTATCCACTTCATCAAAAATGCCATTAGGATCTCTGAGACTATCTATTTCATCATCCAAAATATCAAAATCTGCAGCTTGGACTTCATCCTCTTGAAGTGCACTATCCATTGTCCCCATCTCCAAGTTTCTTCTTGTAGCCACATGACAAACATGCACCCAATCAGCTGAGTCTTTCTTTTGGCTTAGATAAGGTATGTAATACACTTGGCTTGCTTGATGTGCAAGTGCAAATGGCTCGTATTTTCTCAAACTACGCTTGTGATTAATATAAACCATTTTATACTTTGGATGGATTCTCATGCCAACATTTTGCATTGGATCATACCAATCACAATGAAATAAGTAAGCTCGTTTAATTGGCAACTCTGGGTATTCCAATTCAACAACTTCCTTTAGCACACCATAATAATTCATTGTGCCTTCATCAATGCTATTTGAACCTTTTATGCACACACCACTATTGGTTGTGGATTTCCTTTTACTATGGGCAATAGTGTGGAAGTTGTACCCATTCACAAAAAACTGTGAGTATGTGCGAACACATCTCTTTGGGCCCCAAGTAATGTGTTTTATTTCCTCACTTGAAACATTTTTAGTTGGATCATTTGCCTACATGACATAAAACATGGAACACTTATTAATTATTTAAATTCAAGAAAGAAAAAGAGTGCCTAAGATGTTGAATTATGCTTACATATCTATTAAACCAATGAACAAACTCTCTTTCCAGTGCTAATTCGATGTCAGAGTTAAAAATTCTTGAGGAATGAAGTCGTTTTTTAGCCTTGAACAATCTATATATTATATATAAAAAATAATGTGTAAGTTATATGTCCCCCATTATTTGTAATCACTAAGAAAAATAAATGCTCACTCTACATAGGGTTGGACCTCTTCGGTGTTCAACAACATATACAATGTAGCTGCATCATGTTCTTTGTCTGATAGAAATCTGATTTTTGAAGCACTTGATGCCTGCCCAGCATAGCTAAAAGTTGAAATTCTTGAACCAAATAACTCTGAACTAACACTATCATCATTTCTATCAACTCTTCTACTCTTTGTTTTGACATGGGGTTCAAAGTAATGCGTGCAAAAACTTGACACTTCTTCAACTATGTATGCATTACATATTGAAGCCTCAACCTTTGCCTTATTCTTCATTTTCTTTTTCAAAGTGTATAAGAACCTAAAGATAAAAAGTATTAATGGCATGCCAAAAAATAAATGTCATCAAATAAGGTAAGACTTATTTGACTAACCTCTCAAAGGGATACATCCATCTATACTGCACAGGTCCCCCAACTAGAGCTTCATACGGTAAGTGAATTGGCAAATGCTCAATTAAATTAAAAAAGCTTGGAGGAAAAATTCTCTCTAACTTGCATATGACCACAGCAATGTTTTCTTCCAACTTTAGTACGTGGTCATCATATAACATCCTAGAAGTTAAATCCTTGAAAAAATAAGCTCAATTCTGTTAGTACATTGCTAATAGCTTCTGGAAGCAAATGCCGAAATGCTATGGGAATCAATCGGAGCATGAATACATGACAGTCATGAGATTTGAGGCCAAACAATTTGCATTCCTTCTTATCCACACATGTTGACAAATTGGAAACATAACCATCAGGAAATTTTAACAATTTGATCCACTCACACAAGATTTTTCGAGCATTTTTTTCCAAACAATAGCATGCCTTTGGCTTCTTTGTACCTCCTTCAGATAGCTCCAAATCCTTTCATCAACAAATCTCACTTAAATCTCTCCTTGCATTTTCACCATCCTTGGTTTTCCCCTTAACATTAAATATAGTATTAAATATATTGTCAAAAAAATTTTTTTATGATATGCATAACATCAAGATTATGTCTAATGAGATTCGTTCTCCAATACGGAAAACTCCAAAATATACTTTTCTTGCCCCAATTATGAGACTCCCTGTAGCCTTCTGATATGCCATTTCCACCATTTTCAAGCACAGTAGGCAAATCTTTCACTCAAGCCCATATTTCATCCCCACTTAGTCTCCGTGGAGGTTGTGAGTCCTCGGTTCGATTCTTCATAAATGAGTTTTTATTCTTTCGAAAAGGGTGATCAAGTGGCAAAAATTGTCGATGACAATAAAAAAAAAAAAAATTCTTTCGAAAATGTTGAAGCCTAAATGCCTTTGACTTCTCCATACAATATGGACAAGATAATCTACCAACCGTGCTCCATCCAGATAACATGCCATAAGCTGGAAAGTCACTTATTGTCCACATCAAAGTAGCCCTCATTTGAAAATTTTGCTTCAGTGAAATATCATAAGTTGGAACTCCTACTTCCCATAACTATATTAACTCATCCACTAGAGGTTGCAAATATACATCTAACTATTTCTTAGGATTTTTAGGACCAGGAATTATGACACTTAGAAACATGTACAGTGATTTCATACACATCCCAGGTGGCAGATTGTAGGGAGTTACTATCACAGGCCAATAGGAATACTGTTTACCAGATTGGCCAAATGGAGTGAAGCCATCAGTGCAAAGTCTAAGTCTTACATTGTGAGACTCGGCAGAGAATGAAGGGTGTGCATGATTGAAAGACTTCCAAGCCTCTGCTTCAGAAGGATGACTAATAGTCCTAGGAAGAGGTTTATGCTCTGCATGCCATCTCATATGTTGGGCAGTAGCTTTTGATGCATACAATCGTTGTAATCTTGGTGTTAATGGTAGATAATGCATTCTTGCATATGGCACATTTTTCTCCACACCCAGACTCCATTTTATTGGTTTCCATCTAGGATGATTACAAAACTTGCATTCTGTAAACTTCTCATACTCTTTTCGAAAAAGTATACATCCATTTATACAACAATCAATTTGTTCATATGGAAGCCCCAAACCTGAGATAAGTTTTTTCGTCTCATAAAATTTTTTTGGCATTTTATCTCCTTCAGGTGTAATGTCTTTGATGAGTTGTGCTATAGCATCAAAACAAGCTTCAGGCAAGTTGTAATCTAACTTGATCGTTAAAAGTCGAGCAACTGTGGACAATTGGGATTGATTATGACACCTGGGCCACAACGGTTCATCTGTTACTTCTAGTAAATCATAAAACTTTTGTGCACCTATATTAGGTAACTCATCTATTTGCATATGTTCATCCAATGTTCTATCCTATCCAACTGCATCAACAAGCATATCCCTAAATGGATTGCTTGGCTCAGGGGCCATTTCACAAACATTAGGAACCTCACTGATATGACTTTGCTCTATGGGGAAGATATATGGCTCCCCATGCAAATACCATTGATAATAATTTGGAAGAAATCCTTTCTTACATAGATGAAGCTTCACATCATCAACACTTAAGAATTTTCAATTCCTACACTTTGAACATGGACATCTAATCCCCCCCCTCCCCACTAGTAAAGTCCAATTGTGTGCTTGAAAATTGGACAAATCCATTTATACCATCCACAAACTCTCTTGTTATCCTCTTTTTACTAGGTAGGAGCCTATTGTACATCCACAGTCGATCAAGCCTCATTAAGAGCACTTGTGTCGGACAAGCTAGAAATGCAAACAATGAAATAGATATCCTAAATCAAAAATATTGAAATAGATATACCCAAAAGATCTTGAACTTTAAATATTCAGTTTTTCCCTACAGTTATTTACCATAGATTTCTTGTTTACACAATATATATTCAATAAAATCAAGAAATAAAATATTCATTTTACTAGATTGAACATGTATGCATTGTCAAGTATAAGTACAACCAGCCACTTATCCAAACAAATAAGTCCATAATATAATAAAACAAACATCAAAGTCTTTTGTGTTCACACAAATACAAGTGAAATTTTTTGTGTCCAGCCATTTTACCACCAAGTTAAGTCAACACAAACAAAAAACTATCCAAGTAATGACATAACTAGAAGAACTAGTTTCCAGATTGGTCATTAATTATGTCAAACTAGTGTAGAAACATACATTTCAGTCCAAAACAGTGAACACATAGGGAAATAATCAGTAAATCTCAGCTATGTAATACACGAAGAAATCAAAAGAAGAGGAACAAGATAACCATGGAAGAAACAAACAAAAGCTAAATGGAAACCCAAATGAGAGAACAAACCTCTTCATTCGAATTGAATTTTTCAGCCTTGAGAAATCCTCTCACAGCCAAGAAATGACTCTTCAATCGTTCGAACAAAGCACCTATCAGTTGATAACAAAAAGATCAAATAAACTCAGAGAATTATGGATAGTTGGAGTATAAAATGTGACATCAAATCAATGAGCAGAAGATGAAGCAGATAGATGGAGTATCAAATGCAACACCAAAAAAATAATAATAAATAAATAAAAATCATGACTTTATCATCCAATTTAAACACAATCACCCATGATCATGGAGTAAATCAATGTAATCAGTATTGAGTTAATGTAATCAATGTAACAAACATTAGAACGAGTACGGGAAGCCTTCAGGACAACAAATGAAGGAATAGATGTCTACCTAACTGTGGCAGAGGAATTAGATATATAGAAGTTTATTCCTTTTTAAGTTTTACTATTTGAAGCCTTTGGAGTCTTTTGAATCTATATTTATTCAATACTCAGTAACTCAGAATCCTAAAACAAAGAAGAGAATTTCCAAATCCATATCTTCTATTTTCTTAACTGTCTTTTCTTTCTATATGACTTTATATACAGGATTTTGGCATCCTTGCACTGCCTACAGTACCTGGACCTCACTTGAAACTGCAAACAAAACCAAGCTCCCTAGAAATACCAGCCCAAATACCCCAGATCGACCAATATTACCAGATCTTTATTTAGAAATTCACCAGATCTCTAGAGTTCCATATCAATGCGCACTTCTAGTTGAAACCCAAACTACGGTTACCAAACTTAGTACAAAAAGAGGCCTCTAAAATCACCACGAAGCTAAAACCCTTGGCAAAAACACTGAAATTGCAAATAATAAGAAAAATGCCTTTTGAAAAATGTAACTTTTTAAACAATGAAACACCTTTCTTGATCAGCATTGTCCCAATTCATGACTTAAAGTAAACCCCTCCCTTCAACACTCTACTGCACCCTCCCAACAAAAATGACAATAAAGCACAAGAAGATACACAAGAACCAAGCAAACAAACAAAAACACAGTGCACAGAAAGTTGTAAAAATGTCACCTATTAATTCTTCCGCTATCGAGCATCACAGTAAGCAAATAGAGAAGCCGACCCAGATCAGCTAAGTCTAGGCTCAGAGCTTGAGGGTGGCGGTGGCGTGGTAACAGTCTACGAGACAAGAATAAGGAAGAAGGCGGCGGTGGAGTGGAAAATAGCAAAAGAGGAAGAAGGGTTGTTGATGAAAGGGATGTGTTTGAGCAAGGGGAGAGTGAGAAGAGAGAATATCGTTGACTCGTTGGTATTGGGGGCAGGAGAAAATCAACTTAAGAGAAAACTTGTGGTCCTAAGGGTTTCTTTTGAAAACTTTAGGGACTTAGATATAATTATCTAAATAAACTAAGTTAAAATAATATAAAATTTGAAATAATTATTTTAAAAGTTTATTTATTTATTTTTACACTTGGCTCGTTATTTTTCAGAAGATATTTAAAATAGGTTGTGCTTAAAAAAAATTATGGTCATAAGGGTTTCCTTTTTAGAAACTTTAGGGACTTAAATATAATTATCCAAATGAACTAAGTTAAAAAAATATAGGAATTCAAGTAATGACTAAATGCATTAATAATTAACTAATATATGACGTTAAGTCTCAATATACATTCACATATAACTTGAAAATTTATAAATTTTATATATAGTAATTATAATTTATATATGTCATGTATACAAAATGACAAAATATGATATAGTAATTAAAAGTATGGGATAAAAATAGTAACTTTACTAAGTATTTATATTTTTTATACTGAAAACCTTTTATTTTATAATATTTGTTGTATATGATATAAATTTAAAAGTTTTCAATTTGAATATAAAATAAAAGAATCAAACTTACAAATATATTGACAATTTATGTGCATTAATAAAGATTGTTCTTATTTAATTTTGTATGATTTACAGTAATTACTATTTATATATGTGCATGTATATACAAAAATATAAATATGATGGAAACACATCCTACACATATACATGACACCTACGTATTTATATTGTCACACAAATAAAAGTAATAACTCTTACATTATGATAAAAAGAATAACAATTATATCTATTAATAAAATTATGTGTACAAATATAATATAATTTTTTGATTCTTAAATTTAAAACACCTAATTGATAAATTTTTTAATGTCTATTTAGTTATGAATATTTACATAATTAAAAAATTATGAACTGAGTCTTCTAAATTCAAAAGTATTTATTATATTAAAAAAATTTAGAACTAAGAAATTTGTTGTATAACTAAAGGCATGAAAAAATTGCTTACATTTATTATTAATTCAAAAATAAAATTTATATTATTTAGGAATATATGTACAAAATAATTATACACTCTGATAAATAGAAGCAAATTAAAACTTAAAAAATTAAAAAAGCAAAAGTGATAAAAAAAAATTTACTTTATTTATTTATTTAAATCAAAATTTACAAGTTTTAAAAGTGTATTTCATATAATTGTAATATTTTGCAAGAAATAAATAAATATAATACATGCTGCCAATTTGAACAAATAATGACATAGCACAGTGGTTGGAACACTGCGCCTCCACGATGGAGACCCAAGTTTGACTCTTGGTGGTGGCAAGAAAAGCTGGATTTTCCAGCGTGGTGCCATGTGTGCAGTGATGTGGTGCCACGTCTGCAGTGATGTGGCGCCACATGGCGAACCAATTGCCATGTGGCATATTTCAATTTTTTTAAAAAAAATTAAAATTAAACTATCAACTAAATATATTACCAACTGATTCATTTCGGTTAGTAATCGATTTGTAAAATTTTTAAATTAAAGTACCAACCGATTACCAACTAACTATGTTTACCAACCGAAACATTTCGGTTAGTAATCGGTCGGTAAAATTTTTAAATTAAAAGATTAACTAATTACCAACTGAATATAATACCAACTAATACATTTTGGTTAGTAATCAATTGATAAAATTTTTTAATTAAATTACCAACAAAAATACTAACAGATTACCAACTGAATATATTACCAACCGATACATTTTGGTTAATAATCGGTTGGTAAACTTTTAAACTTAAAATTCCATTTGATTACCATCCAAAATATATATTACCAACCGATATATTTTAGATAGTAATCGGTTGGTAACATTTTTAAATTAAAATACCAACTGATTACCAACTGAATATATTACCAACCGATACATTTTGATTAGTAATCGGTCGATAAAATTTTTAAATTAAAATATCTACTGATTACCAATTGAATATATTACCAACCGATTGTTATCGATTGGTAATCAGTTGGTAAATATTTTCCCGCCAAATTACCAACTAAATATATTTTCAATCGATATATTTCGGTTGGTAATCAGTTGGAAAATTTTTTTCTATTAAATTACCAACCGATTACCAACTGATAATGTACCAACCGAGTGTTATCAGCTGGTATTTGGTTGGTATATATTTTTCTGCCAAATTACCAACCGATTACCAATTGATTACCAACTAACTATTTACCAACCGATTATGTTTGTTGGTAAGTGGTTGGAAAAGTTTTAAATTTTTTCAATTTTTATTTCGGTTGGTAATTGGTCGGTAAGTACGGACCGACGTGGTCAGTTGGTAATAGTTAGTTGGTATATTATATTTTTCTAGTAGTGGGAGGACCTCGTGATCTATTTGGAGGTCGTGGTGGTGCTATTGGATAATTTGGAAACAAGGAGGACTCTACTTCAAGGGGGACTTAAAGGCTTTGACTTCATATTTTTTCCTTTCCCCTGATTTGTATTTTTGTTTCAATTACACTTTATACTTTTACTTGTGTGTTCATCTTTCTATTTGTAGGTTGAAGTTTGCTGGAACAATTCTTCCAACTTCTTGAAGAATGAACTTCTCATATCTTGGAGCTAATCTACACTTGGGGAGTATTGCTTAATCTTTCTACCCCTTTTCAATTTTGGTCCCATTGGTGATGTTTATTGTGTTTATTTTTTGCCCATGAGGACATGGCCCAATTTAAGGGTGGGGGAGTGGTTTGGTGATATTCTTACTCTAAGTTTTTCTCAAGTATCTTTATTTTTCTTGTTGTTGAGTTACTTTGGAATTTAAATTTGGATTATTATGGAGCTAATCTACCTTGGGGAGTATTATTTTCTTTTCCTTCTTTACATTCTTAGTCCCTTGGTTATGCTTTAGTGTGTTATTTTAGGCCATTGATGACAATGTCCAATTTAAGTGTGGGAGAGAGATTTAACATTTTCTCAAATGCATCTTTGTGATTTTTAATGGATTTTCAAGTATATATGTTTGAGGGATTTTTTATGATATATGTTTGAATTGTTTTGAATTGTTGGAATTGTTGATTTTTTTTTTTTGAAAACCTTTAAAAAAAAAAATTGGAGCTAAAATGGGTTTATTTGTTTAAAATGAAGATATGATTTCCTTTTTAAATTTGGATAGGGATTTGTCATTCAATATGGTAGGACTTTATTAAAAAAGGTAAACTTATGTATTAAGTTAAATTTTGCTAAGTCTTGAGAATTTAAGTTAACCTTGGTTATATTTAATATTTGAGTTTTATTTGATTCTTTGAGTTTGAATATGGATAATATGATGAAATATGGGAAGAGTTGTTGATTAATTCTTGTATTATAGATTTAAAATTTGCTTAACTTTGAGCTTTGGAGTAAGGAATGTGAGTTGAAAAAAATATATGTGAAAAAATTGAGTTGAAAAAATTGAGATGAAAAAATTTGAGTCGATTGAAAAAAAAAATGTTCTTATTGTTTTATTCTTGACCTTTTGCTGAAAAGGGGGTCAATATGGGGAGAAGTAGCAAGTGTATTCGATGCACTCTCTTGAGGCTATCCCGAAGGTAAAAGGGCAAGAAAAAGGAAAAATGTTGAAAAATTATTAGAGAAAAAATGATGAGTGATGACTATAAAGGGGACCAATACGGTGTGTGAAGAGAAACCATGCATATGAGGCTATTAATTCCCAAAGTCATAGAAAAAAACAAGAGTGGAGTGTTTTCCTTATTTTACTAACTCGAAATTTGAAAATTTGAGTTTATAATGCTTGAATTGGTTAAATGACTTGACTTGTATGAGTTATGTTATCTGTGTTTTTGCTTGAGGAGTGGAATAATTTTCATGTATTATATATAAGCTTGTTTTACTTAACTTTGATGGCCTTGGAATTATTTGATTTAATATATGAGTTTTCAAAGGTTTTTAAAAGGTGAATGAATAATAAATTTGTGTCTAAGGTTGGAAAGAAATTATGCCTTTGTTATGGATGAATATGAAAAAAAATAAATATTTTGAGTACTTTGTTTAAGTATTTATTTGAGGACAAGTAAAGATTTACGTGTGGGGGAATATGATAGGGCCTACGTGTGGGGGAATATGATAGGGCCTAAATTAGTCATATTTTTCTTAGTTATTTGAGGCCATTTTGTGATACATTTTGTGAAATAACTAGTCATATTCCTTTATATTTGATATTTCCTTTATAAAAATACTTTTTTATAATTTTATACAAAAATAAAGGAAAACTAGAGCTAATTGTAGAATTTTTCAGAACAGAACCGGCACCGGTCAGGAAGGGGAACCGGCGTCGGTTAGCCACTGGAAGAACAAAGAAAAAAAGCAAGAAAAGAAGCATCAAGGGAAGTCAACAATAATGGCTAGAAGAAAGAAAAGAAAAGGAAAACATCTTCGGTGGGCTTGCTGTGCAAAGTGAGCCGATGGAAAAAAAAAAGATATCAATTCGGTCAGCCCAAGGAATTTCGGTCAACAAAACAAAAGCAGGAGAAGTGCAGCTTCGGTGGTCAACAAAGGTGGCTGAGAAAAGGACAAAGGGGAAATTGAATTGCAGTAATTTTTGGTGGTGATTTGTGGCTCAATTGAGCCAAGGCAAGGGAAACGGCTCAATTGAGCCGACGCAACATAGCAGAAAGGAAAAGAAAAGCAGGCGCTGGCTCAATTTAGCTGGTGCAGCACAATTTTGGCAACTGTGTGGATTGGATGGCGAGCTGATTGCAACAGAAAGAAAAAGGAAGCAGCCGAAACAAGAACAAAGAAGAGAAGTTGTGGCTGTGCGGCTCAATTGAGCCAACAGCAAGGAAAAAGAAAGAAATTAGTCTCAGTGGTCCGTACGGCTTCAAATTGGCAGCAAACTTCAACAATTGCACATTCAACAAAGCTTCAGCACAACACAACAAGACAAAATCCAAATTGAAGTCCAAATCAAATTAAAGTTAAAATTGAATTTCACTTAATTTCTAATTGAGCAAAGTCAAGCCGGTGGACTTCTCAAATTCTTATTTAGTTATTTAGGATTTTATTTTAGACTTTTATTATTCCTTTTGGTTTTAGAGATTTTTAGGTAATTACTTCTTCTTTATTTAGGATTTTTTTAGGAACTTTGCAAGCCTATAAATAAAGGCCAATGTACATAGAAAATGAGGCGCACAACATAGGGACTTAGATTTATTTTTGAGTGCATCACCAATATTTTCCGAAAATAAATAGTTCAAGGAGGGTTGTACAAGAAGGTTTATGAAGGGAGAAGAAGAAGACTTGTCTATGAGTATCCATTTCTTTCCTTTGTTTTCTTTTTCTTGAACAATGGTATTTTAATTGTTTTAGTGTAATTTGACATTGTTGTAGATATTCATGATATTTAAAGTATTTGATCTTTTGATTGATTGATTATTTTTCTTGATATTTAATTACTTGTACTTATTACAAGGTTAGTTGGTTGGTTTTTCCTATTAACTCGCCGAGACCAAGGGGGTTAGTTGATGAGGACTGGGTAATTAAAGGTTAATTGATGTTTGCCGACACCAAGGATTCACTGGTTAATTTCATGTTATAAATTCGCGAGACCAAGGGAATATAATCAAGAATTGTGTTTAATGCATCTTTTAGGTTAATTAGTTGAGACGAGACCAAGTTATTTTAATTTATTTAGAAGATACTGATTTCATAGATTGAAAAAGAAGTGAGTCTATCTTAATCCTTTATGATGCCAAGAGAATAATTAGTTATGATAATGATTGAGTTCTTTTAAGATCATGTTTGTCTAACCAATGGTTTGAATTACATACTTCTCCATTCTTGACATGTATATATTTTTATTTTGATTTTCTTTTTTCTTTTTCTTTATTTTTCACTTTATCGAGTCGGTTAAACAATGAAAGAAAGGTGATTAATGTCTACTTGTTCCTAGAGGATTGACACTCGTTTGAACCCTATGCTCGATTAATGATGAGTACGCTTGCTCATATGTGCGATTTAGGTTGAACGTTTTAATTTAAATTTGATTGGGAATGTGCTTAGTTTTTGTATGATTTTTATACCCAAGTTCGAACACATCAGTTATCATTGCAATCAGCTCAAGTAGCTTACCAACATTATTTGTCGATTGAGGATTACAAGTTAGCTTTGGCTATGAGTTTGGATAAGGTCAAAGTGGACTGAAGGGTAGCACTAGAAAATATCAAAAGGCATAAGGAGAAGGTAGGAGGAGCCTATAACTGGAGAGTGTGGGGGAGGAACTTTTAGGAAAGAGATATAGTTTAGAAAATCATACTACCAGTTGCACCGAAAGACTCATGTTATGGTAAGTGGTCCACTTCCTGGGAATGACCTTTTTTTGTTACACAGGTTTCTGATGGAGGGGCTTATTGGCTAATAACACCCGACGAAAAAGAGGTAAGTAATGCCATCAACGGCAAATATTTGGAAAAAAAAATTCTATTCTACCTTTTAGGAGGGAACCATGGCAGAAAAAAGTAAAAAAGAGAGAGAGAGAGAGAGAGAGAGAGAGAGAGAGAGAGAGAGAGAGAGAGAGAGAGAGAGAGAGAGAGAGAGAGAGAAATAAGAAAAAAAAATAAGAAATAACAATAACAACAGCAAAATGAAGAAAAGAGGAAAAATATTTGCATTCATAAAGAAAGCTGATCACAAAAGAGCCGATCAGACGGCCATTACATTTAAGACTGAGTAGACCTATTTAAAAAAAAAAATCAATTCTCCTTAGACGGAGTGTGAGGCGTCTCAATTGGCTAAGCAAACGAAACTATGGCAAGCCAATTCGGATCATCCTCAGGCAGAGTTGTCTCTAGTAGGATTTCCCTCTCTTTTTCTATTTGGCTAGTCGCCTCTTCTTGGGTCATTTTCTCTGTTGGAGGCAGACGAACTTCTACATCTCCCGGTTGAGTACCCGAGGGACCCATAGGGATGATGGAAAATAGTGTTCAGGTAGGATTGAAAATTATCTCATGAGGATTGCATGCCGACTAGCAGTTTCTCTAAGTGTTGTAGCTCCATTTAAAGAAGTTATTCCTCTGCCTCCAGCGTGAGCCGTTCATCCCGAAATTTAGCTACTGACTCTTCTGCAGAGGAGGCCATTTGCTAACATATGCTTTCTGCCTCAAGTTTTTCTTCCAGAGCTATTTTCTTAGAATTTAGCTCCGCCTAAAGTTTTAGCAATTATTTTTTAATTTCTTCAATTTTTTCAACTCTTTCTGAAATTTTAGCTCAAAGAACGTTTATACAGGCAAAAGCTTCTAAATGATAAGATTGCATAAATGCTTTTTGCTCTTGGAGCACTTCCAAAGTCTTAAGTTGACGAGAAGTTTCATCCCTCCTATTTTGGGTGTCCGAGAAGAAGCGTCGAGTGAACCTCATGTGCCCTAGATAATTAGCCGATAAATATTTTAATTCAATAGGAACATCGGTATCAACTGATTGTGCAAGCAACAGAAGGGCTCGGCTGATCGTGTCCTGGGAAGGCTAGCTGGTCGATAGGGCAGCCCCAATTAGACTTTTCATGAGCTCTAGCACACCCTCAGACGTTATTAGTTGGGGCAAAGTAGCTTCTTTTAGAGGTTCTACCGAAGAGCATTCAGAGATCGGCTCCGCAGGAGGTGGAATAGGTTTGTCAACCACTGTTTTCTCTTAGACGAGCATCTCAAATATTGGAGGTATAGCCGATGAAGGAGAAGTAACCGAAGTTTCCTCCTCAGCTGGTGTTGTCTTTTTAGGTGACAAAGGGGGCATGGATTCTATTGACTCAGAGGAAGAGTTGGAAATAACTAATCAGCTAAGTTTTTGTTTCTAAAAAGGAGGAATAAGTAGTTAGCCCTTATGCCTAAAATTGAAGAGTATCAGAAAAGTTTCAGTACAGGAAATCCAAATATTGGTAATTGTTGGGGTGTGGGTCCCTTTTGCATTGCCTAAGCAGAGGAAGAACTTCTTCTTCTTCTTTTTAGCAACTAGAAGTGTGGAGGCTTTCCTTACCAGTGGCGTTTGGAATGACAGGATGACAACAGGACTTGCAGATATCTTGCTTTGTTTACCTTTCCTTGACGCCGATACTTCCACCACCGCCGATGTTGACCCAGCCAACCTGAGCAGCCATGTTTCCATAGGGGCAGAGAAAAGTATCTCGCTCATCAATCGCCACCATAGGTTGAAGTTGGGTGTAGCTTCCAGGACGACTTAAAAATGATGATATTCAAAGAAACAAATAATGGTCAGGGACCTATCGGCTAGAGTGTGTACATCTTCAGCAAATAGAGCGGGCATGACATCATAGGACGATACATGTCCAGGATCAGCAAGAATGTTCTGAATAAGCCCAAATTATCGAGAGAAGTAATGAGAATTGTACCATTTGTAGGATGATATGGCACTTCGTGGGACACAGCATTTTAGCCCAGATGGTCTGTTGAGAGCCCTCCGATGCATCGGCAAGGTTATTCAACCAAAGAGGGCCAGTTTCCCGAGTAGAATAGGGGAAGAAATGAGGCATGTTCTATAGTTAGTTTTGATGAAGATACAACATAAGGGTACTGGCTGAAGATCTATTCAGAGGGATTCTCAACAGTTGATAGCCAGTGGCCTGGGTGGAGGAGTCGGTAGAATCCCCTGAGACAATGTTAACACTAAACTGGAGAAGATATTGGTAAAGCCACAGTTGCATAACCTAGAGAGGGCTGCCGAGTTTGGTCAGGTCACTCCCAGTTGGTAGGGCCAAAGTCATCTGGTTCATCATTCGATAAACCAAGGCCAATACCAAATAGGCCAGGTCGCAACGCCTTTTCTTTTTCAGCATAGCTGATACGTAGTATTAGTATTCGTTGCTTATCCCAGCCGAGTGAGAATAGAGGATGTAATTACAAAGCCATAACCATAGAAAGGAGGCTTGCTCTTGCTCCGACGGAACACTGCCTACGCCCCTTTGGGTAGCCATGAAGTTATCATAGGAAGTAGTGGCTTTATCCAGGTAGGCCTCGATGGCAGGCAAGCTTTCATCATTGTGAAGGTTAGGGATCTCATCTCTATCATATCAGAAGCCCTGGATGGTGCAAATATCTAGGATGGTTAGGGAAAACATCCTGTGAGAAAATATGAACCTGTTGATTGCTGACGACCAGAACGGCAGAATTGCAGTGAAGAGGTTGTGATCAAAGGCCATGTCGAAATCAGTCACCATAACGGCATCTCTGATACTCCATTGACCCTAAAGGGCTCCGAAGGTAACGTGACAGCGATCATGCTAGTCTTTATAATTTTTCAAGAGGGTGACCAATAGCAAAGGAAAACGGGAGATCGGTCGTAGAAAAGTCACTCCGATTCAACAGGAGGACAAAATCCTACGGTTGGGTAAATCGCAGATGATCAATGGTGACCTCCGTCAGCAATAGCCGAGGGCCTAAGGTGTACAAGTTAGCTTCGGCTTGAACCAAAGCCAGGGGGTGTTATCAACCGGGGTGGCCATGAAGATTCAGAAATCGTCGACAAAGGAGGTGCAAGAAATACTGTCAAATTTCATGAGAAGGGTAGAAATCTGATCGAAGTAAAGTTTCTCAGAAGAAGATTTTGTATCGGTGAAGAAGGAGTAATGGGGACCACGTCTATTTAAAGTGAAATTTAAAGACTAGCCGTTCACGAGTTTCAAAGCCGAGTTAAAAACCTTCTGCACCGATCGGGACGTTCTGACTTTGTCAAGAAAAGAACAGCTACGAATTAAAAGAGGTATGATTCCTGTCACTTCACTTGATCACACCATAAAAGCAACGGGACTCGAGGGGCATGTGGATAATGACGTCAAGAATTCTTCAACTAATGTACTCGGTCAACATCGGAACTAGGAGCCGTTGAGTCATCACCCCTATGTCTTGGCACGATCGGTAAAGCACTACTGCATCTAATCGCTAAGGATGGGTCATGAAGTGAGATTTTCTCCACGTATAGATAGTTGGTTACAACACCACAGCAAGCATAAAACGGGAAAGGATTCCAAGAACAAACACGCGACAAAATCACATCCAGAAGATTACCAGTTTCAAGCTTTTAATTCTCTTGTTATTCTACATTTTCCTTTTCTTTATTCATAACTTTGGTTAGTTTTAGTAGTTTCCTTTATTTCTTTATTACCAACTTTCCGTTTCATTTTTTTTTTTTAAATTCCAGTAATTTTGTACTCCTTTTTATCAAAATCAATCGAAACACACAGATTCCAGTCCCTATTAGCTTCCGCATGTGATATTCCTAACTTCTTGGACCCTTTCTATAGTAATTTCAAAGAACCCACGTCTCTTAAAAGGTCCAACTATTACATTCGTTCTTCTATTGAACTGTTTATATTCATCAGAAGAGAAGCCGATCGCTAATTCCATCATCTCCCCTTTTGTGCGGTAACACACACACACACACACACACATGTATGTATGTATATATACATATATATATATATATATATATATATATGTATATACATATATACACACACATAGACATACATAAATATTTATGATAATATACCACACAAACACAGACACACACACACACACACACACACACACACACACACACACACATATATATACATACCAAATACATATACATATATATAGATATACATATTAGAGACATATATACTTAAATATATACATATATATATATATATATATATATATACCCAAAACCTAATACATTTACAAAGATAGACGTATCAAATTAATGATCCACCCGTTAGATTTGTTGAAATTGCTAAGAAAAGTGTTATGACCAAATTTAAAGATAATCGGATATATTTTGGCATATAATTTTTGCATAATATATTGCGCGCGCACGCACACACACACACACACACACACACAAATATTGACATATCAATTTAACGATCAAACCATTAAATTTCATAAAATTACTAAAAAAATATATTACAACCAAATTTAAAGGTAATCTAGTATGTTTTGCCATAGAATCTAGCTTAATCTCTATAAAAATGTTGAAACTAAATACATTTAGAAAAATAGGCATATCAAATTAACGATTCAACCTTTAGATTTGATAAAATCACTAAAAAAAGTAATATAACAAAATTTAAAGGTAATTGGATATATTTTGCCACAAAATCTAGTTTAATCTCTGCAAAAATACTAAAAATCTAACACATTTAGAAAGATGGGCATATCAAAATTAACGATCCAACCGTTAGATTTGATAAAAATCACTAAAAAAAAAAAAGCATTGTGACCAAATTTAAAGGCTATCGGAATTGTTTCTCCATAGAATCTAGCATAATCTCAATAAAAAATGCTCAAAACCTAACCCATTTAGAAAGTTAGGCATATTAAATCAACGATTCAACCGTTAGATTTGATAAAATTAATAAAAAAAAAAAGTATTATGACCAAATTGAAATGTAATCAGATATGTTTTACCTAGATTCTAGCTTAATATTTGTAAAAATACTGAAAACATAGTACATTTAGATAGATAGGCATATTAAATCTAACGATTCAATCGTTAGAATTGATAAAATCACTAAAAAAACATGTTATAACAAAATTTAAAGGTAATTAGATGTGTTTCTCCTCATAATCTAACATAATCTAACAAAATCTCAATAAAAAATACTCAAAACCTAACTCATTTAGAAAGATAGGCATATCAAATTAATTATCCAACCGTTAAATTTGATAAAATTACTTAAAAAGGTATAATGACCAAATTTAAAGGTAATCGGATATATTTTACCACAAAATCTAGTATAACCTCAATAAAATGCTCAAACCCTAACACATTTAGAAAGATAGGCATATATCAATTAATGATTCAACCGATAGATTTGATAACATCAATAAAAAACATATTATAACAAAATTTAAAGATAATCAAATATGTTTTGCCATAGAATTTAGCATGATCTCTATAAAAATAACGAAAACCTAATACATTTAGAAAAATAGGCATATCAAATTAATGATCCAACAATTATATTTGATAAAATCACTAAAAAAAATACTATGACCAAATTTAAAGGTAATCAGATATGTTTCTCCACAAAATCTAGCATAATCTCAATATAAATACTCAAAACCTAACTCATTTTAAAAAATAGGCATATCAAATTAATTATCCAACCGTCAGATTTGATACAATCACTAAAAAAAGTACTATAACCACATTTAAAGGTAATCGGATATGTTTTGCTATAGAATCTAGTGTAATCTCTATAAAAATACCAAAAAAACTAACATATTTACAAAGATAGGTATATCAAATTAATTATCCAACCGTTAAATTTGATAAAATCACTAAAAAATGTATTTGATCAAATTTAAAGGTAATCAAATATGTTTTGCCATGTAATCTATCATAATCTCTATAAAAATGCTCGAAACCTAACCCATTGACAAAGATATGCATATTAAATTAATGATCTAACCATTCAATTTATTAAAATTACTAAAAAATATATATATTATGACCAATCTGAGGGTAATCAGATATATTTTGAAACAAAATCTTGCGTAATCATTATAAAAATACCCCAAACCTAACATATTTACAAAAGATAAGCAAATTAATTAACAATCCAACCATTAGATTTATTAAATTTGCTATAAAAAAATGTATTATGACAAAATTTGAAGATAATTGGATATGTTTTACCACATAATCCAGCTTAATTTCTATAAATTTATCCAAAATTTATTGCATTGATAAATATTTAACAATTTAGGGACTAATTTATAAATTTTTTGGGATTATATTTTAAATATTATAAAACTTAATGACCAATTTATAAATTTTTTGTTATCATTTTATAATTTTACAAAATTTAAGGAGCAACTTGTAAAATTTAGGGTCATGTTTTATATAATTAAAAAGTTAGGGACCAATTTATAAAATTTTTAGTGTCATATTTAAATATTTTAAAATTTAGGGAACAATTTAGAAATTTTTTCAAGTCATTTTATAATTATATGAAATTTAAAGACCAATTTACAAAATTTTTGGGGTTTTGTTGTAAATATTTAAAAAATTAAAGATAGGTATTAGCTAGGAAATGTAGATCTTGTTGCTAAAATTATAGTTAATAGCGATAAAAATTAATATTTTTAACTAGAAAATGAATTTTTGTCACTAATGATGCATTATTAGCAAGGAAAATTTAATTAGGAAATGAATTTCGTCGCTAATGATGCATCATTAGCGAGGAAACTTAAATTTTCCTTGATAATACAATTATTTTCTAGCTAAATCCATCACTTTTAGCTAAGAAATAAAAATTTTGTCACCGAAAATTTTAATCAGTAGCGACAAAAAGTTTTGTCGCTGAAGAAAAATTTTCCTCACTAAAAGGTACTTTTAGCAACAAATTTTTTTCCTAGCTAAAGTTTTGTCGCCAATACATCATTTTCATGTAGTGTTAGTAAATGTGAGTTTTGGTTAGACTCAGTGTCATTCCTTGGGCACATAATGTCTAAAGATGGTATCAAAGTGGATCCAGGAAAAGTCGAAGCTATCTCAAATTGGAATTAGCCTGAAAACGTAACAACAATTTGAAGTTTTCTTAGATTAGCCGGTTACTATTGCCGATTTAATTATAAAGAATTTCTCTACGTTAGCTTCACTAATGACGTGACTATTGAGGAAGGGCGTGTCGTATGTTTAGAACGATAAGTGTGAAAAGAGTTTTCAAGAACTCAAAAGAAGATTAATGACAACACCTGTGTTGATTTTATCGGAGGAAGACAAACCTTATGTGCTATACACTGATGTATCTAAGGAAGGATTATGAGCAGTGTTGATACAAGAAAGGAAGGTTATAGCCTATGCCTCAAGGAAGTTAAAGCTAAATGAAGTTAACTACCTAACGTATGATTTGGAACTTGCTGCAATAGTGTTCGCCCTAAAGAAGTGATGATATTACTTTTATGGAGTAGCATATGAGGTATTTACTGATTATAAGAATCCGAAGTATATCTTCACTCAAAAAGATCTAAACCTAAGGCAGTGTAGGTGGATGGAATTTTTGGAGGAGTACAAGTATCTTATTAACTACCATTCGGGAAAAGCTAATGTGGTAATCGAAGCACTGAGCCAGAAGGTAAAAATGGCTAGTATGAGGATACAAGAAGTTTAGATAATACAAGAATTGCTGGTGCGAGAGGCAAAGGTTAAGGAAGGGAAGATTTGCTTATGTAATTTAAGGTTGGCCTAAGTTGAGCCAAGAGATTTGTGAAGTACAACAAATAGTTCAGAATTTCAAGACTTCAAGGATAAGGAAATCAAGAGAGGAGGGAAGGATTTACGGATGAACAAAGTAGGAGTACTATATTTCCAAAATCGGATATGTGTACCATATAATTAAGTACTAAAAAAGAGGATATTGGATGAGGCTCACAAGAGCAGGTATGCTATCTACCTTGGGGAGGTAAAAGAATATCAAGACATGAAAAAAACTTACTGGTGGCCCGGGATAAAGGGGGATTTAGCACAGTATGTTTCAACTTGTCTGACTTATTAGAAAGTCAAGGTTGAACATAACAAAACTGCAGGGTTACTACAACCATTATTAATTCTTGAGTGGAAATGGGAAGAGATAACTATGGACTTTGTTACAGGATTGCCCATGTCGAAGACTTTAAAAATGTCATTAAGGTAGTGGTAGACAGATTGACCAAGACTGCACACTTTATACCAGTAAACGTAAAAAACTCGATGGAGAAGTTGGCGAAGACCAATACAAGGGAAATTGTAAGACTACATGGAGTACCATCAAGTATTGTGTTTGACAGGGATCCCAGATTCACCTTGAGATTTTGGACTACGTTTTAGGAGACAATAGGGACAACCTTGAAACTCAGCACTTCTGCTCACTTACTGACCAATGGGCAGTTTGAGAGAGTCATACAGATATTAGAAAATATGCTCAGGGCTTGTATATTAGACTTTGGTAACAAATGGATTGATAGCCTACCCTTTGCTAAGTTGGCATACAATAATAGCCATTAGGCATCAATTGGTATGGCTCCTTACAAGGCTTTGTACGGACGAAAATGTTAAGTGCAATGATATTGGGGTTGGACCGAAGATGGACAAATTAATAAGTTTAGCAAGGTGAATATTCATGAAATCGCAGACAAGGTGGGGGTAATTTACGAAAAGTTTAAGATGGTGCGGTAGAAAAGCTATGCAAATAGCAAAAAAAAGGAATTGGAATTTCAAGTAAGAGATCGGACCTTTTTGAAGTTAACACCTAGAAAGGGAATTTTGAAGCACTCTAAAGGAGGGAAGTTAAGTTCTAGATATTTGGGGCATTTCAAGTGATAGAAAGAATTAGACCCGTGGCATATAAATTAGATATGCTAGAAGGACTAACAGGGATACATGATATATTTCATGTGTCACAACTGAAGAACTATAATCTTGATCCAGATCATATCCTGAATGAAGAGTCGTTAGTTTTACAACTAGATTTGAGTTTATGCCTAGAAACCAATCAAGATTTTGGATTGGAATGTCAAATGATAGAAAGAATTAGACCCGTGGCATACAAATTAGATATGCTAGAAGGACTAACAGGGATACATGATATATTTCATGTGTCACAACTGAAGAAGTATAATCCTGATCCAGATCATATCCTGAATGAAGAGTCATTAGTTTTACAACTAGATTTAAGTTATGCCTAGAAACCAATCAAGATTTTGGATTGGAGTGTCCAGACTTTGCAAAATAAGTAAATACCTATGGTGAAGGTTTTGTGGGAATATCACGGCACTCAATATGCGGCATGGGAAACAAAAAATTGGGTGAGATGAAAATATCCAAGCTTGCTCTAGAGGTATACTCTGATTGAGACAAAATTCTTTTAATACGGAGAGGATGTAATACCCCACCCATAGGTACCCTTAGTTCTTATAAGGAATGGGCATTACATAGCATTATGATTGTGCATAAGATAATTTAACGTATTTATATGAGTATATGTGATCTTTGTACTTATTTATGTGTGAATTCATCTATTAGGTTTATAGTAGTATTTGATTGAATTAGATGATCTTTTATATTGATTAGTAGAATTTAATGGAAGTGAGTGAGATATGTGGGTTGAGGGTGAAAAGAATTTGTTCAAAAATATTTAAACAAAAGTTGTTGTAGTCTAGTAGATGAAGCTTGGTGTATGATTCCTTGAAACCATAGTTGGAATCCAAGTTTATGGATATTTCTTGCTTATCTTTTTCTCTCATATTTTCTTCAAGCTTGGGTGAAATTCCTTGTGACCACCACTCTTGGGGTTTATCCCTCAAATATAGGAGTTTGAGCTATCTCAAATTTATGTTACAATTATCTTTTATGAAATTATCTACTTAAAATCTAAAACTTTATCTAAACTAGCAATGATAGGATTATTTTTCCAAAGATAATTTCCAACTGCCATTTTTAAGGGATAAAGTTCCCATAAATTAATTTTTGAAGTATTAAAATGCTAGATTAAAACAAAATCTGATTTTTATTTATATAAAAATAACATTTATCTTCTTTTGAAATTTCCCTTCACTTTTTAACATTAAAATTCGAGATTTTGGTGAGCTCTTAGCCACCACTCTTACGGGTCTTCAAACCATAGCAAGACTCCTAAAATAACTAAGGGATAATACCAAAGATTTAGAGACAAATTTCAATATTTGTCACCTCAACATTATTTTCTAAAAACCAGAATTTTTCTTCAGCTTAAACACCCTTCTTTCCCACTATAAAACTCCTATTTCTTCCTCTCATTCTCTCACTTGGTCAGCTAGCTCCAGAACAAAAATACAGTCACCATTTCTCTTCTATTTCTTCTCTCATTTTCAGCCAATATAGGAGCAACTCTTGGCTGATTTTCGGCCAGCCTAGAACAAACAAGAAAATAGCGTTTTTCTTCTTCTTTCTTCATCTAAGAGGTTGAAGCAAAGAAGGAAACCTTTATACCTTCAAACACTAGGCTTTTATCTCTCTTTCTTAGGTAATATTGAAACCTAACTAAACCTCTACTCAATCAAACCTTCTACACCCTAAACCCTAGCATATTTTCGGCCACTATACTCCCTAAACCCACAAAAAACAAAGTAAGAACACATACACAATTGCAACTTTCGGCTACCACCCATACTTACCAAACAAGACTGAAAAACACAGTCCTAGTTATCCTTTAGCCTAAAAAATATACACACTCCCTTATCTAGACTAGAATACCAAAACAAGACCAACACTTAGTCATTCATTGTAGCTCCATCAATAGTCACAAAAGCTCTATCTCTTCTCATCTACTCTCTCTTTCAACCTCATTGGTTGGTCATCTTTTCATACAAGCAGACAAAACACATTCTTCCAAGGTAATCTGGTTTGCCCTCTTCTTTTCTAATCTTATCTTGCCTTTTTTCTTCTTGGCCAAATCATAAAGCTATTTACTCTTCTTCTTGTCTACAAACAAATGAACTCTCTAGTTTAGAAAGTCGGTGTTGAACTATCTCTTCTAGTGGAGGCAGATAGCTTGCTACATTGTTAGAGTTTTATACCACGAGAACTTCTTAGGTAAGCAATGAGCCTGATATCTACCTTTTAGATTTTCATTGAGGAGTCTCATGAATATAAGATGAGACTGATCTATTACTACTAAATCAGAAGATATGAATGATGATATTATGTTATAATCGGTGATTGCTTTCAAGTCTAAGATTAATTAGTATATACATGAGGTCGTATACATGTTGAAGATATGGATCTGATTTATTCTCTCGCTAGCATGAATGTTAAGCATGTTATATGAAAGCTTTATTGAGTTCTAGTCACTTGCCTTAAGGAATGGATATTGAAGATCTTGTAATTTAGGTTGGAATAAGAAGACTATATAGTTTATTTTGGACTATGAATACATGTACGAGTTGAGGTCCCAGAACTGAATCTTTGTATGTCAGACGTAAAATGAGGGTCTCTTTTATGTGATTTTGCTATGTGATGGCATAGATTTTGATTATGGAATTATATGATTTTAAATAAGAGTGATAAATGAAGTGAAGGATCAAGTAGTTAACTTTTACATATCTATCTAAAATATTCCAAGTAATTCTTTGCATAAATATTTTATTAAATGAGGTTCTTGTTTGCAAGTCACATGCTAAATATTGATTGTACTGAGAGAACTTGAGATTACTTGGGATGCAAATATGGCCTTTTTGCTCACTAAATGGTTTGAACAAATAAAGTTTTATTAAATGTTACTTTCGCTTTTCACACACACTAAATCGTACGTTAATATGGTAAAAAGAAGGCACCAAAACGTGCTATAGAACAAAACCGAAAATAGAGCATCGTATGAAAGCTGTTTCCCTCTGCATTTCTTTACTGGTCTAGGGGGTGCCGGTGCCTCGGTTTGAATCGATTCTGGTTCCGAGATTGATTCTTTAGGCTATTGTCCAGCAAGCTATGGCTTATTCTGAGCATCAACGCGAATCCTCTAGGCTTTCGGAATATAACCCCACCTGAAATACGTGGTGAAAGCTTATGGAAGAAGAAGATGATCTTCTCACTCTAACTGAAAGCTATCAAGCATTAATCAGATGAGTTTTGCATCTCTGTTCTTGTTGTTTTTCAAAACCCAGAGAACGCATGAGAGAGAGGGGAAGAAAACCGTGAAGCTTCAAGAGCAAAACAGAACGTGCTATTGTGAACCTCTATCGTTGCCTTCTTGATCCCAACAATCTCAATGATAGGTTATTATTCGGTCATTCAAAAATCAAACAGAAGCCCTAAGGCCCACGTCATGTTAAGCCATTAAATAGGCCTTTGGACCTATAACCTAATTTATTGGGTTAAGCCTTTAATTTAATTTAATTATTATTGGACTGATACAAGTCCAATAATTAAATTAATTAAATAACCCAATAGACCAATATAAACCTCAAGCCTTAGCCCAATTCATTGGGTTAAGTCTTTAATTTAATTTAATTATTCCTGGACTAATACAAGCCCAATATTTAAATTAATTAAATAACCCAAATAGGCCAATATATATTTCTCTCTCTTTGGACCTTTTATTTTATTCTAGCCCAATAAATAAACCAGGCTACTCGACTAAAAAAAAAAAAATCATTTTATACAAGACCAATCCATCAACCCAAACCCAACAGGACTTATAGGCTATTCTAAGGACCAAAAGACGCATCGCCTTGGCTATTAAAATGATCAAAATATCTCTACTATAGAAATAACTATATTTTATATTTTAAATATTTTTTAATATCACTATAAGAAAATATGACTCCAAGGACAATGCTGCATTAGCAAAGTCTCCGACCTACAGGTGTAATGACTAAAATACCCCTCTATGCATCGCTGTGTTAATGTTATGCCCTAGAGGCAATCACTTGTACATTGTATATGACACATTTTTAATAAAAGGCATTATTTATCTCACAATTTCTTTTCTTTACTTTTGTGTAAAATAACTGTTAGATAAAGTCCATAGTATAATACTGTGTTAAGGAAATCATGATAGAGATCATGATATGAGATTCCTACTACACTGTATGGTGTTAGTACTTAAATAGTCCCTAATCGTAGTATTAATGAGACAAGACATCATTAATGCACTAAGGCTAGCATGTGTTAGACTTCTTGATTTGATCAGACAGTGGTTCTTATATCCGTGAGTATTGAGATACTCAAAGTTAACACATAGATTCTTGTTAATGGAACAAATTCATTGGATGACCTAGATATGAGATAATCACATAAATAACTATTTAGTGCCAGTGATATAATCTCAATATAGTAAACATGCAAGTATCCTTAAACTTGAGATCTCTAAGGTACTTTGTTTGCTGAGTATTGTGCTTTGATTCCAATTTCTTGAGCCAGATCGAGGACCGCCTATAGGATGGATATTAGGTACATTGTAAGGTAAACGAAAGTAGTTGAGATGGTCAATAAAGGATTCACCACTCCTAATAGTAAGGGCGAATATCTCACGGTCACTTATAGGAATTATTACTCGAGAAGTCCTTGGCCAAGGCGACTGTGTAATAAAAATAGTTCCAATTGAAACACATCTAGAGTAGTAGATTCCTAGTACAAGTACTATTATATTTGGGCCAGAATTAATATATATTCTGGAGGGAGTTGGCACTAATTCCGTACTCCAAATCGAATGAGATATTATATGGTGAAAAGAGTTAATTGTACTGTAGTCTATTATTGAATGGTTCGTGTCAAACCACTTGACTTCCTGGACCCTTGGGTGGTCATGATGTGTTGCTAGATACCACTCATGATTTGGAAATATGGGTTTATTAATTGATGAATTAATAAACCAATCCTGATTAGAATCAATATGATTAATTCTAATTAATTATGGATTGTTAATCTCAAAGACGTTTGGATTAATTCATGTTCGCTACCAATTGACTGGGAAACCTAATAGGTCACACACAATCGAGAAATATATACTCAAGATATTATTTGATAACATAGTGGGGTTAATTGAGAGAAAGAAAAGCTGTTGTGGATAAATTATAATTAGTAATAATTTATGGTCTAAATTATAATTGTGAGAACTTGATGTTTCTAATTACAATTAGGGAATTCTAACTGTTTTAGAATTCTTAGTTAGAGTATTTTCAGCAGGGTTATTTTGTGATATATAGGATATGCATGATTCTTTGTGAGAGGGTGATTAACGAATTACAACTCCAAACCCTAGAGGATACATAATCCTTTCTCTCTCTCTCTCTCTCTCTCTCTCTCTCTCTCTCTCTCTCTCTCTCTCTCTCTCTCTCGTTTTTCTAAAAACAAGACTAACCCTAGCCGCCATCTTGCCTATGCTAGCGCATAAACATCTTGGTGCTTGAGTGTCATCCTCCGTATGAATTTTTGTTAGAGATAATCACACCCTGTGATTATAGTGGTTGGACGTTCAACTCTCGTGGTGTTTGATCAAGAGGATTACTGGATTGTGCCTTGACTTGAAGAAGAAAATTTTTGTTCTTCAGACAATCAAAGAAAGGTAAAAAACTGTTACCTTTGATCTCTTTATGTCTTATTTTCCACACATATGCGGATCCTGGGTTGATATCTCGTTCTTATTTTTCTACTGCGCCATATATGATATGCGTAAGAGGCCCTATAACACCCCATTACCTAGGCCCAACAGGGCCGGGGATGTCGCCCGTCCATAGGACAAGGAGTCTTTATAACTAGGTCACATAAAGAAAAATAAAAACAATACTTTAAAATTGAACTTATTACAACCCAAAAATACATGAACGAATCCAAAATAAATTGTTTGCTACAATCTCTTAAAACAACCCATAAGGAAAATAACATAAAGTCTTCAAAGCAGAGGCAACAAATCTAGCTATTGACCTCCACAGCAGGATTGACCTGAAAACATGGTATAAAAAGTGATGAGATAAAAATCTCAATAAGTCCGTATGTGCTTTAAGTGTTTCAGGCAAAATTGATTATGTATTCAAGTTGTAAAAATTTCGTAAGAAAAAGTGCTGACAAGCATTAAATAAATGTTAAAAATAAAGAGTGGCATTTGCTTTTCAAACCATACATGTGCAAAATAAATGCAACCACTCAAAAGGGTAGCCATGGGTTATCACATGTTGGGCCCTATGTCCACATGGTCAGTATGCTATACGTTGAGCGTACTACTGGTCAGATTGGCACACTTTGTGCAAACTGACAAAAAGTTGTGCAAACTGACAAAAAGTAGGTGTACAGCCTACCGGATGAGATACTCCTCCATTTCTACACCCAAACTTACCGGTTGTCCACTCCGGAAACACTCAGTCCACATGATTGAAATTTGCTAACTTGAACCGGCATGACCTACCAGACTGGCATCCTATCCAGGAAAGACTCACCCCTCAGAGGTGGCCACCTACTGAGAGACTTACCCTAACCCTTCAAAGACTAGTCCTAGTAGCTTACCCTTATTGAGTACTTAACGTTGATTGTCCCACTTGGGAGAAAATTGATTATGCATTGATTTGCTTGGAAATAGCAATTAAGGGTTTCCAAAATTATTGACAAAGTTGGGTTTTAGAAAGAGTCTAGCATTTTGTGTAAATCTGCTTGTTTGATTTTTCAAATGATTTGGTTGACTGAAATAAAAAGGAAAATAGTCCTTAATTGCCTTTACAAAATGAGTGTCTATACAACTCATTTGGCTTGCCACAGTAATTTTTGGTCTTTAAATAAGTTCATACATGAGCTTACCTGATCATTTGCTTGCTCAAATTTCAAAAATCTTCTAAGGCTGACCTAACCACGCCTGAGGTAAACACAAGATATAAGGTTATACTCGAGTTATACTTACCTTACACAAATAATTCCTAGTTCAACTTATTACAATCATGACCTTAATGTCCTAAACTTTAAGGCTAGCTGATAAAGAATTTTATAAAATAAGTCTAGCTTGATAAGTTAAAATAACTAGGGGTTGTATAATAATTACTAGTAAGTTATAGGTTCAAATAATAAATCTTGAGTGTTATTATTAATAAATAAACTAGGGTTTAATTATTGAATAATCCCAAGTCCTAGATGATATTAATAAATGGTAATTTTAAACAGTATTATCAAAATAAATAATAAATTATTACTAATTTCTTAATTAACAATTTATAGATAATTAATAATTAATAATTAATAAAATTAATATTAAATAAATTTTATTAAATTTTTTATTAATAGATAACAAATAAATTTCAATATAAATAATATTTACGAATATAGGTAAAAGTTTGAACTATGGTCTACAAGGTCATTATTATTTTATTTATTATTATTTATATAAAAGATTTTATTTATTATTATACATATATATATATTATTTTTAATAAAAGATATTTTTTTTTTACTAGTAAAATATCAATATTTCATTTCCAAAACTTCCTAGGAATTTCGAAATCCTTAGAGAAAAAAACTATAGTAATAATTTTAATTAAAGTAATAAAATTTGCTAATTAAAATAACCTATGATCAACAAGATCAAAGTCATAATTTTCCTATTACTAACAAGAATCATGAACATATTCTCCAACATCAAACAACGAACTTATCCATTCATGAACATAGGCTTAAATCCATACATACTATTACAAGGCCAAATCTCTACCAAGTATAATCATAATCATAGCTTCAAAGGAGATAAGAATATAAAAATCGTATTCACCAAAGGTGTCATAACATCTAATATGCTTTAAACAATCATAATTCTCTTAAGACATGATGATCATACATTGATTCTCAAGGAATTCCAAATAGCTTAATCATGATCATCCATTCTCATGTCATAATCTCAACCCCTTCATTCATATGTATAACCTCAATCCCCCCATTCATATTCTATTCTCCCTATCAATATCTAAGAGACATGAATTCAGAATTAAAAAGAATGATTAAAGAGAAATACTTTATTGATGGGTACTTCAATGAAGATTTAAGAAGGTCCATGCAATTACGAGTCTTGAATCATCCATGAGAGGAGAAAAATAGCCATGGTTGTAATCCACCATTTCAGTTGAGAGAGAGAGAGAGAGAGAGAGAGAGAGAGCATTAGCATGATACGTTATAGGTTGAATGGAAGAAGATGAACAAAAGAGTTGTTCTTGGTTACCTTGATGGTGTTCTTGAGACTTCAAGAAAAAAAAATGGTTTTGATCCGAATGCCAATTTTTATTTTTGAGATTTGATGTTATAAATTCCAGAAATGAACTCTAGGGAGTATGTAGGAGTATTCTGGAGTTTTTGAGAGGGATTGGAGGTGTTTAGAGTGGGTTTTGGCTTGAAAAAAGATAGTGTGTGTTCTTGGTGAAAATAGAGAGAATTTGAGAAAGAGTGTGCACGAATTTCTGGAGAGTGCTGGCCGAATGGTTTAGGGAATTCAGGGGTTTCGATTTTCATCTTAGAGAGGAAGAGAAAAATCTGATTGTTTGAAATTCAAATGGATAGATTTGAGGAGTGGTTTGAGGTAGAAGATAAGTTAATAGTGTTTGATTGATGGAGGTTTCTTGGAGCTGAAATGGAGCCGGTTGAACTGTTTGATTTTGCTGAAATATATGGAGATTGATGGAGCTTTAAGGCTGGCCAAAATTCAATGCTCAATGGCAGAGAAATTTCTGGTTATGAAGCCTAGTCCAAGGGTGTTTTTATGGAGCAAACGCTGGAAATTTTGAAGTTCAAATTGTAGTTTGAATGGAGTGATTGTAGGAGATATTTGAGGTATGGTTATGGAGTTTAAGTGTACAAGGTAAGTGGAGGGGTTAATGGTGTTTGGTTCATGGCTGAACAAGGGTCAATTTACAGAGGTTTGAGGGTGGTTTTTGGCCAAGGCTTGAAGGGAACAAAGTTGGAAATTTCTTGTTTCAAGGTGCTCTATGGTCTGATTGGTTTGCTGTAATTTTTCTGCACAGTTTTCTGCAATGTTCCAGTCCGCTTTGCAGGGGTTTTTGAGAGGTGTTTGAGGGTCCTTCAAGGCTGGTTTCCAGCCTTCTTTATGAAGGAAGAGCAGAGGAATTTTTCTGAGTTGATGACAAAAGAAAACAGCTCCATTTCTAGGCTGCTATGCAGCGAAATCTGCCCAAAATTTTTCCTAATTTGTGCAGTTTTTGTGTAGTCCATTTTTGCATAGGAATTTCAGTCTTCAAGCTGAATAAATTAGTCATTTTTCTAGCAGTAAATGAGTGATAAAGTTGGCTATGATTTTCAAAGGTTTGGCTGCTCAAGAATCTGAAAATTTTCCAGATTTCTTCCACGAAGATTATGAACACAATGGAATGGAGTTTGAAGGTTCAACCATAGTGATTAATTTTCCTTGGAAACCTTCCCTAACTCCTCTCCTATTTTCATTCAATTCTCCAACTTTCAAGATTCATTTTCAAAAATCAAAGACAAAGGATCCTTGCTGAATTTTCTGGAATTAAAAAGATGGACTTTGATAAATTTTTTAACAAATTTAATTTGTGAAGATGCTAGGACAAGTTGGAGGTAATAAAAGGACATGAATTCCTCTAAAATTCAATTTAGAACATGATGATAGGATTAGGATATTCTCTTCATGTCTCCCCTAGAATAACATTCCTATTTTTAGGGAATGCAAGAAAATAAAAATTCAAACTTAACTAAGATAATCATGATAAAAACTTAAATGATGGGATTTGAACTCATGACCTTAGAGATTAATTCCAAAGCTCTAACCACCAAACCACAACAACTCTTATTCTTATTTTCTCACCCAAATATTCTTCTTATTTAACTCTCAAGCTATCTTCCTATTTTGATCTCAAGAAAAATTACCATTTTACCACTCCTACTCAATAAGCATAACTAAGCCTTCTAACCTATAAACCATATTCTAAAGCACATAGAATCATTCAAAAGCATATATATTCATGCAAAATAATATGATATGCATCCCAACCCCTTACTCCAGGGTTAGCTTTAGGTGGGGTTTCATAGGCCCAACAGTGGTATTAGAGCCATGTTATGTGTGGATTGCATACATTGTTTTTGGCATGAAAAGCGATTTTCATGAATTCGTGTTTGTCTTTGTTCGTTGTGAAAACTATTTTCACTCGAGTCGAAATTGTTTCGAGCATTGTAGGTTGGGTTCGTAACACAATATAATTGTGTAAAAGTTACAACATATTTTGAAAGATGCTTTCTTTATGTGCTACAAGTTTTTTGCAGAAAAATGTTTTCTTGAACATGGTTGATTTCCTTCCGTTTCATCCTAATTTTCTATTTTGGTTTTGTTTAAACCAACAAATTGCTTGTTGTTTTGAGCTTCAAAACAGAAAATAGTGCTGAGAATTGTTCTCACTAAAATTTTGTAGAAGAAGAAGGCACCAGAAACTATTTCTGGAAAATTTTCAAAAATCGCCGCCTTGTTCCCGACTATAGCCGGTGCCAGTGCCGGTTCCATGCTGTTTTGCGAACGTCCAGAAATCATTTCTGGAAAATTTTTCCTTAAAAACCAAATAGCAACCAGCGCCGGCTCTAGCTTCCAAACCAGCTCCGGTTCTACTCTATTTTGACGTTCCAAAAAAAAAGGAAGATTTTGAAAGGGAAAAATCTCATATAATGAGAGGCGGTAAAATAAAATTTTCTTTCAAAAGGCGCTGCCCCCTTGACCCCCGCTTGCTAACTGACCAGCAGAACCGCCGTTATCGCCACCAGGGATGGGACCCAAAAGCATTTTCTCAAATTTAGTTTTGAGACAAACAATTTTATTTTTTCAAAATAATGATTTTGAAAATTTAAAATTAATGATTTTTTTTGAAATATTGATTTTAGAATTTATTTTATTTTTCCAAAATAGTGATTTTAGAATAATAAAAATTATATGTTTATTTTATTGAAGCATAGTTAAATGGCATGGTGGATGGTTATGGACTAAAACCAATTATATCTATTCATGCATTGTATAGTTTTGGTTTTTTTTATGAAATAAGGCCTGCATGTCCTACCTTTTTCTGGAATTCTTCTGTAATACTCTTCTCATCTAACTCCCCTCGAATGTAACTCGAGGTTTTCTCTCTTTAGGAAATTATGTAATTAATTTACATAGGTTAGATAAGAGTAGAATTATTCTATTTTGGAGATGGCAACCAAAACAAGGCGAGAATGTAAAACCTTCTATTTAAATCATGCATGAACACATATGGTTAACTATATTAATTTCTTTTATGGCTCAAAGAAATTAACTTAGGGTAAAGTCCATAACCATACCACATAATCTCTTTATTACCATGATTATCAATTATGTGATTTATTAATTTTTATGCATATCATTCAATGAAATCACTACAAGGAACAAATCCCTCAATTAATATTAAACATAATTCCTTTCGTTAATATAGTAAGAACGAGAGTCCTTTTTCGAGACTAGGTTGTTGGGCAAACCTAAGCCTACTTGACATCGGGCGTGTTTAAGCTATGGAATTAAATTCCTGATTAATGGGTTGGGTTTAACTAAATTCTTTATCCCAGTTAGGCAAACTCAAGCATAAAGAAATTTAGAGAAAAAGTTGGGATAGCCCAAAAGGCTTTAAGATTAAAAGCTGTTAATCACCCAATGATCCGATAGTTACATACGATGTAATTGGTATTGGATACCTACCAATGAACTCAATGGTGGCTTGTTGGGCAAACCCAAGGTTATTCTTGAGGAATTTGGATACCGGTCCACTAGGAAAGCTTCCAACAGGCTTTCCTGAATCAGTAGTGGGGGCTATTGGTTTGAGTTAAATAATGGAGTAAAAATGCATTTAATTAAAGTCATAATTATTTGCATTTCATGTACATATACAGTAGCTAATCCTCTCTATCTTCACATCTAGGACACTTACATCATGTCAACAAACCTAAACCTACGTAGCATCTTGGAAACCAACAAGTTAACCGAATTAAATACCTCGATTGGTATAGAAATTTGAGAATCGTTCTCAAATTGGAAAAGTTGCTCTACATGCTAGATGCTCCTATTCCGCCACCACCAGCTCAAGATGCTCATGCTGATGAGCATGCTGTCCACAAAAGGCACAAGGAGGATAGTGATACAACATCATATATTATGCTGGCATCCATAACTCTCGAGCTGCAAAAACAGCACGAGTATATAGATGCTCAATCGATTATACTACATCTTTGAGAGCTGTTTGACGCCTAAGCCAGAACTGAGAGATATGAGATCTCGAAGCAACTATTCCGTTACAAAATGGTAGAGGGTTCTTCTGTGGCCACTCATGGGATGAAGATACTGGGCTTGATAGAGAAGCTTGAATCTCTCGGGTTTGCAATGGTTCATGATTTAAGTGTTGACTTAACTCTACAGTCTTTGTCTAATAGTTTCTCACAATTTGTGATTAACTATTAGATGAATAAGATTGAGTTCACCATTTCTGAGTTAATCAATCTTCTCAAAACTGTGGAGTTCTCCATGAAGAAGGATTCCAATGCAGTTTTAATGGTAGAATCTTCTTCTAAGAAAAAAGTTCAAAAGAAGAAGAAGGCTCCCATGAAGTCCAAAGGTGGTGTGAAAAAGAAGGACACAGCTACTAAGGGCCCATGCCATCATTGTGGTAAGATGGGCCATTGGAGGCACAACTGTAAAACTTACTTGGAGACCATTAAGGACAAGAAGCAGAGGGAGAAGCTTACAAGCATTTCTACTCCGGGTATGTTTATGATTGAGATAAATATTGCCATTAGAAATGAGATATGGGTATTAGATATCGGATGTGGATCTCATTTGTGCAATAACTTGCACAGACGAAAGAGCAGTAGAAAGCTAGAGTAAGGCAACATGGACCTACGTACTGCAAATGGGCAAAGGTTGTTGCACTTGCTGTAGGGATATACGAGCTGAACCTACCTTCGGGATTAATTCTAGAACTGCAAAACTATTATTATATACTAGTTTTAATGAAAAACATTATCTCAGTTGCATGTTTAGACTTAAATGGATTTCATTTGATATTTAAGAATAAATGTTGTTCTTTTTCATTAAATGATATTCATTATGGTTCAGCAACTCTAGTTAATAGTTTATATGTTCTAGACTTGGATAATCCAGTTTTCAATATAAACAATAAGAAATCTAAAATGGATAACTCTAACACCTCTCACTTATGGCATTGTCGTTTGCACTATGTAAACGAAAATCATGTTTCTAAGTTACACAAGCTTGGTGACTTAGATCATTTGATTATAAATCATATAGCACATGCGAATCTTGTTTACTAGGTAAAATGACTAAAACTACTTTTTCAGGGAAAGGAGAACGGGCCAAAGAGTTATTAGAACTCATACATTCTGATGTATGTGGCCCAATGTCAATACAAATAAGAGGAAGTTATAACTATTTCATAACCTTTATTGATAATTTCTCACGATACGGATATTTGTATTTAATAAAATACAAATCTAAGGCCTTTGAAAAGTTCAAAGACTTCAAGAATAAAATAAAGAAACAACTTGGCAAAAATATTAAGATTCTAAGTTCTGATCGAGGAGGAGAATACTTGAGTTAAAAGTTTTTGAGTTATCTTAGAGATAATGGGATATTATCTCAATGGACTCCACCGTATACACCTCAACATAACGGTGTATTTGAGAGAAGGAATCGAACCCTTCTAGACATGGTACGGACCATGATGGCTTCTGCAGATCTACCAAAATCGTTTTGGGGGCATGCACTAGAAACTTCTGTTTATATACTAAATAGAGTTCCAACAAAAATGGTTTATTCTACCCCATTTGAGATGTTCTTTGGTAAGAAACCAAAGTTATCTCACTTGTGAGTATGGGGTTGTCCTACTTTTGTCAAAAGGCCACAGTATGATAAACTTGATAGTAAGTTTGACAAGTGTTTGTTTGTGGGATATCCAAAAGAATCTTTCAGATATTACTTCTACCTACCCTTTGAAAATAAAGTGTTTGTTTCGAAGCATGCCGTCTTCTTAGAGAAGGAGCACATGCTCAAAGGGGACAGTGGGAGTAAAATTGAACTTTAGTGAAGTTCAAGAAGATCAAACAAACAAGGATCAATCGTTTGATCCCACATCTATTGAGAGAATAGATAAACCTTTTACTACACAAGAACCTCGTAGATCTAGTAGAATACGTGTGGCACCTGAAAGATATGGATTTCTCATTAGTGACCACAATGACGTATTCCTCATAGATAAAGATAAGCCTACTATCTACAAGGATGTTCTGAACAGTTTAAAATCTGGCAAATGGCTTGAGGCCATGAAGTCAGAGATGGATTTCATGTACGACAACCAAGTATGGACTTTGGTTAATCCACCTAAAGGAATTAAACCTATTAGATGTAAATGGATTTTCAAGAAGAAAACAAACATGGATGGTAACATAGTTGCCTATAAAGCACGACTAGCGGCTAAGGGTTATCGTCAACAATATAGTATTGACTATGATAAAACCTTCTCGCCAGTAGCTATGTTAAAATCCATCAAGATACTCCTAGCCATTGCTACTCATTATGATTATGAGATTTGGCAAATGGATATGAAACAGCTTTCCTAAACGGAAATCTAACTGAGGAAGTGTATATGACACAACCTGAGAGTTTTACATCCAATGATAGCACAAAGGTGTGTAAGCTGCAAAGGTCTATTTATGGACTTAAGTAAGCTTTTAGGAGTTGGAACATCCGCTTTGATGAAACAATCAAAGAGTTTGGTTTCATTCAAAACATGGATGAGCCTTATGTATACAAGAAGGTCAATGGGAGCGCAATCGTTTTCTTACTGCTTTATGTAGATGACATATTGCTAATAGAAAATGATAAACCTGTCTTGCAAACAGTTAAAGTTTGGTTGTCCAAACAATTCTCCATGAAAGACCTGAGAGAAGCAACCTATATTCTTGGAATAAGGATCTATAGAGATAGATTCAAAAGGTTGCTAGGTCTTTCACAGTTTACATACATAGATAAAGTGCTAAAGAGGTTTAGTATGGATCAATCTAAAAAGGGATTCTTACCCATGTCACATGGTGTAAGCCTTTCAAAGTCGATGTCTCTCAAAACACAAGTTGAAGGAGATCACATGAGTAAGATTCCATATGCTTTGACAGTTGGATCTATCATGTACACTATGATATGTACAAGGCCCGATGTATCTTATGCTCTGAGTTTGACAAGAAGATACCAATCTGACCCTGGTGGAGTCATTGGGCGGCTGTAAAGAATATCCTTAAGTACTTATGAAGGACTAAAGATGTGTTATTAATATATGGAGAAGGTGATTTGAAAATAAACGGGTATACTGATACCAATTTTCAATCTGACACAGATGATTTCAAATCACAATCCGGCTATGTGTTTACGTTATGCGGAGGGGCAATAAATTAGAAGAGTTCCAAATAAGAGACTATTACCGACTCTACGACAAAAGATGAGTACATGGCCGCTTCTGAAGCAGCTAAGGAAATAAAGATAGAGAGAGTTCCCACGGATGAGAACATAACTGACCCACTTACAAAGGCACTATCCCAAAAGAAACATGATTGTCATGTTGTGTCATTCGGTATTAGATACATGAATAATTGGCTTTATTGAAAGTGGGAGTTTGTTAGTGTTATGCCCTAAAGGTAATCAATTGTACATTGTATATGACACATTTTTAATAAAAGGCATTATTTATCTCATAATTTTTTTTGCTTACTTTTGTGTAAAATAACTATTAGATAAAGTTCCTAGTACAACACTGTGTTAAGAAAATTATGATAGAGATCATGCTATGAGATTCCTACTACACTGTATGGCATTATTTATCTCATAATTTTTTTTGTTTACTTTTGTGTAAAATAACTATTAGATAAAGTCCCTAGTATAACACTGTGTTAAGGAAATTATGATAGAGATTATGATATGAGATTCCTACTACACTGTATGGTGTTAGTACTTAAATAGTCTCTAATCGTAGTATTAATGAGACAAGACATCATTAATGCATTAAGACTAGCATGTGTTAGACTTCTTGATTTGATCAGACAGTGATTCTCATATCCGTGAGTATTGAGATACTCAAAGTTAACACATAGATTCTTATTAATGGAACAAATTCATTGGATGACCTAGCTATGAGATAATCACATAAATAACTATTTAGTGCCAGTGATATAATCTCAATATAGTAAACGTGCAAGTATCCTTAAACTTGAGATCTCTAAGGTACTTTGTTTGCTGAGCATTGTGCTTTGATTCCAATTTCTTGAGCCAGATCGAGGACCGCCTATAGGATGGATATTGGGTACATTATAAAGTAAACGAAAGTAGTTGAGATGGTCAATAAAGGATTCACCACTCCTAATAGTAAGGGCGAATATCTCACGGTCACTTGTAGGAATTATTACTCGAGAAGTCCTTGGCCAAGGCAACTGTATATTAAAAATAGTTCCAATTGAAACACATCTAGAGTAGTAGATTTCTGGTACAAGTACTATTATATTTGGGCCAGAATTAATATATATTCTGGAGGGAGTTGGCACTAATTCCGTACTCCAAATCGAATGAGATATTATATGGTGAAAAGAGTTAATTGTACTGTAGTCTATTATTGAATGGTTCTTGTCAAACCACTTGACTTCCTGGACCATTGGGTGGTCATGATGTGTTGCTAGATACCACTCATGATTTGGAAATATGGGTTTATTAATTGATGAATTAATAAACCAATCCTGATTAGAATCAATATGATTAATTCTAATTAATTATGGATTATTAATCTCAAAGACGTTTGGATTAATTCATGTTCACTACCAATTGACTAGGAAACCTAATAGGTCACACACAATAGAGGACTATATACTCAAGATATTATTTGATAACATAGTGGGGTTAATTGAGAGAAAGATAAGCTGTTGTGAACAAATTATAATTAGTAATAATTTATGATCCAAATTGTAATTGTGAGAACTTGATGTTTTCAATTACAATTAGGGAATTCTAACTGTTTTAGAATTCTCAATTGGAGTATTTTTAGCAGGGTTATTTCATGGTATATAGGATATGCACGATTCCTTGTGAAAGGGTGATTAACGAATTACAACTCCAAACCCTAAAGGATACATGATCCTTTTCTCTTCTCTTCTCTCTCTCTCTCTCTCTCTCTCTCTCTCTCTCTCTCTCTCTCTCTCTCTCTCTCTCTCTCTCTCGTTTTTCTAAAAACAAGACTAACCCTAGCCGCCATCTTGTTTATGCTAGCACATAAACATTTTGGTGATTGAGTGTCATCCTCCGTGTGGATTTCTGTTAGAGATAATCACACCCTGTGATTATAGTGATTGGACATTCAACTCTCGTGGTGTTTGATTAAGAAGATTGTTGGATTGCGTCTCGACTTGAAGAAGAAATTTTTGTTCCTCAGACAATCAAAAAAAGGTAAAAAGTTGTTACCTTTGATCTTTATGTCTTATTTTCCACACATATGCGGATCCCAGGTTGGTATCTCGTTCTTATTTTTCCACTGCGCCATATATGATGTGCGTGAGAGGCCCAACACGCTGTACATTTAGAGAGGAATAGTGTACTAACACCTCTCTAAAAGACATCTACCATCTTTAAACCTCTAGTCCAATGATCCACGACTCCTGAAATGTTTTCCCTTTCCAAGAGAGTTATCCTAAAGCAAACACCCTAGTCATGTTCCTTAGGGCCCTGGATATTTAGATTATTCGAATAGTCACAAGGAGCGATATAGTGCAGAAGCTATCTTATACAAGTCTGTCTTAACTAACTAGTCATATATACCTAACATACAAGTATATCGGTTCTATGATAGAACTGTTGGGATTTGTGGACTCCTAAATGCGAAAAATATCCGCGAATCCCTTCCGAGGACCCAAGCTAAATGATTAAGATGATCTAAGGATTACAGAATTACCTCTGTTCGGCGTAATCAAGATCATTGGATCTTGGTTTTGTTGTCGTACGTGCAACTTGAACGATCACCAGACGTTGCAATGCGCGAACACCCTCTATCGGATGCACACGGCGAACTAACTCATTGCCCCAGAAGTGCTAGCGCCTAGGATTTGAGAGGCTTAAACTTTTTTGGTGAATGGAGGCACAAATATTTTTCTTAACAGAGTACACCTTTTAGAAGACGGCTAGGGTTTTCTTTTAAAACCCTCCGAATCTCTTGGAGTCCAACTCTGATAATAACTTATCATATTTTAATTTAAATTCAAATTAAATTAAAACTGATATGATAAGATTCTGCTATTATCTCATTAATTTAATTAATTAATTTATCGAATCAGATTCTTATAATCTGGACATCATCCAGATACATCGAATGTGGACATATTCATTGTATTTGGTCAACTTTTTATGTTCGATTAATTTAGACCCATTTTCAGATTCATCGAACCTAGTTACCAAAAAAATAACCTAACAAGTTCGCTTGTTATGTGACCCTATACGTTCATTTAACACTGGCAATATGTCCAAATCATATTTAAATGGCCCACAAGTTATAAGCGATTTCTAGTAAAACATTATAACTATCCAGGTTAAATGAAGATCATAGATCTCTTTCAACCAAACCATTATTTTATATTTAGTCCTTTTGTCATACGATATCTAGATTAAACATAAGGCACAGAGTATGTCATCCTTATTAAGTTTAATCAATTATTTCTTGATCTCATAGTAGACTATTCAAACAAATCATATCAATATCTCAAATTAATAGTTTTAGCATGGCCATGCATTTTAACAGTCTAACTTATCAAGGGGCCCATGGATATCTCTCCCATAATTGAGAGAGACAAATTCCTTCACTATCAATTATATTCCTCTTATTGGCTTATTTTATATCCAACAGTAGTCTAATTTATCATTTGGTTAAAGATAACTTTAGACAATATCAAAATATAGAATTTATCAAGTAGGAAACTATGATGAATTCAGGTCGAAGGACTTTTAATATTATTATGGCTAGAAAGTACTTATGACATATTCCATGAAGTACTCTCACATTGGGTCATGTCCAATACAATGTTCTCTAACATTTATTTATGTTTTGACTTGATATCACAAATATCCATAACTAGTAAAACATAGTCATCAAGTCACAAACATACTAATCTTAATTTATTATTGTTCCAATAATAATAATCGATCAGGGATAATTTTAGAATAGTCATTGTATTAAATGTAGGGTTTTACTATCAAGTCATGTACTTGATGACCACAAAACAAAATACACTATTCATGAAAAGGAAAACCTCGTATTATTATATAAAACATAACGACAATAGTATAAGTACAAATTGACTCTAGGGCATATCCCTAACAAGAACCTCAACTACAACATATCAAAGTACATACTTCTAGCTTTGTCAGACCACCAACTCATACTAAAGCGATAGAGTATTAGTCCATGCTATAGCAGTAATAGTTTAGGTTTCTTTTAAATAATACTTTTAGAAATCACTATTATAGGTCATGTTCTACGTATTTGAAATACGCTCATGCTATAAAGTGAGTGGACTACTCACTGGCTAAAGGTAAGCCATTTCCCATTTGGAATTCATAACACAATAACCTAAACATGATAAGATTTCCATTTTCTCCAATTGGTTAAGAACAAACGTTTATGTATTAAGTAACCCGTGATCTATACCCTACTGTGAAAAACCATCATTCACATGGATCACTCACTTAAACACAATGGGTCCTTTCCAAACGTAAATCATGCACAAGTAAAATGTAAATTCACAAATAAATTTTTTAGAATAAATTCTTTTATTCATAAACTAGATAATTACATCAAAAACCTAGTCTAGAGGGCATACATTCCAAGAATCTCCCACTTGCATTTTAAGACTAAGAAAGTCCGTAGGTGTCCACCCATATGGTGTCTAAGTGTCTCTTGAAGACTCTCTCAGCTAAAGGCTTGGTGAAGGGATCTGCTAGATTGTTCTCCAAGGCTATCTGTTCCACTATGACTTCCCGTCTCTGGATTAAATCTCGAATCAGGTGGTACTTCCTCTTGATGTACTTCCCTTTCTTATGGTTCCTGGGTTCTTTGGATGGCGAGACTACTCCAGTGTTGCAATACACCACAATCGATCTGTCCATGTGTGGTATAACTCCAAATTCTGAAGGGAACATCCAGAACGAGACTGCTTTCTTGGATGCCTCCGAAACTGCCACATACTCAGCTTCCATAGTTGAGTCAGCAATGCAAGATTACTTGATACTCCTTTATGAAATAGCTCCTCCAGACAATGTGAAGACATATCCACTAGTAGATTTTCTCTCATCCTTATCTGCCTAGAAATCTGAGTCTGTGTATTCAATAGGAACCAAGTCATCAGTCCTGTAAACCAACATATAATCTCTCGTACCTTTGAGGTACTTGAGAATATACTTTACAGCTTACTAATGAACCTCCCTAGAGTTTGACTGATATTTGCTAACTACGCCTATAGCAAAGTAGATATCTAGCCCAGTACACAGTATGGCGTTCATAAGACTTTCCACAGCCGAAGAGTAGGGAATCTTACTCATCCTATCTTTTTCCTCTTAAGACTTCAGACAGTCCTTAGAACAAAAAGATAACCCATGTCTGCAAGGCATTAGAGCTCCCTTGCATGAGTCCATGCTATACTTAGCCAGCATCTTATTAATATTTGTCGCTTTGGGATAATCTTAACATTCTCTGCTTCCTATTTCTAAGAAGCTTAATCCCGAGAATGTAACTAATTTCTCCCAAGTCCTTCATACTGGATTGACTAAACAACCAAACCTTAGTAGATGATAATGTTCCTATATCATTCTCAATCAGTAGAATGTCATCCACATATAGGATAAGATAAATCACATTAATACATTCTAGTTTCTTGTACATGCGTAGTTCATCCTTATTTGGAATGAAATTGTAAGACTTTACAATCTCATCAAAATGAATGTTCCATACTTTATATGCCTGCTTAAATCCATAAATGGACTTCTTAAGCTTGCAAACTATATATTCCTGGCCTTTAGCAATAAAACCTTCCGATTGGGACATATAGATGTCTTCACTAAGATGGCTATTAATAAATGCCGTCTTGACATCCACTTGTCATATCTCGTAGTCATAATAACATGCAATGGCAAGGAAGATACGGATGGACTTAAGCATGTCTATCGAAAAGAAGGTTTCCTTATAATCGATTCCCTCTTTCTAAGTATACCCTTTTGCCACAAGCCTAACTTTAAAGGTTTCCACCTTCCCATCTGATCCCCTCTTCCTCTTATATACCCACTTACACCCAATGGGTTTTATCCCTTCAGGTGAAGCTATAAGATTCCAAACCTAATTGAAGTATATGGACTTAATCTCAACTTTTATTGTTTCATGCCATAGATTTGCATCAGTATCAGCAATAGCTTCCTCGTATCTAATGGAATCTTGTTCCTGATGGTCAGAGACCAGCTTAAAAGCCTCTCCAGTCCATCTTTCTGGAACCCTAGATACCCTCCCACTATGACGAGGCTCCATTTGTACGGGTTCTTGAGGCTGTATCTCTTCTTGTTTCACAATCGAGTATGAAGAAGTTGATTCTAAAGATAACTTCTTCTCGAGTTCTAACCTTGTTGAACTTTTAGTGGAAGTCCTTTGATCATCCTCTAAGTATCTAGCATTAGTACTTACCAATACTTTTTGCTCCTTGGAATGATAAAAGTAACCTCCTTTTGTCCCTTTTGGATACCCAACAAAATAGCATAATTCTGATCTTGGTTCTAACTTGTCTCCCTTGATCAATATATAAGCTGAACAATCCCATATCCTGAGATGATTCAGACTTGGCTTACGCCCAGTCCACATCTCATAGGGCATCCTCGGTACTGACGAAGGCACCAAGTTCAGAATGTATGCTATTGTTTCCAGAGCATATCCACAAAAAGAGACCGGAAGAGTAGCATGAGACATCATGCTTCGGATTATTTCCATCAATGTCCTATTCCTTCTCTCAGCTACTCCATTTTGTTGGGGTGTCCCCGGCACAGAGAGTTGGGATGCTATCTCATGATGTACCATGTAATCCTTGAATTCACCGAGGATGTACTCTCCACTATCATAAGATTTTGATCAATTTACCTATCCGACGTTCTACCTCATCCTTAAACTCTTCGAACTTATCAAAAGATTATCAAAAGAGTTAGACTTGTGTCTCATTAGGTAGACATAACCAAACCTTGTACAATCATCCGTAAAAGTGATGAAGTACTCAAAACCCCCCTGGCTAGTGTAGACAAAGGACCACACACATTAGTGTGAACAAGGCCCAATATATCCTTGGCTCTATCAGCCTTTTGGATGAATGACTTTTTGGTCATTTTTTCCATAAGGCATGATTCATATTGAGGCCAATTTTTCAATTTTAATGAGCCTAAGGGCCCATCATGGATTAACCTCTGAATCCTAATTGAGTTAATATGACCTAACCTTAGATACCAAAGATATGAGTTATTAACATTGGTCTTTCTCTTCTTATTTAAAGGTTCAGATTGAGAGTTATTTATTTGATTATTTGTAAGATTTAAGAAGAATAAGTTTCCATAAATGTGCCCAGAATAAAGAATTTCTCCATTTTTACTAATAGTAAGACTAGAATGGAAAGAAATAAAATATCCTTAATTTATAAGTTTTGCAACTGAAACCAAATTTTGTCTAAATTCAGGTACATATAAAATATTCTTCAAAACAACTACTCTATTACAATAAAAAAATAAGATCTAGCTCTCCCACTGCAAGGGCCCATACTTACACTCCATTTCTTACTCGTAGTCCATGCTCGCCCTTCTGGAGTCTTCTTATCTTCCTGAACCCCTGCAAGGAGTTACAGATATGATCAATGGCTCCCAAATCAACAATCTAAATGGAAGTTGATCCGACTATTAAAATTGACTCTAGAGAGAGAATAATACTTGTAGGATTTTTCTTGACCTGAAGCTCTGGACACTCCTTTTTCCAGTATCTCTTCTGCCCGCACTTAAAGCACTTGCCTTTAGGCTTGTTGGGCTGGTTCTTGTGTTGGGCCGGTGTGTTTCCCTTCTTCTTCTTGAATCTTCTAGGCTTGGGCCCAGTTCTGGAAGAAGAAGCCCTAGCAATCATAGCCTTGGACTATGGCTTCATGACCTTCTTTGCCACCGGAGCTCTTTCATTAACTCGGTTAAACTCATGTTTAACTTTTCATGTTATAATTTAACTTGAATTAAGTAAAAAAGCCCAGAAGATATTCGAGAACCATGTCCACTTGGCTCTCGAGGTTAATAACAATCCCTAAGACTTCTGCTTCCTCGAAAACAGCAATCATCTTGAGCATATACTCTCTGACTGATGCTCCCTCATCCATCTTAGTATTGATAATCGTCCTAAGAGCCTCCTGCCTGCAAGCCAGCTCTTATCTGCGAACATCGTGGCTAGTGATTGGCTAATGTCGTACGCAGTGGCCATGTACTCATGTTTAGACTGGAGCACATTAGACATGGAAACCAACATGTAGCAACGAGCTATCTTGTCGGCCTTCCTCCATACTTTCTCAGCCTCTCGCTCTTTAGTGGTGGAACCCTCCCCGATTACAGGGCAGGTTTCGTACAGGACATACTTATACTCCTCAGCAATGAGTATTATGTCTAAGTTTCTTTTCTAGTCCATATAATTTGGACTCGTTAACTTATTCTCTTGGAAAATAACGGCCAAATGACTAAAAAAACCTCTACCAACCATTTCTGAAAAATTGAAAATAAAAGAAAACTCCATTTGTGAAAAAACAAAATAATTTGTAACTTTATCGTCATATTAAATCCGATAATAGTTAACCCTATCACTATTATCTTTAATGTGATTAATTTGACTTTTAGGAAAACTGACATAGCTTCTTGGGAAACTTAACAGTTTCCTAAGTTAAGTGTATTAACCACCACAATTTAATTTTCTTTCTAGGTAATGATCTAGAAGATAACTTCATCGATGGGATAACCATTTCTTCCCATTTTTTATGGACATTAATCGCACTATAACCTTCAACGTGGGTTGGCCGATCATAGCACGTGTCCGGGGTTATTAATTATATCCATCTATTAGTTCTAGATCCTTTAGTATCCCCATCCTATACAGGTTCACTCCCAAGGTGACGCGAAAGAACCCACAATCTCTAATGAGGATTGTGATGGAAGCCGTAGGGCCATTGGAACCCCTTTCTCACTTAGTCTTTTAAAATAAAGGTATTTAAAGAAAATATCTTTTTGAAAAAATCCCATTAAGTATCCTTTAATCTTTGTAAAATATTTAAATTCATAAATCTCTATGTCAAGGTAAAAATCCTTTAAGAGATTTTCTATGAATTTATTTTACACAATTAAGAACTTAATGATTTCCAAAAATTTTCTTTTAAACTTTCTAGAGACTTTGGTCTCAAGTTTAATTTGACAAAAATAATTTTCTAGTGCCAAAAATAAAACAAAAATAGCTTTCCCTTTTAACTTACAAAAATATCTAAATCCAAAATATTTTCTATGCCAATGATTAAATCATTTAAGAAAATATCCAAGGATTAATTTTGTCTAAGTTAAAAATAACCTTTTTTTTTAATTTGGAAAATATTTTTCTTGTCATAAATTTTCCAAAGACTTTGGTCTTTGAGAAAATACGCACATAGGAAATAAAAAGAAATAAGCACACTAGAAAACTGTAAACATTTTTATGCTTTTCTATCCTTTTAATCTAAGTATCCACATAATAGAATTAAACACATTAATTAATTAATAGTCCTGTTTAATCCTAAATTTTCTTCACTATTATTTTTCATGCAAATTATTCAAATAATATTAACTATTGCAATAAAAATAACTTCGCCTGGTATGAGACCAAGAGCCCAAAAAAAACAAAATCTTGTTGGTCCAGTGCACCCGCCACACTAGATCATACCTCATGGGAAAAACCCATGGACCGCAATTCGGGCGAATGCCCGCAACCCAGGTCCTCGCGCAGCAACTTTCGCAAGGAAGCTGCTCCTCTAGGAAACCGGGCTTGCGCGAGGAAGCTTGCTTGCGCACGCCATAAAGCCGAGGCCAGCTCAGGCCCAACTGCAGCTCCAAGCAGCAGCTAGCTTGAATGGCTTCAGCTCCTCTCTCATTTTGCAGCGTAGCTCGGATTCTCAGCTCGGCTCCTCGCGGCTGGCTTGCTACAATGATCATCGTCTTCAGCGTTCCTTTGTGTGTTGCAGACGTCTGGGTCTTAGTTTTTTTTCATCAATTTCAACCAAAACTCATCCAAAACAATCCACAAATGCTTATGCCTTTAATTATAGGATTATATGAACACTATGAAAACTTCAAAAACAACTTTTAAAATGTTCCTATGTCTTGACCGTGAGACTTACAGAGAAACAACCCATACCAAAAAACACGAAGGATCACGGATTTTAATCATCTGACTAGTTTTATTCACCAACATACAACCTATATTGCCATATAAGCCATGCTTTGATACCACTTGAACGTTTATATGGAAAAAATGAAGGCACCGAAACATGCAACAGAACAAAACCAAAAACAAAGCATCGCATGAAACTGTTTACCTCTGTGTTTCTTCACTGGTCTAAGGGGTGCCGGCTCCTTGGTCTAAACCGATTCTGGTTCCAAGATTGATTCTTCAGGCTATTGTCCCGCAAGCCGACGGCTTCTTCTAAGTATCAACGCGAATCCTCTTGGCTTTCGGAAGACCAATCCCTCAACCCAAACCCATCAAGACTTATGGGTTATTTTGAGGACTAAAATACACATCGCATTGACTATTAAAATGATCAAAATACCCCTACTATAGAAATAGCTGTATTTTGCATTTTAAATATTTCTTAATATCACCATAAGAAAATATTGACCCCAAGGACAATGATGCATTAGCAAAGTCTTCGACCTACAAGTGTAATGACTAAAATACCTCTCTACGCACCGCCGTACATTTAGAAAGAAAGAGTGTACTAACACCTCTCTAAAAGATATCTACAATCCTTAGACCTCTAGTCCAATGATCTATGACTCCTGGAATGTTTCCACTTTATAAGGGAGCTACCCTAAAATAAACACCCAAATCATATTCCCTAAGGCCCTAGATATTTAGATCATTCGAACAGTCACAAGAGGCGATATAGCGCAGAAGCCATCTTGTACAAGTCTGTCTTAACTAACTAGTCACAAATACTCAACATATAAGTATATCGGCTCTACGCTAAAACCTCAATTACAACATATCAAAGTACATGCTTCTAGCTTCGTCAGACTACCAACTCATACTCAAGCGGTAGAATATTAGTCCATGCTGTAGCAGTAATAGTTTAGGTTTCTTCTAAATAGTACTTTTAGAAACCACTATTACAAGTCTTGTTCTACGTATTCAAAATACACTCGTACTATGAAGTGAGTGGACTACTCACTGGCTAAAGGTAAGCCATTCCCCATTTGAAATTCATAACACAATAACTTAAACATGATGAGATTCCCATTCTCACCAATCGGTTACAAACAAACGTTTATGTGTTAAGTAACCCATGATCGATACCTTACTGTGAAAGACCACCATTCACATAGATCACTTACTTAAACACAATGGGTCCTTTCCAAATATAAATCGCGCACAAGTAAAATGTAAATTCACAAACAAATTTTTGAGAATAAATTCTTTTGTTAATAAATTCGATAATTACATCAAAAACCTAATCTAGAGGGTATACATTCCAACATAAATGTTTTAAAAACACTCTATATGAAACCATGTTTTACAAAGACAAGATATTTGTGTTTGTCAAATTGGGATTGGTCTATGAGCAAACTGTTGAATGTTAACTACTTAAAATGGGTAGGCAGTTAGAAATAGTCTTTGAAAAGTTAGGGTAAGTCTTTCAGTAGGCAGCCTCCTCTGAGGACTGAGCTCTGTCTGGACAAGATGTCAGATGCATTAGTCAAATTGGTTTGCACTTGCACTTTTGTCCAGGAAGATTATTTTTCAGAGTGGATAACCGATATTTTTTTTATATAAATATGGAGGAGTATCTTACCCTTGTAGGCAAATCACCCACTGCCCAGTGATAAAGGGTTTCACCGAGAAGCTGTTATGATGGAATTCATGATATGGACTTTGAAGCAGAATTTTCTAATCCCATTATTTTGTTGATGAGTGGATGAATTTCTTGAGAATATTTTTACTATACCTTAATGACATGTTTTGTGAAATACCACTCAGTGTTTGGAAAATGATGTATTCTTGACTTGAAAACATGTTTTGTGAAATGTTTCAAATGTGTACACACGAAACACTTGAAATGTCATGAGCACACATGGGATTTACTAAGATGTATTTTCACACCTTTTATGTCATATTTTAGGTTGACAACATTGAAAGTTGTTACTCCTTTTGAGGGATGAGTGTTTACTTCTAGTTGAGGTTTTGTATTTATTTATTTTTTTTTTTGGAGACATTTGTTGAGTTTGAGGAAACTTGTAATCATTTTCCATTGTAATAAAAGTTAGACAATTTATTTTTACTTTTATTTTCAGAATTTTACCTCGTTATAAAGACCTCTAATCCTTTGAATGGAGCAACATCCCTACCTTTTAAAGGGTACGTAGTATGGGGTGTTACAACTTGCATTTTGCAGACGCAAGGTGCCCTCTGCCAATCGACCAGCTTTTGCTAGTAAAAAAAGCCATGCCTCGCGTCTGCAAAAGGCGAGGTTTTTGTCTTCCTCACATCTCACAGACACAAGGAAAGCGTCTTGTTCAGCTTTTTGTAGCCATCTTATTAGTTCTGCTAGACGTGAAGTTGAGCCTTCCTCGTATCTACCAAGCACAATGTCCTTCTTTTTCTTTTTTTTTTTTTTTTTTGCATTTTTTTCTCTATTATCTTTCCTTTCCACATTTTTTTTTTCATTTTAAAAACTTTTTCCTCTCTTTTCTTTTTTTATTTCATTTTCATAAATTTCTATATTTTTATTTAAAAAGAATTAATGTTTTAAAATAACACAAAATATGTAAAGTCCTATATAAATTTAAATAATTCATAATTAAATTTTACTAATTTAAATTTGATCTTAACAAGTAATATACTTATTTTTGCTACAATTAATTTTTTTATATTGGATTTGGAAATAAATTTTTATTTTTAATTTAATTTAATTTTATAATATTTGATTATTTGCCAAAATTATAAAAATTTAAATTCTCAACTATCTAAATGTACTAAATTTATAGTTTCAACTATCTAAAATAATATTTAAATTTCAAAATCTCCTTATATTGTAATCCAGATAATTTATAATTTAACTGAATTCGAATAATGGGTGAAACATTAAAGAAAATATGCAAATATTGATTTATATTTTAGTGAATAATAGTTGAATATTTCATGGATATTTTGAGTATTTTTTTAATAAAAATCATTTAAAAATAATTTTATATTTTATTTGACTCTTTAAATTTTTATTATTAGTGATTTTGTCTTCAAAGATGCCAAACTAAATTGAAATTATTGTTTTGTCTTTAATTTTTAAATATAAATTATATATCATAAATTTGTTATTGGTATTTTATTAATTCTATTTTGACTTAAAATTTGAATGTGATTGTGACTATTAATGAAATGTAATTCCCTCTTTCATTCACATTGTGATCATCTTACTTGAGGTATTTTATATTCTCAAATTTATTAATATAGGTATTTTAACACTAGTTAAGTTGAGTTTTTAACATTGGTCCCAAATCTTTTGTGACTTTATCATATTAGTAGCAATAATCAATAATAAGTTATCATGTATGATTGTCAAGTCATGAACTTTAAAATCGAAAATAAAAATTGAACTTTATTACACATGAAATAATCTAAAAAAGAATGATAGTTAGTCACACAATAAAATCATCGACAGTTCCTTGGAGGTTGAACTCATCTCTAAGGTTATTCTTGATGTTGTTCCTGATGTTGTTCTTCTGGTTGTCCTTCATCTTGCTCCTCAATACGGTGGGATGGACCTTTATCCTCTATAGACTACTAGTGCCACCGAGACCATCCAGTCGATAGACCAACAGCAAATCCATCAGTCGAGGACATGCATCTAATATTGAAGATTAGGTTCTGAGGAGTAAAAAAATCAGCATGCCTATCTTTAACTGCTGCAGGATCACCTTGTTCATATTCTTATTCTTCTCTATGTACAGGTGAGTTGCGATCCTAGTGAGGAATATCAGTTGTAGCACGTTTGCATGCCCTTCGCACCGATGGTACCCACGATTAACTTCTTATGAGATCAGAGATATCAAATCAGAAATATTGCTTTATCCAGATGGCTGGTATGGTGAGTGGTTCAAATGACTTGCTTCACCAACAACAGTCAACAAACTCGTGGCAAGATCTATTGTCGATGCTAACACTTGTCTAGTTATAACATCCATATTTTGACATCCTTCTTGCCTAGGCATAATATATGGTGCATCGAATCAACCTACATATATATTTTGAAATATCAATAAAATGTTTGAGTGGAAATTCTATATTTTATTGCACAATACTATTTAAAAAAAATCTATGTAACAATATTTCAGTCACCCCACTGCTCGATTAATAGCCCACGGGATTAGGTTGCAATATAGTTGGATTATCAATCAATCGTCTAGTGTGAGTCTAATACCATGCTGTATAGTCATGCGAAACTATATTCTGACTGTATTTGGGTTGTCCACTCAGAACAGTTGAATGCCTATTAAGCCAATTTGCGAGATGTATTGAATCAATTTCAATCCACCCTACATCGATAGTCCTCATGTCATGGACATGCAAATTGTCACCAGTGTCAACTGCAACAAGAATTGTCTGTACTAATCTAAATTGTCGTATAACTCTATCTAGGCGATGAACTTCTATTATCTTCCAATAAATTAAAGATGTGATAAACCCCCAGATGTGTCGTTCATAAGAGTAATAGAAGGTAGGGTAGCCAACATGTGCTCATCATAAGGCTGTCAGATAAATTTATAAAGATAAACTGTCAGTATCAATAATAAATAACGAAATTAAAATTATTGTTGGTAGTAAATTGGTTGAAGTAATACTTATATGATCATATTGCATCCTATCCAATTGATCCTTATAAGCAACCAACACATGTGTCGCGGTTCGAGAAACCTCTAACGGTTCCGCCTATGCCGATCCTTTAGGGGACTATGGTCAACATCATCTACCAAACAAACTCTAGTCGATCTAATAATAGGAATACGCTCCCAAGCCCACAAGTACCCCAACATTAATAACTATTGCTTAGAAAAATTATACTCATTATTATTTTGAAATTCTAATAAGTTTTTTTAAAAAATGTTTGTTTCATACCTGAACCAACAGTCATAGGTCACTAATAGGATGCACTCTGTAGGATGAAGCATTGCATAGACAACGGTACAGATGAGCTAATACTACAATGAATGACTCAGTAATAGGAGTTGGGATGTTATGCTCTGGAAGATTTGTAGTTGTTGCATTCGAAATTTGGACGATCTCATGATGAACATGCAGATCAATTGATTGTCCCTTCATGATAGATGCATAGTACAATAAATTTTCCGTATCATCATCCATTATGTAAGCGATTGTAGACCTCGCCACAGTACTAATAAGTATGTCTTCTCTTATTGTGATTTGCAACTTAATAGTAGACATGTCCAATCCTCGAATTGCACATATTTTGTTGACTAAACTGATGAAACTAACTCGATTTCTGACAATCAACGCCTTGCTATTGGGATCATTAAAAAAATCGTCATGTGCGATGAGTATAATTTTAGAATCCCAATATAACTATAGTCTTACAAATTCTTCTAACGACCCTGTGTCTAGATAAATTAGGCAAGATTTTTCTATTCAAAAAATAAAGTATGCCACAATTTTGAATTATTTTATCAACCAATGTCAAATTAATCAGCACAAATATATCCCCAAAAATAGAATATTTAATCTAAAAATGTTAGATAATTAATACATTTACACGTTTAATCTAGTTATATACTATATTGATATATTAATAGTTATAATTGTATATGCATATATTGATATTATAGCTATGCATACTATGTATTAGTGTGTGTGTGTGTGTGTGTGTGTGTCACATACATATATATCAATAATGTATAATGATATGTACATTTTGATAGCTATGGAATACAAGTCCTAGCAAAATTATCTGATACCGTAGCTAAATTAAGGGAGTCAACAATAGAAACTCTTTAGACAAATACTGTGTGACAATGTTATAATTTTGTTTTTAAAAAATTGGTAGAGGGGCCTAAATATAAAATTTTAAAGATTTTTTTTAAATTAGAATAATGGAATCCAGGGTGCGGAGTCAAAAGGGGATTCGATCGGACATTGGTAATTATAATTATAAAAAAGAATTCTTATACGATTTCCAATCAGGAAGTCAAAAAAAAATACATCAAATCAGAATTCCTATATAGTAATATTTATCTTTTTTTATTAATACTTTTATTTTTACTATTATATGTTGATATTATTATTATATATAAATGAATACGTATAATCTATTAGTATTGAAGAAGTCTCCCGTCTTTTTTAGGATATGTGACTTCAAAAAGTGTAAGTAAGGATTTAATTTAGAAATAATTTATGACTTTACTTGTTTGTGATATCGTTTATTTCATTTTTATATTTATAAATTGCCAAATTAAAAAAAAAAATCTATCACATGAATTTTATTTTATCTTTCTAATAAAAACATAAAATTGTTAATATAAAATATAAAAATTGAGTTCATATAAATATTTATCTCCAAAACTATTTCAAAAATTTATTATTCTTTTTTTGGTCCATCAAATGAAAGGGGGCAGAAGTGCAATTGAATTATTATTTTTTGGAAATTGACTTTACATGTTTATATTATTGGGAAGAATTCGAAAATACTCTTATTTTAAAAAAGGTCCTAATTTTTGTTCCCATTTGGAAATACTTTTATTTTAAAAAAGGTCCTAATTTTTGTTCCCATTTGGAAATACTTTTATTTTAAAAAAGGGTCCTAATTTGAAAATACTTTTATTTATAATCCACATTTTTTTTTAATATTCCTTTTCTTTTCTGATATCATACTTTAGATGTCACGCGTTGAGGAACCAGATTATAATGACGGTACCATATCCATAGCTTGTGCCAATGAGAATGTAGATCTCCTTGCAAGGCCATAATTCATGATACACAAATTGTATAACCTATAACCGCCTAAGGTAAGGCTTTAGGAATTTTAATATGTCTAAAAGAATAAAAACAAATTAAAGACGAATAATAGTTACAGGGAAAAAAAAATCATAATAACGTGGATAGTGAACCAATTAAGACGCAAAATCTTTCATTATATCTTTCATTCAATATAAATTTTTGTTTTTCATTTTATTTTAAAGAAAATGAAGATAATTTGATAATTTTAATTTAGTTCAAATTGCTATTCTAAATGATTTAAATTTTCAAATATTTGAAAAGATAAAAATTTATTTTTAATAAATATTCATATTTCAAATTTTATTTGTATTTAAAATTTTTTTAGGATAAATTTTTTCCCCTACATTCACTCTAGCTTTTTTTTTTTTTTTTTCCGAACTCATCGTCTTAGTTTTTCTTCTTAGTAGTCCAAAAATACACCTCTGCTAAATCTCACAAATTTTATATTTTTAGAAAAAAAATCCTTATATTTTCATATTTAAAGTTGCCCATTCTTTAATTGATAAATTCTCATGTTTTCTTCTGTGTTGTTATTAATGGGGTGAAACTTTGTGTAGTATTTTGTACTGCAATTTGTTGTATCCTCCGTTTAAGTCCCATCCACCCACAATCTCTCGGTGGACTCCATAAGAGAAACGGAACAAAGCCGTTGAAAGAAAACAAACAACAAACTCATTCACCACTTTGATATGTCCATTCACCACAACACAATACAAATTCGAACCAGACAAATGAGAATGCCAGAATTTTGCCATAAGTCACATATCAAAGTCAATTATATATGATGAAATCAGTAAAGAATTCAACAAATAAATTCAACACAGTCCCAATGGCTACACACATACAGATTCCAGTTCCAATTCAACAAATAAATACCACACTATAATCAGTTCCAATCAAAGAATTTTGATTTTTGTTTTCTTGCTTTAAAAAAAAACATGTTAATAGAAGAATAACTCCTGTAGTGGCTCGTGTGAGTAGGAATTCCGACGGCGGTAGCTTTCTCCGGTGACAGCAGCGTTCCCTAGCAGTGGCAGCTTTCTTTGGCTACACAGGGATTCTCCGGCAGCAACAGCTGTTCTTCGAGAAATATATAAAAGGGGAAGGGGAATTAGCAGAGAAGAAAGGAATCAGAGGAGTTTTCTAGGGGAGAAAATACTGAGAAGAAGGGCTGCTGTTCGACGTTGAGAGGAAGAAAAATGGCTCGCCTTTACCACTTTAAATGGCCGAATGATTCTTCTCCCGTGACATCAATTCTATTGTGCAACGCGATGTTCCTCTGCAAAAGAGGAAGACGACGGAAGCTTTCCGTGAGCAAAAGAGATTTCTCTGAAGGGAAATTCTTGCGCATGCCCGGGTGCTTTGAGTAATTATACCATGTGTTAATAAAATTATATACAATATTTACTATATAATTTTCAATACACGTGATACAATTACTCAAAGCATCCCGTGCACCCGTGCATGCTTCAATTTCTAAAAATTCCAAAAGATTATATGTACTCGCTTCAATTTCTATTTAATTTCTGTTGCTAGAAACACTATAATGCCTCGTCTTTTGGAGAAGAAATTGGAAGAAAAAACAAGAAGAAAAATTTATAAAGCAAAAACTACATATCATTACAAGAAAAGCACAAAAGCCAGATATAATTCAACCAACATGTGTGCATTACATGTTGCACAAAAGCTAGAAAAGTACAAAAGCAAGATATAAAACAAAAACTACATAACATGTTGCATTTTCTGTCTTTGAAATCCATATTTTGTTTAGCTATTTCTATGTATAAGTGAGTGGCTTTCAAGAAATTGCCTTGACATGAAAAGGAAAATAAAAAGGTGGAAATTTATTAAAAAACAAAAAAAGCAACTCCATTCTTGATCTAGGAGAAAAAAATAGAGTGGACACATGTTTAACATCATAAAATCTAAACTTTTCCAACATCTTTTCAAAAGCAATAGATTGATCTAAATATCACTACAAGAAAATTGAATTTCCGCAACCATTACATTTCGTGGGAAAAAAAGATGGAATTGGTCGTAAATGATCAATTGCAACGGCATTGCAACGGAATAGTGGTCGTTGCTATTGAAGGGGGTTGCAATTACCTTTGCAACCATAAGCACCGTCGCAATGATCTATTTTCCACGAAAAATGCCTTTTTTTATAACCATTTTTTTCCGTTGCAAGAAACCTCAAATCTATCCAAACTAAATGCAACGGTTCTTTTTCCGTTGCATGGTCGTTGCAAATAGGCTTTTTTTCAACGGATTTTGTTCGTTGTAAATACACTTATTACTCGTTGCAAATATTTAATATTATAGTTAATATTTATTTTAAAATAAATATTTAATTAATTCTCATCACTTTTAAATGTGTCCCTAATTTACTAATATTTATTATATAGATTTTTTTCCTGACGACACGCTTTGTATAAGCATCTCCAAATTAGCGACCAAAGGTTACGCTTGAGTACCCTTTTTTGCTACACTATGAATGTGTAGCGTCCCAAATTTGGCAACTGTTTTTTCATAAATGTCCATTTCTAGTGACAGAATAATCGCGACACTATGAATGTGTAGCGTCCCACATTTGGCGACAATTTTTGTTCATAAATGTCCCTTTCTAGTGACGGAATATTGGGGACACTATGAATGTGTAGTGTCCCAATTTTGGCGACAGTGTTTTTTACATAAATGTCCCTTTCTTAGTGACGAAATAATCTATAACATCAAGAAAAGTGTCCCGAAATTACGACGTATAAGTATGTTGCGTCCCATATTTGGCGACACTTTTTTTTAACATAAATGTCCTTAAAATGACGACGTATAACTATGAATCTGTCCCTTTTTTAGTGACGAAATAATCCATAACATCCCCAAAATGTGTCCCCAAGTTACGACGGGATACGTATGTTTGCGTCCCTTTTTCACAACACTAATTTTTCCGTAGTGTCCCAAAATTTAGCATCGTTTTTTTTCCCCAATATTTCTCACAATTTACGACACATTATTACTATTGTGACGTTTTTTGGTATGCAATTTCTCCATAAATTGTGTACCATTTTTTATTTCTTGGTTTTTTAATACTTTTAAAGTTGCCAAATTAGATTTTTTAAATTTTAGAAAGCATAAAATATGAAACATAATTTAAATATTCAAAATATATGTAATTCAAATATCCATATAAAGAATAAGTAAAGTAATATTTGATTACGCAATGTTCAAGTAATTCTCAACCACAAACATCTCTTCACATTTTCAAAGTGGATGGATTTTTGCAAAGCGTTGATTTTGATATTTTAATGTCCCTGTAAATCAAAGCAAATAAAATGTTAAATACTCAAAATAATGAAATAATTATATTGACAAATTTTGATAGTTTTTCAAAATTCAATGAAATAAATGCAGTTGAAATTTTTTGACTAAATAATATACTTACATAAGCTTAACCTTGTGTAGATGTAAATGTAGATGTACTGAAATTGTGACCAGCTTGAAAAATGAAATGCATGCCATACATTTTAACATGATCAAGAAATAAAGAAACGATTAAAAACTTACATAGTCTATTGACCACCTGTTTGCAGCATCAACTGGGAGCAGCCTTATCTCAATAAGCTCTTCCATTAAATTTCAATCATAAATCGTGGAGTAGCTTGAAATTCAATCACAACAGACATAAGCAAAGGTATAAAACAATGCCATAGAGGAATATAGAAACGTTCACTGAATAGCACGTTTATGAGGAGCAGGCTATATATTGAACATCAATTTTAAAAAGAACAGACGTCTTGCTACTTGAACAGGTGCCTGTGCAAAGAAGAGAGTTCAATTCCTTCTTCAAGTTGTCTCGTATAATTCCATATATTTTGTCAACATATGCTGTTAACTGCTGCTTGAAAAGCAGAGCAGGGTATTTGGCTTCAACTTGGCGCACTACCTCAAGTGTAGCTGCAGCTGCACTAAGGTTGACAGAGGAAGAGCGAAATCCCTGAACAAATGACAACCATATCAATGATCAAGTTGTAAGAAAAACAAGGTAGAAGTAAGAAGCAGCTTTTAAGCTTCCTTGGAGCAAGAACAACAAGGTAGAATCATTTGACAACCAATATGCCATGTGGTCATTGCTCTCATCATTCTGTATCCCACTAAAGTTACGCTTGAATTCTTTTCTAACAATAGGCTAAAGTAACTCTACATACAACATATAAAGCTTGTTTTTTCTTTCAGTTTTGTTATTCAGAGAAGGCGGCTGTCTGTGGACAATTATCCCAGTGTCTCAACAGGTGAAAACCAGGCAATTTGCATATTTAATATAAGAGACATGCTGAAATAATTGCAAATGGTTTTCAAAAACCAGCCTCCAACTAATAAAGAAACTAGGGTTTTTCCTCAAAAAAAATTGCAGCATAATCAAGAATTTTAGCATACTGCAGGCCACTATCTCCAAGGATATCTATCACCCTTTCTCTTGCTTTGCAAACCTTTCTAGAAACATTAAACATAAATTGCCTCCTAGTAATCCTATAATAGCATTACTGCTCCAATTTTGATAATCATATAGTTGTTGAATGGATTTTTCTGCAATCCTTTTTTCAGAGGCTGCCGAGTGTTTGAAAGTTTTAGAACAATTGTGTGAAACACCCCTTATCTAGGTCTAAAAGCTAGATCAACAATAGATGCTTCAGATATATCAATGTCTATGTTTGGCAATTCACCAACACACATCATCACGTAACTACCATCTAAGTGATCCTCAACCATTCTCATTACATCACCACGTAACTACCATCTAAGTGATCCAGAATAATCAGTACATCTCAAAAAGAATCTGGCCAGTCTATCAAAGAAAACATGAAAAGGTGAACTAGACAGAAAGATGAATTAAAAAGAAAGCTTCTGAAGGCACAGATTCACATTTCTGCACGTACCATGCTTCATCAAGTGGAGAACTACAACTCCATGACAACCTGATTGAAATGCTGTTGAAGCTTCTCATTTGGTCATCCTAAAGTGCCAGCATCCTTAACAAAAAAGGGTATGCCCATCCAATCCACAACATCAACACAATGATGGTGAGAAAATACACTATTTAAACAAATCAACTCAAAAATGGAATTTGACGTGAGGTCTTGAATTACTTTGATTTTTGCAAGTGAAGATGGATATCAAAGTAGGCATGGTTTGAATAAAGATACCTTTAATGAAACTTATATTAACGTGCCATATTGTTTTCCTGAATGCTCTATGGGGTAATAAATTGACAATCACAAACACAGCCATTAAGATAGCTATCACTACCTGCAAAATGTACTCACCAAAATCATCATGAAAACACAGACAAATGTACTAAAAATATTTTTTTCCAATTACTGAAAAGATGTGTAGGTGCATTCAGCAAACGGGATTGGAAAATGTTTGACAGTTTGCCCATCAATTATTTTCCTATCATGAGATGCTCAATAATCCTAAACTTTGAGCAACTTGTACAACATACTTCCAATCTCCTAGTGCTTACACTGTCAAGGTACATTAAAAGGAAGAGTCAAGTATCATAGAAGGTTTCAACGAACAATGAAGAAATTAGATCAATAGGCATAAAATCTATACATACTGGATTGAAACATATACTGCATCACACACTGCAATTCAAGATAAAACGCTTACATTAGCCCTTGAAGGGTATAAAAATGTTACATTCACGATCTCTGCATAAACTGGTGCAATTTTGAAAACCAGTCTCAGTAGCAAAATGAAAATCCACCAGTCATTAAAAATAAGAGGATAAAAGGATATACATAAACAGCCCTTGCTGAAAAAAAGCAAACATCCTTTGCTGAAAAGAAGCAAACATCCAGTAGTCATTAGAAATAAAATGATAAAATGAGCACCAGTATCAGTAGCAAAATCAACTATCCTCTGCTGAAAAGAAGCAAACATCCCCAGTCTATAATACCCATGGGGAACAAAAAATAAGCAAAACAGTGAACTATCCTCTATTGAAAAACTACCAGCACCCTAATAATAATAAAGAAGCTCAAATTAATAAAAAAGGCCAATACTGTATTACATAAACATAACACTCGACGCAAGCATCCCCAGTTTATAATAGTTTTTAAACACTAGTACCAACTAGCTACTTATAAATAGAAATCCAAAATCTGGCTTTGAGTAAAGTATTAGTTCTGAAGTCTAATAATCTAAAGACAAAATAAATCTAGTTGTAAAAATTAAAACAAGAATTAATGTTCCTAAGAGTAAGATAAGAAAACCCAAAGAAGCAAATAACAAAAACTTAAACTACTCAATCTTAGGAGCTGCGGCCATGTCAGCATCCTGGTCTATCTTTGCATTTATGGGGTTGCAATTATGCTAATCATGTTCTCATTTTATGTTTTACATCCTGCAAGAACAAATAGAAATCAAGTTCAACTTAGCTACTCAAAAAATAGTTCAAAATAATTTATCAATTTACAGAATTTTGTTTTGCTTCAAATACTATTCATGTGATTATTTGGAAGAGAAATTCGATTATGGTTTTAAGCTACTAGTCACGTGACAACCCATTGACTAGTCCGACAATTTATTACAACACATCCACTTTAGGAATAGTGATATAGCAATTGAAAAGTAAAGTGTATATGTATTGATATATAAGCTTCACATGTACCACCAAGTTTGCATAAATCATTAATTACCTCTATCAAGCACTCCTAGGTTGACGAGAAATTCACTATCAGCTTGACTATCATAACCAAGCAGTAGAATCGAAATTGTTCATTTCATGTCCACTACATGCAACTCCAACCTTTCAAATTGTATTAGAAATATATTTTTAAAAATTGTAAAGTATTAAGCCTTTACAATTAATTTTTCTGAATACGTAGAGATTAAGATTCCATCTTACTCTTGTCGATTGCTAAACTTGTGCTGGGGTAAGAACGTTGCTCATTAAAGATTTTAGTGCTTCGTTGACCTCAGCTCGTGCCTCCTCTCGTAGGTCTTCTCTTACTTTTTATACAATTTGCTGGTACTAAACATCTGTAATGTGCAAGGGAGTAATAGATGCTTGTTGGCTTCGATTACGAGTTTTGATACGTGAAGATTTGTCCACACAACGTATATATCCACGACTATCTTCTCCCAAAAATTCATTGTAAATTTGGTCCTTCAACTCCTTGGTTCGTTCAATCTCAGGAACTTGGTCTAAGCAATATGATATTGCATGCTATCACAAAATTAAAAAAAAAATCCCATCAATACGCTGAAGGTCACGACGAGCATATACATTATCCTTTGACTTTTTTGTGTTCATACATGTAAAAAGTATATTATCCATGTTATTCTTTTCAATATGCATGGGGTCAAGGCTATGGCGTAGCAAATTATGCTCCCAATATGCTAATTCGAAGAAAATACTTTTCTTCTTCCAGCTATGCTCTTTGGTGTTCAACTCATGCTTCATCGCATTCGCTTTCTTGCTATCAAATCATCCATTCCATACTACGTACCAATACCATAACGTTGTAATTCTCGTAAAATGTCAAACTCGGACAATGTAGTAGGCTTTGGTCGATATTCTACCTTCCCATTGAAAGACACTTTGTCTCTACGTAGTCTGTGACTTGAAGGTAAAAAACGACGATGACCTCTATACGAGAATTTTCTCCCATGTTTCAACCAACATGAATCAGTATCCTTATGACAAGAAGGGCAAGCTTTTTCCCCTTTTATACTCCAACCAGACAACATTGTATAAGCTGGAAAATCGCTAACGAGTCCACATTAATGCTGCATGTAATCGAAACATTTCATTATTGGAGGCATCATAGGTTTGGACACCATCATGCCATAATTCACTCAATTCCTCGATCAACGGTTGCAGGTACACATTAATCTTATTACCGGGACCTTTTGGACCATCAATCAACACCGACAAAATCAAAAACTGCTCGAGTAATGCACAACCATGGGGGAAGATTGTATGGAATAAGCACAACAGAGCCATGTACTATGAGTTATACTCATTGTTCAAAACGGATTAAATCCATCAGTAGCAAGCCCGAGTCTAACATTTCTGTAATCACTTGAAAACATGGACCATCTCCTATCAAATTCTTTCCATGCTATAGAATCAGCAGGATGTCTAAAAACACCATCATCGACTCGGTCGTTAGCATGCCATTTCATGAGAGAGGCAGTTTTAGATGACATAAAATATTTTTGTAACCTTTGCTTGAGTGGAAAATATCTTATTTGCTTTACAGCTATCTTTTTGCTCCCTACCTTGTACCGAGAACTTTCGCATACCAAACATATATCAAGCCTCTCATTATCACCTCTAAATAATATACAGTTATTTGGACATGCATCATAAGTTACATATGAAAATCCTAACTCATCTACTAATTTTTTGGCTTCATAATATGTGGTTGGAATGTTAGCTTGAGGGAATGCCTCTTTTAGAAACTCAAGGAGCATAGTCATGGAATTGTCAGTCCATCCATTTGTTACCTGAAGAAGTAACAAACGAACAACAAATGAGAGCTTCGTAAAATTTTCACAACCGGAATACAGCTCACATTCTGCATCATGCAAGAGTTTAAAAAAAGATTTTGTTACGCTATCTGCTCCACTAACATCATCAACCACTAAAACCTCGCCTTCATTATTAACATCTTGGTTATGTTTGCTAAATCCAATTGCATCATGTACCATGTCCACCATTTCATCCCTGTCTTCTGTTTCAAACATCGGATCATAATTTCCAATAGCATTTTTTGAAATGTAAGATTCTCCATGATATATCCAATTCTTATACCCTCCTAGAAACCCATTAAGAATGCAATGGGCCAACACATCATTCCTACTCATGAAAAAATGATTTTTACACTTCTTACATGGGCAACATATTTTGGAATTAGGTGGTCTTGAAGCATAAGAAAAATCCAAGAATCTCTCAATTCCATATATGTACTCACTTGTCCTTGTATTTAAATTGTCTATCCAACTTTTGTCCACAGGTACATTTGCACTTGTCATCTAAATGTTTTTTATATGCCACAAAAACATACAGTCAGCAAGACTTAACAAACAATTCAATTAAGCTTATAAACCAACATATAGTCTAATGCATCTGGAAAAATGGGAATTAAAAAAAAAACAAACAAACTTATGAAACACTATCTCATTGCCAATTTTTAGTGAACAACTACAGCAACAAATGGGTTCACGAAGACACAGCAGTTTGAGAAGGTTTATTTGAAGTTTTTGTTACTTTAAAATCAAATGTAGACAAGCAAAAGTCTCCAAGCAATGAAGAGATAGCATTTTAGTTGGGAATATAGAGCAGATAATATTCACATTTTATGCTTTGTAACACAATGACAAACCAGAATTTATCACTACCACACACTAGAGGACATCATGCATCTATTAGTTATATAGGATATGCATTTTCCATGAACCGGAACATTAGTGTCTTTAGCTAATTTCCAATATTCCATGTTAAAAGTCAGCTACACCTACTGATTTACAGTAAGATTAGTGCATGTAGCTATTTTCCAATAGTCTATATCCTACACTAAATAGCTTTCCCCATTGTGTAACAATATTTTCTGCAGAAATACAGAAATGCCAAGTAGGCCATACTGTATTACATAAACTTATACGGAAACTTTAGGAAGATCTTTGTGTACACCATGATTTCACATTTGTTAATGGCATCTGTTTTCCATCTCTAACCAATATTTAAATTGATATTAGTATTGAATTCATAAAGAACAAGGCTAATGAAGCATATGTTATTTGTTTTCTACAAGGCACACTATCTTAGGATGCAAAAATAAGAAAAGAATTTACAGCAGATAGTTGAATGCATTGTATGCAGGGATGATGATTTGTGTGCTATCACATCTTTTCTAAATCCCGTTACTTTTTCCTTTTTTTATTTTTCTTTTTTTTATTTGGCTTCGGCCTTTGGGGAAAAAGGGGACCAAATTAACCACTTATTTTCATAAGATGATTACAAAACAAAACAAACAGCTAAGACAATGCTGCAAATGGTCTTGAGATATCATGCATTAGCCCTTCCACGCCTGATCTGCAGTTCACTTTCTTTTCAATAATTTCCTTTTTCTTTTCCTCCCTACCAAAATATTTAAATAACAGCAAAGTTGATAATTTGTAGAAGTTCCATTTTCACAATAAGGCTACAAATTTTTGGCATATCATGTTTGGCCCTTTTTCCAAGTGTTTTCTATTAGGAGTGGGGGCAAGGGAGTTGGGGAGGTGTACAGCTTGGAAGATTCACTTTGAAATGTAAAACCAACATGCTCGTGCAACTCTATCCCAGTTATAACATTTCTAGTCCACCACATTTATCAAAACTGGGGGTCAAGCAAATGCTACCCGTGGTATTTGCACAAAGACCAAAGTGAAAAACATCTTTGATGTCAAACAATTCTCCCTCTCACTGTGTGAGTGAACACCAATAAGGTACCTAACTGTCCGTCAACATTGACCTCTCCAACCTATAGTCATTTAATATCTAGGACATGCCATTTTATAATGGACACAAAATGAGAAAGAACCCAGTCACCTACATATAAACAACACTCTACATGTAAATATAGAAATGCCAAGTACATCTCATATTCTACACTGCAGAAATGCCTAACTGCACTAGAAACAATAGATAGAATTTCCCTCACAGACAGAATTTTCACATTTTCTTTGCATTCTCAACTAGAAACAATAGACAGCTCCGGAAGCACCAACAGAATCCACAAAAACCTAAAATTAAATGAAAGCTATGCAAAATCATTAAAAAGCTGAATCAACCGAAGAAACAGAACTTATCATCTAAGTCCATCATTTCCATCCACAGTTCTAGAAATTGAAGCTCCCACCAATCCAAACATTTAGTAGAGGGATAAGTACTATAGATCAAGCTCTACAGCATAACTCCTACACAAATTGATTAATGTCCCAACGAAAATTTCATCATGCACAAAGTGAATTCTGTCCGGTTCTTCCCTAACCCAGAAGTGGTATCAGAATATCAAGAACAACAATATTCAACTAATAGGTACTCAACAATACCAAAATTCTTGAATCAAACGGTGCAATTCAAAACTCATATACACAAAAAGAGGGGGACACCATTGAGTTTCAGAACAAAGAAATCAAAATAAATAAAGAAGGTTGAAAGAAAATACCTTCGAAGTAGGAATTCCCGGTGTCTGCCAACAAATTCAGCAGCAAACAAAAGAGGTAATGACTATGGAGGCGTACTGGGAAGAAGAATCACAATAGACAAGAATCATATTGGAGTTAGGACATTCGATTTCCCCCGCAGAAAACTAATTAAGGCGCAAAAAAAAAAAAAAAAGCCGCGACTTACTGAAAAGCGGGAGGATCGACTGGGTTTTGGAACACAACCCAAGCCACGATCAAGGGCGGTTGTAGCATGGCCCTAAGACTCCGTCGAAGGCATGAGGTTGGGACTGGATCTATTCGGACCGCAGGAGCACCGATGCAAATGGGTTCGGTATTTCCGCCCGCTCCTGGTTCGTTCGGACTGTGGCGGACCTTTCTGCACTTTTTGTTTTTTTAAGTCATTCAATTGACACTTTTTTTCCAGGTTTTTCATATAATTGTTGGCTTCTTTGTAAATGTGTAAATATTTCATAAATAACATTTTTTTAAAATTAATAATTTCTAATATTTTATGAGTGTAAAAATTTCTTTGAGGCCATTAATATATATTCTTATAGTATTCTTTTTTTTTCCACAAATAAATAGATAATTGCACCTCTTAATTAATATTTATTTTTAAATCATAGAGTTAACAAATATTATTAATTTTAAATTTATTTGTAAATTTACTTAACATCTGTTTCTAAAAGAATTTTAAATTAAATTATGAATATCAATATTCAAAATTATAATCTCCACCATTTTCTTCATTGCAAAAGATTATCATTTTGGTCACAAATAAAGATTGTACATGCAACCACATACTTCGATTGTAATTGGTTAATTTTCGTTGTATGATATTAAAAGTTCATGATATTTGCAACAGATATTTTTTTTTTGATGCAATTGAGTGCTCATTTGCAACTAAAATTCATCTGACGTAAATAATATGGTTGCGAAAACTCCTTTTTCTTGTAGTGTATATTTGTCCTTGAGTTCTTCTCTCATACCTAAAATTGAGCTTCTACCAAATCTTTTATTTCAAATTTGCCTAATAAATAACTTTTCACTTTGTGAATAATGTCTAGATTTGTCTCAAAATTTAGAATATCATCCACATATAGACATAATATTATATGTTCTTCGTTATATCCTTTGGTACATATACATTTATCATGATTGTTAACATAGAAAACCATAACTCAAAGCTAGATAATGTTCAAATTAATCCCAAATATCATAAGGAAATTTTAATCTAGGTATACAACCCACCAATAACAAGAAATATAACAAAAAAGTCAAGAAAATGATCGATAAAAGATAAGAATTCATATCTAGCATTGTAGGAATATTTAAATATTTTATCAAACACTCGATAGGCAAGTAGTTCAAATAAGGTTAATCAGGTAATGTGATCTGCCATCACAACCTCAAGGGAACAATATGATGATCAACATATTCACCTAAGGCAATGACAACACAAGGAATTTAGGATTTAAGAAATAAATTTAGATGAGTTAAAGATGCACCAATTGCTTTCATGCTTTAGCATAGAGCACCAATGAAAAAATTTTCTGGTAGCAAACGAAAAGTGTTATCTCGCTAAGAATAAGTTAATAAGTAAGGAAACAATGATATTTCAAGGATGCAAGCAATAGAAGACTCATAAGTGCATTCCAAAAGTATAAGACACTATGTTAAACATTTGGTGTGCACAAATTCGTCACTCAAGACAAGTAAGAAACTTCACCCTTATAATTATTCGATACTCAAAGTTCACAAGCAAATTTCATTCCTAATACGATCAACTTAATATCAAGAAATAACTTCATAGTAAGTAAATGGCAAATATTTGAATTCTATAGCTAACAAAAATAGCAGAATAAGAGTTCTAAGATTTTGAATTTTGTAAGCAATGTTCTTGAAGAAATTTGTACATTTTGCCCAACGAAAAGAGCTTGATTGAAATCAAAACTGTATAGCTATGATACCACTTTGGTAGTGACATGAATGGGCCTCCAAATCAGCTCTTAATCACAAGAAACAAGGCTATAATTTTGTCACTCAAAAGCATGCCAAAATAGTGGACTTTTGTTCAATAAAGTTCAACAAGAATGAAAGAATAAATCTACTCTCAAAACCTAGGAAAATTAACCCTTCAATGAAGATAGTTTGAAGGCTCAAACAACACAAATGAAGGCTTAAATTCGTAATAAAAAATCAGTTAATAAAAATACAAGAATTGATCAATCAATGCAGAGAAAATCAGAGAAAAACAATTCATTCATATAGATATTTGGTTTAGCATTCATCTTATTCCAAAAAGCAAAGCTATATGATACCCACGGCAAGAAGAAAACATACCACCTCCCGTGTACTAATTCAGCCCAATCAATGTAGCCATATCAACCAAAATCTCCCACCAATTCATTCAATAGAGATTAGAACAACTTTCCTTAACTTAAAACAAAATTCAAAAAGAAGTACACTTTCTCATATATATATCCCATTTTTGACAAGATCATGAAAACAAAACATGATATTAGCTCAATAATCTCATTGCCACGTTGCCAAAAACAAACACATAGCACTTTTAAAATTCAATTACACTTCATCCTTCTCAAAGAATTCATGCTAATCACAAATCTAGGCTCCTTTACAAAATGCAATCCACAAAAACTCATAAAAAGCCAAACTACCATTACAATGAAACCTCCCATCCTTCTCCAAATCATATTAGAACCTTAGCTCAAGATATGCATTGGGCCTAAAGATTAAATATATAGCAATCTCCTCAAAATGTTAACTCATTCACATACAAATTCCAAACGAAATTAGTACAAAATAGTCTGATTACTATACAAAATCACAAACCCATCAATTGAATTCATTAGATCATGCACAAAATTTCAAAACTCAAGCATAATAAAAAAACCCATAAAAGCTGAAATCTTGAAAAATAAGGAAAATGAAATTTGATACAAACCCATCATCATCCACCACTGTCTGTGTTAGCATATCCACAACTTCTTCATTTCTCGCCCTTCTCCGACTCCCCACCTCTCCTATCGTGGCCGCAGCAGGAGCCGCCGCAGCTGCTTCCTATTAGCCCCACGAGGAGCCTTCGTACTTGGCGCCACTAGAGCTCCACCACCTCTATCAGAATCCCTCCTTCGCTCCTCTCCGACTCCTCACCTCTCCCATCATGGGTTTTGAAGGTAACGGTGCAGGCTCCCCATTTGTTGTCGAGCCGGGCAGCGCATGACCAACCTTGAGATTTGGTGGCTAGATGATGGTCAAGATTAACCTAGAAGATACCATAAGGTTTCAAATCACCTTGGCACTAGTTCACATTTTTTATATGCTTGGCAGAGACGACCATAATGTGGAGGTTGTAGAGCTTCGACGGCGGCCAAGAGGCAGTTGTTGCCATGGCAAGGCGGCGAATCGTTATAATATGAGCCAGGGTTTGAAGTGCCTATGGTTACTGATTTTGGGGACAAGGGATTACTATATAATTGGATTTCTATTTTGGGGATGAGGGATTTTGGGTTAAATATTATATAAAATATTATATATATATATATGTATGTATATATATGTATACATATACAAATACACACACACACACACACATACACACACACATATGTATATATTGAACTTCTATTATAATTCTTTTGAGAGTAGTCATTTTCCATGAGTCATCTGTCTTGTAGCATGTTATCGATGTGGTGTCTGTTGAGTCATTTGTCTTTTTGCAATTATCTTTGCTGAGTCATTTATCTTTTTTCCAATTATTGCTATCAATAATTGCCTTATCTTCTAGCTGTCTTCATTCCTCTTCGCAGGCGTTTGATAGTGGAGTCTTAGTGGTTTCTGAGTTTTCAGCTTTCTTATAAACACTCCTTTGTAATCTATTTACTATGAAATAAAACTTTCTTTACGTATCACAACAAGAGTCAAGTTGTTAATCTATATCCTATCAAAATCTTAAAGGCATACTCTATTTTCTTATCTAAGTCTCGTACGCCGGAGGTAGGAAACGATCCCAATGTGGTGCTTTGAGATACTGAAGAAGCCTAGGAAAGATACTTGTTTGCAGACACAGGCAGGTTGGAGCTGAAATGCTCGATAAAAGTCCTAAGATGTGAGCCTGTATCTTCAAGGTCAAAGAGAGACTCAGGTACGGAAGCCTAGTGGACCCTTTATAGTCTGATCGTATAGAAGATTAATAGCCTAACTCTTGCTATGATATAATCATGCTTATGATTACAATTTCTATACTTTCCTTATATCCCCTCGATTTTGTCATAATATATAAATAAATAAATAAATATATGTATATACAACAAATATATATATACATATATATACATATATATTATTTTAAAAAATTAATAAATATATATACATATATATATTTAATATACACATATATACACAATTAATATACTATTTTAATATATATATATAGATATGTATATATGTATACACACCATACTTTTTTAATATATTAATAAATACACACACACACACACATATGTATGTATGTGTGTGTGTGTGTGTGTGTGTGTGTGTATTAATATAGTATATGAATATGTATTAATATATACACTAAATATATATTGGAGTATCAAACTAATGATCCAACCATTAGATTTGTTAAAATCACTAAGACAAGTGTTATGACAAAATTTGAAAGTAATCAAATATATTTTGGTACAACATCTAGCATAATATCTAAAAATATTTTCAAAACCTAACGCATTTACAAAGATATGCATATCAAATTAACAATCCAACCATTAGATTTATTAAAATCACTAAGAAAAGTGTTATGAAAAAAATTGAAGGTAATCAGATATAATTTAGTACATAATCTAGTATAATATCTAAAAAAATATCCAAAACCTAATACATTTACAAAGATAGGCGTATCAAATTAATAATCAACCATTAAATTTGTTAAAATTACTAAGAAAAGTGTTATGACAAAATTTGAAGGTAAACGAATATATTTTGGCACAATATCTAGCATGATATCTAAAAAAAATAAAAAACCTAATGTATTTACAAATATAGACGTATCAAATTACTGATCCAACCGTTAGATTTATTAGAATCATTAAAAAAAGTGTTATGACAAAATTTAAAGGAAATCAAATATATTTTGGCATATAATTTATCATAATATCTAGAAAAATATCTAAAACCTAACGCATTTACAAAGATTTGCATATCAAATTAACGATCCAACCGTTAGATTTGTTAAAATCACTAATTAAAGTGTTATGATAAAATTTAAAGGTAATGAAATATATTTTGACACATAATCCAGCATAATATCTAAAAAATATCCAAAACCTAATGCATTTACAAAGATATGCATATCAAATTAACAATCCAATCGTTAAATTTGTTAAAATCACTAAAAAAAGTGTTATGACAAAATTTAAAGGTAATCGGATATTTTTGACATATAATCTAGCATAATATTTAAAAAAATATCCAAAACCTAAAGCATTTACAAAAATATACATATCAAATTAACGATTCAACCATTAGATTTGTTAAAATCACTATAAAAAGTGTCATGACAAAATTTAAAGGTAATTGATATATTTTGACACATAATAGAGAATAATATCTAAAAAAAAAAATTCTAAAACCTAATGCATTTACAAAGATATGCATGTCAAATTAATGATCCAATCGTTAAATTTATTAAAATCACTAAGAAAAGTGTTATAACAAAATTTAAAGGTAATCGGATATAATTTGGTACATAATCTAGCTAAAATCTAAAAAAAAAAACAAAATCCAAAAACCTAATACATTTATAAAGATAGGCGTATTAAATTAATAATCCAACCGTTAGATTTGTTGAAATTACTAAAAAAAAGTGTTATGACAAAATTTGAAGGTAAACGAATATTTTTTGGTACATAAACTAGTACAATATTTTAAAAAATATCCAAAATCTAACGCATTTACAAATATAGACATATCAAATTACCGATCCAATTGTTAAATTTGTTAAAATTATTAAGAAAAGTATTATGAAAAAATTTAAAAGTAATCAGATATATTTTGTTATACAATCTAGTATAATATCTAAAAAAAAATTAAAACATAACGCATTTACAAAGATATGCATGTCAAATTAACAATCCAACCGTTTGATTTGTTGAAATTACTAAGAAATGTGTTATGGAAAAATTTGAAGATAATTGGATATATTTTGGCACATTATCTAGCATAATATCTAAAAAATATTCAAAAAAACTATGTAGTTGATCCAAAAAACTATATAAAAATTAATAAAATAATAATATCAAGATTTGAACATACAACCACTTGAATATATACAATTCTCTCAACCATGGTATCTAATGAAAGCTTCTATTTTATGTTTACATTTTTTAATATTTGATAAAATAAGAAAAAATATGATTTTTCCGCAGTTTAGTAAAACTGTGGGTAATAAAATTTCTTTACTCACAATTTCAAATCTCTATGGCAAAAAATTATTTTTACCGACACAATTTTTAAATTTGTAATAAAAAAGAACTTTTTCCTACAGAAACATAGTCGTGACAAAATAAAGTGTTACAAAAAAGTTTTATATACCATGGAATTCAAAATTGTGGTAAAAACCAAGCTTTCACCATAGATTTTGCTATGTTACAAATAAAAGCATTGCTAAAAGCCATATTTTTTTGTAGTGGGTTTTTCATTTGGTATTAGAGCTTTGGTCTACTCTATTTTCGGTCTAACAACCGTGTAAAAAAGATCCTTATTGCAAACTCATTTGCTCTTTCTTATGTTGAAGGATCCTCAAGAAATCAACCCCCTTTATTCAATAGAAATAATTATACATTCTGGGAAAGTAGAATGAAAATTTATGTTTGTTCAATCAACTTTGAGTTGTGGAATCAGATTGAGAATGGACTATTCGTTCCGTCAAAATTTGTTGATGGCAGAAAAGTTCCTAAATAGAGTAACGAATATGATGCTAAAGATAGTGCCAAAATGACATTAAATTTTCAAGCTATGAATATTCTGTGCAGTGCCCTTGATGCCACTGAGTATAACCGATTTAGTAGCTATGATTCAACCCATGATATGTGGAGATTACTTGAAGTCACCCATGACGGGACAAATCAAGTGAAGGAGTCTAAGTTGGGACTCTTGATTCATGATTATAAATTGTTCACAATGAAACCAAATGAGAGTATTACTGATATGTTTACTAGATTCTCAAATATTGCAAATAGACTTAAAGCCTATGGGAAAATCTATCCCCTTGGTGAACAAAACAAAAAAAATCTGGATGCTTTGCCTAAGAGCTGGCAACCGAAAGCTCTAGCTATAGAAGAATCCAAAGATCTGAAAACCTTACTGACTGAAGAGCTAATTGGCTCTCTCCTAACGCATGAAATGAAACTCAAGAGGTTTCAAGAATCTGATGATCATAACAAAGGCAAAAGGGGAATAGCACTGAAAGCTGCTAATGAGGACGCTGAGAGTAGCCAATCCGACAGTGGTGATGAGATTGAAGTAGATACTGAGGAATTGGCTATGATTGCAAAAAAATTCAAAAGAATGTTAAACAAAACAAAAAAAAAAAAAACTTCAAAAGAGAAAAGAAGTTCGTGAAAAGAAAGGGACAGACCTCATCATTTAAGCCTCAATGCTATGAATGCAAGAGTACGGAACATTTCATTGCTGATTACCCAATAGCCAAAGAAAAAAAAATGCAGAATGCTAAAAAAGAAGAAGAAGGATCTAAAAGTAAAGAAGGGCAAAGGACTAATAGGAACATGGGACCAAAATGAATCCGAATTTGAGGAAGATGGAGACTTTGAAAATGAAACTGCCAACATATGCTTCTTGGCAATGGAAAATGATGTAAATTCCACTACCACTAATTTCATATCTGATTTACATAATCCTGATCATGAAAAGCATGATGATCTAAATGAATTACTATTTGACATGTTTCATGAACTAAAAAAACTGTCTAGAAGAAATAAAGAAATGAAGATGAAAATTGACATCTTGTTAGATGAGAACGTAAAGCTATTGAATGAAACAAAGTCTCTCTTGAGTCACACATGTGTGCAAATATTGAAAATGATATTATCATTACTTCCTTACTACTTATGTTTTTAGAAAATAAATGCTTATATGATAAAATTCGCTCTCTTGAAATTATGGTTAGCAATTTTGATGATATAAAAAATAGAATTGCTTATCTCACTATATGTATTGAAAAGTTTACAAATAGCAAAAATAACTTGGAAAAATTGCTTGGTGCACAACATATAGCTGTAAACCGAAATGGTCTAGGTTATAGGCATGAGATCAAAGCTAAGAATTGCAAATCCCACTTTGTAAGAGCTGCCTCATCACATATAACATACAAGTGTTGCACATATTGTGAAAATTTTGGACACAAAGGATCTAAGTGTCATGTTAAGAAGAAAGTGCAATCCGATGCAAGAATAGTTTGAAAAATTAGAGGAACCACTACTAACTCCCGTGGACCTAAGAAAATGTGGGTACCAAAAATCACTCTCCTTTCTCATGTATAGGTACATTCATTGGAGAAAATGAGCTTCATAAAGTGGTTCTTGGATAGTGAATGTTCAATATACATGACTAAAAATGCAGCTCTATTAGAAGATGTGCAAATAACAAATGATGGATTTATTACCTTTGGAGATAAAAGGAAAGGAAAAATTCTTGGCATAAGTAATATCGGTAAGGATCCTCAACCCTTATCAAACAAGTGTTATTAATTGATGAGCTGAAAATATAACTTGCTTAGTATTAGTCAATTATGTGACAATAGTTACAAAGTCATTTTTGAGAAAGATTCTTCCTCTATTATGGACAGCTCAAATATTGAAACAATCTTTGTTGCTAACCGTTTTGTGAATGTTTATGTATTCTATCTTGATAATCTTATAACTCATGATATTAGACGGCTTTCCGTGCATGATAATGATGGCTATCTGTGGCATAGAAGACTAGACCATGAATCATTTGAATTGTTAAACAAATTATCCTCAAAAGAGCTTGTTAGGGGACTGTCTAAAATGAAGTTTTATAAAAGCAAAATATGTTATGCATGCCAATTTAAAAAACAAATGAAAACCTTTTTCAAACCCAAGAAAATGATTTCTACCTCAAACCCTCTTGAATTAATACATATAGATTTGTTTAGACCAATAAGGACCACTAACCATGGTGGTAAGAGGTATGCTTATGTTTTAGTAGATAATTTTTCAAGATTTACTAAGACTTTGTTTTTTGGACCGAAAGATGAAGCGTTTTCTGAATTCTCAAAATTATTCAAACACATCCAAAACTCTATTAAATGCAAACTGATTTCTATTAGGAGTGACAATGGTAGAGAATTTTACAACAGTGAGTTTACACACTTTTGTGATAAAAATGGAGTTTTTCACAACTTTTCAGCTGCTAAAACCCATCAATAGAACGGTATTATTGAGAGGAAAAATTGAACTTTGCAAGAAATGGCTAGATCCATGATTTGTGAAAACTCTCTTCCAAAATACTTTTGGGCTGAAGTTGTGAATACAACGTGTTATATTGTAAACCGAGTGATGTTGAGACCTTTTCTGAGAAAAATACCCTTTGAGCTTATATTTGATAAAACTCCATAAATTTTCTACTTTAAGGTATTTGGATGCAAATGTTTTGTTCTTAATATCAGAGACAATCTTGAAAAATTTGATAGTAAATCCAATGAGGCTATATTCCTTGGATACTCTTCTAATAAAAAGGCATATAGAGTATACAATAAGAGAACTCTATGTGTGGAAGAATCTGTACATGTCGTTTTTTATGAATCTAAAATTTATACATGAAAAAAAAAAAAGACGATGATGATGTAGGAAGTTTAAAAGAAAGAGGGAAAAAACAACACAAAGCACCACCACTAGACATTCATGCCAAAGAAGAGAAATTTGAAGAATAGAAAGCTGAACAAAGCAAGCAAGAAACTGAAGAGCTCACGGATCAAGGACTACCAGAGATTGGAAGTGCAAAACTAGTTATCTAAAAGAACAAGTCATTGATGATCCTAGTTGTGGAGTTAAAATTAGACGGTATTTTATAGACAATTATGCTCTACTTTCTAGTATAGAACCTAACTGTATTGATATAGCCTTGCATGATGATTTTTGGATAATATCTATACAAAAAGAGCTGAACCAATTTAAGAGAAATCAAGTTTGGAAACTCATCCCTAGATCACTTGATCATTCGGTTATTGATGCCAAGTGGATTTTCAGAAACAAACTTGATTAAAATGGAGTGGCAATTAGAAATAAGGCTAGACTTGTTGCCCAAAGATTCAATTAAGAAGAGGGCATTGATTATGATAAAACATTTGCTCATGTTGCTAGATTAGAGTCTATAAGAATGCTTCTTACCTTTGTATCTTTCAAAAATTTCATACTTTATTAAATAGATGTTAAAAGTGTGTTTTTGAATGATTTTATTGAATAGGAGGTATATGTAGAACAACCTCCAGGCTTTATTCATGAGCACTTTCAAAATCACGTTTTCAAACTCTCAAAGGCTCTTTATGATTTAAAACAAGCCCCACAAGCTTGGTATGAAAGGCTTAGTGGATTCTTGCTCTCAAAAGGTTTTTCAAGAGGCTTGATCGATACTACACTATTTATTAAGTCAGAAAATTCTAATGATCTTCTTATTGTTCAAATTTATGTTGATGATATTATTTTTTATGCTACTAATGATTTCTTGTGTAAGATATTTGCTAAGACTATGTAGCAAGAATTCAAAATGAGTATGATGAGAAAACTCAACTTGTTCCTCAGGCTGCAAATCAAACAAACCAATGATGGAATTTTTCTAAATCAAGCTAAGTACGCTAAGGAACTGTTCAAAAGGTTTGGTATGAACGAAGCCAAAGAATCAGTACACCTATGAGCACTTCTTTAAAGCTTGACAAGAATGAAAAGGGTAAGAAGGTAGACGAATCAAAATGCAGAGGTATGATTGGAAGTTTACTATATCTTACTGTTAGCCGGCTAGACATTATGTTTTCAATTTGTCTTTGTGCCAAATTTCAATCGTGCCTAAAAGAATCTCATTTATGTACCATAAAATGCATTCTTAGATATTTAATTGGAATATATGATTATAGTTTATGGTATCCTCGTACTGACACATTTGATCTTATAGGCTATACCGATGCGGACTATGCAGGCTGTAAAGTTGAACGAAAAAGCACTAGCAGGCACTACCAATTTCTCGGACACTCTCTAATGTCATGGTATAGGAAAAAACAGGTATGTGTATCCTTGTCCACAACCGAAGCTGGATACATTGTAGCAAGGAGCTGCTGTGCACAAATTTTATAGATGAAAAACACACTACTTGATTTTGGTCTCAATTTTGATTGCGTACCTATTCTTTGTGATTATACAAGTGAAATCAATCAATCTAAGAATCCTGTTCAACATTCTAGGACTAAGCATATTAAGATTAAACATAATTTTTTTAGGGATCATGTACTTAAAGGAGATGTATGTGTTGAATATATTTCAACTGATGAACAACTTGCAGATGTTTTTACAAAACCTCTAATCGAATAAAAGTTCAATAATTTGAAAAAAGGTTTAGGAATTACAAAGATCGTGTGACTGACATATTTGCCAAATAATTGTTGTTTTTATTTGCAGAACCACTAAAGATATAACTTTTAGATGATGATTTTGGACTCACTTCTAAATCTCTCTCTTAAAGAAGTTCTTTTTTGGATGAGTATTTCGGATCAAGCCTGAATCCAAAATAAAATCACTTCTGATACTTCATATATCCCTCAAGAATAACTGCTTCTAGATTATTCTTTTTGAATTTCAAAACAGTAGCACTTTTCTCAAGACAGCTTTTGAAATCTCTGATGAAAAGCCTTTTTCCAATGTACTTAAGTGTACTTACTATCACAACCTCCTAGGAACTCACAAAAGGCTTTCTCTCTCTCTTCTCTCCCAAATTCTAAAACCAACCATACTTCATCTTCCTTCCCTCAAATTTTTCTAATCTTCTCTCTGAACAACCGAAAGTCCAAACCTTCATCCTCTGATTACAATGGAAAAATCACCAAAATCAACCAAGCCCAAGTCAAAGAAAGTCAGAAAAATCACTTCAATGATGAAAAAGAAATTGACAGTAATGGAAAAAACAAAAGAAGTCGCTCTAGAACTCTCGGCTTCTCAGAGTGACTCTTCTAAATCATCTCCAGAATAGGAAAGTTTCGAGACCCAGGTACCTCGCTTTTTAGATTTTAAAATTGAATCTGATTTTAATGAATGGGTTTCAAGAAATCGAATAGTGATTGTTGGCTCTCGTGCAAATCTAGCTTCTTTTCTAAATTTTTCAAATGTGTTAAATATGTTTGAGTCTCTTAGTTGGGGAGCTCTGTTATCTGTTGATGAGAAACTGTTTACCTCACTCGTTTGAGAATTTTATGCTAACTTGAGAAAAAGCCAATTATAGAAAACTAGAGGCAGGTTCATGGTCCGATGGTACACCTCTAGAGTTGGGGGTAAAAACCTTAAGTTTGATCACTGCTTGTTAAACAGAATGTGCGAGGTCAGAGATGGCGAGATTCAGTATTTTGAACTGAATAAGTTCCCAGAAGGAACTGATCTATTCGATTTGGGGAAGTTTGAAAGTATATTTACTGGTGGGAACAGTTTTAAGAACTTGAGTGACAAAAACATGAAGTGGCTGAATGGACAAGTTAGGATCTTCCACTACATGGTTTCAACCATGGTGGTTCCAAGCTTCGGACATAAAATTTCCATCAACATTATACAAATGGTGATCATGTTGGTGTTCTATGAAAATAGGCCAATAAGTTTTGGATATCTTGCTGTCAAGTTGATGATGCAAACTAGAAATACCTCCAGCAAAGCCCTACCCTATGGAAACCTTTTGACTAAGGTGTTTAGACATTTTAGTGTTGATCTAAATTCTGTCACTCCTTCTCCGCCAAAAATGAATGTGTACAGGTTTGAGTCATTTGAAAGAATGGGATATGTGAGAATGGACAATGAGTGGAAGCTGCTTCGAGATGTAGCTGATGATGAAAAAGAAAAGTTGTTAAAGGTAAAAGCTGAAGGTAAGAGTACCCCATTTGCCAGAGCAAAGAGAAAGGTTGAGGTAGAACCTCAGGAAGAATCCTCTACCAAGGGCAAACAGAGGACTCAGGACAAAGGCATAAGTGAAAACATTCTACACACAATTAATCCGCTGGCTGTTAAAGTGGACAGCCTCAGTTCAGAAATTCAGATTCTTGGAAAGAGGTTGACTGCAGTGGAAGAGAAGGATAAGAATGATGAAACAATACCTACTCCATCAGCACCATCCCCAAAAAAGATAACTAAAGAACAACTTGCCACTACGGAAGAAGAAGAAGCTATGAAAGAACAGCAAGATAAGGAAATGGTAGCTACTGAATAAGAAAGGCCGGCATCCCCATATCAGCATGAATTAGCACCCCCTGCCCATACTGAAATTCCTGTTTCATCTAGAAAGAGACAAAAGCATGTGGTAGTTAAGCGGAAGTCTAGTAGGCTTGCTGGACAACATTCCAGAAAAGAGTGTCGGGTCTAAGATCGAGACTATTCATATTTCCTAAATGATCGATTTATTCCCAAACCCCCCCCCCCCTCCCTCTACCAGAAACTCTTTACTACTTTTTCATTGAACAATTTTCATTTCTGCCCCAATATTTGAACATTTTACCTCTTATTTTTTTTTTAGCTACTTTCTCTGCTTAATATATAACTGTCTAATCGATAACTTTCTCTATTTTCTGGCCTTGATATATCCTTTCCTTATTCTATATTTTGATTGATGATAAAAGGGGGTGAAAAATGGTAGTTGGGATTGTGATTATTGTGCACTGATTGTGCTATTGTGATATGTGGTAATATGTTGTTGAAATTCTACACTATCTGTTGAAATTCGACACTATTATGCACTATTGTTGCTTGTTGAATTATGCACCATTATGCACTATTGTTGACTGCTGATTGATGGTTATTATTGTTTATTATTAGATTATGTACTGTTGTGTTATGACCTGATGTTGAATGAACTGTAAGATGTTGTTGTGCTATGGATTGGAAATAGTGTGTTTTGGAATGCATTGTATTTGTATGTAGACTCTAAATATTCCTTAAGATCCTGTGAAATATTCGATGGAATTCATGTTGGATTTTGGGCTTAATCAAATTAGCATGCTGTGCAAATTTTTTTAGGATCATGTACCGGTTGTATACTGGCTTATTATGATCTGTGATTTCTAATTGATCATGATCATAGTTCGTTGTGGTCTAAGAAGATTTACGTGATTTAATGAAAACTAGTTAGATATCTTATTTTGGTCAAAGGAGTTTGGAGTGTATATAAGGATATCATTGAGATTAGGGTTGTTGAACAATCTATTTTAAAAGCTATTATGATATGCACTATGTTAAAAATTTTAGATGATAAGGAGAGTTATTCATATATCTTTCATTGCTTAAAACTTTCCTTGAAGTCTAAAATTTCTTGAGAAAACTAGGTTGGATCAAAATCTCTGAAAACTTGTTGTTTTTTGCACATACACAGAGAGAGTTTTGGACACATATTTTCTTGACCTAAAAGTCCAGTTAAAAATGAGTTTTAAAAAGGGGGACAATTTTTGTCTATCTTTACCCTATTTTGGACACGTTTTTTGGACATCCAAAACCTAAAGTCCAAAAGTTCCTTAATCTCACTCCACCCAATTTTGGATGCACATTTTAGAAGTTCAAAGTTTGAATCCAGTTTTCTTTCAAATCGCACATATGTTCATATATGCACATATTAAGGGGGAGCATTTCATATGATTTATACTCTATACTTCCTTGTATACCTATTTATATCTTTTTACTAATTGTGGCTATTCTTATAAAGAATAGTCGTGTGATAGAAAGAAGGAGGATATAGAGGTTAGTTGGGCTATAGGCTTATTGAGTTATGTTTGCGAGTATATACTTTTATTTTCTAACCAACACACTATGTTGGTTGGGCCTAAAATGAGATATTGCATTTCAATAAAGAATATTCTTATTTCTCTCAATCTAATATGTTCGTACTATACATACCATTTATTTTTTTTTGGTATCACAATCCCATCAAATTTGTCATCACTCAAAAATGAGGAAATTGTTTGCCATAAAAGCAGTCTCGTGTGTTTTGACTTATGACAAACACTGATGGGGATTAACTTATGTGATCTACATGTTATAGGACATGTTTAACCTCAATTCTTTCAAGGTGTGCAAATAAGATTGCTAAGCAATTCTTGAGCAATAGAATCCAAGAATGGGTTACCAAGTAGAAGACTAAGCTTAAGAGATTGCATACCAAGAATACATTATGGAAAAACCTTATACTAGGAATCTTTGTTAAGGTATTATCTGTGTAAATTCCTATGTCTTTCTTACCTCATAATTCAGTTTATTTCTATCTTGAAGCACTCAAACAAAATGATTTCAACATTTTAAGTCTTCATAATTTTGGATTGAGTAGTTTGGATGACTCTACATCCAAAAGCTTCATCTAAAATCCTATGAACAGTGTCAAATCGATTTTGCTTGAAAAAGTGCCATTTTGGACTTATCTTTTAGATGCACTATCGTCCAATCCTTAAGTCCAAAACTCTGACAAATCTGACAGTGAGAAACTAGCCATTTTTTAGCCGTTAGAACTCTACTTTTTGCTCTTATAAACGATTTTAAAGTAGATTTTGTCATATCCTTCTAAGAAAACACTCTTACTCTATAGAAAAAAAAAATCTCCTTTTTTATAGTGCTTCATAGTGAAATCAAATTGATTCAAAAAAGGTAAAGGCTAGTTGAGTTCATTTGTTTGTATATCTGCTAAAAAAAAAAGTGAGCTATCTCTGTTTCATTACTATACTCCTCTTTGTGTATTAAGGTTGTGTTGTAAAATCTATTTGGGGTGAACCTTAATTTATTAATTGATTGAGAGGTTTCGGTAAAACCAAGTGTGGTAACCCTCTTATGTAATTGGTGTAGGTAGACACTATTGACTAAGATGAATGAAATCTGGTTGAAAATCCTTAAGGGTGAGATTAGGATTGTGAATATAGATCTTGGTAGATCGAACCACTATAAATCTTGTGTTCCTTCTCCCTGCAATTAATTTTGGCCAGCTACAATCTTCCTTTCGTAAAATATTTTTTAAGCTCTCAAAAGAAATCCTTATTGCTATCACCAACCCATTTTCACTCTTGCATTAATTGTATCGTGTGTCTTATCACATTTAAATTATCACTGATCATTAAGTCATTTCGAAGACTTCTTATTGTATCCGCTACAATTTCTTCGACCAGAAATACGAAGGGGTTTTCCAAGACAGACTTTTGAAAAACATTTTAAGTTTACCAAAAACCTTATTCACCCGCTCTAAGGTTTTTCAATAGCATTAGCATAAGAGGTTTTCTTGTTCCCCCTACACTATGGACATTTGTGTTGCAAAATTCTTTACCCTATGCAAAAGTAACAACTACCACAAAAACTATCACAAACTATCCTTCATATCCAACGCAAACTATCATCAAAACTAAACTATCATTTAGCATCACTAAATTTGCCAAAATAGTGTCAAATTCTAATCAGTATTCTTCCTTATGGTATCCAGTGTGGTGATTTTCGGATGCAAACTTTCTTCTTGAACTTTACATTTAGCCCTATTATGACTAACTTGCCCACACCATGAACATCGTGTAGGTTTTCTTGACTTCTTCCGAATGGTCTGATGCAAAATAGATAAACAATAATAGACTTAATAATAAACTAAATAATTTGAAAGAAGAAATACATTTGTAGAAGAAATATACCTTGGTAGTAGGAACACTTCCATGGGCAGGTTGGATTTCATTCTCTATGTTTATATCATTACAGGACTTGTGAGTATCTCCAACTGGGCTATCATCATAGGTTGGAGTGCATGGGAAAGAAATGCAGCCCATTTCACCTCCAACTGGGCCATCAGCATTCCCTTGATAGCTTGATGGGCCTGCGTGATCTTCTTGTGCACATTACACAGAATTTGCTAATTGACATGACCTTCTACTTTGGCCACCTTTGCCACATTTATTGACATTATGGCCAAATATAGACTCAGTATTTGATTCCTCCATATTAGATCCAATATTGTTTATATTAATACTCGGTTGGACCATATTAGAATCAGCATTCTTCTTGATATTTTTAACACCATAATGAAAAGGATATTTTCTTGAATTATGCTTAATTTTTCTACATTTTCTACACTTGTTACCACTAAAACCAGCCCTAGACATCTTTTCAACACCCTCAACAGTTTTCTTGTAGCCTTTCTCCCTAATTTATGGCCTTTTCTTCATTTTGGGCCTTCTTAGCAACTAGATATTTTCTAGTAAGAGCAGAGGTTTTATGGTTGGGCAAATAATGAAGCTCTAGGCCCTCTGATATGCATCTATGCTATAACATGCATCCACATAGTGCTCAAGGCTATAGTGTTATAACCCTATCGCAATAATTGCATGTGTACACGGGATGCTTGATAAGTCCCATTTTCTGCATGTGTAAGTTCTCAACTCAGTGTCTACACTAAATTGTGTTGAGTCCCTTTGCGTCACTTCAAAGTTGGAGCCACCAGCATACTGGGCAAAACAATTTGTAGATTGTTCTTTCAACGCATTAAGCCTTTTTAAAATTCTGGGACAAATCATACCTTGCTGTCTAGCAATCCATTATCTTTATCTCTGTAATTGTAGTATAAGGTAAATCCTTATCCTTTCAAGTATGGCCAATATTAGTTTTGATCTAGCCTGAAGAATCCTTTTGTTGCTCATACTACAACTATTGCTCATTTCTACAGACACTTTGAAGCTTATTTCTACAACTATTGTTCAAGAATGCTAACTGAAAATTTTCAAAAGTAGTGAAATAATAACTGTATCTTTCAACCAGGCTTAATTGCAAACACATCAATTCAATTCCAAAATGAGCTTCAAAGTGTTTTCATTTCTATAAAACTCCTTCCCGAAAAAAACCCACCTATTGTTAATGTCCAAAAAAAAAACATTTACCTAAGAAGTTTTCTGGTCCCCTTACACTATAGGCATTTGTGTTGCAAAATTCTTTACCTTATGCAAAAATAACAACTACCACAAAAACTATCACAAACTATCCTCCATATCGAACACAAACTATCTTCAAAACTAAACTATCATTTATCATCACTGAATTTGCCAAAACAGCGACAAATTCTAATCAGTTTTCTTCCTTATGGTATCCAACGTGGTGATTTTTGGATGCAAACTTACCCCTTGAACTTTACATTTAGCCTTATTATGACCAACTTGCCCACACCATGAACATCGTGTAGGTCTTCTTGACTTCTTCCCAATAGTCTGATGCAAAATAGGTAAACAACAATAGAAGTCATTCTAATGAACTTAATTATAAACTAAATAATTTGAAAGAAGAAATACATTTGTAGAAGGAATATACCTTAGCAGTAGGAACACTTCCATAGGCAAGTTGGATTTTATTTTATATGTTAATGTCATCACAAGACTTTTGAGTATCTCTAACTGGGCCATCATCATAGGTTTGAGTGCATGGGCTAGAAATGCAGCCTATTTCACCTCCAACTGGGCCATTAGCATTCCCTTGATTGCTTAATGGGTCTACGTGATCTTCTTGTGCACATTCCACAGAATTTGCCAATTGACATGGCCTTCTACTGTGGTCACCTTTGCCACATTTATTGAAATTATGGCCAGATGTAGACTCCACAGTTGATTCCACCACATTAGAACCAGTATTGTTTATATTAATACTCGGTTGGACTATATTAGAATCAGCATTCTTCTTGATATTTTTAACATCGTAATGAAAAGGATATTTTCTTGAATTATGCCTAGTTTTTCTAAATTTTCTACACTTGTTAGAACTAAAATCAACCCTAGACTTCCTTTCAACACCCTCAGCAATTTTCTTGTAGCCTTTCTCCCCAATTTCTGGCCTTTTCTTCATTTTGGGCCTTCTTGGCAGCTTGATATTTTCTGGTGGAAGTAGAGGTTTTATGGTTGGACAAATAATGAAGCTCTAGGCCCCTGATATACATCTATGCTATAACATGCATCCACATAGTCCTCAGGCCTATATTGTTATAACCTTATTGTAGTAATTGCATGTGTACACAGGATGCTTGATAAGTCCCAATTTCTTCAAGTGTAAGTTCTCAACTCAATGTCTACACCAAATTGTGCTAAGTCCCTCTGTGTCACTTCAAAGTTGGAGCCACCAGCATACTGGGCAAAACAGTTTGTAAATTGTTCTTTCAATGCACTAAGCCTCTTTAAAATTCTAGGACAAATCATACCTTGATGTCTAGCAATCCATTGTCTTTATCTCTTTATTATAGTTTGAGGTAAATCCTTATCCTTTCAAGCATGGCCATTATTAGTTTTGATCTGGCCTGAAGAATCCTTTTCTTGCTCATACTATGTCTATTGCTCATTTCTATAGACACTTTGAAGCTCATTTCTACAGCTAATGTTCAAGAATGGTAACTGAAACTTTTCAAAAAGTAGTGAAATAATAACTGTATCTTGCAACCATACTTAATTCCAAACACATTCTAATTCCAAACACATCAATTCAATTCCAAAATGAGCTTCAAAGTGTTTCCATTTCTATAAAACTCCTTCCCAGAAAAAATCCACCTATTGTCAATATCCATAAACAGCATTTCCCTAAAAAGGTTTTCTTGTCCCCCCTACACTATGGGCATTTGTGTTGCAAAATTCTTTACCCTATTCAAAAATAACAACTACCACAAAAACTATCACAAACTATCCTCTATATCCAACACAAACTATCATCAAAACTAAACTATCATTTAGCATCACTGAATTTGCCAAAATAGTGTCAAATTCTAATCAGTCTTCTTCCTTATGGTATCCAGCGTGGTGATTTTCAGATGCAAACTTTCCCCTTGAACTTTACATTTAGCCCTATTATGACCAACTTGCCCACACCATGAACATCGTGTAGGTCTTCTTGACTTCTTCGCAATGATCTGATGCAAAATAGATAAACAACAATAGACTTAATAATAAACTAAATAATTTGAAAGAAGAAATACATTTGCAGAAGAAATATACCTTAGCAGTAGCAGCACTTCCATGGGCAGGTTGGATTTCATTTTCTATGTTCATATCATTACAGAACTTGTGAGTATCTCCAACTGGGCCATCATCATAGGTTGGAGTGCATGGGCTAGAAATGCAGCCCATTTCACCTCTAACTAGGCCATTAGCATTCCCTTGATTGTTTGATGGGCCTACATGATCTTCTTGTGCACATTCCACAGAATTTGCTAATTGACATGACCTTCTACTATGTTCACCTTTGCCACATTTATTAACATTGTAGCCAGATATAGACTCAGTATTTGATTCCACCACATTAGATCTAATATTGTTTATATTAATGGGAAATTCTTATATGCACCCGGTGCACGTGCACCGGATGCATTGATATGTTGTACCACTTGCAACATTTATTGTACATCAAATTCTGTGTACAACTTTACCTGCAAGTGATATAACACATCAATGCACTGGTGCACGTGCACCGGGTGCATATAAGAATTTCCCTATATTAATACTCAGTTGGACTATATTAGAATCATCATTCTTCTTGATATTTTTAACACTGTTGTGAAAAGGATATTTTCTTGAATTATGCCTAGTTTTTCTATATTTTCTACACTTGTTAGAACTAAAACCAGCCCTAGACATCCTTCAACACCCTCAGTAGTTTTCTTGTAGCCTTTCTCCCCAATTTCTGGCCTTTTCTTCATTTTGGGCCTTCCTGGCAGCTTGATATTTTCTGGTGGAAGTAGAGGTTTTATGGTTGGGAAAATAATGAAGCTCTAGGCGCTCTGATATGCATCTATGCTGTAACATGCATCCACATAGTCCTCAGGGCTATATTGTTATAACCCTATCATAGTAATCACATGTGTACACAGGATGCTTGATAAGTCCCATTTTTTGCATGTGCAAGTTCTGAACTCAGTGTCTACACCAAATTGTATTGAGTCCCTTTGCGTCACTTCAAAGTGACAAATAATACCTTACTGCAAGAAATTCTGTGACAAATCATACCTTGCTGCCTTGCAATCCATTGTCTTTATCTCTGTAATTTCAATATGAGGTAAATCCTTATCCTTTCAAGCTTGGCCAATATTATTTTTTATTTGGCCTAAAGAATCTTTCTGTTGCTTATACTACAGCTATTGCTCATTTCTACAGGCACTTTGAAGCTCATTTCTACAGCTATTGTTCAAGAATGGTAACTGAAAATTTCAAAAAGTAGTGACATAATAACTGTATCTTGCAACCAGACTTAATTCCAAACACATCAATTCAATTCCAAAATGAACTTCAAAGTGTTTCTATTTCTATAAAACTCCTTCCCGAAAAAAACCCACCTATTGTCAATATTCAAAAAACAGCATTTGCCTAAGAGGTTTTCTTGTCCTCTCTACACTATGGGCATTTGTGTTGCAAAATTCTTTACCCTATGCAAAAATAACAACTACCACAAAAACTATCACAAACTATTCTCCATATCCAACATAAACTATCATCAAAACTAAACTATCATTTAGCATCACTAAATTTTCCAAAATAGTGTCAAATTCTAATCAGTCTTCTACCTTATGGTACCCAGCATGGTGATTTTCAGATGCAAACTTTCCCCTTGAAATTTACATTTAGCCCTATTATGACCAACTTGCCCATACCATAAACATCGTGTAGGTCTTCTTAACTTCTTTGCAATGATCTGATGCAAAATAGATAAACAACAATAGAAGTTATTCTAATAGACTTAATTATAAACTAAATAGTTTGAAAAAAGAAATACATTTGTAGAAGGAATATACCTTGGCAGTAGGAACACTTCCATGGGCAGGTTGGATTTCATTTTCTATGTTCATATCATTATAGGACTTGTGAGTATCTCCAATTGGGCCATCATCATAGGTTTGAGTGCATGGGCTAGAAATGCAGCCCATTTCACCTCCAACTGGGCCATCAGCCTTCCCTTAATTGCTTGATAGGCATATGTGATCTTCTTGTGCATATTCCACATAATTTGCCAATTAACATGACCTTCTACTATGGCCACCTTTGCCACATTTATTGATATTGTGGCCAGATATAGACTCAGTATTTGATTCCACTACATTGAATCCAATATTATTTATATTAATACTCAGTTAGATCATATTAGAATCAGCATTCTTCTTGATATTTTTAACAGCGTAATGAAAAGGATATTTTCTTGAATTATGCCTAGTTTTTCTATATTTTCTACACTTGTTAGAACTAAAACTAGCCCTAGATATCCTTTCAACACCTTCAACAGTTTTCTTGTAGCCTTTCTCCCCAATTTCTGGCATTTTCTTCATTTTGGGCCTTCCTGGCAGCTTGATATTTTCTGGTGGAAGCAGAGGTTTTATGGTTGGGCAAATAATGAAGCTTTAGGCCCTATGATATGCATCTATGCTATAACATGTATTCACATAGTCCTCAGGGCTATGTTGTTATAACCCTATTGCAGTAATCACATGTGTACATGGGATGCTTGATAAGTCCCATTTTTTGCATGTGCAAGTTCTCAACTTAGTGTCTATACCAAATTGTGCTGAATCCCTCTGCATCACTTCAAAATTGGAGCCACCAACATACTGGGCAAAATAATTTGTTAATTGTTCTTTCAACGCATTAAGCCTCTTTAAAATTCTGGGACAAATCCTACCTTACTGCCTAGCAATCCATTGTTTTTATCTCTTTAATTTCAGTATGAGGTAAATCCTTATCCTTTCAAGCATGGCTAGTATTAGTTTTGATCTGGCCTGAAGAATCCTTTTGTTAAATGATTCACAATAATTGTAGAAGAGAATGTCACATTTAGTGACATCTCTAAAATGAGACCTAGTCCAGAAGTATGGGGAAATTTAAACCTTGAGCCAATTGTGAGCTGACTTATCAAACTGTCTTAGAGCTTGCACTTTTACTTCGAACTTGTTTTTGTAAGTTGATTTGGCACATTTCCACAATATATCTCTCAAAGCTTCTCCTGTATACTTACTTCTGACGTTGTTATGTAAATGACATACATAATACCTATGTTCAGCCCTTGGAAGTAGCTCATAAATAGCTCTTTTTAATTCCTGCAAAATTATAAAGAAAACAATTTAGATATTAAGATATGAAAGTCCTGGAATAGGTACTATTATATAAACAATTCATGCCTCTTTACCTTTTGTCTATCTGGCATAAAGCACCAATCTTCCAGTTTGTAGATGTGCTAATCTTCTATAAGGTATTGAACAAACCAATTCCATGTATATCTATTCTCAGATTCTATGACGGCATAGGCAATTGGAAACATGCCATTATCTGCATCTACACCAATTGTTGTAAGAAGTATACCTGGGTGAAGACTTTTTAAGAAAGTCTCATTTAGTCCAATGACTTTTCTGCAACCAGCCAAAAATTCTTTCTTGAAGGCATCAAGACACACATATATTCTCTTGAAGAATTCATTACCAGTCTCCTTATCAACTTCATTATCAATGTAAACTGGGGATCCTAAATTACTCCTCATCAATTCCTCACAGTAATTCCATAGCAACTTGTACTAATCCTTGTACATCCCTTCAATCTTCAGTCTTACCGCAGCCCTTGCTTTATACAATTTCCATCTTAAAACATTGACAATCAAGTCATTGTAAACCTTCTCTTAAAACTCATCCACATCAACCCCTCTAACAGATTTGAAATCATTAATATATTTGGCAATAAGGTATCTTGCAGTAACTAATTTTTTATTTAAAATTCTGGAACATTCATGCTTATCCTGAAGTATTCTAATCTGGAAAGTAGGGGTATCTCCTAATCTATGCACATAAACAGTCCAGTTGCAATGCTTTCCCTTATAACAAGCCCTCAATCAATCCCTAGCATTCTTCTTGAAGAAAATGTTTCTTTCCAATTTGATGCCATGGTTAATGATGGCTGACTTGAGATCCCCCTTTGTGTTGAAGTATGTATTGACCCTAAATTCTGAATTTTCACCATCATTTTATTTGTTAAATTTGATACATTTGCTCTTTTTGAAATTTCTTTCATCATCATCTGAAGTACACCTTTCATAAAACTCACCATCTGAATCTTTGTAACTACACTTCAAAGACACAGATAAATTGGCATGATGTTCAATGAGATAATCATTCGGACCATGCTCTTCATTTTCTGTCTATACTTTATGAGTCCCCTTTACACCCCGTCTATTATTCTTTCTTGCTGACCTTTTTATGTTACCTAATTTGGCATCAATCACTGACTTGCCTTTGTCCTTTATCCGCAGGTTGTATTTAGCTTTACCCTCACCAATCGCTAACTTAGATTTGCCTTTACCCTTCCTAATCACTGATTTGGATTTGGCTTCACCCTTCCCAATCACTGACTTGGATTTGACTTTACCTCATCATCACTATTGGAGTCATTTTCCTGAATTTCAGCTTGCCCTTGCCCTTTATCATTTGCCTGTTCTGTTTTTTTTTTTTTTTTTTAGTATGTAAGTCACCAACTTACCCATAACATAGCTTAATCAATCTATTAACCTTTTTTGACACATTCTCATCAAATTGATCAAGGCCCTCATTCACTATATCTTCAAAATGTCGTCGTCATCACTCAAATTGTAGTCTGAATCATAAAACATTTCTCCTTCACTGCCTCCGTCTTTATCTTCTTCACCCCCCTCAATGCTCAAGACCCTTGTCTTGTTTTCTCCTGTTTCAATGTCAACTAGCTTGTCATCTAGAGTGTGAGAGGATTCTACACTGACTTTATCCCTTGTCAAGACATTTGCTACATGCCCATAAGTCCCTAAATCAGCATTGTCCTTATCCTTAGTCAAGTTGGTCCTTGTCTGCTCATCTGTAGGTGTCATAATGTCATCAACGAATGCCAGCTCTATTCCAAGTTGGCTTCTCTCATTATCAACTAGCAGAAATGACGGCCCAAAACAAATTACCTCATCTTGATCAATGTTGTCCTTAGGCATTGGTAGTTCAATTAATTCGTCTCCTTTTGCATGTGATATATTACCAGTCTCATCACCAAGTTATGTAATATTACTTATTTTCTCCTCAACTTCAAATCCATTCATGAACATCTCATAATCAACTAAGCTAAACCACTCTTTATTCAACTACAAACTACAAAGTGAATAATGGCATTAGGCATGCAGTTAAGGTTCAGCAGCCTTATCAAACTGTGTAACACATACTTACAAAATAAGGGTAGCCCCTTAAAATGCTGAATGTAGCAGGTGCATTCTTTATAAACAATTTTTCATAGTAGAGCACATAACGTCCACAGTTTACATCATTTGTCTATTGGGGAACCTATTGATAAATGGGAACAAAGAAAGACTATTAATGTCTGTAAGACTATTAATTGCTATTTAATAAATGAAATATTATTTTTAGCACTTGCCTTGGGGATAAGCAAAGGGATATTCTTAACTCTTTCTTTTTTTGTAAGCTTCCCTTTTTGTTATGAGTATGTCCAGCACAAAGCTACGCACAAAAGGCAACATATGCTTAGACGTGATAGAGCTGATATTAATGGAAATGAAAAAGATAGAAACAATAACTTATACACAATTTTATTTTCACTTACCTCTTTATCTCAGGTTCCATTCTCTATTCACAAGCTTGAAGAGAATCCAATAGTAACATGTATTGACTGTTTGATTACACAATATCAACAATGTCAAATGGGACCTAAAAAAGGAATAGAAGGATAACTGTATCCAACTCTTTCCTCTATAGCGCTCAATGTCATAGAATGAAATAAAATAACATAAAAAGGACAATACCATAGGACAATGGGAACAATAATGTATTTCTTTAACAATATGTTCTTCTTTTGATCCATTGCATATCTTGGATGACATTTGTGCATATGTGAAACCAAAGAAAGTCCAAAATTGTAAATAAATTTCTCTTCTTTTCAAACTTTCCTCACTGTACTATTCTACAATATACACTACTTTCATTAACAACAGTAAAAGGGAAACTTTCTACCTTCAACCTTTAGCATCGCAGCAGCTTCTATTTCTTAAATTAAGAGAAAAGTATTACATGACTTACTCAATATAATGCTCAACTTTCTCTGAGTCCAACCTCCCTTGGTAAATTTCTGCTTGACCACATACATGACATTTAGAGGCTTTTTTGCTGTCTCCATTGGCCATCTATTACCGTTGACTAGGCCAGCACAAATGTTGCCTATTTAGTTAAGATAAATGAATAATGTTTGATATTGGTAGCTTGTACTTTCTGAAAGCAAGATGAAAATAGAGATTTTGTTATTGACCATATAAATAACTTACCATAGATTATCAAGCTTATGCACAAAAATCAGTTGGGCATAAAAAAATACATGAAAGCAGCATAAGCATATTCATCATTTGTTGATCAAGATGAGGCACAGAAGGCAGAGAAAGGCACTGCCAGTATAGCTACTTGTATAAGATAAACCATCAATAAGAATGAATTAACTGTATGAACTATTACGAGAGAGATACAACTTTAGTCCCTAATTTATGTTCTCAAAGTTTCAATTGTTCAACCTAAGCCAGGCAAAATAGGGATAAACCATCAATAGAATATTCAAGAAAGAAGTGGCAAGACAAAATATTATCCCATTATTCCATGGCAAATAGGAACTGTAAAAGCTTCTACCATCTCATGTCAGGGTAGGTAAGGGAAACGAAAAGGCAAAAAGCATATTGAATTGCAAATGTCCATAAGTGTTGTTTGCACTTTACTATAGCTAATTTAACCAACAAAATTTAACCATAAAAGATTTCACCAACCGGGCCAGCTTGTATTAAACAACATTGTTCACCTAAAATGTAGTCAGATAGAAAAACACATTTATTACCTGTTTCCAATAGTAACATCAACAGCTGTGAAAAAACTTTTGATCGCAATTAGACAACTCAAAAAACAGACCAAATACCCCAAAAATTTCAAACTCTAACAAAGGCTTGCAAGGGAAAACCAAAACATAAGTTCTCCCCCTTGTAATGATTTCTTCGTCGCCCATTATATTTTGAAAATAAAAAAGAAACAAAACTTAAGAATTCTCCCAATACAGAGAATTCTCCCAAAGATTATATTTTTACCCAGAATTTTCCTTTGGGATTCTCTAAAGGCACTTCCTTTCCTAGTTGGGTTCAGTTCTTGATTGAAGGGCGCTACTTTTCTTCCTTGGTTTCAATTGTAGTTTTCCTCTGAGATTCTCTAAAGGTGCTATCTTTCTTCTTTTGTTCAGTTGTCCATCAAATTTCTTCATCGGTTGCTTTCAAAATGATGATCGATTTCTTCACCGGAGGAGATTTGGCACAACGAGTTTGGCACGTGATTTGGGTTATAAAGCAAAGAAATTGTGCTCTTCCAAAAATACTCTTTTGAGTTTGTGAAGACCCGCAAAAAATGACGTTAACCATAGTTGATTGTGAGGATGCTGACGGAAGACCCTAAAAGTTCAATTAAAAAAACCTAAGGGACCTAAAAATTTTTTTAAAAATGAGAGACCTAATTTTGCAAACCAAAAACATTCAGGGACTAAAAAAGCTAATTTGCCTAATAAATTCGCAGTGATAAAACCTATGGTCAATTAGTTAAAGTGCACTCCTTAATCTTTATTAAATAAACGTCTTATATTTGATCTCAATGACAGAAGTAGGCACTCGTTGGTGTCTTCCGCTAAAAGTTAACAGAAAGTACTTATTTATTTTAGAAAATTTGAGTATAAATTTTACCTTTTGTTTTAAAAATTATAATATTTTTTTGCTCTTTCCTGTAACTTTGTTCCTGAAGTTCAAGGTTCTGATTCCGTTCTTATTTAATCTTCATTCCTTTTCCTTAATATTAAAAAACGAACAATTAAGTCATTAGATCAATTAATTACTTAACATTAAAAAAAAAACAAAAAAAGGTGAATGATGAGAGAACCGCGGAAAGATGACGTGGTCCTGTTTGGTTAGATATGTAAACTAAATACGAAACTTGTTTCTCTGACACACACACACACATATGTATATAGGCATGTGGATCTCAATATTGTTTTTAGGCAGTACTGTTATGACGTAGAGTGCAGCACCATGTGATGTGCATATACTACTTACTATATTCAGGTGATTGAAATATAAGTATCTTTTTTTATTATTGGTTATTGGGGTTTATGTCTTTCTTTCTTTTTGTTTTTTTTTTTAATCCTAGTGGATAATAATTATATACAAGCATTACGCGTATTTTAAAAAATATTGTTAGCAATTTGCACGTGGGCTAGTTTGCAAATAATAATAATAATAATAAATAAATTACAAACGTACGAGATTCTCTATTTTTTTAAAAAAGTCAATTATGAAAGTTTATGTTTCACAACGTCTAGGTTTAAGGAATCTACCGTTTTAGAAGTTGGTTAGATACATTTGAACAAAACATTTCGAGCTGTGTGAATCACTTAAAGAAAGAAATCTACACATTGTGCCGTGTTACCCTTATATTTCTAAGATGCGGCCATTTATGTTTCTTTGGAAATTTCTCTTGCTTTTTTTCCTGCTATTTTTGAGGGATTTTTTTTTACTGTATATTGTTTTTTCTTTTTTCCTTTCCTATTGTATTTTGATCTTTTCATTTGTCAATTGCAATAGGGCCTGTCAACAGTACGATTGGGTAATGATTAACAATGGACGTTGATTGATCAGACAAAATGGAAAAAATTACTTTTTTTTTTTTATTCTATGGTGTTCCACAAAAATTTCTATGGAGTCGCAATTTTTTTATTCTAGCGTTTCTTTGAAATTTTATCTTACTTTTCTTTATGACTATTTTAGTTGTCCTTGTTAAAGTCCTCATCAACTACCTTCACCACATCAACTGCAGCACAATGTCATTCTGTTAGCGGTAATTTTGTTAGATTGTAAGTGTGTTTTTTTTTTTTTTTTTGGAATGAAGAAGATGAACTCTTTTTCCTTTCTGCACATTTTGCATTTTCTCATGGTATCAGAGCATTTTTTGATTCGTATGAACTGAGCTCCAGTTCATTTTGTGCTTCTTCCTTTTCTTAATTGTTCTTCATTGTCATTCTTTGTTTGCAAGCATGGCAAATCCAGTTCCTCCAATTGCAAAATATGTTGCACCAAATCCATACTATATTCACCTGAGTGATTGTCCTTCTCTAGTATTGGTAACTCCTTTGCTAGATGCAAACAATTATCAAACCTGGAGTAGATCGATGCGCATAGCACTCTCGTGTAAACACAAAGAACATTTTATAGATCCTTTTATTGCCACCAATTCTAGGAGATAGGATGTATGAACCGTGGAAGCAGTGTAATAATCTGGTAATGGCTTGGTTGATGAAGTCGTACACACCAGAAATTGCCAAATCAGTAGTGTATACTCAAACTGCTGCAAAAATATGGAAGGAGCTTAATGAGAGATTTAATCAACGAGATATGCTGCGTTTGTCAGATCTCATTGAGGAAATACATAATTTAAGGCAAAGTAGTTGTACTGTAACTCAATATTTTATTAATCTGAAGTTTTTGTGGGATGAAATGTTGGATTTGAGACCTATACCATGTTGTACATGCAATGAGTCTGGCAATGTTAGAAGATACATTGAATGAGATTGTGTGATCCGATTTATAAAAGGTCTAAATGATAATTACAGTACATTGAAATCTCAAGTTTTGCTGATAAGTCCTTTACCCGGTATAAATCAAGTGTTTTCTATGGCAATTAAAACTAAAAGAGGTACAGGTAGTTCACATTCTAGAAATTCTTTTCAATCATTAGATCATCCAGTTATGGCAGCTAGAAATGGTTTCAATTCTAGTTTAGGAGTAGGTAGTGTGAATGTATACAAACCTGTTAATGAAGCCTCTATATCTGGAATTCAGACATCAGGAGGACATATGCAATCTGCTCAATATGCTAATACTGTAGGAGGACAGTTTAGGAGGTTCAATAAGAAACCATTGCATTGTACTTATTGTGGTTTGAATGGTCATACCATAGAAAAGTGTTATAAGAAACATGGATATCCAGTAGGGTATAAAGGAAGGAGAAGTATGACTGTTTAGCAAGGTAGGTCAGTTAACTATGCAGAGATGGGAAATGCTTAGTTGAAGTCACAAGGTAGTGAAGCGACAACAGAAGGTTTGTATGGATTAACAGCACTCCAATATCAGCAGTTAGTTGATTTGTTGCAGCAGAAGAGTGCAGACTCAAGTGCTAATCATGTTGATTCAATGGCAAGTCAACCTACTACTCTCACTACTAAGTTCAATGAACAAGGTTCAGGTACTCTATGCAAGGCAACTTCATCACATTAGATTTTAGATTCAAGGGCTTCTGACCATATTTGCAATTCTCTTCAACTCTTTGATACATATTGTTCTGTGACAAATATGCATATTGGTTTACCTAATGGTCAAACAGTACCGGTTACTCATAAAGGGATTGTTAGACTAAATGAGCATTTGTTATTGTCTAATGTTCTTCTTGTTCCCAGTTTTCATTTTAATCTTATTTCAATTTCTAAGCTAGTTGAATAGCAAAATTACAAAGTGATCTTTGAAACTGATTGCTATTTCATCTAGGATACTACCAAGCTAAAGATGATTGGATTAGCTAAACTTCATTATGGCTTATACTATCTGTCAAAACCAGTATCATTTTCAGTCTCTTCCACTCTTTGTTCTTTAGCCTTTCCTAAATCAATACTGTGGCATTATAGACTTAGTCATGTACCTTGTAGAATTGTCAAAGAACTTCAGCATTCTACTTCTATTGTAATGAATGCAGAAGAAGACATTTGTAATATTTCTCCTGTTGCCAAACAACACAGACTTAGTTTTCTTGTTAGTGTTTCAAATTCTATTTCTTTATTTGATTGGATTCATATTGATATTTGGGGTCCCTATAGATATAATACTGTTCATGCTTAGAAATATTTCTTGACAATTGTTGATGATCATACTCGATTTACTTGGATTTTTCTAATGAAGTCTAAAGCTAAAACTTAAAAGCTTATCTGTGATTTCCAAGTGTATGTTGAAACTCAGTTTAGTAAAAGAATCAAGATCACTAGGACAGATAATGGAGCTGAGTTTCTCATGCCTACATTCTATCAATCTAGAGGGATAATTCACCAAAAATCTTGTCCTTATACTCCTCAGCAGAATGGTATAGTAGAAAGAAAGCATTAACACTTGCTAAATATGGGAAGGGCTTTGAAATATCGGTCCAATGTTCCTATTGGATACTGGGGTTTTTGTATCCAATATGCTGCATATCTTATAAATCTCATCCCTACTTCTCTAATTAACAACAAAAGTCCCTATGAATTGCTGTATTCTAGAGTTCCTAAATATGAACAACTCAAGGTCTTTGGTTGTCTTTGTTTTGCTGCCAATCTTAAACCAAGTCATTTCAAATTTGATCCAAAAGGTAAACCATCAATGTATCTTAGTTTATCACATCTTAGCAAGGATTATATTTTTCTTGATCTGCAGTCTAACAAAATTTCTATCTCCAGATATGTGACATTCCATGAATTCATCTTTCCTTTCAGACAAAGATCCTACACAAATTCTTTTGATTCTTCATCTCCATCTGATCATATCAGTACTCCTTTTCTGTTTTCTGATCATTCTGCTATAGAAATTCCATCTTTCAGTTCATCTCATATGAATGTAAATGATTCTAGGGATCTACCTTCACAACTTGATCATCCTTCTCACCTTGATCATGTGCCCATTGTAAGGAAGTCCAGTAGAGAAAAGCATAAACCTGTCTATCTTGATGACTATGTCTGCAATGCTCTTCCTTTATGTTCTACTTCTCATTCTATCCATTCTGTGTATACACTTCACACTACAGGAAAAATCGAGATTTGCGACGAATTTTTTGCGACGGCTTAAATACCGTCGCTAATAGCGACCAATTTGCGACGATTTTCAAACAAGTAGCGAGTTGACCAAAACCGTCGCAAATTTGCGACGGTTTTGCGACGGCCAAAATACCCGTCGCAATTCGTAGCAAAATCGTCGCTATTTGCGACGGTTTTACGACGGTATTTATGCCCTCGCAAATTGCGAGAGTTTTGCGACGGTGAGTTATTTTTAAAAAATATTTTTAAATAAATTTTCGTACGTCCGTCGCAAAACCCTCGCAATTTGCGAGGATTTTTGCGACGGCCAATAAACCCTCGCAAATTGCGAAGGTTTTGCGACGGCAAATAACACTCGCAATTTGCGAGGGTTTTACGATGACAAATTATTTTTTTTAAAAATATTTTTAAAATTTTTGAACGTCCATCACAAAGTCCTCGCAATTTGCGAGGGTTTTACGACGGTAATTTATTTTTTTTAAAATATTTTTTTTAAAAAAAATTTGAACGTCCATCGCAAAACCCTCGCAATTTGCGAGGGTTTTGCGACGGATATTTAATTTTAAAAAATATTTTTAAAAAAAATTTGAACGTCCATCGCAAAACCCTCGCAATTTGCGACGGCCAATAAACCCTCGCAATTTGCGAGGGTTTTGCGACGTGCAATTTATTTTTTTAAAAAAATATTTTTAAAAAATTTTTTGAACTTCCATCGCAAAACCCTCGCAAATTGCGAGGGTTTTGCGACGGTAAATAACCCTCGCAATTTGCGATGGTTTTGCGACAACAAATTGTTTTTTATAAAATATTTTTAAAATTTTTGAACGTCCATCGCAAAGTCCTCGCAAATTGCGAGGGTTTTGCGATGGTAATTCAGCCCTCGCAAATTGCGAGGGTTTTGCGACGGCTATTTGTTTTTAAAAAAAATTGAACGTCCATCGCAAAACCCTCGCAAATTGCGACGGCAATAACCCTCGCAATTTGCGAGGGCTTTGCGACGATCGATTATTTTTTAAAAAAATATTTTAAAAATTTTTGAACATCCGTCGCAAAGTTCTTGCAATTTGCGAGGGTTTTGAGACGAATTTTGGGCTCTCGCAATTTGCGAGGGTTTTGCGACGGTCAATATTTTTAATTAAAAAATAAATAAATGGCAAAATGTATAGAAAATCTCAAAACCCCAATTAGTCGTAAATTAGTCGCAAATACGTCACTAATTGCGACTGAATTTGCGAGGGTTTTACAACAAAATAGGGTTTTAATCTTTTTTTTTTAAATTTCTTTATGTGTTTATGTGATGGTGTATTTTGACAAATTTACTGAAATATTTTTAATAACATGTCTCAATTAGTGCATTTTATTATAATTTTGTATATGTAATTATGTCATGTTATACACCTAATGTATTGCATAAGTAAATGTATATAGTTAATTATGTTATGTTATATACTTATTCTAATATATAAGTATATGTATATAATGTATATAAGTATCTGTTTAGTTTAATATATATATATATATATATATATATATATATATATACTATAACATGTAGGTATATATATACATATGTCTAATTTTTTAATCTATCACTTTGATTAAGTAGTGTATAAAGAAAAATAATTCAAATACTCGTTATTATTGTTGATATCACTAAAAAAATTATGAAATTTATAATGTAGAGATCAATTTGTAATGTTCTTCGTCTCCTACATGTTAATATATATTATACTAATTTAGCTATGTATATACATATGTCCAATTTTTTAATATATCTATTTTGTTAAGTAGTGTATAAAATAAAATATGTAAAGAAAAACAATTCAAATACTGTTATTATTGTTGAGATTACTAAAAAAAATATTGAAAATTATAATGTAGAGATCGATTTGTAATGTTATTCACCTCGAACATATTAATATATATTATACTATATAGTTATATATATACATATATCTAATTTTTTTATCTATTTATTTGATTAAGTGGTGTATAAATTAAAATATATAAAGAAAAATAATTTACATAATAATATTATTATTAGAATCACTAAAAAATAATAAAAATTATAATGTATAGATCGATTTATAATATTATTCGTATTAATTTATGAGAAATTAGCGAGGGTTTTATTTTTTCGTCACAAATTGCGACGAAATAGCTAGAAATTTAAAAAAAAATTAAAATTTTCCAAAATTTTTCACTCCCTCCTTTCTTTTTTTTTTTTTCCCTCCTTCTTCCCCCTTCCTTCTTCCTCCTCTTCACCTTGCGCCGCCACCATTTCTCCCCCCTCTCCCCGCCGGCGACCTCCCCCAACTCCCCCCCATCCCGCGCCCCCTCCCGCTCCCCCCTCCCTCTCCCCGCCGGCGACCTCCCTCAACGCCCCCCATCCCGCGCCCCCCTCCCGCTCCCCCCTCCCTCATCCCGCGGCCCCCTCCCTCAACTCCCCCCATCCCGCGGCGCCCCCTCAACTCCCCTCCCTCAACTCCCCCCACCCCCGCGCCCCCTCCCTCAACTCCCCCCATCCCGCAGCCCCCCCCCTCAACTCCCCCTTGCTCTTCCTACCCCCTTCAGCCCGCCCCACTCGGTCGGCGCTCGCCATTCCCTGTATCTTCGTGTCGTTGTCGAAGCCGATTCGTTTGGGTAAGTAGTTAGAATTTATCTCTTGAGCTACTTCATTATCTTATAAACTTTGGGCAGATTTGCATTTCCCCGAAGCTTTGAAATTTGGGTGATTATTTGTGAATGAGCGAGTTTGAATTGATGTATAAAAGTTGTATTGATGTTGGGGTTGAGTTTGAGGAGATTGTGAGTGACATGATGGTGGTTTGATGTGAGATTATTGATTTAAATTTGGAATTGTGAACTGGAATTGCTAAATTGTTAGTTGGAATTGTTGTCCTTTTTAAACATTCAATGTGTTTTGATCTATACTTATAGTGCACTCTTTTTTACCCTCGTTATAAAAAAATTACTACTTTGATCAAATTATATGGGAACTATGTTTTAGCTATATAAACCCTTATAAATTAATTTGATTGGTTATGATGCCATAATAGGAAGGTTGATTTCCGATTAGTTTAGTAATCTTATTACTTGATTATAATAATATATTAGTGTCTCTAGTGGAAGATTTAACTCTAGTAGAATGCTTTGAAGGCTCTTTTATGTGAGAAATCCGTTTCCTTAGATTATGAATATGTAGGAGGTGCGTGTTGTTCATATAAATTGCCTTTTTGTTGAATTCAAATGTTGGATTCCCCGTGAGTAATGGGTGATTACTCCTCCTGGGTAATGGGTGATTACCCCTAGTTATCCTTTTATTTATTTATTTTTTTGTATAAATGAATGATCTGTCTTTGTTGTTTGCAATTGCATTTTGATTGTATAATTTTGAGGTGGCCCTGTGCCTGGAAAATGTCCAATTACAGGGGAGACTCGTCAAAAATTTTTTCAAAATCTGCCGCTACTTAATGTGGAATAGAATAACTACCCTTATCTTGGAGTGTATTATTCGATTGAGCATGAGTATATATCCCATAATAGCATTATTATTAAAAATAATATTGCTAATAAGAATAAGAATAGGAGTAATGAAATGAGTAATAATAATAATAATTTCATATATAGGTCGATGTTAATAATAGCAGGAATAATATACGTTATAGAGAGAGTTTAAACAAATATAAACATTGGAATGAAAATAAATAAAATGTTATTATTTAACCATTGGAATGTGTAAAATAAGAATACAATTAGCTTTAATAGTATTTAATCTTAATCAAATTCCTCAATTAAGATTAAATACTTGGTTAAAACGTATATATTGAAGGTGTAACTGTATCCAAAGATAGCAATTGTAAATTCTATGTTTTGGACCTCTTTTTGTTACATAATAGAAAGAAAAATGTAATTATACTTCTCTTCCTTTTGTTTAAGGGGTGATTTTAATTATTGAGTTGATTGTTCTTTTCTCTCATTTAGACGTCATGGAGGACCGTAGTTGGATGTATAGAAGGCACGCTTCAAGTGTAAAAGGGATCACTATTGAATTTGAGGAAGGGGTTAAGGCTTTTTTGACATTTGCCTTATCAAATGCAATGTCAAGCGTAATTAGATGCCCGTGTGCAAAATGTAAGAATAAAAAGTACCTGGATCCAGCACAAGTTAAGCTCCACCTGTGGAAGTCTGGATTTGTGCCTAGGTATTACCGGTGGACATGTCATGGTGAGCCATTCGAGTGTCCCTCAAGTGTGTCTACCTCAATCCCAGAATCTGATTCACATCAAGAAAATCTGTCTCGCGAAATGGTCTTAGACGTAGCAGGACTCGACTTTCCCCCGAAGCTCCATCGCAGTTCATTTTGAAGAGCCACCTAATGTGGAGGCACAAAGGTTTTACGATATGTTAAAGGCGGCAGAGACTCCTATATGGGATGGATGCACACAACATTCGCAGCTTTCACTGGCTTCAAGGTTATTAAACATTAAGTCTGAAAATAACCTCTCGCGTAAAGCCTTTAACGATGTTGTGCAATTGATGAAAGAGGTTGTGCCTAGCAAGTAATACGATTCCCGATGATTTCTATCGGATGAAAAAATTAGTGGTCGGGTTGGGTTTGCCGGTACAAAAAATAGATGTATGCAATAATGGATGCATGCTTTACTCGGAAAGATGACATGAATCGCAGAGAGTGTAAATTTTGTGGCCATCCTCGATATGCACAGAAAAAGGTTGGGAAGAACACAAGTAGAAGGGAAATTTCATTCAAGAAGATGTATTACTTCCCGATAACACCGAGGCTACAAAGATTGTACACTTCCAAAACAACAGTCGAACACATGAGATGGCATGGAGAGAGCGAGATCGGAGAAAGGCACAATGAGTCACCCTCGTGATATCGAAGCATGGCAACACTTTGATCGAATATATCCTGAGTTTGCAAAAGAAGTACGGAATGTCAAACTTGGTTTATGTACAGATGGATTCTCACCATTTGGGATGTCGGGTAAGTAATATTCATCCTGGCCAGTCATTCTTATACCGTATAATCTCCCCCCGTGGATGTGTATGAAGGATCCAGTCATGTTTTTAACAATCATTATCCCGAGCCCCAAGAATCCAAAGCACCAGGTGGATGTTTATTTACAACCCTTGATAGACAAATTAACCAAATTGTGGTTTGAAGGTGTCACCACTTATGACATATCGAAGAAACAAAACTTCCAACTACGGGCGGCACTTTTGTGGACTATTAATGATTTTCCTCGCATATGGTATGTTGAGTGGTCGGAGCACTGCTTGGGAGACCGGCTTGTCCATATTGTATGGGCAATACAAAGTCTTTTCATCTACAAAATGGTGGGAAACAATCATGGTTTGATCTGTCACCGTCGTTTCTTACCATCGGATCATCCTTACAGGAGGGATACGAGATCTTTTAGGAATGATAGAGGTTCGAGACATCACGACCTATGCAATACCCTACTGGTGAAGAAATCTGGGATAGTTTGTCTAATTATGAAAAAATTACAGAAACATGCAAAGAAATTGGAAGGAGTAATGGCAGGGGAATATCTCATAATTGGGCAAAAAGGAGTATTTTTTGGGATTTGCCGTATTGGCGTACTAATTTGGTCCGACATAATATTGATGTAATGCACAATGAGAAGAATGTATTTGACAATGTCATGAATACAGTTCTTGAGGTAAAGGGTAAATCAAAAGACAATTTAAAGGCTAAACGTGACTTAGAAATTTATTGCCATAGGCCCGAGCTACATGCCTTGAATGTGGGAGGAGGAAAAGTGGCTATACCTAAAGCTATTTACTCGTTGACATCAGAACAAAAGAAACTTTTGCTAGAATGGTTGAGGGGATTGCAACTCCCAGATGGATACGCTTCAAACATTGGAAGATGTGCTAATTTGAATGAGTTGAAGTTATCTGGTATGAAATCACATGACTGTCACGTATTCATGGAGAGACTACTTCCAATTGCATTGAAGGAATTTCTTCCTTCTAATGTATGGGGTGTTTTGACGGAGTTGAATCTTTTTTATCGTGATCTATGCTCTCCTAAGTTGAATGTAGCTCATATGGCCAAATTGGAGTCCGACATTCCTTTATTGCTATGTAAGTTGGAGAAGATATTTCCACCTGCATTCTTTGATGTAATGGAACACCTATTAATTCATTTGCCTTACGAAGCAAGAGTTTGTGGCCCTGTTCAATATAGGTGGATGTACCCGTTTGAACGGTAATCGAATCATTCAATATAATTCTTTTCATAGCAGGTTCGATATAAGCGTGTGTGATCGAAGTCGTATTTTTTTTTAAATGACAGGTATTTGCATCAATTGAAAATCAAGGTGAAAAATAAGGCTAGAGTTGAAGGGTCAATCTGCAATGCTTATCTAGTTGAGGAAGCATCCACTTTCTTCTCTTATTATTTTGAGCCACATGTACAAACAAAACGTACAATTCCGGCGCGTAATGAAGAAGGAGAACGATTAGAGAGGGTGCAAGAACCCGGGTCGTCAATCCGCAATGTTCAAGGACGGGTGATAGGACGAATTCGAACTCGGTTCCTTACTTCGAAGAATTCATTGCAGCAAGAATTTATATGTTGCTTAATTGTGGTGAAGTGCAGCCATACATTGAGTACGAGCTACTACTTCATACATTTTATACGATAAACGATACCTCATAATGATTTTGACTCATTCCATCTAATTCTAATGCATTACAGGGCATTCACGGCATACTTACGAAGTCTGGCTCCGACTATATCAAAGATAGAAATCAATAGAAGTATCAACCTTGAATTTGCAGAATGGTTTAGTGGATATGTAAGTCTCATAAGATAATAACTTGCATTTGGAACTCCATTGGGGATTCAATGGAGTTTCATAATGCTATAATTTTCATAATTACGAGGTTAACTTGTCTAATGTTTTTTAGGTACAAGATTCAGAAAATATGGTTACAAATGAATGCTTGAGGAACTTTGCTTGGGGTCCGTCAAGGCTAGTGAAATCATATAGTGGGTACATAATTAATGGTTACCGATTTCACACTCATGATTATGCGGAGGGAAAGAAAACAGTTAATAGTGGTGTTTGCGTGAAAGGGATTGGAAATGACGCATCAGGACCTGATTACTATGGAGTGTTAAATGAGATTATTGAAGTGCAATTTCCTGGTAATCCACAGCAAAGCATTGTTCTTTTTAAATGTCACTAGTTTGATCAAACATTGAATCGTGGTACGAGGGTACATCCGCAGTATAATCTTGTAGAAATTAACCACAAAAGGAGCTATGCTAACTATGATCCATTTGTTCTAGCTCAACAAGCTATCCAAGTGTATTATGCATCATATCCAGGGAGTAAGAGGCCAAGATCTGATTGGTTGGCAGTTTGCAAAACCAAAGCTCGACATATAATAGATGCACCCGTGGTTGATAGAGCTTATTAGGAAGAAGTAGATGCTACTGACGAAGTCAGCATATCGTTATTTGTTGATCTTGGTATTCTGACGCATGAGAATGGTATGAGTGAAATGTTGGATGTTCATGATGAGGCTATAACGAGCAAGGGATAGTTCTCCTATAAATGAAGAGGAAGAAGATGAATGGGAAACGAATAGCGATACCTCGATAGATGATGATGAGTCCAGTATCGGAGAATGATTCTAGTGAATAGGCTCGATTTCAATTCATTTACAAATAATATAGTTAATGGTGAGGGAATCCTGAAATCTATTGCATCATTACTATCCCATGTCAAATTTTAACTTACAATTTATTTGTTACTTGAATCTACATGCCTTGAATCTTTTAATTTTTATTATTTTAAATTCCATCACATACAATTTTGTTTCACAATTTTGTCTAATTGTCGGGAATCTCATCTCCTTCTTTTTTTTTGCAGGAATCTTTCGTTTAGACTTGTACAGCCCGGAGGATTTTTGTTATTCCTTATTATATTCTTTTGTGGTGTAAACAACAAGGTAGTTTATATATTGTATTGTTGCTATATTAACAGACAATTCACAAGGACAGAGGCATTTATATTTTTTAGCTTGATTTTAACTATATCTAACATTTTAATTGGAACCCCGTGAGTGATGGGTGATCATTCCCCGTGAGTGATGGGTGATCATTCCTCTTGGGTAATGGGTGATTACCCCTAGTTATCTTTTGAATTTTTCTATATTTAAAAGATCTGTCTTTGTTGTTTGTAACAGCGTTTTGGTTGTCAAATCTTGAGGTGGCCTTGTGCCTGGGAAATGTCCAATTATAGGGGAGACTCTGTCAAAATTTTTTAAAAATTCAATTTACAAGTACAATGTTTATTTTGACATATCCATCATCAGCAAAGCATTATTATTGTATTACTTTAAACTAGCGAATAGATATAATGTTTCAATGTTATTATTCTTTTATCATTTTTATTCACGGTTATTTACATCCTTCTTTTGGAGTGGGCTTCGTCTTTATTGGTTACTTATTTTTCTTTTTTCATCTCCTTTAGCAATGTCTTCTAATGAAGGATCATTGAGGGAGGGGAGTCGGGAGGGTCGGGAGCCTTATACTCCATCCCCTACTCGGCCTACAAAGGCTTTCGGTGCCTCATTCATTGCATGGCTCTATTGGAGATGAGGGAGTACCATCCCCGGCTTTTCAATCATCCGTCGCTTCGACTTCGCATTCGTTGGGTTGCAAGTTACGGACTCCCGACCTTGGATTGTTCCACGGGGAAACGGGTAAGTAACATATTCATACTTTGTAAGATGTTGATTATTAGTTCAATTATTATTATTATTTTTGAGATTAACATAACTATATTGTACATTGTCATTGCACCAAAAATAGGTTCGCCGGCTCGGACAAATGTGTCCGAGAAATTTCAAATATAATACAGCAGTACTTCACTGGTTCGTATCCGACATACACGCACGTCCCGATAACTGTGCGAGACTTATGGTTTCAAGAATTTGGGGTAAGCAATTTTTGAGTATTTTTTATCGTTTAAGTATTATGTTATATGTTAATCAGAAATCTTAATCATGATCATGCAGAAATATTTTCGGTGGAGGGAAGAGTATGCTTCGCTAATTCGATCAACTTGGGAAAAGAAGTGTCGGACGCGATTTTCGGACATAATGTCTAGGCTGAGGAAGAGGGATGATTGGGTATGTCCTCATTGGATAGAGGCACAGTATTAGAATGACATTTGTGAGTACTGGAGATCAAAGAAGTATCAGAAGCTCTCATCCACCAACAAAAAGAATCGTGGGAGTAGCTGCACCCATACTGGAGGGTCTATTTCGTTCACAGAACACGAGGACCGTTTGGTAATTCACCTTCACTTAATTAATTATTAATCTAAATTATTTTATTACAAATTTATGTAAGAATGTAATGATTACATTGTGTTAACATAAATGTAGCGGGCCAAGGAGGGGAGTTCTTTTAGCTACACAGACATGTTTGAGACATTACATGTCTTTCAGAGCGGGCCACAAAAGGGTCAGTTTGTCAGTGAGCGATCTTGCCAGACATTGGTACTATATAGATTAAATATGTTGAAATTCTTTATACTGTGTGGAATTTGTATTTTATTTTGATAATTACTATTGACAATTCTTTTTTTTTTTTTTTTAGGATGAGGTGCGAAATCTCATACAGAGCACTCCTCAGTCCGAGTCTAGTGACTCTGTAAACTCTGTTGTTCCTCTTGATGAAAAAGCCATGTTTGTAAAGGCACAAGGCGGGTTCAAAAGGGGACGAGTTTTTGGGTTAGGCTCAGAGGCGACACATGTTCGAACTAGACTGTCTCAAAGTGGACTGCATGCATCTTCCCCTACACAAGTTGATATTGGACATCTAGTAGAGCAAAGGGTTCAACAGGCTGAGCGGAGATTCAATCGACAAATAGACTTGTATCGGGACTTCATGAGGCAACAACAGTCTACATTTGGTGGTTGGATGTCAGCTATGTCGGACAAAATGGGTATTCTGCACCATCTATGCCATCCATAGAGGAGATAGAAGCGCGCATTGCGGCTGCTAATGTTGAAGATGAAGATCCAAATGTTGACGATGGATTTGATCCAGCTGATGAGCACCGGGCCCACGTAGGGGCTCTCGTTCCCCTCCTCCACCCCCTTCTGCAGTTGCTCCTTCATTACTTACATAGACTTGTTATATTTATTTTTATACTCTTTATACACTATTACTTATTTTTGTGAATTATTTTACTTTTTTAGATACTTATTATGTATTTTATATTATATTTTAATATTTAATTATATTTATTTGGGTTTATTTTTAATTTTTTATAGTATTTTTTGGATTATGAACATAGTGTTGATATTTATTTGTATAATATTTCAGGGTTGATTTATAGGGAATTAATAATTTAAAATAAATATAATAATAAAAAAAATTATTGCAAAACCCTCGCAATTTGCGAGGGTTTTGCGAGGGCTCAAGTCGTGGCCCTCGCAAAACCCTCGCAAATTGCGAGGGTATTGCGACGGTCAAAACCGCGGGTTTGCTTGGGCCCTCGCAAAACCGTCGCAATTTGCGAGGGTTTTGCGAGGGTCATGACTTGGGGTTTAATTCTCCCTCGCAAATTGCGACGGTTTTGCGAGGTCGACGACTTGGGGTTAATTTTCCCTCGCAAAACCGTCGCAATTTGCGAGGGTTTTGCGAGGGCAATCTGATGCCCTCGCAAAACCCTCGCAAATTGCGACGGTTTTGCGAGGGTCACTGTTTTTCGTCGCAAAACCGTCGCAAAAATTATTCTTCTGGTGAAGTTTAACAAAAAAATATTCGTCGCAAAATCCTCGCAAAGCCGTCGTAAATAGCAACAAATTTTTTTGTCCCTCGCAAAACCGTCGCAATTTGCGACGGTTTCCCATGGCCGTCGCAAATTGCGACGTCGTTTTTTGCGACGGCTAAAACCGTCGCAAAAACGGTCAGCGACGGTTTTGCGAGGGTTTTTGGCCGTCACAAATGGCGATTTTTCCTGTTGTGTCATCATCTTGGCCTTGAATATAAATCTTATGTAATGAACATGACTTTACATAAGGAACCTAATAGTTTTCATGAGGCTATGCAGTTAAAGGAGTGGAAGCCAGCTATGAAAGCAGAGATTTTAGCATTTGAGAAAAATCAGACTTGGACCTTGGTGCAATTACCACCAAATAAAATAGCCATTAGTTGCAAATGGGTGTTTAAGATCAAGTATAAAGCAGATGGAACTGTTGAAAGGTATAAGGCTCGGTTAGTAGCCAAAGGTTACACTCAGCAGGCAGGCATAGATTTTCTGGAAACATTTTTTCCAGTTGTCAGAATAACTACAGTTAGACTTGTTCTGGAATTAGCAGCACAACAATGTTGGTTTTTACATCAACTAGATATTAATAATGCTTTTTTGAATGGTAACTTGGTTGAAGAAGTATACATGGCACTACCACCTGGTTTTGAGTCTCCTCAACCTAACTTAGTTTGCAAACTTCAAAAATCCTTGTATGGCCTCAAACAGGCAAGTAGGCAGTGGCATAAAAAATTGAGTACTTCTTTATTGCATCAATGATATACAAATGCTGCTAGTGATCCTAGTGTGTTCATAAAAAGACATCATCACAATATCACTGTCCTTCTTGTCTATGTAGATGATTTGATCTTGGCAGGAAATGATCTCATTGAGATTGACAGAGTTAAATAACAATTGGATCAAGAATTCACTATTAAAGACCTTGGACTTCTGAGATATTTTCTGGGAATGGAGATAGCTAGGACAAAAAAGGGAATTACTTTATGCCAAAGAAAATATGCATTAGAGATGTTGGCACAATTTAGTTTTCTAGGCAGCAAGCCTATATCTACACCTATGGATTACAGTGGCAAGGGACATGTTGGATCTTAGGCATTGCCTTCAAATAATCTTTGTAGACAGATTATTGGAAAGCTTTTGTATTTGACAGCCACACAACCAGATATATGTTATGGGGTGCAACAGCTCTCTCAGTTTTTGGATAAACTTACTCAGGGGCATTTATTGGTAGCATATAGGATTTTGAGATATCTCAAAACTGCTCTTGGTCAAGGATTGTTCTTTTCAGCCATTTTCAACAATAAATTGACAGCATATAGTGATTCAGATTGGGGAGAGTGCAAATAGATAAGAAAATCTGTCACTGGTTTTTGTGCTTTTCTTGGAGATTCTTTGATTTCATGGAAGTCAAAGAAACAGACCATAGTGTCTCTTAATTCTACAGAAGCTGAATATAGAGCTATGAGACAAATTACATGTGAAGTTCAATAGCTAACATATCTACTTACAGAACTCCAGTTTCCTCCTACACTGCCAACTCCTTTGTTTTGTGATAATAGAGGAGTTATACAAATTATAGAAAATAGCAGCTTTCATGAAAGAACTAAGCATCTAGAGCTTGATTGTCATTTTGTCCGTGAGAAGTGTGTCTCTGGTCTCATTAAACCACTTACAGTTCGTTCATCAGCACAACTTACTGATATCTTCACTAAGGCCTTGTCTCCAACACAGTTTTTGCACAATTTGTCTGCCTTGCCTATCATCAATCTTTACAACTCTACTGATGCCCATCCTGGATTGAGGGGGGGGCTGTTAAAACCTCCACATCAGCTGCTTCTACCATGTCATCAAAGTCCTCATCAACTACCTTCACCACATTAGCAGCAGCAGCACAATGTCATTCTGTTAACTGTAATTTTGCTAGCTGTAATTCGTTGTAATTATAATTAGATTAGTGAAATTATGATAGTGAGAGAGCTTAGTTAGTTACAGATTAGTTAGGAGTATAAATACCTCTTTGTACAGATTGTAAGTGTTTTTTTTTTTTTTTTGAATGAAGAAGATGAACTCTTTTTTCTCTCTGCACATTCTGCATTTTCTCAGTCCTTTCTTTTCTTTTATTTTTGTCCGTTGTGAGAGGGTCCATCAATAAGTAATCGATTGATTTTCATACATGAAGGATTATTGGTATTTGAAATTTCACCTCAAAAACATAGGTTTTCTGTTTCAAATGCTTTAAAAAAAGTAATACAACACCAAAAAAAATATCTAAGTGAAACAAAAAGAGTCATTTCTCTAAGTCTTGTAGTGGATTGAAAGCAAAACTGCTTTTCCTGTTTATACATAAACATATAGAATAAGCAGAAACATATTTGAAATTGAAACACTTCAGGTGGGAAAACGTGTTAAGAGATGCCTTGACAGAAAAGACCAAGTTTGATAATTTCTAATCAATTTTCAAATGATATGCATGCATAGAAAATGGCTCCTATCCAATATTCGTACAAATAGACATTTTTAATATTAAGACAAATTATTTGATAATAATTTAAATATTAGTAATTTAACCATATCATCTTTTTTTCCCCCATAAATAGTTCACTTTAATAACTATATATCTACTTTAATAAATGTCATTTTTTAATCTCATTCGCCAAATAGAATTGTTAGGGACAAGAATTTCCTTTGTGTGAAGACAAGAGATGCTCAAGTTCTATGAATATTGAACACCAGCCTTACCCAGATAAATGATTTATTCTGACGAAATCTATGTAAAATAAAAAAGAAATTGAAGGCCATATTCAAGGTTGATAATAATGTGCAATGAATTTAAGAGAATGACAGAAAATAATATGGCATCCATTTTTCCAAGTCAAGATCAATGACCAAGATAAGTTTTTCTCGGCCGTTATTGTCAAATTTATGTCCTTTGGTAGTGTGAAATAACTAGAAGATTATCCATTTCAAGAAAAGAAGAAATCATTGAAATCAAGTTGTTTTGTGTTTCGAGTATAGAGATGTATAAATTTTATTATCACGAGTTTAATCACTAACTTTTGTAATTAATAAAAATAAAATAATAGTTTTAATTTATTAATTAAATTAATTTATTTAATATAATTTAATTTAATTGAATATTTTAATCATTTTTTAATTTCTTTACACACCCCTAACTGTACGATGGGTCTTCTAAATGTGTCAACACTGATGGTAACATGACTAATAGCAATAAAATAATAATTATTATGTGGAACTCTCGCCCCTGCTTCCGAATTTCTCGTATTTGACAACGTGTTTTTTTTTTTTGTTTTTTTCCCCTCTCTCAAATAAACCGTGTCTTTGCTCATCCAACTAGGTAAGAATTACCACGTTGGGTGATTACGTTTGACTCAACGATGAAACACGTTTTCTGACGGAAGATTAATAAAAACATTGTTACAATTGCAACGTTTTTGTCTCTATGCAAACTACGCTTCTGGGAACACATATAAAGGCCAGATGTACACCAGTGAGCGATTACTCTCACTGGGTCAGTTCAAAGCTTGAGAGAGAAAAGGCAGCAGAGAACTAAAATGGTGAGAAGCCCTTCAGTAGACAAAAATGGACTAAGAAAAGGTGCATGGAGTGAAGAAGAAGACAATAAGTTGAGAGCCTATATTCAAAGATATGGCCACTGGAACTGGCAACAGCTTCCGAGATTCGCCGGTAAGGATGACTTTTTTCATCTTGCTTCTACATTACGATCAATTCAGCAATGAAAATTTCGGATCATGATTGGCTACATATGTTGGTATTTGCGTCAAGAAAAGGAGAATTAAGTGAAGTGTGGATGGTGATCAATCCGTGGTGGTATATTAGTATGATCTAAGCAAACATTGTGGTTTCTTTCAGGTCTTGCAAGATGTGGAAAAAGTTGCAGACTGAGATGGATGAACTATCTAAGGCCAGGTTTGAAGAAGGGAAGCTATAGCAAGGAAGAGGAAGAACTGATAATTAAGCTACGTGAAGAACTCGGGAACAAGTATGCCGTGACCTAATAATCTTTGCATTGTGTTCTAGGGCTAGAATCGAGTTGAAATTCTTTTAGTTTCCCAAACTATAATGGATAGTTGACACCAATATGTGGTTTTCCGAATTGCAGATGGTCAGCCATTGCAGCAAAACTGCCTGGGAGAACTGACAATGAAGTAAAAAATCATTGGCACAGTCATCTGAAGAAGCGCATAAAACCAGATCCAAAATCAACCGAAAAAACTAATGGAAGATCCCAGAATACGCACGTTATGGATCAAGAGGAAGATTCTTCAATATCTTTGGTATCCACCGATCAAGAAATGGAATGGGAAGCTGATGTAGCTGCTGCTGACGCTTCCACTGGAGAAGTCTCATCCTCAAACCACAATTACTCTATTCGTTTAGGTGGAGAAGAAAGTAGCAGCTTCACTTCTGAGGAATCATTTCCCAAATTCTTTGAAAGTTTTTGGACTGAACCCTTTTTCCCAGGTACATCATACAGCCAAATTTCATCCTCCTCAAGCTATAATTCCATAGCTTTAGGTCTTGAAGATTGGGTTGCGGAAAATGGCATCAGTTTAGACGGATCATTTCTTAAATCCTTTGAGAGTTTGTCGACTGAACCTGGTTTCTCAAATGCATCAAACGGCCTAATTTCACCCTCCACAAGCTGTAATTCCATAGTTACCAATGTGGAAGGATCATTTGCCGATGCCTTTTGTAGTTTTGGGACTGAACCGATTTTCTCAAATGCATCAAACGGCCATATTTCACCTTCCACAAGCTTTGATTCCAAAGTCAGCAATATAGATGAAGCATATGCTGATGCCTTTGGGGGTTTATGGACTCAGCCCTTTACTTTGGATACACCACGCAACCAAAGCGTTTACCAATCACCACCAGTAGAGGAAGGACTCATGTTTCCTTTCACCACAGATGTTGACCAATTCAACTATTCTTGACACTACAATCACAGAAGACCAAATCTAGAGAATTTGCCCTATGTGTGAGATTACATGTATATGTTGTTGTCCTTCAGTATTTTTTTTTTTTTTTAAGGATGATAATCAAGTGGCACATAAAATATCCATCGCCCATGTTTGGCTTCTGTGTATGATACTGTGAAAACAAATAAATCCAAGCAATGTCTGTTCCAATTTCTGCCTGAGGATGCAGTACAAAATGCAAACTCTCTGAAATTAAGAATACTTAGCTAGGTTTCTTTTTATATTTAGCACACCAAACCAATATTTACTCAGTTTATATTGCAAATCAATCAACTCTTCTAATAGTAGTCCCTCTAATACTCATTCATTACACACTTCGCGTACTTATACAATCGACTTTGCTGAAATTGAATTTCATCCTTGATTATCTTCGAATCAGAAACCAAAAAAATTAAAAATTAAGAAAGCAATAAACTTATCTTTGTTTAATACCTTTATTTATGCATGTGTTCCTCCATCTTCTTTCTTTTTGGTGATTTTTTTGGTAATTATATGGGTTCGCATCATTTTTTCGGTTGATTTTAGTTGGAAGTAAACAATCATGTGAAAGTAGAGCTTATAGAATTTGATTAATTAATTAATATACAAACATCAAATTCTTGTAGATGTAGATGTATGAAAGAGTGTTATCAGAATTCTTATAAATTCTTGTAAATATGGCTTACATATCTTCAAACCCCATTCTTGGGAAACGCTCATTTTGTAGTAATAATTTGAGATGTTTCTTCTTGTAATCCTGTTAAACAAAAATGCAAAAGTCCAAGATGCTGAAGAAAATGCATTAAAAAAAATCTAGAAATAAATGAGGAATAGAAAAGAGGGAGACATTATTTTTGGGATGATTATTTACGTGAAACGCAGAACATGTAATACGTTCTCTATTTTCTCTTTAATTGGATTGAAGAAAGTTTTATTTTTGGGCGGGGAGGGGGGGGGGTTCTAATAGGGAAACTTGGAATACTGTTATTTCCATATAAATTGGTTTGATCAAGCTTAAAATGTCCAATACGATAAATTAATTAATGGAAACGTGAAAATAGTGAGAATGCAAAAGCTATGTTGAAATAAAAATTCCAATTGTAAAACTAGCGAAAGATTTTGAAATGATCCCAATACAGGAAAAGAGCTTTGAGGGTGCCAAATAGAAGTCGTTGACAGTGAGAAACTATATCAAACAAGAGAGAGATATATGATGAAATCAAAAATATAATAAGATGTCATCTGAATAAGTTTTAGCTATTACAAAATATTTGTAACATAAATTATACATATTAAACAACCTGTAATATCTATAGGGTTTTCAGAGAAAAATCATGTATAAATGGATAACAATTAAATTGAGATGAATTTAAGTAAATATAATTAAAAATTATTAAATATATAAAATTAGATTAAAGAGAGGGTATAATGTATTATGAGTATATATAATTTTTGAAAAATAAAAATTATTTAAATTATTATTATTTTGAATTAAAGTGAGCTTTGAATTGAAATAGATTTGCAATCCAAACATACCATTCTCATTGAAAATTGTAACATTTTTTAAAGTTTAAAAATCAACTAATGTTATAATTTAGTGAAATAATAAATAATAAAGACACAATTGAAAAAAATAAATATATTTTTAATTTTATAAAATAATAGATAATTTAAAATAATAAATATTTTAAAATAGAAAGATTATTTTCCAACGTCCATGAGTCATTCTTGTTTTTCCCCGAAACATCACAAGAGACAATATACAATAGTCGAAGCAATTACTTATTAAAAAAAATTATAACATAGATCACTGGTTTATAAATCAAATGTATTAGTGACTTGTATTATATATAAGTTAAATGGTACGGTATAATTTACTAATACATTTGATTTATCGATCCATAACTTATGTAAAAATTGCTCACTTATTGGTGCGGGCATTTTTGTACCACTTAAATTAGTAGCTGGTACATTTTGCAACCACCCATCTCACAGTGTTAACTGCTCTTAATTATCCACCTAATTCACCACCAAAAACATTTTCACTACTTCCCCTGGTTCAATTTACCTCTTATATTTGGGGAAAAAAAAAATACACAGATTAAGAAAACTTCAAAATTTATAGACTTAAAAATAACTAAAGTAACTTTATTAATTCTCAGAAATAACATATAAAACAATTAATCTAAATTTTTGGTAAGATAATGTGGCAAGGTTAGAATCGAAAAAAACATAATAAATTCTCCTTGAACAAAGAGAATATTAATTGTCAGCAAATGATATACTCTTGAAGAATTTACGTATATGAAGAAAATTTTACTATACGTGTAGTTTAAGGGTATATTTGGATTGTAATTTCTTATTTTTATCTTAATTTAATTTAATAATAATGATAATTTAAATTATTCTTATTTCTTGAAAAATATCATATACTCACAACCAATTATCTTCTCTCTCTTTAACTCCACATATTTCATAATTTTTTTATTACTTTTAATAAAACTCATCTCAATTTACTTATAACTTTAAAAAAAATTGAGTTACTCTTATGCAAAATTTTATAGCTGGTTTGAAAATAAAAAATAATTAATATTATTATTTAAAAATATTAAATTATAAGAATATAATTAAATAATATTATTAATTTTACAAAAATAACAGATAATTATACATAAAAAATGTAAAAGCGACAAATAAAAGAGAATGAGCATTAAGAAATTGATCTGTGTTTTTGCGCCTTCTGAGGTCTTATTGACGGGGTTGAAATTCGGAATGATTGAAGTCAGTGTCTCTTCTGGTTTCATTTGACATTTCCGCAACTATGGCTAAAACTTGTTTTTCACTTTTAATGTGCAAAATATAATTATTTTAATGATGGAAGCCGTCCTTAGTTGAATAAACTTTGAAGAAGCTGCAGAGTACCACGAAGAGTCTCCGTCTTCTGTCTTAATCGTTGTTTTAGAATTTCTGCATCCATGGGATTAATAAAAGACTCCGTTGATCACCACTACTTGGGCCGTACAAATCTTTGACAAACTTGGAAGATTTAAACTAAGTTCATATTAGACATAGTTGGAGGGAATACATAATTGAAACCGTAAAAAGTAAAAAAAAAATATGAAAAAATTAATAAATCTCTAATATAAAAGCATAGTAATATGTCTTAATCAGTTATACTCTTAACTAATCTCATAGTTAAATATAAAAAATGAAACCGTGCTGAAAATGGGCTTTAAAGAAATCACTTCAGCATGCCCTTTGAGGCTTTAATCTTGTTGCTACGTATGTAACTAGGCTAGAGTAATCAAGGGGCTTGAAGGAAAAGAAGGTTAGTATTTGAATCTTGAAATTCTATGCACATAGATGAATAAAATTTTCTAAGAGTTCTTTACACCTAAATGTGTCAAATCTTAACTGTCAATAGCCTAGTACCGATATTTTAGTGTTCAAAACTATACTTCCACGCGGAATGAGAAATGGAATTAATGAGCTCATATGCAAAGTTGAAATCGTCAGGAAAACAGAAGACCAAAACAGCTAAATTTCCTGAATAAATGCTCAGTCCACGCAAGGACGAAATAGCTAAAACTCAGGTCTTATCCTCAATTCAAAATTTAAAATTATATAATTTAACAATTTTAAATTATCAAACACCTTATTTTATACCTCACTCTATTTTGATCTTCTTGATTTATGTACAGTAAAATATTTACAAGTGTGTCATTTTTTGTAAATTCTAAAGGTTGCCATATATATATATATATATATATATATAGAGAGAGAGAGAGAGAGAGAGAGATGCAGATAAAGAGTTTTATTATTTGGAGCAATCAAATTACACAGTCCGGCCGCCAGCAACTTCTGCTTTTCCTAGTTTAGTTCCCTTTACTTTTTGTCTTCTTTTCCTTTCGATTATTACAGCCAAAAGAACCGGAGGAACCTTGCGGAAATCGAGTCAAATCAACAAAGCTTCTTAACCAAGAGTACATCCGTCCGATGTAACAGATCAATGTATGGATGAAAAATAGATATCACAAATATTACGTTTGTTGAATAAAAATTACATCTTAATTAATTGTGTTATTATTTATTATACAATTAAAAAATTCTTCTAAGTTAACAAATCTCTCATTTTATAGAATTAATCAACTTGATCTTATTTGCATCGTAAGCTTACATTCCTTTAGGATTAATAATTTAAATGACAATATAATGGATATCTAAATTTAAATAAATATTTATTTTTATATTTTCCCTTTTATAATGCTATTGATTTTTTTTAAAAAATAGTAATTAATGGATATCTAAATTTAAATAAATATTTATCTTTATATTTTCCCTTTTATAATGCTATTGATTTTTTTAAAAAATAGTAATTAAATCAAGCTACCATCTAAGTTCAAGATCAAAGCTTCACCTATATTTTATGCCATCAATTAAGGCACTTCATTAATCCAAAGACTTTGTGGTTTTTTCTTGTTTACCCACGTGATCACAGACGTTGAATTCATTAATAAGACAAAAACGTTTGTTCACACTGCTGACGGACCACACGTTATTTCCTTAAAAGTCCCATGTTTACACTGTTTTCCGTCAACTGTTTCACACGTTTGGACCAGGAGAAAACAAAATTAAAAAGACTAAATTTATTAATAGTCTAATCTGACGTTTGCATGATGACGTCAAAATGGCCCCATCATTTACATCACTTTGACTAAAATACTGATTAAGTTTTGAGGTCATATCTCCTCCTTCCACGCTTTTGCTCTATATGCCGGAAGTTTCTTGGCCATGGAGATTGCTGCACGTTTTAAAGTTTTTCTAATTTTATTTTTGTAAGATGTCTAATCCACGTTCTAATTATGGAATAATTTATTTTGTCAAGATAGACAATAAATTATATCAAAATGGTAAAGACTACAATTTCTTCTCATTTTTTTTAACCTACTACTATTAAGATCTAACTGCACTAAAACGGTGTATTGAATATTCAATTTTTTTTTATTTAAAGAAAAGGAAATTCATGAAAATCTCCTAGGTTTCTTATTCAGAATGCCAATAGTAGACAATCAGGGAACCAACGGCTAGGGGGTGGCATTCGTCCTTCTTTTAGAAATATTAGGTAGATGCCTGTGCATTGTTAAGATTTTTTGTAATTATTAATTTTATGAAGTTTACTTAGTTTTTTTTTATTTAGATTTAGTGGAAATATTTTTAAAAAATTATATACAAAAAATATATAGTTAAAATAGTTTATATATACTAAAAATAGTTTCAAAAGAAAAAAAAATTAAATATTACAACAACAACACATTCTTTTTGCTAAAGTCAATGCGCATTGTGGTTTATTTTTGTGTTTTATTTTAAATTTTTTTAATATATATATTTTCTGCTTGAGGTTGGACCTTGATTTTTTGTGTATTGGTGTATGTGTTTTGGGCATTTTTTTGGGGTTTTTTTTTTGCTTGTTTCTGAATTCTTTGGTTAGTTAGAAATGGGATGAGCCCATTGTTTGGGTTTGTGATATTGGCGGGAATTTGAACAATCTTCATTGTTTCTTAGTTCAGGGCTAGTAAGAGTTTTTCTTCACTATAAGAAAATAGAGAATTAATGAGGGACATTTCCGTCACTAATCCGTTGCTAAATCAAATTAGCGGCGGATTAGCGAGGGAAAATTCCCGGCTAATTTCTTACTCGCAAAGGCAAAAATTTACGATGGATTAAAAATTCTGTCACAAATAGTGACGGATTTGCGAGGTAATTTTTTAGCAGTCAACGACTTTAGCAATGAATTTTGAAACGGATCTACGAGGGATTTTTTCAGTCCGTTGCTAATCCCTTTCTATTTAGAAAGGGATCAACGACGGATTATTTTAGTAATTAATAAAAGTAAAATGTTGAGAATTTTTCGTCGCTAATACCTGGCTAATTTGCTAGGGATTAGCTACGGATTTTTCTTTTTAATTTTACGGTTTAAAGATCCGTCGCTAATCCCAAGCGAATTTGCGAGGGATTAGCGACGGAATATTTTTTTTTAAAATTTTATGATTTAAATTATCCGTTGCTAATCCTAAGCGAATTTGAGAGGGATTAGCTACGGAATTTTATTTTAAATAAATGGTTTAAATAGTTCCGTCGCTAATCCCATGCAAATATGTGAAGGATTAGCAACGGATAGTTCTAATCCCTCGCTAATAGCGTCAATTAAGGACGGAAAAACGTGGCTTTTAGCGAGGGAATAGCGGTTGAAGTTAATTTCCTTCTATTCCCTTGCTAATCCCTCACTAGTACTGTACAAATTTAAAATATTTTTTAAAAATATTTTAAAAAATGCCCTGTAATTGAAAATTCATCAAACAAAATAATGCAAAATTTAATTAAATTAAAAAAACCACCAAATAGTCATTATTAATAGATATAATAATGACAAATGTGAATAATACATAAAAATGTTGTCTAAATGTCCTAAATAAATATAATAATGAAAACATATGAATAATACATAAAAATGTAGTGTATATATCTTAACTACGAAGTAGGAATCGGTGTGGATGCTGGAGCCGACGAAGGGGGTGGGGGTGGATCGGAAGGGCTTGCCTGATGATTTGGATATGAATCTGGAGGACTGATGACGAAGTCCTCCTTATCCTCAGTATCGTCCTCCTGAACAGTTGGCATCAGCGGTGGCAGAGGTAGATTCAAATTCTGAGATACAAGCGTCAGGTACTCAGTCAAGCTCTGACTGTGGCACCGATATACTTGTACCTGATGCTCAACTCTCTCCCGCCTCTTTCTCTTGGGGTGTAACTCTCTCTGCAACTGGCTCACATCCAACGAGGTAGAAGAAGTCGATAACTCAGATGAAGCTGGCTGCTGTAACCTCTGTCTCACCCTCACAGACTTGGAACCCAATCCGTATACTCGTCCCTTCTTGCACGCTCTGTCATCCACCTTGACGAACAGCGTCTTCTCGTCAGGTACCCTACTTGGTGTGACTGTGCTCGTAGAATCAGTTTGGGAACCCGACTGCGCATGACGCTCAATAATAGCAGTGACAGTATCCTGTCAAATTTACGGTAAGGAAACACGCATAAAATATTTAAAATTAGCAATCAAAATATAAATAATATTAAATTTAAAAACGTATAATATTGTGTATTCTTACTAGCGTATGGTGCGATTGATCACTGACATATTGGCCCTTCCTCGGCCCGTCCTGGAACATATGTGTGCGTCAGAAGAGATCGATGTAGCTGAAGTCAGGACCTAACTGTCTCCGCTATCATTGTAACAAGAAACGACTAGATGTTAGTTTTTATGATGGACTAAGTGTGAAATAGCGGATATATCAAACAGTAAAAAATTTTACACTTACCATCTGCTCCTCATGCTCAGTAAAAGAAATGGATCCTCCTGTATGGGATGCCTGACCAATGGATCTGTTCCGCTTAGCAGCGGAAGAGATACGCTGCCACCTATCGGACCCCCAATGCTCCGATAAAGTAGCCCAATGGTTTAGGGAAATCCACTTGGGGCAACTACCCCCATGCTTCTTCCGAGCCTTGGACAATATGTCCGAAAGTCTAGCCTTACACTTCTTCTCCCAACTAGCCCGGATCTGTGCAGTATGCTCGGGGTGCTAATAGAAGAAAGACTGCAAAATCAAAGTAACTGTTACAAGTAATTATAAATAAGAAAATATATTAAAAAGACTAAAAAGACTACAGGTAATAATTACAAATCGAACTCACACTCCAAAGATCGAACCACATGTTCCGAACATCAATCGGAACCTGTGAGAAGGTAGTATAGGCTCCAGTGTAGTGTCACCTAAAAATCTCAACAATTTCCCTCATACATCGAACTGAATGTGTAAACCTGTTCTGAGAAAATAGATTTTGTAATATTAGACAAAGTTATAATTTTGAAATTTTAGAAAAGCGTATAATAAGTAATTATGTAGTCAGCTTACGAGTCACCAACTGACTCAATCAGCAGGCGCGTATTGTTAGTAGGTGGAGCATCAACTGTGGATCCTGAAGAACCTGGGATTGGGGTAGGGAACTGCTCTGATTGGGCCTCGTCTGGAGGCAATGGCTGTGGAGCAGGTATACGTGGTGCGATGCTCGGGGACGGTGTCTCATCCGCCCTCGACGACTCACGAGTCGCTGATTGATCGTCGGGTGAGGCATCGGAAGCCATATGTATTTGAAATTATTTAAATACATAAAAATGGTCATATTTTGGGAGAAGAAAAAAATAATAAATTTAAAAGTATAAAGCAAAGTAAAACTCTTGTAATGTAACGATAGCAGAACTAATAATTATATCTATATATTAGTTAAACTTAGACCTAGTCTATGGACTTTTGTCATCATCGGATGAGTAGCCTTCCACATCGTCGTCTGTAGAGGATCCTATCTCCCATTCTTCTTTCTCGTCATCATTTTCATTGTTCGGTTGTGCTTCCTCCATCATTAAACCCGAATCCATAAAATCGATTGTATCTCCAATACCGGACTCATCTGCTAATCTTCCAAAGTTGTCATTCTCAACACATACATTGATTGCCTGCGTATCATCTACTTCCTCTTGATATGGTGCCTCAACAACGGGTGCATCAATAACATGTCGAGCTTGCATTTTACAAACAACTACCCAATCAGATTTTTGTCTTTTTCTCCCCGGATAGGATAGGAAATATACTTGAGTTGCTTGTTGAGCTAACACAAATGGGTCATATTTTGGGTAATTCCTCTTGCAGTTAATGTCAATAAGTTTGTAGTGAGGATGAATTTTAACCCTCCGATTTAGCGTTGGATCAAACCAATTACACTTGAATAGGACAACTTTTAAACAAGGAGTCCCAGGGAACTGAAGTTCGACAATCTCCTTCAACACTCCATAATAATCTTCGGCACTATCTCCATCGCTTTTCACACAAACTCCACTGTTAATTGTTTTTTTTCCGAATGACTGATCATGTGTATGGAACCTAAAACCATTTATGAAGTAGCCATGGAAGTATTTCACTTATCTCGAAGGTCCCTAGGCCAAGCTTTTTAAGTGTTGTTCAGTCACTTGATTTTGTGGATTGTGGATCATGAACCTAGCAAAAAATAAAGCGTTAATGCACCTTCATTGTCAATGTAATTTATTTTAAAGTCTCATTTTGGATGTGTTCAACTCACATAAGTCCTAAACCATCCTGCAAATTCTAACTCTATTCTCCTATCAACTTCAAGGTCTATTATACTTGGCTCATACAACTGCAAGTCATTTTTGAATTTCCTAAAATGACCAAAACGAATACATAAGGATACTTGTTCAAAGTATTGCCGTATAAAATCTAGAAATTTGCAAAATAGTGGTATACTTACGTAATGTATGGTTGAACTTCTTTACAGTTTAGGTATATGTAATTTGTGGCAGCTTTAAATTCATCCAGGGTAAGATATCTATTCTGAATACTTCCCAAAACCCTCCCTAGAACGGTGCATATAGACAACAAAATGTCACTTGAGATTGTATCATGAATGCCCTCATCATTTCGAGCCATAGCTGTATGTTGAGTCTGCATATGTGGCTCAAAATAATAGGAGAAGAATGTATATGCCGCTTCAACTAAGTAAGCATTGCAAATTGATCCCTCCACTCTCGCCTTATTTTAAATTTTGGTCTTCAAGATTTAAGAACCTAATGCATTTTTTTACAGTTAGAACTGATTCACATAGTAGATGTATATATAGATATAATAATACACAATATTTTACTGCTCGAATGGATACATCCATTTATATTGAACAGGGCCACCAACCCTGAACTCATATGGCAAGTGGACCATAAGGTGCTCCACCACGTTAAAGAAGTCGGGTGAAAAGATCTTCTCCAATTTACAGATGAGTAAAGCAATATTATCTTTCAATTGCTTCATATGAGCTGTGGAAAGTTTAGGAGAACATAAGTCGCGGTAAAAGAGACCGACTTCTGCGAAAACGTTCCAAAGTAACACCGGGAGTAATTCTTTAAATGCAGTTGGAAACAACCTTTCCATAAACACATGGCAGTCATGGCTTTTCATACCTGACATTTTGAGCTCATTCAAATCAACACACTTGCTTAAATTCAAAGCATATCCATCCGAAAGTCGCAAATCTCTAACTTACTTAAGTAGAAGTTTCTTTTGTTCGGGTGTAATAGAGTATTTAGCCTTTGGCATTAATGTCCTCCCGTCACCCAAGTCAATCACGTGTAATTCAGGTCTATCATAATATGTCAACAAATCACGTCGCGCCTTCACATTGTCCTTTGTTTTTCCCTTTACATTCATGAATGTGTTAAAGACATTATCGAACACATTTTTTTAATTGTGCATCACATTTATGTTATGACGGATTAAGTGTGTTCTCCAATATGGCAAATCCCAAAAAATACTCCTTTTGGCCCAATTATGGTAGATGCCTCTGCCATCATCCCTACCAAGCTCCACAGCTGTCTCGGTTATTTTTGATAAATGGCATACTCTATTCCACATACCATCTCTAGAAGTGCGTTGCATAGGGTGTGCTGTCTCGCAACCTTTATCCTTCCTGAAAGGCCTAGCATCTCTTCTGTATGGATGATCTAAAGGCAAGAAGCGCCAGTGGCAATCAAACCAAGAATGTTTACCTTTATTTTGCAAGTGAAATGATTTTGTCTACTCCATGTAATACGGACATACTAATCTACCAGCTGTGCTCCAACCACTTAGCATCCCATATGCTTGGAAGTCGTTTATTATCAAAAGAAGTGCTACTTGTAGACAGAAGTTCTGTTTCTTTGAAATATTATATGTAGAGACTCCACTAAACCACATCATCTTTAATTCATCTACCAAAGGTTGTAGATAGACATCAATTTTATGCTTCGGATTCCTAGGGCCCGGGACAATGACGGTCAAAAACATAAATGGATCCCTCATGCACATCGACGAAGGTAAATTATATGGAGTAACAATAACAGGCTAATAAGAGTATTGTTTTCCCGACATTCCAAATGGTGAAAATCCATCTGTGTATAACCCAAGACGCACATTACGAATTTCAGCTGCAAATTCAGGATGACTACGATCGAAGTGTTTCCAATCTTTACCATCACATGGATGGCTCATAACGTCCTCTTCCGGTTGACTCTCTGCATGCCATCTTATGTGTGCTCCACTGTTGTGGAGGATGCAAACAGTCTCTGCAGTCTGGGTATTAATGGGAAGTAATACATTTTCTTGAAAGGAACGTCTTTCTATTTTTTTGTCCTTTCCAACTTTCTTTTTTGCTATATATCTGCCATGTCCATAGAATTTGTAGTCCCTCCTAACACTGTCGTCCTTCTAGTAGAGTATGCATCCATTTGGGTAGACATCTATCTTCTGAACAGGTAGCCCTAGACCAGATACTAACTTCTTTGTTTGATAGAAGTCATCCGAAAGCTTATTACTACTTGATAATACCTCCTTCATTAATTGCATCACCTGATTAAAGCATTTATCCGACACGTTGTTTTCGAATTTAATATTCAAAAGTCGAGAAACAACTAATAACGTACTATGATTCTTCCATCCATCCCATATAGAAGTTTTTGAAGCTCTCAGCATGTCATAAAATTTCTGCGTATCCGGGTTAGGTGGTTCCTCAACATTCTCCGATGATGAAGGTTCAGTTGGAAATTGATGTCCAACTACATCAATCACCATATCTTGATACGGATTATTAGAACTTGACTCGATTGCAGTCGTACAAGTGCTAGTTATTGATGTAGTTGGCGACAGATTAATACCCTCACCATAACTAGTCCATCTTCGGTAATTAGCAACAAACCCAAATCTGTTCAAGTGCAGCTCCACTTCATTTGGGGAAATGTACGCTTTGTTTTTACACTTTCCACATAGACACCTTATAACTAAGGCTGGACCAGTTGACAAACAATATGTAATGAATCGCTTGACCCCTTATTCAAACTCAAATGTAATTCCTTTAATCCCCTATACATATCTTCTGTACATCCAACTACGATCATTCATCTACATTTAGGCTATAACCATGTAGCTTATTAGCACTTGTATAATTCGAATGAAGAACGATGGTGATTGTGAAGGTCGAGGAGGACCCTAGTATACTCGTTATGAATTATGGAAGAAATATTAAATAATGATACTGAAGAAATACTATCAACTATCGAGTTGTGTATTCTAAATCTTTTAAAAAAAGTTTGACAGAGTTTCCCCTATAACTTGAACGGTTTCTAGGCACAAAACCACCTTAATTCACTCAATATTTATTGTAAAAAACACACAATGCCAGAGTTATTAATCAATAAAATAAAATATTCTACACAAGGAAGCTAAAACAAGAAAAAAAACATATGACCAAAGTCATTAAACAATCTCTTGCATGAAATACCAAACCTTTGAGACTATAATGCCAAACTAACAAGAGTAGAAAAGAATAGGGCGTCCACAGTATGAATAGTCGGTTGTGACAAGATATAGGTCTTTGATTTGAATACAAAAGGAATAAACAAAAGAATGACACTTTTTGGTACTATATATCTGCTAAAATGACAATAGAGAAGACACACGCGTAAAAACCTTGGAATCCATGTATTTGAATATATTGTTTGAAATACACCATTTTTGTGCAAATGTTGATAGTGTATCCATTTTTGAGGTACTGAACTGAAGTGCCTAAACATAAACATTCCCTGAGATGTTAGGATGATTGTAGAACTGGATTTGGGAGGAGTTGTGATAGGATAAAGGCATGAGAATGGAAGGGTGGCTAAAACACTTTCAGTTGAGTCTCAACATGGGTTAGAAAGGCTTAGATGGGGTAAGTTCTGTAGGAAAATGGAAAGATATAATTGGTGCAAAAGAATGAGCAAAACAGAGAATTATGCTATGCTATGCTTGTGTAAAAAGAATTTTTCTAAAAGTCTCCATCATGAATTCATTCAGCTTCAACCATCAAAACTTAATTCAAAATGTTCCTCACCATGCATAGATTAACTTCACAATGAAAAGAACATATGGAAATACACTAGGTAAGAATCAATAAGAATCTCTTGGCATGCCACCTCAATTTTTTAAAACAAAATTGACAGAGTTTCCCTTATAACTTGAACGTTTTTCAAGCACAAGGCCACCATAATTCACACAACATTCATTGTAAAAAATTTACAAAACACAAATAACCTCAAAACATTTAATCAACAACATCAAATTTGGGGGTAATCACCCATTACCCATAGGGAGTGATCACTCATCACTCACGGGGAATGATCACCCATCACTCACGGGATTCTAAAGATGCAATTGGAGGATTTTCTTACCTAAGAATAGCTCGTCTGTCCAAAACAATCAATGAAGCATTGTATGCCTAACCTGTGCGTAACAATAACATAAGGTTACAATAGAACAAATTATAAGTGTAATATAGTTTCGACATCAAATGGAACAAAATCTTAATTAGTTAAGTAAACAGAATGACATTAAAAGGCATTATCCATCAATGAACTTTTGAGTTCAAAAAGGCCAAATGAAGCTAAAACAAAGGATTAAGTCGAAAAAAAGGTTTTCCAGGTAAAGTATGCTTAAGTCTTAAAGAAGGTTTTTCATCATAAGGCATTATCCATCATAAAATGATTTTTTCAAAATATAGCATGGTTGAGTATAGCATAATCATTTATGCTTCTTGGACAATTAGCACATATTTAATATATGGTGTATATCTTGATTTTTCAAAATATACCATTAGTTAACATTATACACAATTAGCACATATTTAACATGTCACACATAAATACACCATAATTTTAACTAATGGAATCAATATAAGCATTTGTTAGTTATACAAAAATAAAACAATCCTGCACTTTCAATATCATGGCACACTTTTGTATTTTAGCCATAACTTTTTATTTACAAGTTTGATTAACCTCAAATTTGTGCCAAAATGCTCCTAAGATCCTTGGCTACAAAATTATGAAGTCTTTTTGGGACCGATCTTGAACTGGTAGAAAACTACTGGGAGCAAAACATCAAGAATATTCTATGTAACAAAGCATTATCTTGCTAAATTCACACTCTATCTATTCCAACTTCATTTTACTACTTACATCTCATTTGATTCAGTTCACTACTCATGTTAACCACAACTAAAACCGGCTGCTTAGAATAATAACCATCAAGCTTTGATTTTATGTAATAATTACATACTTTAATTCATTTTCTTTCTTCCTTCATTTAGTCATGATTTCAGCCATGAATATCCTTCCATCACTTCTCCAAAACATCATATAATAGCACAAAAATCACACCAAAGCCATTCACAAGTTCACCACTACACAAATCTCCAACAAAACCATATCACTACATTATAACATATCAAGTACCACAAAAATATTCACGTATTTATAATTCACTATTAAACATGCATCATAATACATCTCATTTGATTCACTTCACTACTCATGTTAACATCATAAATTTGACTGCATAGTTCACTACTCACTTCACTACTTCACCACAACTAAAACTGACTGCATAGAATAATAATCATGCTCAATTTTTTTAAAAAAATTTGACAGAGTTTCCCTTATAACTTGAACATTTTCCAGGCACAAATCCACCTTAATTAACCTAACATTGATTGTAAATGGCTCACAAAACACAAATAACCTCGAAACAATTAATCAAGACAATAAAGTATTCTACACAAGGAAGCTAAAACAAGAAATGAACATATAGACAGAGTCATTAAACAATTTCTTGGCATTAAGCCACCTCAATTTTTTAAAAAAATTTGACAGAGTTTCCCTTCGTTGTAAAAAACTCACAAAACACAAATAACCTCAAAATATTTAATTAACAATACTAAATTTAAGGGTAATCACTCATTACTCATAGGGAGTGATCACCCATCACTCACGGGATTCTAAAGATGCCTACTAAGTGTTTTCTTACCTAAGAAAAGCTCGTCTGTCCGGGCAAATCAATAAAGAACTAAAGGTCTAACTTGTGCGTAACAATAGCATAAGATTACTGTAGAACAAATTATAAATGTAACATAGTTTTTGAAATATCAGATGGAACGAACTCTTAATCAGTTAAGCAAACAGAACAATATTAAAAGGCATTATCCATCAGTAAACTTTTGAGTTCAAAATGGCCAAAAGGTCAACAATGGAAAACAACTCAACACTTATTCAATCAAAAAGATTTTAGAAAAACTCCCATATTAGTTCAGTTTTTCATATTTATGTTTTAGAAAAAGTTCGACAATATGAAATTAATGGTCATATTACGCAACAATCATGAAAGTAAAACAATAAATATGAGACCTTTATCGTCAATTGGAAGCTTAAGAAAGCCAAAAGAATACTAAGTAATCAACCACCAATAATATCTACACAAAGTAAATGGAGTAGTATCAGTAATAAAATTATATTGAAACTCACTTCATTGATTTTTCTTGCCAAAAGAAGTTATAGGGTAGGATAAGAGATGGTGTTATACGCGTATGTTGATTTATATACAAGCCATGATTTACATAGATCTAGTATCCCATAGCTTGGACAAGGTAATTGAAATTTTGATAATAATATTATAGCCATGAAGACCAAATTTCATAACTGATATTTTGATATGAAAATGGCTATAATTTCATAGAAAATACAATAGTAATAATTAATACAATTTTATTAAAATATCACAACAATCTTGTGTTTTAATAAAATAAACATATTTATTAATTATCTTGTTCATTTTGTGGAGGTTGCAAAACATATTATTATGTTCATGTTCAAAATTTTGAATATTTTACTATAAGTAGAGTTAATATGGTTATAATTTAGTGGCTATAACTTCCCTATAAACTAGCCCTATTAAGGTATATATATATATATATATATATATATATATATATATATATATATGAAAGAGAGAGAAAACAAAAACCAAGCTTTGTTTAGGAAAACCAAAAGCTTTATTATCAATATCTTCATGCTTTAGGAGAAATAGTCATCAATAACCAATAGTCATAGGCATAAAGATTCACATTTCTCATTTAAAACCTAGCATGGAGTCATCATAGGCATAAAGTCATTTATGTGGCCTTTTAAACTTCTCATTTATCCGTTAATTCTAATGGAAATAATACATTAGCTCATTAATTCTGGGTTAAAATACTTGCATTTTCACATCATGACATACCTCTATATTTTTAACTTTTGATCCACACGTCTCAATGACCTCAAATTTGCACCAAAATACACTAAAACCTAGCTAGAAATTCACAATTTCCATACAGCCAAACTTGTAATCGGTGTAAAACTGCTACAAGCTAAATCTTGTAGTTTTTCCATGAAATCATTCATTTTGCTTACAAAATACATTCTTCATTTGTTCTATTCACATTTTAACATTCAATCACAACTTAATTCACTTTAATTCTTTATCTTAGCATCACATTATCTTCTCACTTTTAGCCATGAAGAAAGAAAATCATCACACTTATCATGCAACGGAAATAACAACCATGAAATACATATTCTAGTTTTTCATTTCAACAATTGCAACTTCTTTTCTTCGTTTCTTTCTTTATTCATTTCTTCCTATAAGTGTAGCCATATTCACCCTTTCACAACTTCTTCAAAACACATCTAAACATCACAAAAATTATAGCAAAAAACTCTCAAAATCCACCGCCACTTAGCTTCATCAAAATAACACCATAACAACATTTTTTTACAATTCATCTTCTATATTTCATGCAATTTTCCATGAAAATTTACTTCAAAATGTTCTCTATAAGCTATGTAATACTTTTAATCCTTGATAAAAAGGATTTTAGCTTGTGAGTGAAGAGTTCTTCGCTTAACAAGACCAAGCTTTTCTTCCTTATTCTCTTTCTCTCTTTCATAGTTTGTTTTCTCTCTCTAACAAATAGCCTCATACAGAATTGTACTAGAGTTAGTGCTTTCCTTCTTCAAACTAAGTAATTTTCCTTTTTATTCTCTTATTCAAATTAAAAAACACTCCTACCTTGCCCTCCCTTGTTCATGAAGCATACCAAGACTTCAACAGTTTCAGTCCTCTCCTCTTTAGCACAGCAAAACTGAAATAAAGACAAGCACACTCCATAAGACCATTCTTTGGTCATTTTCTCTCGTTCACTTGAGCAAAAATGACCTATTCACTCTTACCCACTCACTTTTAGTCTCACTTTCCTCCTTCTTACCATTCTAACCAAAGATAACGCCAATATCAAATCTTTGGCCTCCCTAAACATTAACAAAATAGAAAGCAACTTCATACACAAACTAAAACCATTTTTCCCCTTTCTCTCTATTCAAAACTGAAACACATATAAATATACACTGTACTTTTGGTCCCTCTTCCCTACTAGTTAAAAACGAACACAACACACTTTCATCTCCTCCCTCTATTCTCTTAAAACCAAGACAAATTCTCGCATAAAATACATTCAATAACTGTATATTCAAACAAAATTTCATTTTGTTACTCTTTCAAACAAAATGTTGGAATCCATCAAAGAAGAGGTTAAGTTTTACAATCCTAATTAAAGAAACAAAAACAGTAATGGATTCCTTCTTCTGCCAAAAAGGAACTTCTGCTGCCAAAAGAATCCCTAACAGTTTATCCAACAGGAACATAATCCACAATTGAAACAAGACGAGCCTTGAAATTAATTATACAACACTTGTGAATCTTCCTTACCAATATAATTCTCATTATGAAGTATTAATAGATATTAAAACAGGGAAAGCAGACTAGAGGAGTGCATTTCCAAATTCATGGAAATTACAGTAGATAGCATAAATTGCGGTCTAATGTAACTCAGTAGCATAAATTCCATTTGAATCTAGTAAAAGTTGAGGGATACCTCGATCAATTGCGGTCCAGTCTGGTGCCTAAGCTCTGGCGATAGTGGTTCAGGTCAAGATGCAGCGGCGCCGGCAGCAGTCGTCCACAACTTGATGAAGATCGCTGGTGGTTCGATGGTGGGGGGAATAGCAACTTTGGTCAGATGGTCTTTTGGTGGTAGTTCAGGCAATGAGAAGGTAAGGTTGTCGGTGGGGTTGGAAGGGATTTGAGAGGGATTAGCCAGAGAAGATAGAGAAAATGGGAAAGAACACAACTAAAGGGAAGATAGAATAGGAATGATATAGTCGTTGGGCTTTGCGAGGAAAATTTTCGTCGCTAATCCCTCTCTATTAGCGAGGGATTTACGATGGAACCTAAAAATAAAATAAATATAATCCCTCTCTAATTACTCGCAAATTAGCGTGTGATTACTGAGGAACACATTCATCGATGGATTAGCGAGGGTAAACCTAAACAGAGTTTTAATGCGAGGGATTAGCGGGATTTTTTGAATTTCAGATTCCGCTTAAAAATTTCGCGTTGCTTTAAAGTTTTAAGTTTTGAATCCCTCGCTAATCCTTCTCAAATCCCTCGCTGTTATTATCCGTCGCTATTTAGGGACGGATTAGCGATGGATATGACATTTTTCTCAATTTCTTCAATACTCTACCGAGAAAACATATTTATTTCTATCAACACTTAGCTACTTCCTACTTAGCTACGCATTAAAAGCATGAAATATTTCGCCAATGAACAATTCTAAATAATCATCATGGTGTTTGTTTAGGTTTAATTAACATCAATCTTGTTACGCTTACTAATATATAAAAAGTTTAATTAGTATTGATGTGTTTTCATATCCCAAAATTGTATTTATTATGCTAATCAAATGTAATAAAACATAATATATAAAACTTCAAGTGCACATGTAAACTCTCATAGTAATTAATTAAATGTGTGTTCGTATTTGCATAATTATACATCAACCATATATATGATCGATGCATCACACACACACACACACACACACACACACACACACACACACACAATACATATGCATATAAAGTGATAAATGAATTATATATATACTATACTATACATGACGAACTTGTACAGAGGTATAATGTATGCATATCATTTAATTATAATCTATACTTCGTAACTTGCCGATGGTAATTACATATATATTGAATGTAAATACATAGGTTATAATTAAACAAATAATAAAGAATTAAGTATTCATAAGGATATTACATAAAAAAATTTACCACACACAAAAGTATCGTGAGGAAAAAATTTGAGAATTCACAAAATGAGGAATCACTCACAAATCCCTTGTGAATTAGAGAGGGATTAGTGAAGAAAACTATCAGTGACAGATTCGCAAGCGATTTTTAAGATTCCTTGCCAATAAAACTCCAATCCGTCACAAATCCAGCAATGAATTTCGACGGATATTTCGATCGCTATTACCTTGCAAATTAGCGTGGGATTAGCTTGGTACAGTCGCAAATCCAAAGCTAAAAATTTACAACGAATATTAAGTAAAAATAAAATATCCATTGCTAATCCCTATCAAATTAGCGATAGATTAGAATGGGATTTCTTCATCCACTGCTAATTTGAAAGGGTTTTTTGTTAATGCTGATTCGTTGCTAATCAACTAGGGATTAGCGATGGAAAGTCAATCTGTCATTTGTCCCTCGCAGATTTAGGGAGGGATTATTCCCTCGCTAAGTCTCTATTTTCTTGTAGTGCTTCTTCTTTCGAACGTAGTCTTTTCTATTTCTCTTATGTGTTAGTGGGTTATGTTTTTTTCTTTGTTTTGTCTTGTTTTATTGTTGTGGTTGTGTTTATTTTGGGTGTATTGCAATGGTTATTTCTTTTGCATATGCTATTGGAGTATTTGGAGGGTTTTTTGTGCATCTTCCTTTGGAATTGATTTGGAGGATCTTTGCCATATTGGGGATGGGTTTCTATGGAGATTTCCTCGCGTTGAAGTCGATGTATTTGTTCTCTGATTTGTGGTTTTTGTTATGTTTTTGGTTTTCTGTTATGTTGGGTACTCTATTTTTTATACTTTCTCACTGATGTTTTGTTTTTTTGTTTTTTTTGTTCTTATTATTTTTTGTTTTTGCATAGGTGTAAGTTTCATTATTCTACAGCTGTTGATGGAGGGGAATATTTTTTGCCTTTGATTTTTTTGCATTGATTCCCTGATCTGCGGGATCATCATCCGGTTGGGCAAAGAATGTTCTTTCAACGTTGTGTAGAGCTCTGAAATCCTGAAGCATAGTATAGGGCTGCAGTTGTGCGTTTTGTTGTTGTTGTTGTTTTCTTTTCTTTTTTTTTTCTTGAGGTCACCATTTAGTCAATTTGATTGTTTAATCTGTTTTATTATTTTTTTAAATTTTTTTTCCTCGGGGGTTGCAAGAACTTGCTTTTGATGGCGGGTGTATTGATTTGATGAAGTTGTATTTGCAAAGTTCTATTGATGCTAGATATGAGAATGCTTCATATGCTATGGGAATGATTTTCCTGTTGTTGAATACCAGTGAAAGGGAGGTTGGAATGAGAATCTTTGGAAACTATTTGAAGCAAGGGTTGTCTGATGAAGTTCTGATTAATTATCGGTGGGAACTATTTTTTACTATTGGCTTAAGATGGGAGACAAATGATTTAGAGAAGAATATTGCTCATTGTTGTACATTGTATCATCTATTTGATTTTGTGGAGGATGAATTTGAGCCTAGGAATGTTTGTGTTGGGCGTTTTTACGATTTTGAAATAGATTCTCTTATCTTTATATTTTCATTATTAAGGAATATGAACTGATGTTTTCGTGGGTTGTATTTCAGAGTGAAATGAAGAACATATTATTGTAAATTTTATTTTTGAAATGTAAAGTTTTATTTTGTTAATGTATTAGACTTTTCTGGGTTTGAAGGAACTTTATTTTGTAAGGCCATAGATTTTTGTATGGAGTTTATTTTTCCTCAAACGGGATGATTCATAATTTGTTTGGTGAATGTTGATGAAAGGCTGTTGTTAGTTGCCTAAGCTACATAATTAGTGATTTTGGCTTTCTATAAGAGGAAGAGTCATCAGCTAGTGGCTCTATTCTGAGCATTGGTTTTAATGAGGCCTTGGTTTGTTTATCTCTGATGCATTGGTTTCATAGTTGAAATGGGTTTGTTTATTTTAATTATATTGTTGCATGTATTGTTTTGGTTTGTGGAAAGAAAAATGGTTATTCCTGATCATATTATATAGTTGCAATGTGGTATGTCCTATACTCAGTACCTGTGCTCTGTCTTTATCAGATTGATCTTTGTTGGGTAGCTGATATCTTGTGATCCATTGACTAGGATAATATGTTTAGTTGTTGTATTCTGAAATGGTCTCTGCATTCAACTTTGTTTCAGGTAATCAAAATTATGCTCAATGGGTATTCCTGGGAAAGTTTAGTTGTTTAAGAATTCTATTGGATACATCTTTTCTTCATCTGCTAAATTACCTAATGAGTTGTATATTTTGTGTGCATTAATATCTTCCTGGATTTCTTTATGCTTTGTGTTAGCCTTTCATGAGAAGATTGTATAGTAATTTGTGGCGAGAGTGCAGGATTAAGGAAATGAAAGAGTAGAAGAAAACGTATCTTTTGCTTTTATGAAACTCTCTCTCCCTGTCAGTGTTTTCTTCTCCTCTTCTTGTTCTTTTTTGCCATCAACCGTCGCACTAATTTCATTTTTAAAAACCTCTCTTGACTACCAAACATTAGCTTTTTTCCTTTCTCTATCTTCATTTTTTGGCAGATGGAGCTGGGTTTTTAAATCTTGGGAATTTTTGAGATGGGTTTTTTCGTTCTTGTGTTGATTCGATGTGATTGTGTTGATGAATTATGTGATATTGGCTTTGGTGTATGCTATGTTTTGGTGGTTGTTGGCTTGATTACTGATCACATGCCATTACATTGTGTATTTCAGGTGTAGGGGTGGGATGGGAATTTTGTGGAAGTATTACAGTATTTCTTGGCTTGATGTTATTATGCAAGTCTGAATTTCAAGTATTGTGTTGATTTGTTCTTCTGTTGCTTGTTTGTTTTTAAAGGTTTTTTAGAGTTATTTTTGTTTTTTTAAAAAATACATTTATGGTATTCAAAATTTATATTATTCAGTATTATTTTTTCCCTTTTATATTTGTTTGTGTTTATTGTTTCTTTTCCACTTTTTTATGGAGTGGTTGTTTTTTTTGCTAGTTTATTTATTTTTTATTTTTTTCCTCTTACGGTTAACTCTCTGCATCTATTTTTCCAAATTTAAAGAAGCTAATGTAAGGGTGTTTTAGTAGTAAAGAGAATTTTTTTTCTTGGTGTAAAAGGATACATAGCATAGATTTATAACTTTTTTTCTCCTTTGGTTTTTTTCCCCTTCATTTTCTTAAATAATAATGTAAATCCATAGTCATTTTCTTAAATATTGTCACCATGTTTCAAATATATTCAAAGGGGTTTGACGTTCTTGGAAACCGTCAATTTTTTTAAAAAATAATAATAAAAAAGGAGTACTGAATAATTATGGTGTTGGGATGTAAATTTGGTAACTTGCAACAACCAATACTTGTTTGTATCTTGTGCATGTTCAATGGATTTGTTAGGATGTTATACCGCATACTTTTTTTAACTATAACTTTTAAGATTGTCCAATTTTTAGATTTTAGAACAATACACTAATGAATAGGAATATCTATATTTGCAAGTTGGTGGGTAATTTTATAACAGAAACTATTAACCATGAGGAGTTTTTTTTTCTTGCTAAAGACCAATGTTTTGAAGTAATTCAAATGATCATTAAAGTTTATTTTAATTTTTTTTATTTTATGTGTATCATATTGCAAAATCCTTTTGCAATTAATTCCAATTACTAAAACAATGTATTTATTGGCAAATTTTATTTTTATTTTTTTCACCTTTATTTTTATTTTTATTTTTTGTTAAAGGTCATTTGCAATGAACATATTAATTTTGTTTTGGGAGTTGAATTGCCATTTTTTTTTAGAGACATTATTGTGAAGACCATTTATTCCCTATGAAAGGGTTATGTTTTTCATAGGCAAGTAAATTTAATATGTATTAAGTATGAATTACAGAATATTTTATAATTTTGTTAGGAATAAAAAATGTTACAATGGTCACATGATTGGATAACTTAATTGGATTTGATCTGCAATTTGTTATGAAAAATTAATATTTAGTTATTATAGTTAATTATGTATTTTTTTTTCTTTTTGAACAGTTGTTTTTGGGAATTTTTATTAACAATGATATACTAATTGTCTTGGGTGTTGATGACAGGAATCATCCTATCCATCCACCTCTTTTTGTTTTTTTTCCCCAATTGATGGCTTAGATTCAATTACCCAGTTTTTTCAATTTTAAGCAAAAATGTGAGGAAATATTTCTAACAGGATTCCTTTTTGGTGATGTTTTTTTTTTTTGGCCAAATTCCTCGCCAAATAGTCATTATCAATTAAAAAAAATTAAAAATTTCTGTAACGTATTTTAATAATTAATATTTAGCATCAACTTTATTATAAATATTATGCGAAATAAAAAATGTTCACTTTTTTTTTATCTCAATAACAATGAGACCTAACCATATCTTTGCGTGTACCGAGGCCGTAATTTATTCATTGTAAGTAGTAGATTTGTTTATACTGAAAACTTTAAATTTATTTATTTTAATTTATTTTATTATGCAATTTTTTTTTATTTTTGTTGTTGCCATGTGTTGTTTGATGTAACAATTTATTTGCTTTATGTTAGAGTCTTCAATTAATCAGTTTTGATTCCATTTTGACATCCACACTTAGGAGATGGGCAGGGTCCGAAATTTGCTAAGTGTCATAAGTATTTGTGAGGAAGCTTCGGTTGCCTTCCATAGCGAATTCATTTCCATCATTTATGTTTTGTTTTTTTTTTCTCTTTTCCTTTTAAAACATCTTCTTCTATGTTTGTTTACATTATTTACCACCAGATCTTCGGTTTTTTTTTTTTTTGGTGAGTTAGTGGGGAGACTTGTGTAAGTAATATGTTAGTTCTCTATTATATCTGTGTAGTAGGAGTGTTTTTGTTTTTTTTCTTCTTATGAGACTTCTGTTGCAGTGGTTGTGGTCATATCAAAGTCTAAAAGGGAAGACCTTTTGTCATTTCACGTTTGTTTGTTTGTTTGTTTATTTTTGTTTATTTTTTTTTGTTTTGGTTTCTATTTTGAATTGTTTCTTTGATTTTCTAGTGGCCGTGTTCATAACAAAGTCCAAAAGGTAAGATCTTTTGTCATTCCATGTGTGTGTGTGTGTGTGTGTTTTTTCCCCTTTTTTTCCCCCATCTCTCTGTCTTTTGAATTGTTTCTTCGATTTTCCTGAGATCTGTTATGGGAAATGTTTTGTTTTCATTTTTTTCTTTTTTTAAGGTCTTTTTTTTAATTTAGATTTTTTATAATTATTTTATTTTCTTTTTCGTTATTTGTTTACATTTCAATAATGACCTTGTTATAGGCAGGTTTAATCTCTTGGCTTTTGGCTTGGTCTCAATCTCTTGGCTTTGGTTCGTTTTGACTGGCATTGTTTTTGTTGGCTCATTGTTTTCAGTGTTTTATTTACCATTGAGTCAATATCAGTAATGTTGTTATAGAAACATGCATTTTTTGCTTGATTCAATATTTTGTGAATAATGAATACTGGTTGTTATCTGCTAAGGTAGATATGCTATAAGCTTAGTGGATGTAATTGTGTGCTAAGTATATTAGACATCAATATAAGCACGATTGGGCAACTATTGTTTTGTGTATTAGCTTTGTGTATTTTCATTATGTGCTAAGTATATTGAGTATCAATATAAACATGTTCAGGAAACCATTTGATATTTTGTGACGATAGTTTATCATTAGAAGTCCATGTATGATGCACAATTTAATGAAAATATTAACAGAAAATGTATTTTTGCTTGAATGATGAAAGGCGTTTCTGCATTGTTCTATTTTTCATTTTGCTCAGAAATAATACATTTGCTATTTAATTCTTATGATTGATAATGTGCAAGTAGGAAAGTTATCTGAGATATAATACATTTTATCCTGTTCTTTTATTCTATCTTTTTGCTGATTCATGAATTTTTTAAATGTAGTTTCTATTGGAGCAAATTGTTCTTTCCTCATTCCATATTCAATGGAAAGTTTTTGGTCTATTTGTCATTGCAGTTCTGGAAATTTTTATTCCATTTACTATTCTGCAAATGAAGGTGTATTTATTTTTTTTCTTTTGTTTGACTAAATTTTTTGATTTTGTTTGTTGGAAGCTTGTTAGAGAAGTTAATTAATGAACATTGGTTGTTAACTGTTAAAGTAGAGATGCCTCAATCTTAGTTGATGTGATTGTGTGCTAAGTATATTGGGTGTCAACATAAGCATGATTGAGCAACCATTCGGTGTTTTGTGAGTTGGTTTTCCATTAGAAGCCCATGTATGATACTTCATTTCATGAAACAAATTTGAATATGTAATTTTTTTTATTGTAGTTTACAAAATCATAAAGGAATTTTGCTAAGGTAGCTGTGATATAAGCCTTGTGAATTTTATTATGTGCTAAGTATATTGAGTGTCAATATAAACATGTTTGGGAAATTATTCGGTATTTGGCAATGATGGTTTACCATCAAAAGCCCATGTATGATGCACACTTTTATGAAAACATTAACAGAAATATGAATTTTTGCTTGAATGAAGAAATTTGTTTTTGCATTGTTCTATTTTTTATTTTGCTAAGAAATAATACATTTGTTGTTTAATTATTATCCTTGATAGTGTGCAAGAAGAAAAGTTATATGAGATATAATACATTTTATCCTATTGTTTTATTCTATCTTTTTGCTATTTCATGAATTTTAAAAGTATAGGTGCTATTGTAGGAAGTTGTTATTTCATTGTTCCATATTAAATGGTGCTTGTTTTTCCATTTTTCATTATAGTTGTGGAAATTGTTATTGCATCTACTGTTCTAGAGATGAAGGTATAGTTATTTGTTTGTTTTATTTGATGAAATTTTAGGTTTTGTTTGTTGGAAGTTTGTTAGAGAAGTTAAATAATGAAAATTGGTTGTTACTCGTTAAGGTAGATATGCTATAAGCTTAGTTTATGCGTTTATGTGCCAAGCATATTGGGCATCAATGTAAGTATGATTAGGCAACCATTCGATGTTTTGCGACAATGGTTTACTATCAGAAGCCCATAGATGATGCACAATTTCATGATAACAGCAAAAGAATTGAATATGTAAATATTTTTTTTATTGTAGTTTACAAAATCATAAAGGAATTGTAGTAAGTTAGATGTGTTATAAGCTTTGTGAATTTTCTTATGTGCTAAGTATATTGGGTCTCAATATAAACATGTTTGGGAAACCATTCACTGTTTTGCACGATACTTTACCATAAAAAACCTACGTATGATGCACAATTTTATGAAAACATTAACAAAAACAATTTTTTTTTGGCTTAATGATGAAATTTGTTCTTGCATTGTTCTATTTTTTTTATTGTAGTGTACAAAATCATAAAGGAATTTTGCTAAGTTAGATGTGTTATTAGCTTTGTGTATTTTCATTGTGTGCTAAGTATATTGAGTGTCAATATGAACATGTTTGGGAAACCATTCGGTGTTTTGCGATGATGGTTTACCATCAGAAGCCCACGTATGATGCACAATTTCATGATAACATTAGCAGAATTGAATATGTAAATATTTTTTTAATTTTAGTCTACAAAATCATAAAAGAATTTTGCTAAGTTAGATATGCTATAAGCTTTGTGAATTTTCTTATGTGATAAGTATATTGGGTGTTAATATACACATGTTTGGGAAACTATTCGGTGTTTTGCGATGATGGTTTACCATCAGAAGCCCATGTATGATGCACAATTTTATGAAAACATTAACAAAAATATGTTTTTTTGCTTGAATGATGAAATTTCTTCTTGCATTGTTGTATTTTTTAATTGTAGCATACAAAATTCTAAAGGAATTTTGCTAAGTTAGATGTGTTATTTACTTTATGTATTTTCATTAAGTACTAAGTATATTGGCTGTCAATATAAACATATTTGGGGAACCATTCAGTGTTTTGCGACAATAGTTTACTCTCAGAAGTGCACGTATGATGCACAATTTTATGAAAATATTAATAGAAACATGTATTTTTGCTTGAATGATGAAAGTTGTTTCTGCATTGTTATATTATTCATTTTGCTCAAAAATAATACATTTTCTTTTCAATTCTTATGATTCATAGTGTGCAAGTAGGAAAGTTATCTTAGATATAATACATTTTATCCTGTTCTTTTATTATATCTTTTTGCTCATTCATGTATTTTTTTTTTTTAATGTAGGTTCTATTGGAGCAAGTTGTTCTTTCATTGTTCCATATTCAATGGAGTTTTTCTTCCCATTTTTCATTTCAGTTTTGGAAATTGTTATTTCGTTTTCTATTCTACAGATGAAGGTGTATTTATTTTCTTTTGTTTGAGGAAATTTCTGATTTTGTTTGTTGGAAGCTAGTTAGAAAAGTTAATTAATGAACATTGGTTGTTAACTGTTAAGGTAGATATGACATAATCTTGTTGATGTTATTGTGTGGTAAATATATTGGGCGTCAATATAAGCATAATTAGGCAACCACTCGGTGTTTTGTGATGATGATTTTCCATCAAAAGCCCACGTATGATACACAAATTTATGAAAGCATTAACAAATTTGAATATATAAATGTCTTTTATTATTGTAGTCTTAAAAATCATAAAGGAATTTTGCTAAGGTAGATATCGTATAAGGCTTGTGAATTTCATTATGTGCTAAGTATATTAGGTGTCAATATAAATATGTTTGGGAAACCATTCAGTGTATTGTGATGATGGTTTACCATTGAAGCCTATGTATGATGCACAATTTTTATGAAAACATTAACAGGAATCTGAACCTTTGCTTGAATGACGACATTTGTTCTTGTATTGTTCTGTTTTTCATTTTGCTGAGAAATAATACATTTGTTGTTTAATTATTATTCATGATAGTGTGCAAGAAGAAAAGTTATTTGAGATATAATACATTTTATCCTGTTGTTTTATTCTATTTTTTTGCTGTTTCATGAATTTTAAAAATGTAGGTGCTATTGCAGCAAGTTGTTATTTCATTGTTCCATATTAAATGGTGCTTGTTTTTCCATTTTTCTTTACAGTTGTGGAAATTGTTATTTCATCTACTTTATGGAGATGAAGGTATAGTTATTTGTTTGTTTTATTTGATGAAATTTCAGTTTTGTTTGTTGGAAGTTTGTTAAAGAAGTTAAATAATGAAAATTGGTTGTTATTTGTTAAGGTAGATATGCTATAAGCTTAGTTTATGTGTTTGTGTTCTAAGTATATTGGGTTTCAATATAAACATGATTAGGCAACCATTCGATATTTTGCAATGATGGTTTATCATTAGAAGCCCACGTATGATGCATAATTTAATGATAATGCAAAACCTTAGAAGAGGGGGAGGGGGGTGAATAAGGTTTTTGGCAAACTAAAAATTTTCAAATCATCTGATATACAGAATAATAATGATTATCAAGTTTCTTGGATCAACTTTATGGTGACAAAGAAAGTTATCTAAGAACTTTTTAAGATATATTCAGATTCAGACTAAAGAAAGAAATACAAAGCAGTCAATAACATATGAAAGAAAATGAGACACAGAATGTATAGTGGCTCGATATACCAAGATCTACATCCACTACCTTAAGCTCACACTGATTTTCAACCAGATTTCATTTACTCCACTTAATGAAATCAAACTGTACCACATACAAGAAAGGATCACCACACTTAGTTTTCCAAAACCTCTCAATCAAACAAGCACATCAAGGTTCACTTCAACTGGGTTTTACATCATAACCTTGTACTACAAAGGAGATTGAATATCAGTAGAACAGTAAATGCTCACTTGTTTGAGCAGATGTTCACTAAGGTACATAGTACAAACACTTTTACCTTTGATACAATATGAATTTACTTTGAAGTACTTGATAAAATGAGATTTTTGTAAACTATTGAGCAATAGTGTTTCTTAAAAGAATGTCACAAAAATCTTACGTCAAATTTTGTTTAGAGGATTTTTATAGGGTCAAAAAGTGAAGTACCAATAACTATAATTTTTCTATTAAATTCACCCTTTTTTTGGACTCAAGTTTTGGATGATGATGCATCCAAAAGGAAAGTTCAAAATGGCACTTTTTCAAGTAGAAACAATTCAATACTGTTTACAGGATTTTGGACGAATCTTTTAGATGCAAAAACATCCAAACTGTGTAATCCAAAATTCTGAGATTTTTAAAACTTTGAAATCTTTTTCTTTTTATGATTCAAGGTAGAAATCAATTGAATTAAAAATTAAAGAGACATAGGAATTAATAAGAAATACCTTAATAACATTTCCTAGTCTAAAGTTCTTCTATAAGTTCTTCTTGGTATGCAACCTTTTATACTTTGAATTTCTTTTTGATCATCCATACTCGAATTCCATTGCTCAAGAATTGCTTAACAATTATATTTGAATGCCTTAGAAGAATTGAGGTCAAGCATGTTCTATATCATATAGATTACACAAGTTAGTTCACATCAATATTTGTCATAAGTCAAAATATAGGAGAAAGCTCTTAGGGCTAACAGATAACATTAGCAAAATTGAATATGTAAATGTTTTTTTTTTATTATTTTCTACAAAATCATAAAGGAATTTTTTGCTAAGTTAGAAGTGCTATAAGCTTTGTGAATTTTCTTATGTGCTAATTATATTGGATGTCACTATAAACATGTTTGGGAACCCATTTGGTGTTTTGCGATGATGGTTTACCATTAGAGGCCCACGTATGATACACAATTTTGTGAAAACATTAACAGAAGTATGAATTTTTACTTTAATGATGAAAGTACTGCAAAATCTGCCTCTTAAAATAAATCTGTGGAAATGTAGCTAACATTTCATATAACTTTTTTTTCTTATGAAATGTATACTTGGAAAAACAAACTTGTGGAAATGGATGATGCCATCTTCCTTGAACTTCATGATGCCATCTTCTTCAATACCTTAACATCTTCACCTTCATTTCAATTTCTACTTTTTTTTTTGTTAACAATGTCTTAGTATAGATTTGATTCATCTATGCTCTGAACAAATCAAGTCACAACCTTACTTTGTTGTTGTCTCTATTTTTTCTCCCATTTGCTTTGGTGTAAGAACATTTGACCCATGATCTCTACTATTTTCAGATGGTGGATTCTGCGTCTGTGTAGTATGATATGTGTATGTTTTTAGATTGTGTGCTAAGACAAAGAAAGAAAGAAAGGAGTTTTGTGACAATGGTATACCATCGAAGGCCACGTATGATGCACAATTATATGAAAACATTAACAGGAATTTGAACTTTTACTTGAATGATGAAATTTGTTCTTGCATTGTTTAGTTTATTATTTTGCCGAGAAATAATACATTTTCTATTTAATTATTATCGTTGATAGCGTGCATGAAGAAAAGTTTTCTAAGATATAATACATTTTATCATGTTGTTTTATTCTATCTTTTTGCTATTTCATGAATTCTTAAAATGTTGGTGCTATTGCAGCAAGTTGTTATTTCATTATTTTATATTAAATGGAGCTTGTTTTTCCTTTTTTTCATTACTATTGTGGAAAATTGTTATTGCATCTATTGTTCTGGAGATGAAGGTGTATTTTTTTATTTGTTTTATTTCATGAAATTTTAGGTTTTGTTTGTTGGAAGTATGTTAGAGGAGTTAAATAATGAAAATTGGTTGTTATTTGTTAAGGTACATATGCTATAAGCTTAGTTTATGTGATTGCATGCTAAGTATATTAGACATCAATATAAGCATGATTGGGCAACCATTTGGTGTTTTACGACGATAGCTTACCATCAGAAGCCTACGTATGATGCACAATTTTATGATAGCATTAGTAGAATTGAGTATGTAAATGTTTTTGTTTATTGTAGTCTACAAAATCATAAAGGAATTTTGCCAACTTAGATGTGCTATAAGCTTTGTGATTTTTAGTATGTGCTAAGTGTATTAGGTGTCAATATAAATATGTTTGGGGAACTATTTTGTATTTTGCGACGATGGTTTGCTATTAGAAGCCCATGTATGAAGCAGAAGTTTCTGAAAACATTAACAAAAACATGTTTTCCTACGTGAATGATTAGATTTGTTCTTGCATTTTTTTCTATTTTTTATTTTGCTTAGAAATAATGCATTTGTTGTTTAATGATTTTTTTTTTAATTTTATGTAGGTGCTATTACAACAAGCTGTTTCTTTCATTGTTCCATATTCAATGGTATTTGTTTTTCCATTTTTCTTTTTTGTTTTGGAAATTGTTATTAAGAGATGACACTTTATTCGAGGTATCCTTTGTGTTTAAGATATGTAAAGGAATCGAATAATTTATAGAGAATTATGTCTGTTGTAGGATTGATAAAACTTTTACCATTAGGAGATGCTATTGGTCATTTTGTATTAGATATTGATAAGATGAGCATTTTTGGATTTTTTTGCTGTTTAATATGCCAATATTTATGGGGTTTTTCAAAAAAAAGGAATTTATGGACAATAATTACGCTGTTCCAGAATAGGATCGCAATTATCGTGAGGGAATGCTCATGGTCATATTGTTTTGAATATTGAAAACATGTATGTCTTTAGATTGTCATATTAGATGTATCAAAATTATTCATTTATCAATGAGAATGCCTAAGTTATCATAGCTGGGCTTTTCAAATTCCAAGGTTTTTAAAATCTGTCATTGAATAACATTGCGTTTATTTATAGTGAACTTAATGTATTTTAAATGTAATATAGGTAATGTATATTTCTTTAGAAGATGTGTAGTTCTCATTGATTTCATATAAGAGATTCTAGGTTTTTTTGTTGGAAGCATATTAGAGAAGGAAAATAATGAACATTGGTTGTTATTTGTTAAGGTAGATATGCTATAAGCTTTGTTTTTGTGATTGTGTGCTAAGTAAATTGGGCATCAATAGAAGCATAATTGGGCAACCATTTAGTGTTTTGCAACGATGGTTTACCATCACAAAGCAAGGTATGATGCACAATTTCATGAAAACATTAACAGAATAGAATATGTAAATGTTTATTTTTATTGTAGTGTAGAAAACCATAAAGGAATTTGGCTTAGAAATGTCACATGACGTTTCATGTTGTTGTTGAATTAAAGGAATAAAAGTGTAAATTTCAAAACCTAATTAAATTAGGTGAATTTTCATTTGTGAAACTCTTTTAATGAAAGAAATTAATTTTGAGTTAGAGAATGATTAATTTCTAGATAAAGGCTGTCTGGAATTTTTTTAAATTTTCCCCCCGTATTTTTAATGTATTAATCAGTGGATAATTGAAGTGAGGAATAACCTAAGTTAGTTGACGTTTTAGTTTTATTGTAAAGGCTGTCAGTTTTTTAGGGGAGGATTAATTTGTAGATAAAGGTTGTCAGTTTTAGTTTTTTCTTTCTTTTTTTTAAGTATTAATTTGTGGTTAATTGATGTGAGGAATAGCTTCAGTTAGCTAACATTTAATTTTCATTGTAAGGGATATTTACAGTGCATTTAAAAATTAAGAAATAATTAAGTGCAAGAACTTAATGAAATTGTATTATATGGTACACAAGTTATTTTTCCAGTTCCATTTATATTAGTTATTTGCATGAATATGTTGAATTGATTGTTGTGTTTTGGAAGTTAATTGTGTGAATTATGATATTCATTCATTTAATTTAAAAGACTTTTGAGATCTCAGGATAATTGAATATGATAATAATTGCTTTGCTCTTTTTTTTTTTTTTAAAGCTATTGTTAATTTTGTATTAAATCAACTTAGAATTGAAAAGACTAAGGTCATGTCTTTTTTGTTTTTTTTCCAATATCACACCTATAAATATTTGTTTATTGGGATGTGGGGATTGCATTATTTATTACGTAGTTTGCTCTCTTTTGTTGTACCATGGAATCTTATTATTCCCCACCATTGAGATATGTGTTTTTTGGAAAGCCAGATATTCATCCTTTGATATATGAGAGTATAATTTTTACATATCCTGATCTTGAAGGTGATAATGCCAATCTTGTGATACCGGATAGATGATCTGATAGGATTCGGCTAATATTGCAGGTATCTGATATGTATAATAGAGAATACCTTGAATTTGTGATACCAGGATGTATTGGTATTAATACAGATGATGATTTATGTGCTAATTCTTGGATTGAGTCTCATCGTTTTGTCTGTGAGAATCAAGAAAATGACTTGTCTTTGACTATTCTTGTCATAGATGAGTGCTTTTTTGTTGCTGGTGATGTTGAAAGGAAGTTGGAGTCATTTGTGAATTTTTATATGTTTGGTGTTGTTATGATTTAGAGTCAGAAGGACAAATAGGTCTTCATCAACAATTATTTAGAGGATACAGTGGGAAATTTAGATTTAAAATGGCAAGAAGTGGTGGAAGAATCTTTTGGCTCTATTATGTTGAGGAGAAGATTTTTATTAATTCAATTACTGGTGTATCAGCGAGGTGATTGATGTGAAGCATAGGAGTTATGGTAGCCGTAGGAGTTGAGTGGCTTTGTAGAAAGTTTAAGATTAATAATTAATCAATTTGATTGTAATGGTATGAATAAGAAAGTGATTCCTTATGATGATTAATAAGAAATTGTCTTTTATGTGTTTTTTTTATTAAAAAAATTAATTTTGTTTTTTTAGTTATTATTTTTTTTTGGCACTCTAGTTTTGTCATTTCATATGTCAGTATAATGATGTTCGTCTACTACGTGTTTTTGTAGATCTAATGTTAAGTGTGTTGAGTATCAAAATATCATTTGAAATAAAACTATTTGAATTGTGAAATATCTTGTGTAAATGAAAAATGCGTTTGAAATGTGATATTTTTTTTCAGAGATTAACAAAGAGTCAGATGTAAATATGTGAAAGACTTTAGTTTGCTATTCTATAGATAAAAATTCCGAAAAGTAATGACAATAGAGATCTACATTAATATTACGCAAGAGACCAATTAGAAGTTGGATTCCTTTGACAATACAAAATTGGTAACATGAAGTATGCTATAATACATTTAATTCAGTAAACCTTCAATTTTATTAAAGGAATTTCATCAAGAAACTTATTCATTTTACAATTAATGCAAGACGTTAGTTATTCTATACAAAGAGGGAATATTGTGCAATAAATTGAGATGTGGATAGATTAATGCAGAAGATTAGTGAACTACAGTTATTACATTCCTCATAGTAGTAGTATTCCAACAGTTGTCGCCTTTGTTATTCTATCACTGTAAAATCATTGTGAATAGAACTTTAATTAAGTATTTCTAATAAATGAAAATAAATATTTTGAAATACAAATGATTGAATGGAAGGTGTATTGGTTAGTGATGTATTCTATACCTTTGGCATGGCTGAGAATATTTCATTGTATACAATATTCTTTGTATAGTCTCTGTACTCTGGATCTTCCTCAAGCGTTTACATTTTGAGACCTTTTGGTCGGTTCACTCTTGACAGTGCAACATACAGTTGTCCATGACTAAATATTGGTTGTGGTAGGTAAATTCCAACATTAGACAATGTTTGACCTTGACTTTTGTTGATTGTCATTGCATAGCAAATAGTAACTGAGAATTGTCTTCTTATCAATGTAAATGGGAGTCTTGTATCCGCTTTTGACAAATCTATTCTAGGAATTTGGACCTTGGATCTTATGTTTGATCCTGAAATAATCTGGGCCTCTATCACTCTTTTTCCTATTTGAGTAACAATCATTCTGGTTCTATTGCACATTCCTTTGGTAGGATTAATGTTTCTTAACAGCATTATTGGAACCCCTTTCTTGAGCTTCAGTCTATGACTTGGTATACCTAGAAAATTTAGGCCATTTAAGAATTTCGTTGGATATAGCATTTCTTTATCTGCCAAATTCCCTGATGCCTTGTCTATTTTATCTGCACTAATATATTCATGCTCTTCTCCTGGGACTTTGTTTAGTACATAGTCATTGATTTCATGCACTGTCTCATTTCTTGGTGTGTGCATATCTCTTTCAGTCGGATATGTGATATCAATCATTTTCTACTCAAAGGATGGATATGTAGACTGGAAAATAGTTGCCATTGGATTTTCACCTCTTGGAAGAATGAAGTCTTTTGGGATTTTGATCCAAGTTGCCTCTGTATCATCTCCACGAACTCTAGCCTTTTCTTTCCTATCACCTATTCATAATAGCCAATCAGCAAATTCTTTTCTCTTTTCTATTTCTTCATTTCGATCTGTATTCTGCAGTCTCATATTTTCACTTAAGAGCAGGATTTCACTCTAAGTCCATAGTGTTGATTAATTCAATGATGAGTGTATAATGTCGGCTCGCTGACCTTTAGGGATGACTGGTAAAATTTGTTGGAAGTCCCCTCCCAAAAGAACAATTTTACCTGCACATGCCTTGTATTCATTGTATCATTTTGATCCTCTTAATATGTATTTGAACGTTCTATCCACTGTTTCAAAAACAAACCTATGGAAATGGATGTTTTTTTTTTCTCCATATTTTCATTATTTAAATGTGCGAATTGTAGTATAGTATTTATTTATTTATCATTGCATTAAGTTGAGAAGGTAGTAAAAGTATTTAGGCAAAGACAATTTAAAATGGACAATTTAAGTAAATTGAGTAGCTTGAATATGGAGCCTCATCCCAAATAATAAGAGCTGATCTCTGAATCAATTCAGCAAGTTGAGTGTTTTCTTTTATGTAGCAAGTTGTTTCATCATTAGTGATTAAAGGAATTGTGAATCTACTGTGTGCTGTTCTTCCTCCTGGCAAAAGCACTGATGCAATACCTAAAAAAATAAATGTGTTTAGATAATTGTCATAGTTATATTGTTAGCTAAGAATAATGACAATTGCATTGTTCTCTGACCTGAAGAAGCAATGGCCAAAACAATCTTTCCCTCAGATATGAGTATATTGATGATGGTTTTGTATACAAATATTTTACCAATTCCTCCATATCCATATAAGAAGAATAACTTGCTATTATTGTTTTCATCAGTGTTTATGATAGTTTCATATACTCTTTGCTGGTTGTAGTTTAGACTTTGAACCATATTGTCATGCTCTTGTCTTAGTGAATCTCTATCATACATTATCTGATCCCTAATGCAATTGCTTTGAAGGTCTTTTAAGTGCTGCTTATCTAGCGATGGCCTCTCATCTATTTCCTCCAAAGATCTTCCATGTCTTATGACAATTAATTTCAATTCTTTTAATGTGTAGTTTTTCACTTGTTCTTGAGAGAGAATTAGTTGACAACATCTCATGATTTTCCTTTGTCGTAATTGAATATCATCACTCAACTTGGACCAGTTTGATTCCTAGAAGTTTTGTACATCAATCACAATGCAAAACAAAAGAATTGTGACAAACAAATCTCTAAGTTGATTAGCAGTAGCCCAGTGAGAAGACTCTTCCATAGTTTCATGCCATTCATGATCTTCTTGTAAAAGTCCTCTTGCATAGCACGCTGATTTAAATATGTCATAGACATGACCATTGTACAGACGGATTTCTTCAAAAGTAGTTGCACCTACAACATGATTTAGTAACATCTTTAGGAAATATTTTTCTCCAGATACTGGATGTACAGATGTTATCCGTCCTAAACTTTTAGGCTCTTTTCTATTTTTCCAGATCTTTTCAGCTTTTTTCCAAGTATATTTCTCAGGGATTTGTGCATAAGTCAATTCTGTTGTCTCTATATCCCTCTTATTGAGCTCAAAACATTCTGTAAACATTGTTCTTTTTAGATCTTCACTTTGAGCAATGTAACTTAAAGAGGAAGTATCTTTGAAAAATATGTTGTGCTCATCTTAAAGGTGAAATGACAGTCTTTCAACAGCTGGGATTCTAAAGGGGACATCAAATTCATAAATCCTCCAACATGCTTCACAAGCCGAGATATATCTACAGTCTAAAGATTCTCTGATTTCGTCTCTATTTTCAAGACCATCTCCAATCCGTAGATTATACTCAAGGACTGCAATAATTCTATCAGGGTCTTTGTTCACATATTTGAATAAGTACTTTATTGCCCGTGATTTATTATAGAATTCAACATTGATATGGTTGATATTTGAGTAATAAAAATCTATTGTATGGAACAACAAATCTATTATCTAAATCGAAGCCATTTTTCTCAATGAATGTGCCAATGTCTCTTCTTTATATACACAGAATCCACTTTCATCAATCGATGTCATATTTTGAAATGCCTTGGGAAAATGCTTTGAATAGTATCCTACAAAATTTATTCATAATAAATTTGTCATGGACTTAATGTCAGTGTATGAAATTGTGCATTAATTCGACTGTTATGTAAAATAAGGTTGTTGAATATTACCTTCTATCATGCAAGGTGAAGTTTCATATCCAACGCCACAGAGGCCATGCATCATGAATTGTGTGACTACATTATACCCTTCTGGATCACTTATTTGATCAGGGATTTCAGTTGAAATGACTTTGTCAATGTGCTCAGAACTTTGTATTTTTGAACATTGGTTAATCCAAATGATGATATGTGAATATGGTAGGCCTCTTTTTTGGAATTCAATTGTATATACAATTACATTATAAGTAGAAGATTACTGTGATTATGTATAGTTGATATAAAATGATGACAAACTATGACATTCTGCGGACAATAAGAATAATAAGTATTATTCTATAAATATAATATAATAGATTTAACAATAGTTGATAAATTTAGAATACTTGCATCAACTTTTCCAAATATTTTGTTCTGAATAATGTCCTCCATCATTTCATCAAGTTTCATTTTGAATACTCGAACTTCAATGTCAGGCCTATTTTCTGTTTTCTGGCATGGTAATTTAGATAATACCTCTTGGACTTCTGGCCAGTTTGGATTCATAGTAAATGAAACAAAGAGATTTGGGTTTCCAAAGCACTTACAAAGAGCCATTGCATCCTGATAGTTTTGTGCCATATACCTAGGACTGCCCGTGAAAGATGATGGTAAGATAGTTTTTCTTCTTAGCTTGTTTGCATCATTATCACCTCTTTCAATTGCATTGTATATGTTTTTGTCCAATTCAGTCCTTAGATCTCCTTGGTGCTGGGAAATCCATTTTAGACATGATTGTTTAATTGATGTGTAACAATCCACAATGTATTGTTAAAGTAACCTTCCAGATTGGAACAATAGTGTACTTTTTGATTTCCTGTACTGTAGAACGTGAGAAGAGTATTCCCTTATAGTCATATATGAGCGCTTTGTGCATCTTTGATCTTCATTCCTTGCATATGGCATTTCAGGATGAAATCCATCTTCGCTATAAGGGAATAATAATGGATACTATAATGCCATATAAGAAGGATGCAAATGGCTAATTCTTTGTAGGCTTCTAGATGTAGATTGTAAAATAATGTCTCTATCTTGTTCTTTGAGATATATCACCAACAATTAATGCTGCTATTTCTGTTGCTGTGGGAGCATGGTACTACCTTGGATTAAAAGTTCTTTTGTAAAATAATCTAATGGTGAAGTTTGAGATTTCTGATGAATTGTACCTATCTCTGGCCATTTTAAAAACCTTCACCAATTCATTGTGTTCATCAAGTATAGAGATCAAAGAACGTGTAATGCTTTCACTGATGTTTTCATTGTACTTTCCTTGATTCACTTCTTTAAGCCTATTTTGAACTTCATTTGAGGTGTCATGAAAATGTAGCTGGATAAAATGAGCATTGGTTTCCCTAGCTGGAATCAAAGATCCTATTCGATGATAATTTTCACTATTAGTTCTATATATGTATGGTGCAGATTGATGGCTAAATCCGTTAACAACTTTAGCCCCCATAGAAGTCATTGAGAACATTGAATTATATACTCTGATATGTTCAAGAAATCCTGTTGACTAGTTCCCTAACTCAAGATTTAATAATGATCTAGGGGGTTATGGGGGGATTTTTTTTTTTTTTTTTTTGGCAGTTTGATTTTCCCCTCCTTATAACAAAGCTTATGAAGTGGACTTCTTCTTTTCACAGATTTCTTTAATTTTTCTTGTTCCCAAAATATTACTTGGCAATAATTGCATTCATGAGCTTGTTTTCCATAATAGGATTTTGCTGGATTTCTTAGTTTTACAATTAGTAACTGTATGTTATATAAACAGAAAATATTCTATTTAAATTTGGCATTACGCAATGTATTATAGCTTATAATTACCTAATGTAAGCCTTTTTCATTGTTTATTTGAAATTGCAATACCATCTGAAGGAGTTTTGTGTTTGGTACATCGTATATTTCTAGAAGCCAAGATTTCATATCGTAATCTTCTCTGCAAACGTGCACTTTCTTTCATAGAATTATCATATTTATTGTTATTGATTTTGTACTTTATGAAAAAAGCATGCTGTTATGTAAATGTTATTAGAATACCCTCTCCCTTTTTTTTTTGGCTTTTTTTTTCATGTTTTGTTTGAAGGAATGTAGTCTGGTGCTTTTTTTTATTAAAAAAAAAAGACATATGAATACTAACTTCTGATATAATGCAATATTTCACAACACAATATCTTCTATATAGTAGGGGGTATAAGATCTAAATACCTGAACGTTGTAGAATGAAATATTGAGATGAATTTTCTGACATAGTTGTAGATTGTTTTATGAAATTTAATCAAGGTATCCTTTATTTTTAAGAAATGAGAAGGAATAGAAGAATTTATATAGAATTATGTCTGTTGTAGGATTGATAAACCTTTACCATGAAGAGATGCTATTGGTCATTTTGTATTGGATATTGAAAAGATGCGTCTTTTTGGATTTTTTTTTTTTTTTGCTGTTTAATATGCTAATATATATTTTTAAATTTTGTTTTTAATAAAAAAAGAAGCAGAATTTATGGAGAATAATTACGATTGTTCTCAGAATAGGATCACAATTACTGTAAGGGAATGTTCTTGGTCATTTTGTTTTGGATATTGAAAACATGTATGACTTTGGATTGTGATATTAGCCATACCAATATTATTCATTTATTAGTGAGAATGCCTTAGTTACCATACCTGGGCTTTTCAAATTCCAAGTTTTGTAAAATCTACCATTGAATGACATTGCATTTATTTATAGTGAACTTAATGTATTTTAAATGTAATCCAAGGTATGTATATTTTTTTCAGAAGATGTACAGATCTCATTGATTTCATATTGTAAATGCATAGTTATTAATTGTTCTTTTGAAGAGAGGAGTTGGGAAATCAGTCGCGGGGGGAGGGGGGCAAGGTTGATATTAAAGGGGTGAAATAGAGTAATGTATTTTTCTTCAAAAGATGTGCAGTTCTCATTAGTTTCATATAGTTAGTGCTTATTAATTAATTTCATATAGTAAGTGCATAGTTAGATAGAAGGGTAGCCTCTGGGAAAAATCATTTTGTGGGAAATAGAATTTCAATAAGGGGTATTCTTTTCAAAGCTAGATGCAAAAAGAAAAAGGGTGTGAATAAAGAACATGAAAATCCAATTTAATTCTTCAAAATACCCATAAAAGGACCATGGATTTAGGCCTATCAAAGCCATATATTATCATCATAGAAACAGGAAATTATGGCAATGTGAAGATAAAATCACAGGGTTGTGAATAAAGATCAAGGAACTATTTTTTTTTTTTTAAGTAAAGGTAGAGTTTATATTCCTAACAACACCAGCTCAGTCATAAAGCAGAGTGTGACTCCTATCAATTGCTAATTCTTGGAATAAAAAGATTTTGCTTTTGTTCATTTTTCATATGGTGCTAATTTGTTACTATCATTTCAACAGGTTATTAATCTTACTTTTAGAATCAGTTTGTACAGTAGAATACATAAGATATATTGATCTCTTTGTTTTTTCTTTTTAATCTAATTGATTTAGTTTTTGTCATGCAAAAAAGCACTTGTTCATAATCCATGTGGAATGAGATCTAATGATATCTAATACAACTCATCACAATCGTCATGATTTGCAATTCCTCTTAAAATAACAAAGGGGGAGAGAGAGAGAGAGAGAGCGATAGAACATTGGGCAAAGCAGTTGCAAAACAGAGGCTTATATATGAGCATATTGATATTTTCTGAATTTGAATATGTACATTGGGAAGTCCTTGCAATTCGGCCGATTTAACATTCTACTACGGCTATTGCTTACACTATCACTACTACTACGTATGTTGTGGGCAATACTCTTGTAGCTACTACTTTTGTCACATTGCTCTCTTCGTCCTTGAACTTGATGATGCCATCTTCTTCAATACCTCAACATCTTCACCTTCATTTTGTTTTCTGCCATTTTTTTTGTTAACACTGTCTTAGTATAGATTGGATTCATCTATGCTTTGTACAATTCAAGTCACAACCTTACCTTGTTGTTCTTGTCCCTCTTTTTTCTCGCATTTGCTTTGGTGTAAGAATACTCGTTTCATGATCTCTGCTATTTTCAGAAGGTAGTTTCTGCGTCTGTGTATGATAAGAAACATATTATGCTTCATTAACATGTTCACATAAGGATGTAACTAAAATTGATCTAAGCTCAATTTACCTCAGTTATTCATGTAATACCTCAATATCATCCTGCTCGTTCTCCTAGATATCAGATGGGTCATACAAATGGCTGATTGTGTAGCACTCCCTCAATATGCCCCGCTAGCCTCATTGAACTTCACCTGGTAGATATATTCTTTTCCTATTAGATATCGCAAGGGCTTTGGAATTGCATCATCTATATTGTCTTGCACAATTAAGTAGACATCTCAATCCTTCAGGAATTCAAGGGTTTTACTCAAGCAAAGCTGTACACTGAACAAACCTCGGCAATTTTATGATCCAATTCTATTGCTTAGATTCCTATTAGTTTCTTAACGTCATGATCAAAGAGAATAAATCATCATTCTCCTGTTGCATCTCTCACAATCATTTCAACCCTATACCTGCGTGCATTTTACCAAGATGTGGGCATAGTATTCCAGGCAATGGCAATTCGATTTGCAGTTAACAAATAGAGATGGAATAACTTACCTAAGCTGTGGATAATCTTCTACTTTAACACAGGTCTCGCAACATAATTTCTTCCCATAGACCTTAAGCTTCCTCCTACATTTACTACATGTTGTATATCTCCAGCCATTGAACACATCAAGATCGTGAATCTTGATCTTGTTAATGTTGTGCCATAGAGGCAATCACTTGTACATTGTATATGACATATTTTATTTTAATAAGAGGTATTATTTATCTTATAGTTTCTTTTGTTTGCTTTTAAGTAATATAACTGTTCGGTAAAGTCCTTAGTACAACATTGTATTAAGGAAATCATGATAGAGATCATGATATGAGAATCCTACTACAGTATATAGTATTAGTACTTAAATAGTCCCTAGTCTTAGTATTAATGAGACAGGACATCATTAATGCGTTAAGACTAGCATGTGTTAGACTTCCTGATTTAATCAAGCGGTGGTTCTCATAGCCGTGAGTATTGAGATACTCAAAGTTAACACATGGATGCTTGTTAATGAAACAAGTTCATTGGATGACCTAGCTTTGAGATAATCACATGGATAACTGTTTAGTGCTAGTGATATAATCTCAATATAACAAACATGTAAATATCCTTAGACTTGAGATCTCTAAGGTACTTTGTTTGATGAATATTGTACTTTGATTCCAATCTCCAGAGCTCGTTCGAGGGCCACCTATGGGATGGATATTGGGTATATTGCGAGGTAAACGAAAATAGTTGAGAGGGTCAATAAAGGATTCACGACTTCTAATAGTAGGGGCGAATATCTCACGGCCACTTATAGGAATTACTACTCGAGAAGTCTTTGGCCAAGGCGATTGTGTATTGGAAACAATTCCAATTGATACACATCTAGAGTAGTGGATTCCTGGTACAAGTACTATCGTATTCGGGCCAGAATTAATTTTTGAGGGAGTTGGCACTAATTTTGTACTCCAAACCGAATAGGATATTGTATGGTGAAAGGAGTTAATTGCACTGAAGTTTGTTATTGAAGGGTTTATGTCAAGCCACTTGACTTCTTGGACTCTTGGGTGGTCATGATGTGTTGCTAGATACCGCTCATGATTTGGGAATATAGGTTTATTAATTGATGAATTAATAAACCAATCCTGATTAGAATTAATAGTATTAATTCTAATTAATTATAGATTATTAATCTCAAAGACATTTAGATTAATTCATGTTCACTACCAATTGATTGGGAAACCTAATAGGTCACACAAAATAAATGATTATATACTCAAGATGTTATTTGATAACATAGTGGGGTTAATTGCAAGAAAGAGAAGTTGTTGTGGACAAATTATAATTAGTTATAATTTGTGGTCCAAATTGTAATTGTGAGAACTTGATGTTTCCAATTACAATTAGGGAACTCTAATTGCTTTAGAATTCCAGATTTTCAGTGAATTTTTCGGTTTTATGATGATATAACTGAAAAACCCTAGAGTTGGATTCACATGAAAATTGCAGCCACCTAAACCTTCTATTCTTCTTCTTCTTCTTCTCTCTCTCGATTATTCTTGTGAAGAACCCTAGCCGCCATCTTTTTCTGCTAGCACAGAAAATTTTGATACTTGAGTATTCCTCTGTGTGGATTACTGTTAGAGATAATCACACACTGTGATTATAGTGGTTAGACGTTCAACTCTCGTGAAGTTGGATCAAGAGGATTGCTGAATCGCACCTCGACTTGAAGAAGAAATTTTTGTTCTTCAAACGATCAAACAAAGGTAAAAGCTGTTACCGTTATTATCTTTATGTCTTGTTTTTCACACAGAGGCGGGTCTTGGGATGGTATCTCGTTTTATTTTTCGCTGCGCCATATAGGATACGAGCCTGAGATACCTAACAGATCTTACAATAGTAAGCCTAATTTTGTAGATCAAGAATCCATGTTTAACATCATGCACCATTTCCATGAAATTTCAAATGTTTTCATTTTCTGTTACCATTTCTCCTCCGGTCGCCACTATGTCATTCAATTCCTCAAGTGTTTTTCTATTGGCTTCGTACTAATCCCTTGTTAAAATGACACTTGCAATTGTTATTTGAGTTGTAGTTACTGCAACGTTGTTCTCCTTCGTTCTACAAAAATACAGTCTGCCTGGTTAGCTGCCTTGGGGGGTTTTTTTTTCTTCTTTTTTTTCCTTGGGTGATTCGATCTACTGAAGGATTAGTTTCATATTTACTTACAGAGCTCGAAATCTAGCAACCTCCTCTACATCCAAATTCAAGTAGATTTTTGTCACACTGCTGCTTGAAAGCGATGATTTCCCATTATCGTCCTTGATTATCATCGAAGTGAAAACTGCTTTCTGTTCCTTTTCTTCCACAATCATTTTATCTCGATCAATAATATTGCTCAGGGGCCCCTACAATGTCAGCTGCAATTCTATGCCTTTGTAAAATAGCAGGGTGTTAATTTCTGTATGATTGTATAAGCAAGATACTATGTCTCACTCATATGATGGATTTACCACTCATTCTTTATCGTCAATGTCTTCAAATTTACATGATTTCTCAGTCTAATCCTCTCCTATTCCTGGGAAATTCCAATAATCATACCAACCACATCTGCAAAATTTTCAGAATATTTGTAGTCAGTTACATTTAGTTCATCCATTGTAATTCTTATGATAAATTTTTTCTTATGTTTCTCTTATTGTCATAGTATGCAAATCAATTGTCTTTGAAACTATACATTACCTACTAAATGGCTTATGTCCCCAGGACAGCCATGGATCTGTTCAAAACCTGTCTAGACGAAACTTGTGTCTTTCAATTTGTGGCAACTCTTCATGTATTTTCTCAACATAAGTACTCCTATCTATGAATATCTTTGATTCATTGCCAATAACTTATAATTAGCCCTTGGTGGTTGTATCGTGAAATTGCGCATTACATAGAACTTCTATTCTTGAAAATTTTCATGAAATTGTGAGATGAATTTATTTCTAATGAGACAGTGATTCATATTTTCCTGCAGTGGAATATAAATTAGTCCGAATCTTCAAACAGGGAACATTTCTTAATAACTGCTTTCCCTATACAAAGATTAAAAAAAAAAAAAAAAAAAGAGAGAGAGGCAAATTATTAAAGACAACATCATCTTTTCATCCATAATTAACATGTCGAGGCTCATTAGGTCTCTATGCATTATAGGTATCCCACATTCTCAACACCTTGAACAAAATCTGTTGTTCTTGTTTACCCTTTCCCAATTCACTGAGAAAGACATATCCCAAAGTGCTCTTTGCCATTAAAATTTCTACTGCCAAGTCTAGATGCTCTCTCTACCTCTCTTTTTCTCGGTTGAGGCTACTATCTTTCTCTGTCGATGTTGTATATATATATATATATATATATATATATATAATATGTATATATACCATGGGGTTAGGGACGCTAGTCCCGAAAGGGTAAGAAGAGTACGGGAAATTAACAAAAAGGAGCAGGTCGCATACATAATGCACAAATTAATGAAAGCAGTAAGTACAAAAGAAATAAATAAGGCGGTTTAGCCAACCATATGCAGATGTATGTACAAAATGCACAAAAAGCAGTAAGTACGAAAGAAATAAATGAGGCGGCTTAACCGACCATATGCAGATGCATGTAGAACAAGAAGAAGAAATATTGAAAATAGATTTATTACAATGAAAAGCCAAATTACATAAATTAAAAAAAAACACTATTACATATATTGAAAGTTAGAAAGGGAATTCTAACCACTGGGAGAGGGGGAGTACTCTTGGAGAGTTGTGTGTTGATCTATAACCAAGTGTGTGTTGTGTGGAGAGGGAGGTCTATATTTATAAACAATTTTTGCTGATGTCATGGGTGATGTCAGCAGTTTTGTTGATGTCATGTTGATGTCACTAATGATGTTATGCTAATGTTACTTGTGATGTCACTAATGATGTCATGCTGATGTCACTTGTGATGTCATGATTTTTATTTTTATTTTTATCTTTTTTTTATTATTATTTTTTTAAAAAAAAATTATTCAAAAAAATAATCTTTTTCTTCGAACCCTTCTTCGTCATCGTTTTGGCCATCTGGAGGAGTGTCTTCAGAGGACTATTTTGCAGACGGTTCAGAAGGTTTACTTTTCATTTGTTGTAAAAGGGTTTCCATAGTGGTTAGAAAACCTTCTTTGGAAGTTGCTACCGCAAGAGTTGTTGCTACAATTGATTTCTGCTATAGAAATCCAGTTTGTTGGCTATCATAGGAAGATAGATATTTTAGGTTAGCCTTAAACCATTTGTCGATGGAGGGAATATAAGTGTTCTAGGCATTCCAGTCCTTTCACCATTTACAATGTCCTTGAAAAGCAAGGTGAGGAAGACATTGCTAATCTGCTTCTTTGAAATATGAAAACTTCTGAGAATATATCCAAGTGAGCTTGAATATACTAAAGAATTGGAGCAGTAGTGGAGCTACTGGCTATTGATTAAAGTACCTGCTTTTGAAATAATCAAATCCTTCTTGAATAAGTTTTGGGAGGATTGACTCTGTGGGCCCGTAACATGGCCACCATTGGTTGATAAACTAATGAGGGAACACCAATTGGGTTGGGTTTCTTTTGTTAAAATAAAGAAACTAAGAGTGATTTTGAAAACGATTTCGAAAGGTAAAAGCATTTATCCATGCTTGTTGATAGTCCTAATAGTTGTAAACCAATGGGTCAAAAGGTTGGGAGAATTTTTTGAATGTGTTGGGAGAAGTTTTCCATGTAGAAGGAGTATGGATAGAGTGTATTTGGATTGAATTATTGGTAATATACGTTTCAATTTGTTTGTCTTTGTGTGGATGGAAAGAGGAACTTTTGGTATCTACAAGGATGAACTCGTAGTATTTTTGAGCAAATTTTGGAGATTTTTGAATTAAATTGACATTCGGACCAAAGAGTTGCCTAGCTACCTTTTGTGGGTTTGGATCCCAAAATTCAGGTTCCATTTGCAAAATTTTGTATACTTTGGGAGTTTTGACATGAACAGGTTCTTAAGTCGAAGAGAACCTGGAAGAAACAGTTTTGGGCTCAGAAGACAAAGCCTGTTGGGATGCCGATTGCATCGTACTAGTGATTTTGGAGCCTGAAGCTCCAGTGTTTGTGGGGTTTTTTAACGCCACAGATTTTGAATCAAAAGGGGTTACCTATCCGGTTACCTGTTTGAAATTGAAGTTCATTTGTTGGTACCATTTTTCAAAGTCTGATAGGCTGAAAATGGATTGAGTTTGGGCATCTTGTAAATCTTGAGATTCTACAATATCAGCCCAACTGACTTTTGTGATATTTGTTAAGGAGAGAGGCTCCTGTATTTTGGTTGAATGAGAAGCAGTTATTTGAGGTATGCTCATGGCATAATCTTTTGGGGAGGTAAATCTAGATTTACTAGAAGAGGAGGATTCACTAGAATCTTTTTTGGGGACCTATGTTACAGGTGGTGTAGGCAAGGCTGGAAGCTCATTGAGCTTCGGAGGCTTGGTCTTTTTGGGAGGCATAATTATCGTCCCTACAGAAATTTTCGAGTTAAAAAATTAGGAATAGAATTTGAAGATCCTTTGATATATTCTATATCAAAATCAAAAGTAAATAAAATAGCTTGCCACCTAGCAAATATCTGTTTTGAAGCAAGATTTTAAACATATTTTTGCAAAACAGATTTTGCAGCTTGGCAATCAATGCGAAGTAAAAATTTTTGATTTAATAAATTAGCTTGAAATTTGGAAATGCATAAAATAATTGCCAAAATTTCTTTTTTTACAGTAGGATAGTTCTGCTGAGAACTATTCCAATACTTTGATACAAATGCAACTGTATGCGTTTTGCCATCTTTGACTTGTTTAAGAACACCACCATAGCCGATATCAGAAGTATCTGTTTTGACTATTTTTGGGGTAGAAGGGTTAGGAAGTGCCAAGTAAGGAAGAGTCTTGACTTTCATTTTGACCTACTTGACTATGGAAATATGGACATCGGTCCATGGAGGAGGAGGCTATTTGAGTCTATTGTGTAGAGGTTTAATGAGAGTGCTAATTCCTACAATAAACTTAGAAACATAATTGAGATAACCCAAAAAGCGTTGGAGTTGAGTTCGATCAATAATTTGATCTGAAAATTTGTCAACAAATTGAATTAACCTCTGGATAGGAATAATAGTTCCATGTTAAATTTGATGTCCCAGAAATTGGACATTGGTTTGAAAAAGACTGTATTTAGTTTTTGAAAGGACTAAACCATTATGTTTAGCCGTTTGACAGAAAGTTTTTAAATGTTTGAAATGTTGGTCTAAGTTTTGAGAAAAAAATTAAAACATCATCAATGTAAATAATAATAAATTGAGAAAATGGATTAAAAATTTCGTTCATAATTCACTGAAATTCTGAAGGAGCATTTTTTAATCCAAAAGGCATTACATTCCATTCATATTAGCCAAATGGAATTGTAAAAGCAGTTTTGTAGCTATCTCTAGGATCAACTTGAATTTGCCAAAAACCTGATTTCAAATCAAAATTTGAAAACAGTAAAGCAGAATGTAATCTTTTTAACAAATCTTTTTTTTTTTTTTTGGAATAGGGTACCTAATCCATCTGAGGGCTGAATTGAGAGGTTTGTAATTGATGACAAGCCTGGGAACACCTCGCTCAAGTTTAGCATTTTTATTGACATAAAATCCTACACAGCTCCCAGGAGGGTTGCTAGGAGAAATTAGTCATTTTTGTAGAAGATCACTGATCTCTTTTTAGCAATGAGTTGTGAGCTCATGATTCATTTGGATAGGACGGGCCTTTTTTGGAATGAATTTTTCATCAAAGTCTGGCTAGTTTGGGAATCGAACAATGTGTTGTTTTCTGTTCCAAAATACGGTTGGGAGATCAGAACAAAGTTGGGTTTAGATATGAGTATCCATTTTTGCAACTTGGGCTTTGATGCTGGGCTCAATCAAATACTATTGAAGACGTTGAAAGGCTACATCTTCTTTGAGGAAATTGATTTGGGTTGTCTTGCTTTCTAGAAGCTACAGTTCTTTTTCAATAGGAGGCCTATTGAAAGGAATGAGTATCTTTTAGTTCAGGTGTTCTACCTGAATGCCTTTTTTGAGGACCATAAATGGAATGATCTGTTGAATAAAAGGCATGCCTAAGATTGCCGGGTGAGTAATATCTTTGGCAAGTAAGAAGGAAGTAAAGACAGATAATGAAGAATGTTTTATCTCAACATTTGAAAGTTTGAAACTAATACCTAGTTTCTTACCATTGGCTGAGCGGAAAGTTTCTTTGGTTTTTCCAAAATATTTTGTAAGAATGAGACCTTCCTAAATGCAGTTGAGATCAGCTCCGGTATAAATAAGTGCTGGAATTTCTAAAGTTAGAGAATTTTGAATAACTAAAGTGAATCGAACATATCACATTTGGATAGACATTTTTGAAAGATAGTTAAGGAAATTTGTATCAGTAGATTATGATATTGGTTGTTTTGGTTTCTTCTGAGAACAGATATTTTGAAGAACTAGTCGGTCTAATTGTTGAGAAGCTTTGATTTCTCGGATGTCTTCCTTAAGAAGAGCAATTTCAGATTGAAGATCTTGAATAGTAACAAATGTTGAAGGTTTAGAAGGAAACCTGTTAAGGGTATCTATTAGATTGTAGGTGTTGGCAATCCTTGGATGTCGGGAAAAAGGATTGGAATTTGATGAAGAAGGTTGATCAAGAATTTGCTTGAATCACTCAAGATACTCCTTTTTGTTTGCAGAATCAGGAAGCTTACTGAACAGTTCAAGGAGAAGATCCTGTTCTTTTATCAGAGTATTGATGATTGGTTGATCATATTGGATAAATGATCATTTTCTGTAGAATCAGAAGATGAAGAAGAAGGAATATCATCTTCTTGAATTTAGTTGAATTACTGTTCATTATGAGGAATCAGAAGAAGTATCACTTAGACAAAGAATATTGTTAAGAGATTGTTTAAGATCTTCTAAAATATCCATTGCTTGGATTCTTTTGTGAACTTCGCAGAACCAGACAAGGTGACCTGGTTGGTTACATTTGAAACAGATAACTCTTTTGGGTTGGGCTGCTATGGGCTTGGTTTTAGACCTAGACTTGGCAGCTTTATATGGATTATAAGGTTTTGTAGGAGGAGGAGAAAGTGCTGGCCTCTTTGAACTATTGAACTTTTTCCTAAGGTGAGGAGGTCTATAGGAAGATTGTTTATATTTATGTTTCTTATGGGTTTTGGTACTACATGAGGGTAGTCCAAATTGTTCACAGAATGTGCATAAGTCTTTACTTCGCTGGGCACGATCTTTAGCTATTTGTCTCAGCAACTTATCTTGACGACAGATTTTGAGAGCAACCTGTTGGATTTGTCTAGTTAATTTGCCAAAGGTAATGGTTTCATAAGGTACAACACCATTGTACTGGGTTTGGAGTTCTTCACGAACAAGATCACGAAGGGATTTTAGAAGCCCATCTAGGAATTTTTCTTTCCAGTATTGGTTGTTTCCATCAGGTCTTGCATAGATCCTGGTGAGAAAGGTATCCTTATACCATATGAAATCGGACAAGGTTTTGCACTTAAGGTTGTTCAGGATTTCAGTAGACTTTTCATTGAAAATTCCAGGATTACCTATGAAGGTTTTAGTGATAGTGAAGATAAGGGTTGACACAGCATCAGAAATGGGTTCACCAACCTGAAGGATTGGTTGACCATCTGGGTTAGTTTTGATAGCATGAAAAATGTTATGCCGGTCTCCTTTAGTGAGATGTTCATCCCACCAACCTTTGAGTTGTCCTGCAAAACCTATTGCAAGAACATGAGCTGCAAGCTGATCAGAACAATTATTGGTAGTGCGATAAGCAATGGCTATCATGGTCATTTGCTGAAGTTTAAACATAATATTGTATTCAGATTGACCGTCTATGTTCCATTCATAGATATTGTTAGCATTGTAACAGTTTTGAAGAATGTTGGGACTTTCCTCAAGGGCAACATCTGGATGAGTGGCTCTAGGATAGTACAACTTTTGAGAAGTTTTCCAATTAGAATGTCTATTCAATCGGAGTGGCAGGATGCCAGGTTGCAGAGGAAGCAATTTTCCCAAGTTAACACCAAGGTTTAGAGGAGATTATGGACTATTATCAGAATAATTATCAGAAGCAGAATCAGGATCATTTTGATTTAAAACAGAAATAGAATTTTTGGAACCAACCTATTCAGGAGATTCTGGAATGATTGATTTTTCAATTTCAGCTATTCTACGCTGGAGATCAGTGATAATATGTTTGTCTGATGTTCTCCTATTGAGTTCTTTCCTATACTGGAGAGGAATCTCATAAGATTGGAACAAAGGGATTGACGGTGAAGAAGTACTAGACTTAGGAATGACCAAAGTTGAAGAAGTACTTGGTTTTGAAATTAAATATTCACCAATAGTTTGCAAATATTTATTTATACAATTGTTTTGTTCATAAATATTTTGAATGTCTTTTGGACGAAACATATTGTCGTCTTTGTCTTTCTTTTAAAAGGAGTGGCATCAATTTGTTCAGCTCCAAAAGGAATTTTGAATTTCTGACCGGGGGGAAATTCAGCATAAATGTTTTGTCCCTGGGCAGTTTGCCATAATTTTGAAACATTAACGGAAGAGCCAAAAGGATAATCAATATTATGGACTTCAACATACGCTTCAAACCATAAAAAGAAATTAATTTGCTTTTGAATTGAATTTAAAAATTCATAATAAGAATCCTTAACTTTCTGTTGGTCAGATCCCTAAAAGTTTTCTTTAGAACGATTTGGAAGAGAATAAAATTCTTCTCTTAATTTGGTTTTGTCAATAACAAAAACATTTTGTACTTCTTTATCATCGGCATGAAGAACATTAAGTTCTCCTGCCATAGCAGAATGAGTAGGTGAGGTAGGTAAATCTATCTCAGTATCATCAGTTTCAGGCAGGGCAACATACTTAGCTTGAGGAATCCTAGAGTCAAGATTGATACCTTGTAGATGGGTAGCTACAGAGGATACTGAATGTCGAGGATTTTTCAAGGAGATAGGCTCCAAAGATCCTCGACATTCAGTATCCTCTGTAGCTACCCATCTACAAGGTATCAATCTCGACTCTAGGATTCCTCAAGCTAGGTATGTTGCCCGATTTGAAACTGATGATACTGAGATAGATTTACCTACCCCATCTACTCATTCTGCTATGGCAGGAGAACTTAATGTTCTTCAGGCCGATGATAAATAAGTACAAAATGTTTCTAAAATTTACTCAAAAATATTACGAGTTCATCCTTGTAAATACCAAAAGTGCCTCTTTCCATCTACACAAAGACAAACAGACTGAAACGTATATATGTATATATGTACATATATACATATACAAATATATATACATATATATATGTATATATACACTTACACATATAAACATATATACATATATATATATATATATGTATATATACACTTACACATAAATATATATACATATATGTGTATATATACATATACATATATGCGGTATATATATACATATATACATATATGTATATATGTATATATATGTAAGTGTATATATACATATATATATGTATATCTGTGTATACACACACATACACACACACACACACACATATATATATATGTGTGTGTGTGTGTGTGTACATGTACATATATATGTATGTATATATAAGTGTATATATACACTTATATATACATACATATATATGTGTGTGTATATATACACATACAGAGACATATATATCTTAAAATATATATGTATATACATGTATATATATATATATATATATATACATGTATGTTTGGAAGTATTAATTAAGAAGTTTATTGTGAGTTCACAGCTCCGTTCGCCTTAGGCTCTTCCTATTTTTAGGATTTAATTTGTAGTGAGTTTGAGCCCATAAGTTGTGGGATTTATCTATAGGTTATGTGAAGTCTAGGGGGCTATCAGTAAATAGTTTTCATTAAAGGTTTTATTTTTCTTAGCGGCTTGTCAGTTACATATATATTTATGGCAATGCTATTCTTGTTTTGGAGAGTGCTCAAGAGAAGGAAAAGACTAACGCAGGAGTAAAGTCTGAGGAGAAATTAGAATCTGAAGCTCTAAATCTTAGTGATTCATGGCTTAATCTATTTCTTAATGGCTATCTTTGGTGGTCTATGAGATTTTACTTTCAAATTGGGTAAAGTTTTGTTTAAGGTTTGAATTGAAGAAATAGATTATGTATGTAATTCTGATCGTAGTCTGTGAATTATAGGGTTTGTAGGTGTGTAAAAGAATTCAGAGGCATTAAGGGTATGTGATTCTAATTACATCAATTGTCCCGTAAGAAGGTTTGGCTTTCTTATGTTTTAGGCATGCTTGATTTCTACTTATGTATCAGTTTTGAAATTCATGAAAAACTTATGTTTGCATATAAATTAGACTGAGTATGATATTTAAATACTTTCAATGTCATCAGTATAGTGATAGTTCTGAATTATGCATAAGATTTTTTATGGAATTTTGTGTTGTATTGAATTTTAGTTCATAAGATGTCTAATGCTTGTAGGTGGTTATGGTGGGGACTCTCCAAAACTTTATGTATTGCCCTTGGCTAGGGGATACAACACCTAGTCTTCTATATGGCCCTTGTTGAGAGGATACAATACCTAGTTTATGCTATGCCCCTTCTCCTAACATGATACAATAGTTAGGATACTGAATCAATTAGTTACAGCTTTAACCCAAGCATGCTTTAGCTTTGATAAGGAATTTGATACGAATGCCCTCAATTTAATGAATGTAAAAGTATGTTTTGTTACGAAAATAGGTTGTTCTTAAACTTCTTGGTATTTTTGAAAGCATGAATGGAGGTTTTTGTTATTTGAATGACAAAGCTTGGCATGTGTTGCCTGTTTGGCCCATTTTTCCAACTGTATTGCCTGTCTCTTTCCAGCTAGCGCTACCCAACCCTTGTTAATTCAACTGGCGCCGGCCGCCTTTTATCCCCTACCTTATTTTGTAAAAAATAATAATAAATGTATGTCTTGATCGATGTTTATTTAAAGGCAACCCAATTCTACTAGATCTATGTTCATTTAGGCCATTTGATCCAGAAATACTTGTTCTTGAAAAGCCAATGAGTCATAAAGAAAAAGGTATTACTTAAAAGTACATTTTGTAACACCCCACAACCACAGGGCGCGAATGGTTACAGATGTCGCCTCCATCTAAATGACAACGAGTCTTTATAATAAAAACTAAATAAAGGAAATGTCTGAGATTTAAGAAAAATTACTGAAATAAAAACATTACAAGGCCTTTTGAATAATACATCAAATCCCAAAGTAATAATATCTCAATTAATAGAAAACTAAATATCCAACTCAATCCTCAAAGAGCAACTATAGAATATAACCTTTGGATACAAAGCATTAATTTAGAAACATAGTATCCATAAAACTCCTTCAGTTTTCCTTCTAAACATAATCTCCTATAAAACATGAATTAAAATACATAAGATAAAATCTCAATAAGTCCTGTGTGTGACTTGTGAAAATTTGCAATTGTAACACCCACTACCTAGGCCCAACAGGGCTCGGGGTGTCGCCCCGTCCATAGAACAAGGGGTCTTTATAACTAGGTCACATAAAAGAAAATAAAAACAATACTTTAAAATTAAACTTATTACAACCTAAAAATACATAAACAAATCCAAAATAAATTATTTACTACAATCTCTCAAAACAACACATAAGGAAAATAACTTAAAGAGTCTTCAAATCATAGGCAACAAATCTAGTTATTGACCTCCACAGAAAGATCGACCTAAAAACATAGTATAAAAAGTGATAAGATAAAAATCTCAGTAAACCCGTGCATGCTTTGAGTGTTTCAGGTAAACAGTTCATGTATGCAAATTGTAAAAATTTCATAAGAGAAAGTACTGGCAAGCATTAAATAAATGTTAAAAATAAAGAGTGGCGTTTTGCTTTTCAAACCATACATGTGCGCTATAAATACAACCACCCAAAGAGGTAGCCATGGATTACCACACGTTGGGCCCCATGACCACATAATCAGTATGCCACACGTTGAGCATACTGCCGGTCAGACTGCCACACGTTGAGCATGTTGACAAAAGGTAGGTTATGGCCTACCGGGTGAGATACTCCTCCATCTGTACACCCAAACTTACTAGTTGTCCACTTCGAAAATACACAGTCCACATGACTGAAACTTGCTAGCTTGGACCGGCATGACCTACCAGACTGGCATCTTATCCACAAAGGACTCACCCCTCAGAGGTGGCCACCTATTGAGAGACTTACCCTAACCCTTCAAAGACTAGTCCTAGTAGTCTACCCTTATTGAGTACTCAACGTTGATTGTCCCACTTGGGAGAAAATTGATCATACACTGATTTACTTGGAAATAGCAATTAATGGTTTCTAAAATTCTTGTCAAAGTTGGGTTTTAGAAAGAGCTTAGCATTTTGTGTAAAACTGCTTGTTTAATTTTCAAATGATTTGCTTGACTGAAATAAAAAGGAAAAAAAACAGTCCTTAATTGCCTTTATAAAATGAATGTCCATAGACATCGCATTTGGCTTGCCACAATAAGTTTTGGTCTTCAAATAATTCCACGCAGGAGCTTACCTGATCCTTTACTTGCTCGAATTCAAAAATCTTCCAAGGCTAACCTAACCCCGCTTGGTGTAAACACAAGGCATAAAGTTATACACGAGCTATACTTGCTTACATAAATAATTCCTAGTTCAACTAGTTACAATCATGATCTTAATATCCTAAGCTTTAAGGCTAGATGATAAAAAAATTTATAAAATAAGTCTAGCTTGATAAGTTAAAATAATTAGGGGTTGTAAAATAATTACTAATAACCTATAGGTTCAAATAATAAATCTTGAGTGTTATTACTAATAAATAAACTAGCGTTTGAATATTGAATAATACTAAGTCCTAAAAATAATACTAATAAGTGGTAATTTTTAAATAGTATTATTATAAATTAATTAATTAATATTTAATAGATAATAAATAATTAGTAATAAATAAAATTAATAATAAATGAATTATATTAAATTTTGATTAATAGATAACAAATAAATTTTAATATAAATAATATTTATTATTATAGGTAAAAGTTTTAACTATGGTTTTCAAGGTCATTAATATTTTATTTTTTTCATTAATGATTATATAGAAGACCTTATTTATTACTATACATATATATCATTTTAATAAAAGATATTATTTATTTGACTAGTAAAATTGACGGGCAGAAACAGAGGAGCATGCTTAAATGAAAAAAAAAAACAGAGGAAAAAAAACGCAAGCCTTAAAGGCCGCACTGAAGCGTTAAGATCATACCTTTGTGCGCTTTAAACCTACTAGGTTGAGTAGGAATGGATTGAACGATAGGAATCGCTTCGCCTTGCCCACTTGAAGAAGCTTCCGGTTGAAAACCCACTAGCCTCCTACTTCGCTTTGTTTGCATGAACGCCAAGCCTTTCAACTCTCAGAATATGCCACTGCCCAACCTCTAGTTGGTGAATACAACGGTGAAGAAGAACGGTTTCAAGTCTCCTTGGTTCTCTTGCTATTAGTTAGCAAAGCTCTAAGGAGAACAAACAGAGGTGAGGAGACGTGAGAGAGAGAGAGCTGCGTGACTCTTCTTGTTGTTAGGGAGATTAGGGTTTTTCTTTCTCCAGAGACTTTTTTTTTTTGTCAGCCAAAACTAGGTCTCTGATTATCTTATAAACATATCCCTGGGATATCATATTTCAAATACCCGGATGTTATCCTGAGAATAAGTTTGGCTTAACTCTAAACTCATCTGAACCGTATCTAGAAAAAACCATACGGTCCAAACTATTAGACCGAAATAATATTTATTATTTTTCTTGGATCTAAAAGGCCCAAAATAATAAACATTAATTATTTATTTCCTGGGCTTATATAAATAACCGAATAAATAATTAATGAGCCCAAATGAACCGAAATAATTAATCTTCAATTATTTATTTCTTGGGCTTATATAAATAACCCAATAAATAATTAAATATTAATTATTTTCCCTAATTTAAGCGCAAGTTAATTTTCTAATTATTCATACTGGACCTAGGCCCTGAATAATTAATTAACCAATTAAACCAGATAATTAATTTCTCTCACCTCCTATTTTATTTATTTATTTATTTATTTATTTATTTATTTATTTATTTTATTACAGTCTAATAATAAATTAGACATTCTGAATAAAATAAAATTCTCTTGAACTGAGACCAATTCCTCAACCCAAAATTAGTTAGGACTTACGGGCTTTTTCGAGAACCAAAAAGACACATCGCCTTGGTTGCTAAAATGACCAAAATACCCATGCTATATAAATAGCTGTATTTTGTATTTTAAATATTTCCTAATATCACCATAAGGAAATATTGACCCTAAGGACAATGCTGCATTAGCAAAGTTTTCGACCTACAGGTGAAATGACTAAAATACCCCTCTATACATCGCCGTATATTTAGAGAAGAAGTAGTGTACTAACACCCCTCTAAATGACATCTATCATCCTTAGGCTTCTAGTCCAATGATCCACGACTTCCTAGAGTGTTTCCACTTTCCAAGGGAGCTACCCTAAAGCACACATCCGAGTTATGTTTCCCAGGGCCCTGAACATTTTAGACCATTCGGACAACCACAAGGGGCGATATAGTGTAGAAAGTATCTTGTACAAGTCTGTCTTAACTAACTAGCTACATATACCCAATACCCAAGTATATTGGTTCTACTATAGAACTTCAACTATAGCATATCAAAGCATATGCTTCTAGCTTTGTCAGACCACCAACTTATACTCAAGTCGTAGAGTACTAGTCCACGCTGTAGCGGTAGTAGTTTAGGTTTCTATCATATAGTACTTTTAGAAACTACTACTACAGGTCCTGTACTACGTATTTGAAATACGCTTATGTCATGAAGTGAGTGGACTATTCACTGGCTAAAGGTAAGCCATTCCCCATTTGGAATTCATAACAAAATAACCTAAACATGATGATGTTCCCAATCTCATCAATAGGTTAAGAACAAATGTTTATGTGTTAAATAACCCGTGATCGATACCTTACTGTGAAAGACCACCATTCACATGGGTCACTAGTGAATTTTCTCTCATCCTTATCTGCCTGGAAGTCTGAGTCTGTGTATCCTGTAGGAACCAAATCATCAGCCCTGTAAACCAGCATATAATCTCTCGTTCCCTTGAAGTACTTGAGAATATGGTTTACAGCTTACCAATGAACCTCTCCAGGGTTTGACTGATATCTGCTAACTAAGCCCACGGCAAAACAGATATCTGGCCTAGTACACAGCATGGCGTACATGAGACTTCCCACAGTCGAAGCGTAAGGAATCCTACTCATTCTGTCTTTTTCTTCTTGAGACTTAGGACAGTCCTTTGAAGAAAATGACAACCCATGTCTGCAAGGGATTAGAGCTCCCTTGCATGAGTCCATGCTGTACTTGGCCAGCATCTTGTCAATGTATGTCGGTTGGGATAACCCTAACATTCTCTGCTTCCTGTTTCTAAGAAGCCTAATCCCGAGAATGTAGCTGGCTTCTCCCAAGTCCTTCATACTGAATTGACTAGACAGCCAAACCTTTGTAGATGACAATGTCCCTACATCATTTCCAATGAGTAGAATGTCATCCACATACAGGACAAGAAAAACCACATTAATGCCTTCGAATTTCCTGTACACGCATGGTTCATCTTCGTTTTGAATAAAACCATAAGACTTTACAATCTTATCAAAACGAATGTTCCATGTTCTCGATGCCTGCATAAGTCCATAAATGGACTTCTTAAGCTTGCAAACCATATGTTCCTGGCCTTCAGCAATGAAGCCTTCCGGTTGGGACATATAGATGTCTTCGCTAAGATGGCCATTTAAGAATGCCGTCTTGACATCCATTTGCCATATCTCATAGTCATAGTGACATGCAATGGCAAGGAGGATACGGATGGATTTAAGCATGGCTACCGGGGAAAAGGTTTCCTCATAGTCGATTCCCTCTTTCTGAGTATACCTTTTCGCCACAAGCCTAGCTTTGAAGGTTTCCACCTTCCCATCCGCTCTCCTCTTTCTCTTGTATACCCACTTGCACCCAATGGGTTTTATCTCTTCAGGTGAAGCTACAAGATCCCAAACCTAATTGAGGTACATAGATTCAATCTCGGCTTTCATTGCTTCATGCCACAGATTTGCATCGGCATCAGCAATAGCCTCTTCGTATCTAGTGGGGTCTTGTTCCTGATGGTCGGAGACCAGCTCAAAGGCTTCTCCAGTCCATCTATCCGGAACCCTAGACACTCTCCCACTACGATGAGGCTCCATTTGCACAGGCTCTTGAGGTTGTGCTTCTTCCTGTTCCACAATCGGGTCAGAAAAAGTTGATTCCGTAGATAACTTCTTTTCAAGTTCCAACCTCGTTGAACCTTTAGTGGAAGTATTTTGATCATCTTCCAAGTATCTAGCATTGGTACTGACTAGTACCTTCTACTCATTGGGATGATAAAAGTAACCTCCTTTTGTCCCTTTTGGATAGCCAACAAAATAGCATAATTCTGATCTTGGTTCTAACTTGTCTCCCTTGACCAGTACATAAGCTGGACAACCCCAAATCCTGAGATGATTAAGACTCGGCTTATGCCCAGTCAACATCTCATAGGGAGTCCTAGGTACTGACTTGGAAGGAACCAAGTTCAGAATATATGCCGCTGTCTCCAAGGCATATCCCCAAAAGGACACTGGAAGAGTAGCATGAGATATCATGCTTTGGACCATTTCCATCAATGTCCTATTCCTTCTCTCAGCTACTCCGTTATGCTGGGGTGTTTCCAGTGCAGAGAGTTGTGATACTATCCCATGATGTACCATGTAGTCATTGAATTCACCTAGGAGGTACTCTCTACCACGATCCGATTGTAAAGTTTTGATTAATTTACCTGTCTGACGCTCCACTTCAGCCTTAAACTCCTTGAATTTGTCAAAAGAGTTAGACTTGCGTCTCATCAGGTAAATGTAACCATACCTCATACAATCATCCGTGAAAGTGATGAAGTACTCAAAACCTCCTCTAGCTGGTGTAGACAATGGACCACACGCATCAGTGTAAACAAGACTCAACACCTTCTTGGCTCTATCCGCTTTTGGTGTAAATGACCTTTTGGTCATCTTTCCCATTAGGCAGGATTCTTACTGAGGCTAACTTTTCAATCTCAATGAGCCCAAAGGCCCATCATGGATTAGCCTCTGAATCCTGGTTGAGTTAATATGACCTAACCTTAGATGCCAAAGGTATGAATCATTGATATTAGTCTTCCTCTTCTTAGTTAAATGTCCAAACTGAGCGTTATTTGATTGGTTGTTAATAGGGTTTAAAAAGAACAGATTTCCATACATGTGCCCAGCACATAAAATTTCTCCATCTCTACTGATAGAAATACCAGAATGGAAAGATACAAAATATCCTTGATTTATAAGTTTTGCAACTGAAATCAAATTCTGACGAAATCTTGGTACATATAAAATGTCTTTTAAAACCATTATTTTATTACAATAAAAAAATAAGATCCAGTTCTCCCACTGCAAAGGCTCAGACTTGTGCTCCATTACCCACTCGTAGCCCATGTTCGCCCTTCTTGAGTCTTCTAATCTTTCTAAACCCCTGTAAGGAGTTACAGATATAATCAGTGGCTCCTAAATCAACAATCCAAGTGGAAGTTGATCCTACCATTGATATAGACTCCAGATAGAAAACATTACATGTGGGGTTTTTTTTGGCTTGAAGATCTGGACACTTATTTTCCAGTGTCCCTTCTTCCCACATTTGAAGCACTTGCCCTTTGGTTTGTCCTTGGGCTGGGTTGCTGCATTCCCCTTCTTCCTCTTGAACTTTCTAGGTTTAGACCCAGTTCTTGAGGAAGAAACCTTAGTAATCATAGCCTTTGACTGCGGCTTCATGACCTTCTCCGCCATCTAGAGCTCCTTCATCAATTCAGTCAAACTTATGTTCAATTTGTTCATGTTATAGTTCAACTTGAATTGAGTGAAGGAACCCGATAGAGATTCGAGAACCATGTCCACTTGGCTCTCGGGGTCAATGACAGCCCCTAAGATTTCTGCCTCCTCGAAAGCAGCAATCATCTTGAACATATGCTCTCAGACTGATGCTCCCTCAGCCATCTTAGTGTTTATAATTGTTCGAAGAGCCTCCTGCCTTACGAGCCGGCTCTTGTCCGCAAACATAGTAGCCAATGATTGACTGATGTCATATGCAGAAGCCATGTGCTTATGTTTTGACTGGAGCACATTAGACATGGAGGCTAACATATAGCTACGTGCCATTTCGTCAGCATTCTTCCACGCCTTTTCAGCCTCTCGCTCTTCGGCGGTGGAACCTTCCCCGATAACAGGGCAGGTCTCATAAAGGACATACTTATACTCTTCGGCTGTGAGTATTATGTCCAGGTTCTTTTTCCAGTCCACATAGTTTGAACCCGTTAACTTATTCCCCCTGAGAATAACGGCCAATGGACTAAAAGAACCTCCCACCATTTCTGAAAATCGAAAAATAAAAGAAAGAATTTAGTTTGTGAAAAAAAAATAAAATTTGTGCACTAGAAATAATTTGGCTCTTAGAAAAATTGACATAGCTTCTTAGGAAGATTAACAATTTCCTAAGCTAAGTGTATTAACCACCACAAATTAATTTCTCTTCTAGGTAATGATCTAGAGGATAACTCCATCGTGGGAAGGCAATTTCCTCTCATTACCTATGGACATACCTTGCACTATAATCTCCAACGTGGGCTGGCCAATCATAGCACGTGCCCCAGGTTATTAATTACATCCTTCCATTAGATCTAGATCATTGTGGTATCCCCATCCTATACGGGTTCACTCCCAAGGTGACGCGAGGAGACCCACGATCTCTAATGAGGATCGTGATGGAAGCCGTGGGGCCGTTGGAACCCCTCTCCCACTTAGTCTTTTAAAATAAAGGTTTTCTAGAAAAATATCCTTTTGAAATTTCCAATAAGTTTTTCGTTAACTCAAAAATAAAATATCTAAATCCACTAAAATCTCTATGTCAAGGTTTGTATCCTTTGAGAGATTTTTTCATGGACTAATTTTATTTAAGTTAAAACTTAATGATTTCAAAAATTTTCTAGAGACTTTGGTCTCAAGTTTATTTTACAAAACAATTTTTCTAGTGCAAAATAAAACAAAATGGCTCTCTATTTTAATTTACAAAAATATCTAAATTCAATATATTTTCTATGTCAAGGATTAAATCATTTGAGAAAATATTCAAGGATTAATTTTTGTATAAATTAAAATAACCATTTAATTTTTGAAGAAAAATGTTTTTCTTGTCAAAAATGTTCCCAAAGACTTTGGTCTTTGAGAAAAGGCACACATAGGTACACAAAAAAATAGCATGCTAGAAAATAATAAACATTTTCATGCTTTTCTATTTTTAAACCTAAGTGCCCAAATAATAGAATTAAACACATTAATTAATTAATTAATTATCTTGTTTAACCCTAAAATCCCTTACTAATATTTTTCGTGCAAATATATTCCAAGAATATAAATTATTGCAAAACTATTAACTTCGCCTGGTATGGGACCCAAAACGAAAAAAAAAATACAAAAAATAGCTGGCGGTCCACTGCACCGACCACACCGGATCCGCACCCGAATGGCCTGCGGTCCACCGCGGCCGCGGTTCACCTCGCCGCACCGGATCGCCTTCCAGCCGCAGCCCATGGATCCGCCCGCTCCCGCGATCACTTCTCCTTAGCTGCCGACCCGCGTGCGACCCGTGCACTTGCCCAATAATCCGCCGCTCGACCCGCGCAATTCAATTGCAAATTTGCAATTGAAAATGGCTCAATTTACACGCAATCCAGCTCGGCTCCAAGGCGCGAACAACATAGCTTCTGTCACAATGTCAGTAGCGGCTCGACTCAGCTCAAACAGCTTAGGAACAGTTCTCTTTTTCGTTTTTTCTTCTTTTCTGCGAGAAATTTGCAGAGCCTTTTGCTCTTCAAATTTTGCTTATTTCTTTGGCTTCTTTGGACATTTTTACTTACAAAAACTCATCCAAAATAAAAACACAACCGCCTATACCCATTTAAATTGGGTTTACACGATCAAACATCAAAGAAAAAATTTTTATAGAGATACCTATACTTCAACGGTGAAGCTCACAGTCATGCTATCCCATACCAAAATAATGAAGGATCACAGGTATAATCACCAAACAATCATATTCTCCATTTTTATTAACTACCATGCTCCCTAAGTTGATCAAAGAACCATTGTCTCTGATACCACATTGACGGGCAGAAACAGAGGAGCATGCTTGAATGAAAAAAAAAAACAGAGGAAAAAAAAACGCAAGCCTTAAAGGCCGCACTGAAGCGTTAAGATCATACCTTTGCGCGCTTTAAACCTACTAGGTTGAGTAGGAGTGGATTGAACGACAGGAATCGCTTTGCCTTGCTCACTTGAAGAAGCTTTCGGTTGAAAACTCGCTAGCCTCCTACTTCGCCTTGTTTGCATGAACGCCAAGCCTTTCAACTCTCAGAATATGCCACTGCCCAACCTCTAGTCGGTGAACACAACGGTGAAGAAGAACGGTCTCAAGTCTCCTTGGTTCTCTTGCTATTGGTTAGCAAAACTCCAAGGAGAACAAACAGAGGTGAGGAGACGTGAGAGAGAGAGAGCCGCGTGACTCTTCTTGTTGTTAGGGAGATTAGGGGTTTTCTTTCTCCAGAGACTTATTTTTTGGTCAGCCAAAACTAGGTCTCTGATTATCTTATAAACATATCCCTGGGATATCATATTTCAAACACCCAGATGTTATCCTGAGAATAAGTTTGGCTTAACCCTAAACTCATCTGAACCATATCTAGAAAAAACCCTATGGTCCAAGCTATTGAGCCGAAATAATATTTATTATTTTTCTTGGACCCAAAAGACCCAAAATAATAAACATTAATTATTTATTTCCTGGGCTTATATAAATAACGCAATAAATAATTAATGAGCCCAAATGAACAGAAATAATTAATCTTCAATTATTTATTTCTTGGGCTTATATAAATAACCCAATAAATAATTAAACATTAATTATTTCCCCTAATTTAAGCCCAGGTTAATTTCTTAATTATTCATACTGAACCTAGGCCCTGAATAATCAATTAACCAATTAAACTAGATAATTAATTTCTCTCAACTACTATTTTAATTAATTAATTTATTTTATTCCAATCCAATAATAAATTAGACTTCCTGAATAAAATAAAATAAAATCCTCTTGAACTGAGACCAATTCCTCAACCCAAAATTAGTTAGGACTTACAGGCTATTCCGAGGACCAAAAAGACACATCGCCTTGGCTGCTAAAATGACCAAAATACCCCTACTATATAAATAGCTGTATTTTGCATTTTAAATATTTTCTAATATCACCATAAGGAAATATTGACCCCAAGGACAATGCTGCATTAGCAAAGTCTCCGACCTACAGGTGAAATGACTAAAATACCCCTCTACACATCGCCGTACATTTAGAGAGGAAGAAATGTACTAACACCCCTCTAAATGACATCTACCATCCTTAGGCTTCTAGTCCAATGATCCACGACTTCCTGGAGTGTTTCCGCTTTTCAAAAGAGCTACCATAAAGCACACATCCGAGTCATGTTTCCCAGAGCCCTGGACATTAAAGTACTAGTCCACGCTATAGCGGTAGTAGTCTAGGTTTCTATCATATAGTACTTTTAGAAATCACCACTACAAGTCCTATCCTACGTATTCGAAATACGCTTATGTCATGAAATGAGTGGACTACTCACTGGCTAAAGGTAAGCCATTCCCTATTTGAAATTCATAACATAATAACCTAAACATGATGAGGTCTGTTCAAATAGGTTAAGAACAAATGTTTATGTGTTAAATAACCCGTGTTCCATACCTTATTATGAAAGACTACCATTCACATGGATCACTTATTCAAACACAATTGGTCTGTTCCAAACGAAAATTGTGCACAAACAAAAAGTAAATTCACAAACAATTTTTGAAAATAAATTCTTTTCTTAAAATATTTGATTTTACATCAGAAACCTAGTCTAAGAGGGCATACAATCCAACAAAAATATCAATATTTCATTTAATATTCCAATTCCAAAACTTCCTAGGAATTTCGAAATCTTTAGAGATAAAATATAGTAATAATTTTAATTAAGGTAATAAAATTTGTTACTAAAAGTAACCTAGGATTAACAAGAAAATAACCATGGTTTTCCTATTGCTAAACAAGAATCATGAGCACATTCTCTAACATCAAACAATAACTAATCTATTCATGAACGTAGGCTTAAATCAACACATGCTATCACATGGCCAAATCCTTACTAGACATAATCATAATCATGGCTTCAATGGAGATAAGAACATAAAAATCCTATTCATCAAATGTGTCATACCATCTAACATACTTAAAACATCCATAATTTTCTTAAGACATAATGAACACACATTGATTCTCAAGAGAATCCATATAGCTTAAACATACACAACCATTCTCATGTCCTAATCCCAACCCCTTCATTTACATGCATATATTCAATCCCCCATTCATATTCTATTCTTCCTATCAACATCTAAAAGACATGAATGCAGAATTAAAAAGAAGGATTAAGGATAAATACTTGGTTGATGATTACTTCGATGAAGATTTAAGAAGGTCCACATGATTGTGAGTCTTGAATTGTCCAAGAGGAAGAAAAACAGCCATGGTTGTTGATCAACCATTTCGGCCAAGAGGGAGAGAGAGTGTGTGTGTGTGTGGGAGCATTAGTATGAAACATTGAAGGTTGAATGGAAGAAGATGAATAAATGAGTTGTTCTTGGTTACCTTGATGATGTTCTTGGGACCTTCAAGAAAAACTGGATTTTGATTCGAATGAAAGTTCTTGTTTGCGAGATTGTGTGTTATGAATACCAGAAATGAACACTAGGGAGTATGTAGGAGTAATCTAGAGTATTTGGGAGGGATTAGAGGTGTTTATAGTAAGTTTTGACTTGAAGAGATGTAGTGTGTGTTCTTGGTGAAAATTGAGAGAGTTTGAGAAAAAATGCTGCACGAAATCTGGGAGAATGCTGGCCGAATAGTTTAAGAGTTTTGGTTTTCAGCTTAGAGAGGAAGAGAATAATCTGATTGTTTGAAATTCAAATGGAGAGGTTTGAGGAGTGGTTTGAGGTATAGGATATGTTAATGGTGTTTGATAGATGAAGGTTTCTTGGAGCTGCAATGGAGCTAGCTAGACTGGTTTGCTTTGCTGAAATGAAGGAAGATTGATGGAGCTTTAAGGCTGGCAAAAATTCAGAGCATAATGGCAGAGGAATTTCTGGTTGTGAGGTTTAGTACAAGAGTGTTTTCATGGAGCAAAATGCTGAAAATTTTTGAAGTTCAAATGTAGTTTGAATAGAGTGATCTTAGAAGATATTTGAGGTTTGCTTATGGAGTCCAAGTGTTCAAGGTAAGTGGAGAGGTTAATGGTGTTCTATTTATGGCTGAACAAGGTTCATTTTATAAAGGTTTAAGAGTGGTTTTTTGGCCAAGGCTTAAGGGAAGAAAGCTGGAAATTTTCTGGTTTCATGGTGTTCAAGGTTCGAATGTTTGCTGCATTTTTCTGTGCAGAATTTCTGCACTGCTTCAGCCCGATTTGTATAGATTCTTGAGAGGTTTTTGAGGGTCCTTTAAGGATGGTTTCCAGCCTTCTTTATGGAGAAAAAGCAGTGGAATTTTGCTGGATTGAAAGCAGAAGAAAACAGCTTCATTTCCTGGTTGAATGTAGCGAAACTGCCCAGAATTTTTTTCTGGTTTGTGAAGTTTTTGTGCAGTCTAAATTTGCACAGAAATTTCAATTTTCAAGATGAATGAATTGGTCATTTTTCTAGCAGTAAATGAGCAAGAAACTTGGCTGAGTTTTCCAGAAGCTAGACTGCTCAAAAATCTAGAAAATTTTCAGGTTTCCTTCATTAAGATCATGAACACTATGAAGATGAGTTTGAAGGTTCAACCACCGTGATTAATTTTCCTTGGGAACCCTTTCTAAATCCTCTCCTATTTTCAGTCAATCCTCCACTTTCCAAGATCAATTTTTGAAATTCAAAGCCAAGAAATCCTCACTGAATGTTTTGGAATTAAAAAGTGAATTTTGATAAATTTTGAACAAATTTAAATTGTGAAGATGTTAGGACAAGCTAGAGGTAATAAAAGGACATGAATTCCTCTAAAATTCTCTTTAGGACATGATGATAGGATTAAGACATTCTCTTCATGCCTCCCCTAGGACAACACTCCTATATTTATGGAATGTAAGAAAACAAAATTTTCAAACTTAATTAAGATAATCATGAATAAAACTTAAGTGATGGGATTTGAACTCATAACCTTAGAGATTAATTCCAAAGCTCTAACAACTAAACCACAAAAACTCTTGCACTTATTTCCTCACCCAAATATTCTTCTTATTTAATCCTCAAGCTATCTTCATATTGTGACCTCAAGCAAAATTATCATTTTACGCTTCCTACTCAATAAGCATAACTAAGTCTTTTAACATATAAATCATAATTCTAAAGCACATAAAATCATTCAAAAATATATATATTCATGCAATATGATATGATATGCATCTAGACCCCCTTACTCTAAGGTTAGCTTTAGGTGGGGTTTCACAGCAATAACCGTTCATGATTCATGATAGTTTATCAAAATAGATATAGAGTAATAGAATTTCGTGCTTCCAATAGATAATATACGGAATAATTCATGAGAGATTTTAATGATCAAAATATACATCATTTACTTTATTTTTGGAAAAAGAGATTATTTCTCAAAAATATAGTTTAATCATATCAATCACATTAACTATATTGAGCTTTTACCATATAATCTAACATACGATCCACACTTAACAACACATATTTCAAAACCATGTTTCAAACATTATGATTCAAATTTGCGCATCGCGATCTCACATCATTTGCCGACAAGACCTTATCGCATCAATAATAATACTTGGAGGGATCTCAATCCAACTGACAACGTCAGCACCATAGGATTTCAATCCTATGAATATGATAATATATACACATATGACTAACTCAGTGCATCTATCATAATTAATCATACAATAACCATCATCATGATTGGCCCTACGGTCGGATGTTCCACATTCGCCTCTATTTTGCCCAATGGAAAATGCGTTGCTAGTTAAGAACGACCAAATGTCAAATACTAACACTCTACAAAGAAAGAAACCATTACTTGAAGGAGGCCTCCAACTATATAGCGTCTTCAAACCCGCGCAAGTTAGTATAAATGCAAAATCCTTTTGAGTACTCAAGAATCACCACAACATAAAGCCTTATGAATATATCAGTGCAATGTCCTTTTTTAAAAAAATAAGCTCAATACCTTTAAAATATTTCACAAACATTCTCTAAAATATTCAATATACAAAATACTCCCAAATATTTAAATAATAAACTTCATAGATTTGAAATCACATATTAAGATTTTATCCGCTCCAAGATTTCATAAACATATAGCTCATAAATACCATAAATATATTTCATATTATATGAAGTTAATGATTCAAAAATATACTATGCATTTTGCAATTCATTTATTCATGAGAATTTGTAATTCTATATACTCAACAAAATAATGTAAGATTTTATACTCAACATATCATGTACATATATGATTTCTCAATAATGAAGCATAATTAAACATTTCATAATCAATAATTCATTCTCTGCTTCACACTAGAGCAACGTGCTCACCATATATAATTCCCAAATAAGGATCATATATAATGGACAAAATATCACTTGTATAAATAAATCATTCATAATAATGATTTTTAAGTAAATAAATAAATTGTTTCATAAATAATAATTTTTGAATAAATAAATATTGATTTATAAACAATTTTCATGATTGAAATATTTCACATATGTTCCTAATTTTATAAAATCACAAAATGTGGGGACTTACCTTAAGTCTAAGCAAAATCCAACTTAAGTTTGTGGATTGTACCTTTGATCACCAATAAAATCTAGCACATAATATAAATATATATCAATTTCTTATAATAAATTTCATACTTAATATAATCATAAACTTAGGCAATCATAATCTCACAATCTAACTCTCACCAATCCCCGATATCAAATAACACATAGTCTTCAAAATTCAAACTCAAATATTGTGAAATTAAGACATATATACACTCAATAAATTCACATTAACACATAGAACATTTAACTTCACAAAGTATTAATACATTAACTAGTTATCAAGTATAGTTTAATTATCATATAAAATTTTAATACAATCACATTATCATATAAGTATCAAAGTACTGAACTAATCATTTCATAACATTCCTATATTAATATTATAACATATCAAACTGATATAAGAAATATTTCATAGTTAAATCATAGCTTTCACATTGCTTAATCAAAATAGTTTTTTAGTGAAATAGGACCGAACAGAGTACAATTTGGGGTAATCAGATCACCAAGTAAATCAACTCAAAATTCAATAAAAATTTATAAGATATAACTTCAATATGTGGGATGGTACTATAAAATTTTCATCAAAATATCAGGTATCCAGGTATGTTAATTTAATGCTCAAGGTTGATGATACACATAGTAACTCTAAAATTCTGTTTTGGCAATAATTTTGTAAAAATTATCGAGAATAATCTACGAGTCAAATCAAGTGATTCTTGGTGGCCAATTACTCTTAAAAAAAATGTAGTTTGATGTGTAATAGTTTTTATTCAAGATTCAAAGTAAAAGGGGTTAAATCAGGGGTCCAAAGTCTCAGCAAAATCAGGTTTCGTAAATTGCAGAATATAGCAATTTCAAAAATTTATATAAAATAAACCAAATATGAAAATTATATGATTCCAACAAAAAAAAAAAAAAAAACTTCTAAGACACAGTAGAATTAAATAGAAATAGAGTACAACAAAATTGCTAATTCAAATTTTTGGTGCTGAGACCAAAACTACACAGGTCCAGTATATCCAGCACACAAGCTTGTCTCCCAAGCAACATTTCACCATCAAAACTCCTTCAATACATTTCCAAGCCCCTAAACTCCACAATACAACTTCTGAGGGAGACGAAAACAGGGGAGCATGCAAGGTTTAAAAAAACGGAGAGAAAAATAAACCGTAAGCCTTAGAAGCCATACGGAAGCGTGAAGATCATACATTTGTGCTCCTTAACCCTTCTAGGTTGAGTAGGAGCGGATTGAACGACTGGAATCGCCTTGCTTCGCCTACTTGAAGAAGCTTCCGGTTGAACCCCCGCTAGCCTTCTACTTCGCATTGTTTGCATCAACGCCAAGCTTTCCAGCTCTCGGAATATTCCTCTGCCTATACTCTAGTCAGTGAACACTATGGTGAAGAGGAACAGTCTCAATTCTCCTTGGTTCACTTGCTATTGGTTAGCAAAGTCCAATAAGAACAACAAGAAAATGGAGACGTGAGAGAGAGCAGAGAGAGATACGTGAGTTCTCTGTAAGGCTAGGGAGATTAGGGTTTTTCTTTTTCCAGAGAATTGTTTTTTAGTTAGCCAAAATTAGGTCTCTCATTATCTGATAAACATATCCCCGAGATTTTATATTTCAAAACACCCGGATGTTATCCTGAGAATCAGTTTGGCCTAACCCTAAACCCCTCTTAACCGTATCTGGAAAAAACCCGTAGGTCCAAGCTATTAGGCCAAAATAATATTTATTATTTCTCTTAGACCCAAAAGGCCCAAAATAATAAACATTAATTATTTATTTCCTGGGCTTATATAAACAACCCAATAAATAATTAATGAGCCCAAATGAACCATAATAATTAATCTTTAATTATTTATTTCTTGGGCCTATTTAAATAACCCAATAAATAATTAAACATTAATTATTTCCCCTAGTTTAAGCCCAAGTTAATTTCTTAATTATTCATACTGAACCTAGGCCCTGAATAATCAATTAACCAATTAAACTAGATAATTAATTTCTCTCAACTACTATTTTAATTTATTTATTTATTTTATTCCAATCCAATAATAAATTAGACTTTCTGAATAAAATAAAATAAAATTCTCTTGAACTGAGACCAATTCCTCAACCCAAAATTAGTTAGGACTTACGGGCTATTCCGAGGACCAAAAAGACACATCTCCTTGGCTGCTAAAATGACCAAAATACCCCTGCTATATAAATAGCTGTATTTTGCATTTTAAATATTTCCTAATATCACCATAGGGAAATATTGACCCCAAAGATAATGTTGCATTAGCAAAGTCTCCAACCTACAGGTGAAATGACAAAAATACCCTTCTACACATCGCCGTACATTTAAAGAGGAAGAAGTGTACTAACGCCCCTCTAAATGACATCTACCATCCTTAGGCTTCTAGTTCAATGATCCACGACTTCCTGGAGTGTTTTCGCTTTCCAAGGGAGCTACCCTAAAGCAAACATCCAAGTCATGTTTCCCAGGGCCCTGGACATTTTAGACCATTCGGACAACCACAATGGGTGATATAGTGCAGAAATTATCTTGTACAAGTCTGTCTTAACTAACTAGTCACACATACCCAACATGCAAGTATATTGGCCCTACGATAGAACCTCAATTATAGCAAATCAAAGTATATGCTTCTAGCTTCGCCAGACCACCAACTCATACTCAAGTCGTAGAGTACTAGTCCACGCTGTAGCGGTAGTAGTTTAGGTTTCTATCATCTAGTACTTTTAGAAACCACTACTACAGGTCCTGTCCTACGTATTTGAAATACGCTTATGTCATGAAGTGAGTGGACTACTCACTGGCTAAAGGTAAGCCATTCCCCATTTGGAATTCATAACATAATAACCTAAACATGATGAGGTTCCCAGTCTCATCAATAGGTTAAGAACAAATGTTTATGTGTTAAATAACCCGTGATCTATACCTTACTGTGAAAGACCACCATTCACATGGACCACTTATTTAAACACAATGGGTCTGTTCCAAATGAAAATCGTGCACAAACAAATAGTAAATTCACAAACAATTTCTGAAAATAAATTCTTTTATTAAAATATTCGATTTTACATCAGAAGCCTAGTCTAAGAGGGCATACAATCCAACAACTTCCATACAACATGTTAATATCAATTTCACATCATTTCCTCCATATCAAAATTAGCAAAACTAATTTTTCTCAAGAACACAGAATCTGTCTAACAAGGACTTTATTTTTTATTTATTTTTTTTTTTTCAAAGGCCGAAGCCAAATTTATTTATTATGAGGAAAAAAAATACAAGGAAAACCTTCATAGTGAAGTCGATGCTTTTACACGGAAAGAGGGGATTTGCATCTGGTCAAGATTGCATAATCCTCGAGCCTCAAGAGTAACCTCCAAAAAAGAAGAGAAAAACACATAAGAACTAATAGTGCAACCGTGATTAGCCAAACAATCAACTACTTTGTTGCCTTCCCGCAATACATGCACAAACTACCAATCATGGAATGCTTTTAGAAGAAGATGGATTCGTCGAAATGAATCATGTAATTGCAATGGTTGCGGGTATGATCCACGAAGCTAATTTATCAATGTCTAAGAGTCAAATTGTAAAACTAAAGTTTTATAGCCAAGATGGGTGCACCATCTTAAATCGGTAAGCACCGCTAAAGTTTTAGCTTTGAGGTTGGTTCCAATGCCAATGTTCGGCTCAAAAGCAAACAAGAAGAAGCTTCTCGAGTCTCTTATAACTTCCCCTATTCTAGAATTCCATGGATTTCCTTTAGATGCTACATCTCAATTGAGGATTACTCCATTAGTGGAGGATTTCATCTAGGACACCACTGTGATACTTGGGATAGAAGGGCTTTTCCAATGAATCGGCCAAGTACTTCGTAGTAAAGCAAGCAGCTGAGAAATATGAATTTTCAAAGCTCTTACTTTATTGAAGAACACTCTTAATTACTTCAATACGGAGCTTTTAATAACTTCAATATACAATAATTAAGCTAGAATCATAGTGTTTGCATGAAGAAAATTTAAGAAGAAAATGGGGGAAGAGAGTGGTGGTTAAGGGAGGAGCAAGAGGAGAGCAAGATAAAATTTTTATAGGGAGGATTGGCCGACATAATGAGGGCTAGGTCTGAGAAAATTTTAATTTTTAAGTGTTAAATAAATGATCTAGATTTATTATCTTGTTCTTAAAGTAATTTTAGATTACTAGGATTTAATATAATTCAATGGTGGATATTATAACACATCAGTGGTCAAGATTTGTTGAAGAGTGGCAACACCTAGAAGGAAATGGTGGTAATTTCACTCATTTAGGGCACATTAGGGTTTAATGAAATAAAATAAAATAAAAAGAAATTAGTCTTGTATAAAAATACAGAGTAAACATTTAAAATGTTCATGCATCGGTCAAAAGGTTCAATGAATTCAAAGTCTTGGTTAATTAGAAGTCTAAATCAATTAAAGTCAAAAATAAAAATGGTCAAAATATTGAAATAGGGTTTTTAATTAATAAAAATTAACATTGGGTCCTAAATAAAACTAGTCTCTCATATTTGCCTAAAAAATAATGTTTTTCACTAAAGAATTGCTTAAAACACTTTCTAATAAGTAATTCTCCATTCTAGACATAAAATTAGTCATTATTATAATATATTCACATAAGTGTATACAAATTTCCTACACAAATATTTTACTCATAAACAAATAGCATAAAAAATTGTCATGTATTTATTTAAATAAATTCTTTATAAAAATAGGCAAATATATTCCTGCATAAATATTCAAATACATTTTTAAATAATAATATGCTAATAAAATGCCATTATATATATATATATATATATATATATATATATACACATACATGTATGTATGTATATATACATATATGCATGATTATGAGAGACGTTACTTATTTGCAGGTTTAAACATGAGAAAAAACTAATTTTGTATAATATATTTAATCCCAAGTAAGCTACATTTCTTTACTGAGCTAGTGAATTCACTACTTTCTAACATTTTGCATGATTTCAACTATATGAGAATGAGTTGGATGAATGGTTTGATGAGGATCCGGAGTAGAATGAAGACGGTGTAGTTCTTTTTAGGTTTGAAATTTAAGTTAACTTTATTAAGTTAAATTTATGTTTTAAATGTTTTCTAGAAGTTTGGATTTGGCTTTGTTAGCCCTAAGGGCATTCTCCTATATTTTGATTTATGATAAATATTGATGAGGACTAACGTATGTAATCTATACGTGATAGGACATGTTTGACCTCAGTTATTCCAAGGAGTACAAATGAGATTGCTAACTGACTCTTGAGCAATGAAATCCAAGAATGGGTGATCAAGTATAAGACAAGCTTAAAAAATTACATACTAAGAAGTCCTTGAGAAAGAACTTTAGATTAGGAATAATTTATCAATGTATTATGTGTAAATTCCTATGTTTCTTTACCTTATAATCAGTTTTGTTTTGCTTTGAAGCACACAAATAAAATGATTTCAAAAGAGTAAGCTTTCAAATATTTGGATTGAGTAGTTTGGATGGACTCTACATCTAAAATCTTCGTCCAAAACTCTAGAATAGTGTCAAAATATTTTTACCTAAAAAGTGTCATTTTGGACTCACCTTTTGGATGCACCCTTGTCTGATCCTTGAGTCCAAAATTCTGGAAAATCTGTTACTAGAAGTTAATGGCTTACTTTTTACTACTATAAAAGCTTTCAAAACTTGATTTTGAAGTAGATTTTTGTACTATCTTTCTTAGAAATACTCTTACAACAAAAATGTCCCTTTTCATTTGTGCTTTAAAAGTGAAATCAAATTGTTCTAAAGGTAAAAAGTCGTTGGCACGCATCTGTTTGCACATCTGCTAAAAAAGTGTGAGCTATCTTTGTATTATTCCTCTAATCTTTTTTGTATATCAAAGTTGTAATGTAAAACCCATTTAGGGTGAGTCTTGATTTGTTGTTGGTTGAGAGGTTTTGGGTAAAACCAAATATAGTGATCCTCTTGTGTAATTAGTGCAGTCAAATACCATTGATTTGATTAAGCTTTATAGTGACCTGGTTTAAAATCCTTAAGTGTGAGCTTAAGGTAGCGGATGTAAATCTTTGAGGATTGAACTACTATAAATTCCTTGTTCATCCTCCTTGCATTTATTTCTGAATATTTGTGAACTTCTTTGCACAAAGTTTTTAATTTTTTGAAGAGACCTTTATAATTTTCACCAACCTACCTTTATTATTGTATTGATTGCACATCACTTGACACATTTCTTTAAGATCCTAGATATCTCTTTAAAGCTGCATGAATTTCTACTTTGCATAACTTCATACATCACGATCTATCTTTAAAACAAAAAGAGGTTTTGGAAAATCAAAATTTGAAGCAGTGTTCAAAATTTGGCAAAAACCTTATTCACCCTCCTCTAAGGTTTTTCAATTGCTATCAGAGCATTAGTCTACTCTATTTTCAGTCTAACAACCGTGTAAAAAAGATCATTATGGTAAACACATCTGCTCTTCCTTATGTTGAAGGATCTTCAATAAATTGACATCATTTATTTAATGGAAGAAACTACACATTCTAGAAAAATTGAATAAAGATTTATGTCTACTCAATCAATTTTAAGTTGTGGAATCTGATTGAAAATGAACCATTTGTTCCGTCAAAGTTCGTTGAAGGCAAAAAAGTGTCTAAACTAAGTGATGAATATGACGATGAGGACATTTCAAAAATGACCTTGGACTTTCAGGCGATGAATATTTTATGTTGTGCTTTGATGCTAATGAATACAATCAGGTTAGTGGTTATGATTCAACTCACGAAATGTGGAGACTACTTGAGGTCACCCATGAGGGGACTAATCAAGTGAAAGAATCGAAGCAAAGACTACTTGTCTGAAACTATGAATTGTTCTCTGTGAAGCCAACTGAAAAAATAACCGACATGTTCACTCGGTTCAAAAATATTATGAATTGTCTAAATGCACATAGGAAAACGTACTCCCTTGGAGAACAAAAAAGAAAATTACCTGAAACTCTACCAAAGAGTTGGCAGCCAAAAACCTTAGCTCTAGAGGAATCTAAAGATCTGAACAACTTACCTACTAAAGAGCTAATTGGCTCTCTTTTAACCCATAAAATGAAGCTTAAAAGGTTTCAAAAATATAATGATGATGCGAAAGGAAAACGGGGAACTGCTTTAAAAGCAACTGATGAAGAGACTAACAGTGATCAATCTGAATGTGATGATAGCATTGACTTAGGCACGGAAGAATTGGCCATGGTAGCCATAAAGTTTAGGAAAATGTTTAGAAAAGGACATTTCAAAAAGAGTAAAAAGTTCAGGAAAAAGAAAAGACAGATTTTCTCTTTCAAACCTCAATGCTTTTGAATGTAAAAGTACGGAACAACTTATTACTGATTGTCCAGTGGAGAAAGAGAAGGGGGCCAAGCAGTTTAGAAGAAAAAAAAGGATACAAAGTTGAAGAAAATAAAAGGACTAATTGGAACTTGGGATCAAGCAGAGTCTGAAACTGAAGAAAGTTATGATTCAGAAAATAAAAAGGCCAACCTATGCTTTATGGCTATGGAGGACATAGTAAACCTTACATCTCCAGACATAACTACTGAACTGCATTTTTCTGATTATGAAAAGCATGATGATCTCAGTGAATTCCTTTTTGATATTTTTCATGAACTAAAGAAATTGTTTAGAAGAAACAAAAAAATGAAGATGAAAATTGATTCCTTATTAAATGAGAATGCAAAATTGTTAAATGAAAAAGAAGTCTCACTTGAGTCACATATACGCTCAGACATTGAACAAAACATTATCATCACCTCATTGCATCATATGTTCATAGAAAATAAATGCTTATGTGACAAAATTTGCTCCCTTGAAACTATGGCCAATAATTTTGATGGTATGAAAAGTAGAGTCGATGATCTTACCACATGTATTGAAAAGTTTACTAACGGCAAAAATAATTTGAAAAAACTTCTTGGGGCACAACATACTGCTGGAAATCGAAATGGTCTAAGATATAGACATGATATCAAAATAGAAAATCACAAACTTCGTTTTGTAATAGCTACTTCATTACATATGACATATAGTTGTTGCACATATTATGAAAAATTTAGACACAAAGCATCTGCGTGTCATATTAGGAAAAATGTGCAATTTGGCATGAAAACTGTTTAGAATGTGAAAGGAACCATCACTAACCCCTATAGACCCCAAACAAATATGGGCACCAAAAGTCACTCTTCCGTCTTGTGTATAGAAACATTTGTTGGACAATGGGAGTTCCATAAAATGGTTTTTAGCTAGTTGGTGCTCACGACACATGATAAAAAATACCGGACAACTAAAAAATATTCAAGTTACAAACGATAGATTTATCACTTTTGGAGACAAAAAGAAAGGAAACATTCTAGGCATAATTAATATTGGTAAGGGATCTTCAACCATCATCAATCAAGTACTATTAATTGATAAATTAAAGTATAATCTTCTTAGTATCTTCCAGCTATATGATAATGGATGCAAAATTATGTTTGAAAAAGATTCTTACATTATCATAAATAGTTCCAGCAATAAAACTATTTTTGTTACTAATCATGTTGGAAATGTTTATGTCCTCTATCTTGATGATATTGTAGCTTATGACATTAGATGCCTCTCTGTCAATGATGATGACAGCTATCTTTGGCATAGAAGGCTAGGAATGTATCTATTAATTTGCTAAATAAATTATCTTCAAAAGAACTAGTTAGAGGACTGCCCAAAATAAAATTTAATAGAAATCGGGTGTGTGTTGCTTGCCAATTTGAAAAACATACCAAAACCTCTTTTAAGCCCAAGAAAATAATTTCAACATCAAAACCTCTTGAGCTCATACGCATGGATTTATTTGGACCAATGAGAACCACTAGTCTTGGTGGTAAGAGGTATGCATATGTAATTGTGGATGACTTCTCAAGATTCACTTAGATCTTACTTCTTATTCAAAAAGATGAAGCCTTTTCTGAATTTTCAAAACTGTTCAAATGTGTTCAAAACTTTCTTGGCTACAAACTAATTTATATTCGAAGTGACAATGGTGGAGAATTTTGTAACCATGACTTTACAAAATTTTGCAAGGAAAGTGGTGTCTCACACAATTTTTCAGTAGCAAAAACCCCTCAACAAAATGGTATGGTTGAGAGGAAAAATAGAACCTTACAAGAAATGGCAAGATCAATGCTTTTTGAAAACTCTCTTTCAAAATATTTTTGGGACGAAGCAGTAAATACAACGTGCTACATTATCAATCGTGTCATGCTAAGATCATTCCTAAGAAAAACTCTTTTTGAACTAATATTTAACAAAGTCCTATTCATTTCATATTTTAAAGTTTTTGGATGCAAATATTTTATGCTCAACACTCGTGACAATCTTGGAAAATTTGACAGAAAATCTGATGAGGCTAGATATTCTTTCAATAAAAAGGCATATAGAGTATACAATAAGAAAATTCTATATGTGAAAGAATCTGTACAATTTGTGTTTGATGAATCAAATATATATTCATCTAAAAATGATGACAATATAGGTGTCTCAAAAGAAAAAGGCAGCAAACAGCATATAGCTCCTCCACTTGATATTCATGCCAAAGAAGAGGAACTAGAAGAACAACAAGCTGATGAAAACAATCAAAAAATTGAAGAACTTACAAATCAATATCTGCCAAAAGATTGAAAGTACAAACTGTTCATCCAAAAGAGCAAATCATTGGTGATTCTAGCTATGGAGTCAAAACTAGATGGTACTTTATTGATAATTTTGCCCTACTCTCTAGTACTGAACATAATTGGATTATGCAACTTTACATGATGAATTTTGAATTATGGCTATGCAAGAAGAGCTGAATCAATTCAAAAGGAATTAAGTTTGGAAGCTTGTCCCTAGGCCACTTGACCACCCCGTAATTAGCACCAAATGGGTATTTAGAAACAAACTTAATGAGCATGGTAGTGTTATCAGAACTAAAGCTAGATTAGTTGCCCAAGGATTCAATCAAGAAGAAGGCATTGATTATAATAAAACATTTGCTCTCATTGCTCGATTAGAGTCAATAAGAATGTTGCTTGCATTTGCTTCTTTTAAAGGTTTTGTACTCTACCAAATGGATGTCAAGAGTTCTTTCTTAAATGGTTTTATTAAAGAAGAAGTATATGCGGAACAACCTCCTGGTTTTACTCATGAACATTTTCCAAACTATGTTTTCAAACTCTCAAAAGCCCTTTATAGTTTAAAATAAGCTTCAAGAGCATGGTATGAAAGACTAAATGGTTTTCTTCTTTCATAAGCATTTTCAAGAGGCTTAGTTGATACCACATTATTTATCAAGCCTGAAAAATCTGATAATATCTTAATTGTACAAATATATATTGATGATATTATCTTTAGGGCTACTAATGATTCTTTGTACAAGAAATTTTCCAAGACTATGCAGGAAGAATTTGAAATGAGCATGATAGGAAAACTTAACTTCTTTCTCGGTCTTCAAATCAAACAAACCAAAGATGGAATCTTCTTAAATCTTGGCAAGTATGCCAAGGAACCGCTTAAAAGGTTTGGTATGAACGAAGCCAAAGAAATTAGTACGCGTATGAGCACATCACTAAAGCTTGACAAGGATGAAAACGGTAAGAAAGTAGATGAATTGAAATACAGAGATATGATTGGAAGTTTGTTATATCTTACTGCTAGTCGATCAGATATTATGTTCTTAATATTCCCATATATAAGATTTCAATCATGTCAAAAAGAATCCCACTTATGTGCTGTGAAGCGTATCCTTAGACACTTGGTTAGGACACACGATTATGGATTATGGTATCCTCAAATTAACTCATTTGATCTTATAGGCTACACAAATGCATATTATGCAGGCTGCAAAGTTGAACGGAAAAGCACTAGTAGGTATTGTTAATTTTTTTGACATTCTCTAGTGTCATAGTATGGAAAAAAAAAAAATAAGCCTGTGTATCACTATCTAAACTGAGGCTGAATACATCGCAAGAGGGAGTTGTTATGCACAAATCTTGTGAATGAAAAACACTCTATTTGATTTTGGTCTTAATTTTGATTGCGTACCTATATTTTGTGATAATATGAGTATAATTAATTTAACAAAAAATCTAGTTCAACAATCTAGATCTAAGAATATTGAGATTAAGCATCACTTTATTAGAAATCATGTTCTTAAAGGAAATGTGTGTGTTGAATATATTTCAACTGATGAACACTTTGCAGACATTTTTACAAAACCTCTGGCAAAAGAAAGATTTAATCATCTAAGAAGATGTTTGGGAATTACCAAAATTATATAACTGACAATTTGCCAAAGATTAGCTTGTTTATTTATTTATTTTTGCAGAACTCAAAAGATACAACTTTTGAACAGAGTTTTTGGAAGCAATGTCTAGAAAATATGAATCCAAAATTCCCTCAGCTAAACTTATCCAATTCTATCTTTTGGACGAACAAGTTTGGACTCAGTCAAAGTCCAAAATATCAATAGCCCAAAGTTTATGAAAAGCCCAATTTTTTTCTCAGATGAAAAAGTGCATAAATCCAAAATTTAACTTTTTTTGAATTTTCTAAATACCCGTTTTCTTTTGTCTCAGGTGCAAGTCTCTGATTGAAAGTACTTAATTGTACTTATCCTATCTAGAACCTAAGAATTCACAAAAAGGTAATTTCTCTCTCTCTCTCTTCTAGAAATTTAAAAATTCCATTATTCTTCCTACTTCTCTCATCTCAAAGCTTCATCTTCCCCAAACAAAACAAAAAATCCTTCATCTTCCTCCTGCCTCTACCATGACGAAAGTATCAAAATTAGAAATGGAAACCGGGCAAACTACAAAGAAGGGAAAAAAAAGCAAAGCAGCGGCTAGAATTGAAGCTATTGCCACCGCACAACTGACCACCAAGAAAAAGGGAAATAAGATTGTTTTTGAAGATACTCCTTTGCAAACCGACTCATCAATAAAGCTTCCTGTACACGAAAGTTTAAAAACTCGGGTATCTCTATTTCCCGATAAAAAATGTGAGTTTGAATTCAATGAATGGAAATCTAGAAATAGGACAGTGGTCACTAGGTATCGGTTAATACTGAGGCTTTTTTGAATTTTTTTGACATTTTGAGCATATTTGAAAATCTTGGACGGGGGCACTGCTATCAGTTAATAAGAAATTATACATCCCTCTAGTTTGGGAGTTTTATGCGAATATGAAAAAAGGGACGATTTGAGGAGATTGGGGGAGGTTTTATGGTGCAATGGTATAGCACCAGAGTAGGATCTATCAATATGAAATTCGACCAACGGCTATAAGACTGAATTTTTGGTGTAAGAGATGGGGGGATTCAGTTTTTCGAAATGAACAAATTCCCTAAAGGGTTAGACCTTCTTAATTCGGAAAAAATTGAGGAAAGATTTACTTGTGGAAAGAGTTTCAAGAACTCAAATGACAAAAATTCAAAATGGCTAAATGGTGCTGGAAATGTTTTACACCATATATGGTCAACTATGGTTGCCCCATGTTTCGGGCATAAGACATCAGTAAGCATATTGCAGATAATTTCGATGTTGGCCTTATCTAAAGGTAGACAAATTAGTTTTGATTTTCTGGCAGTTAATCTTATGATTCAATCATGAAATATATCTCACAAGGAACTACTATACGGAAATCTGTTAACCAAGGTCTTCAAACATTTCAATGTGAACTTGAATACTTGTGCTCCTGGACATAGTAAATCGAATGTGTACAGCATGGAATCCTTTGAAAGGATGGGATTTGTACAAGTAAACAAGGAATAGGTCCTGCTTAGAGATGTGTTAGATGAATAAAAAGGAAGACTGTTAAAGATCAAGGATGAAGGGAAAAGAACTGCACCTGCTGGGCAATCAGGAAAAAAACGGAAGTCAGGGACAAGAGGAAAGTCCTCCAACAAAGGGAAATAAAAAAGGAAGAAGAGTAATCTGACGTAAAGCATCCTAACTACTTTAAAAAACTTAGCTGAAAAGTTTGATGGCTTTCATACTAAAGTCTCTATAGAATTGCAAAACTTAGGAGCTAGATTGAGCAGAGTTGAGGAAAAGAACGTGCGATGGACCATTGAAGGAGTTCAGGTTGAATAAGCTCCATCTCCAGACCACACGACTGAAAAAGGAACTGCCTCTCTACATAAGGAAGATGGAGATAGTAAACTGACTGACCAGGAAGTGCAACCAGATTAGGAAAAGGAAACAAGAAAAATAGAAGTAAAAAGGCCAAAGAAAAGGAGGACGATGTCCCCGTCTCTGTTGCCCCTACTGAAGTACCTACTCCCAAGCCCACCATAGCTAGAAGTTCATCTGTAAAATGACAGAAGTATATGGTGATAAAAAGAAAGTCTAGCCGAATTAGTGGATAACATTCAAGAAAGGGTGCCGGGACTAAGTCTACTACAACAATTCACATTTCCTGACTGACCACTTCTGCGAGTTGCTTACAGACTTCTTATGCATTAACAACTTTTATTGCTTTCCCTTTAATAACCAATTTTATAATTTCTGCACTAGTACTTGAACAATTTATTTTTGCATTTATCCCTAGCTAATCTATCTAGCAATATATATCTACTCTTGTCCATAAGTTTTTGTTTGACCTCTTTATTCTATTCTTCTTGCATTTTGATTGATGACAAAGGGGAAGAAAAATGAATTGTGATTATGATCTATGGATTATGAATTATGGAATGTGATTGTGATCTATGGATAATGATTTATGGATTGTGGCTGAATATTTATTTTGCATTATTATGTATTGTGATTATTATTTTGATTGGGAACTATGTTGTGAGAATATATGTTATGGACCTACAGGCTATTTATGGTTTGAGGATACGGAATGTAAGGCATTGGGAGACTTAGTGGAATCTATGTTGAGGTTTATGAAATCAGGAGCTTTGAAGAATAGGTACGAGTTTATCGTACATTCCAACTAATTTTAACTTGGCTTGATGATTTGTTTCTTGACTATGGTTGTGATTTGCACTTTATTAAATATTCGGATGATAAGGATATTGATACTTACGAAAATTTTCTCTTGTTGCATAGAAAATTTCTTGTGTTTGAAATACCTTAAGAAAACTAGGTTAGGTAAAAAAAAAAAAAAAACCTTTGATCTATCGTTGTAAAATCTCGCTTTTTTACCTTGCACATACACAAGGCGAGTTTTGGACCTATATTTTTTCAATCCAAAAATGACTTTTCAAAAGGCTAGCTTCTGCCTCATTTTACCCCATTTTGGATGCATATTTTGGATGTCCAAACTTCTAGGATCCATCTTAATTTTAAAATGCACTTTATAACTTTATATCCTATTACGTATATACACATACTAAGGGTAACATTACATCTTATAATTTATCTTCTATACCTCCTCATGTACATATCTATACATTATTCTTGTGACTACTATTTGTGGCTATTTCCTTATGAATTAATCCTGTGACGGAAGGAATGAGGATAAAGAGGTAGGTTGGGCCATAGGCTCTGTAGCACCCCACAACCTAGGCCCGACAGGGCCGGGGATATCACCCCGTCTAAAGGACAAGGGGTCTTTATAACTAAGTCTCACACAATCAAAATAATAAAATAAAAAAATAATACTTTAAACTTAAAACTTATTACAATCTAAGAATTCAAATCAAATCCAAAATAAAAATTGTTCACTCTCAACTCCCAAAGCATTACATAAAATAAATATCAGAAAAATCTTCCAAAGCAAGCAACAACTAGCTACTCATCCCCACAGCAGGATCGACCTAAAATTATGGTAAAAAGGGTGATGAAATAAAAATCTCAGCAAGTCCATGTGTGCTTTGAGTGTGCAGTGAAAACAGTTTGTGGAGGCAAAGTATAAAATCCTCGTAAGAGAAATACTGGCAAGCAATAATCAATAGTCATAATCAAGAGTGGTGTTTTGGCTTTTTCATCCATACATGATCAAATAAATCAACCACTCAAAAAAAATAGGTGATCATGGGTTACCACACGTTGGGCCCCATAACCATTCAATAGTTAGAATGCCACACTTTGTGCAGACTGACAAAAAAAAGTAGGTGATCGGCCTACCGGGAAAAATACTCCTCCTTCTCTATACCCAAACAAAATCGGTTGTCCATTTCAGTAACACATAGTCCACTTGACTAAAAGTTGCTAGCTCGGACCAGCACGACCTACTAGACTAACATCCTATCCTGGAAGGACTCACCCCTCAGAGGTGGCCACCTACTGAGAGACTTACCCTAGCCCTTCAAAGACTAGTCCTAGCAGTCCACCCTTATTGAGTACTCAACGTAAGTCATCCCACTTGGGAAAAAATGAACTAAACATAGCTCCACTTAAAAATGGCAATTAAGGATTTCCAAAGTTTGAGACAAAACTGGTTTTAGAAAAAGTTTAGAGTTTGACCAAATTTCCATATTGATTTTCGAATAATTTGGTTGATTGAAATGAGAAATGAGACAATCCTCAATTACCTTTACAGAAATGAGTGACCATGCACTCCATAATTAGCTTACCATAGAACCATTTTACATCAATCAGATTTTATGCAGGAGCTTATCTGATCCTTAGCTTGAGATAAAATAAAGGTCTTCAACAACAAACCTAACCCCGCCTGGGGTAAATACAAGCCATAATTAAACTCAAGCCAAAATCCACTTTCACAAATAAACTAGCTCAACCTACTTCAACCATGATCCTAGTGTCCCAAGCTTTAAGGCCAGATAATAAATAAAAGGGTTTATAAGCTAAGTCAAGTTTGATATTAAAATAATTAGGGTTTTGGGAAATAGGTACTAATAAGTTAAAGGTTTAAATCTTGCTAAAAAATAATTTAGAGTTTATTTGATGAAGAGTCCCATGTGGTATTAGGTAAAATAATAATCTATTAATAATTATTGCTAGAAAATAGTTGGTAACTAAAACTAGTTGTAAGTAAATTTTAATGGACTTTGATTGAAAGTTAATAAATATATTTTAATAGTATTTATGAATATAAGACTTACAAAATTAATATTTTAGCTATTATGAATATTCATATGAAAGGCTTTATTATTATTTTCTATATATTTTATTTTATATAAAATCTATATATTTTATTTCTTTAATAAAAGCCATTATTTATTTGACTAAAATATCCTTATTTTATATATAATAATCCAAATCCACCCTTCCTAGGGGTTTTCGAGATTTACTAGCAAAAATTATAATATTAATCATTTTATTGATGAAATAAAATTAGCTTGGGACAACTAGATCATGATCATATTTCCATTGCTAACCACAATCATGAACATACACTCCACTTCAATTCATCAAATCATCCAAGTCATGAATAAAGGCATATATCTAAATTCACCAAGACATGATCCAACCTCTACTAGCATAAATATAATCATGGCTTTAACAAGGAACATAAATCCTATTCACCAAACGTGACATAATCTCTAACATGCTTGATCACATATACCACTCACGACATAGAGATATGCATTAACCCTAAAAACGCCATACAACCAACCAAGACAATCAACTCATGCATAAATTCCATCTCCATCATATACGCACATTTACTAATGCTTCAATCTCAACTCATCACAACAACATATGCTCAAGCCCCAATCATAATCCATCTCCTTCCAATATCAACCTAGAGACATGAATCTAGAATTTAAAGAGAGGGTTGAAGAGGCTTACTTGGTTGATGAGTACCTTGAAGTAGTTTCGAATGGATCCTAACTCCTAGGAGACTAGATCCGCCTAAAAGAGATGAAAAAAACATGGCCATGGTTGAAGTCACCATTCGGCCAAGAGGGATAGAGCATTCGGCCGAGAGAGAGAGAGAGAGAGAGTCCATTAGTATGGTTATACACATATATGTTCATTAGAGGTTGAAGATGAGTGAAGATGAAGTTGATTGAACATACTTACCTTGAAGGTGTTCTTGAACCTTCACAAAAATGCTGGTTTTTTATCCAAAAGAGAGAGTTGGATTTTGGAGTTTGATGTTAAAAGTGGTATGAATGGATTCCCGAAAGTGAATAGGTGCAATCTAGAATTTTTTTTTGAGAAGATTGAAGTGGTTTTGGTGGCCTTAGGTGAGAGAATGTGAGTAGGTGTTCTTGAAGGTTAAAGAGAATGGGGAGAATAGGGAGAGGCTGGCCGAAATTCTGTGTAGGAGGGAGTGCCGAATTGTTTGAGAGGTTTTGGCAATTGAATTTCTGGTTTGGGAGGAAAAGGAAAGGCTGGTTGTTTGAAATCCTAAAAGAATATTTTAGGGAATCAATTTAGGAAACAAAATATAGTAAGAAGATCTTCAATGGAGAAGAGCTTTTGGAAGCTCTAATAGCCGGCTGGTTTGATCAGAGTTTTTGCTGGATGAAAAGCTATTTGAAGGGGCTTAATGGTGGTCAAAAAGAGGGAGTACAATGGTGAAGGAATGTCTGGTTGTTTAAGGGATGTTTTATGGGAGTTTACTAAACATATTTGCTGAAATTTTGGCCTTCAATCAATGGCTTGATTGGAGTAATTGATAAAGATATTTTAGGGCAACCATGGACAGGTTTTTCGAGCAGAAGGTTGGGGAAGATAATGGAGCTCAGTTCATAGCTGTTCAAGAGAAGTTTGAACTGAAAAATGGTGAAGTTTCGGTTAGGGCTGGAGAAGGAAGATACTTGGAAAAATTCCTATACAGGTTTTTCGCTAGTTGCTAGAAATTTCTGGATAGCTTTTGCTGCCATTTTCCAGCCAACTTGCAGAAGATTTGGAGGGGTATTCAGTGGTCTTTCAAGGCTGGTTTCTAGCCTTCTTTATGGAATTAAAACGTGGATAAGATGCTGGGTAAAAACTGGAAGAAAACAGCTTGGTTTAGGCTCACCAAAGCTGCGAATTTGGCAAGAAAATTTTCTGGTTTGCACAGCATTTGTGCAGTCCGATTTTGGCCATAAAATTTTAGACTTTAAGCTGGACAAGAGGGCTATTTTTCTGGCAGCATTTGGGAGGGAATGATGGCTGAAAATTTCGACACCTTGAATGCACAAGAAGCTGAAAAAATTCCAAATTACTTCATGAAGAAAATGAACATAGCTAGGGTGGAGTTTTGAAGGTTCAACCATGAAGATTAATTTTCTTGGGAACCTTCCCCAACTCCTACCCATTTTTGGTCTATAAGATGTCTTACACTTAGACATTTTGAACCTTCAAAGCCACAGCACTTTGCTGGAATTTTTCTGGAATAAAATTAGCTTGAATAAATTGAACAACTTAATGAATTGAGAAGTAAGAAAAACTAAGGATCAAGAAGGGTGCGAATTCCCTTAGAAATTTTTGTAGGGCACAAGAGTAGGATTAGGATACTCCTATCATGTCTCCCCTAGGACAACCCCCTACTCTTCCCTAAAGCATACAAGGCCAAAAATATCTTCCCTAAACAAAAATAAAATTCAATCATGCAAAAACTCAAATTATGGAATTCGAACCCAAGACCTCAAGAATTAATTCTAAAGCTCTAATCACTACACCACAACAATTCTTATTCTTATTTTCTCTCCAAAATATTTTTCCTATTAATCCTCAAGCTATCTCCCTATTTTCACCTCAAGCAAAAATTACCATTTGCCATTCTTACTCAACAAGCACAAATAAACCATCTAAGCCACAAACCACAAATCCAAAGCACATAAAATCATATAAAAATATATTTAAGCATGCAATAAAATATGATATGCATCCCAACCCCCTTACTCTAAGGTTGGTTTCAACTGGGGTTTCACAGGCTCATTGAGCCATGTTTATGAGTATATGCTTAAATTTTCTTATCTTAATCTCATAAACACTCTTCAAGTCCTATAATGAAAGAATGCTTCTCTTTTAAAAATATTCTTGTTTTTCTCGGTCTAACATATCTGTACTTTACATATCAATGCTTTTATATTACAATCCCATCAAGTTTGTCAGCACTCGAAAATGGGGTGATTGTTAGCCCTAAGGGCATTTCCTTGTGTTTTGACTTATGACAAATATTGATGAGGACTAACTTGTGTGATCTATATGTGATTGGACATGTTTGACTTCAATTCTTCCAAGTCATACAAATGAGATTGCTAAGAAACTCTTAAGCAATGGAATCCAAGAATAGGTGATCAAGTATAAGACAAGTTTAAGAGATTGCATATCAAGAATTCTTTGAGAAAGAACTTTAAACTAGGAATCATTTGTCAATGTATTATGTGTAAATTCCTATGTTTATTTACCTTATGATCAGTTTTTTTTTTTTTTACTTTGAAGCACACAAATAAAATGATTTCAAAAGAGTGAACTTTCAGATGTTTGGATTGAATAGTTTGGATGGACTCTACATCTAAAATCTTCATCCAAAACTCTGGAACAATGTCAAAATATTTCTGCCTAAAAAGTGTCATTTTGGACTTACCTTTTGGATGCATATCCATCCGATCCTTGAGTCTAAAATTCTGAAAATTTTGACAATGAGAAACTATTCGCTAATACCCGTTGTTGTTTTACTTTTTACTTCCATAAAAGATTTCAAAACACAATTTTGAAGTAGATTTTTGTGCTATCTCTCTCAGAAACACTCCTACACTTTAGAAAAAAAAAATCTCCCTTTTCATTTGGGCTTCAAAAGTGAAATCAAATTGTTCAAAAAGTAAAAAGGTGTTGGTGCGCATCTGTTTACACATCTGCTTAAAAAGTGTGAGCTATCTCTATATTATTCCTATAATCCTTTTATATATCAAGGTTGTAGTGTAAAACCCATTTGGGATGAGCCTTAATTTGTAGTTGGTTAAGAGATTTTGAGTAAAACCAAGTGTGGTGATTCTCTTGTATATGTAGTCAAACACCATTGATCTGATTGAGCTTTATAGTGACCTAGTTTTAAATCTTTAAGTGTGAGTTTAAGATAGCAGATGTAGATCTTTGAGGATCAAACCACTATAAATCCCTTGTTCATCCTCATTGCATTTATTTCTGAATATTTGTGAACTTCTCTACACAAAGTTTTTAATCTCTCAAAGAGACCTTTATGACTTTCACCAACCCACCTTTACTATTGTATTGATTGCACATCACTTGACACATATCTTTAAGATCCTAGATATCTCTTTAAAGTTGCACGAATTTCTACTATGCATAACCATCATACATCACGATCTGCCTTTAAAACAAAAAGAGGTTTTGGAAAATTAAATTTCGAAAAAGTGTTCAAAATTTGCCAAAAACCTTATTCACCGCTTAAGGTTTTTCAGGCTTATTAAGTTTTAACATGTCAAATGTGTTTTCAGTCTTTATCTCCATGATAATGAGATTGTGTGTTTGAGTTTAGTTAATGGAAGTTTTCAGTTATGAATGTGTGGAGTAGACTGATACGTTAAGGGTTCAACATTCTTTTTAGATGTTGTCATATCATTTCGGATTTCAGAGCATGAAATATAAAATTATTACTCAATAGTTATAATTCGTGAAATGTATTATGTTCATTCTAGCTATGCATAGAATGAAACATTACAATGGTACATTGTATACAAAATAGAATATTATGACGATTGAAGCTAGGGTTGGTCATAGTTCGGTTCGGAGATTTCGGTATCTTCGGTACCATACAGAATATTCGGTTCTTTCAAAGTTGCAAAACTGGCCCCAAATCGCGGCTCTAAAATCTCCCTCACCGACTTGTCTTGAAATTACAAATATTCGGGTATTTGTTCGGGACCAGATTGGGATGAAGCTTCGGGTTTCAATTCTAACAGGACAAAAACCAGTACCAAATTATATTTAAAAGATTTTTAATATTTTTAATAAAAAAACCTAATTATACACAAATATGAAAAATGTTGAAAAGGTTCATAGCTATAATCATTCCAAGATATTCATGTGCACTAATAATTTTATATGTGTACAGAGAAAATAAACATGCCAATAGACTAATTCCAACTCAGCTTGCAAAATGAGCTAGAAATTTTGATTTCCAAATGTTTAACAATAGCAGTTAGTGCTATAGTTCTTGTACAGTTTGCTAGCTTTGAGCCTTTGACAATCGGAGTTGCTTGCCACTTGCCCTCTTCAATTTCAATATCTTGTTCTTTAGCCTAGAATGACAAAAGAAATGGCAATTTTTTAAGAAGCAAGCACTAAAATTCATCTATTCAGCCATCATTAGAAGAAAAAAAAAAATTGAAGAAGTTGTGGTTCCTTAATATCTTTTTTTGAAATTTTAATTCTTTAGTGTAATTATATTTTACAAATATAATTATTAATATTAGAATATTCTATAATGATAAAATTGAACAAAATTATTAACACAATTTTATTCAACAAATTAGTAATTTGAATATTAATTTTTTATATGCAAATAGTATTATAGACAAAGAATTTTAAGAGAAAATATATTTTATTTAATCAAGATTAAAAGAAAATTACATGTTTTAGTCTTGATTAATTAAAATTAATCTATAAATAAATATAATTATTCTTGGATTAACATAGTTGGGCCATCATTAAAAGTCCATTAAATCCAACGGATTATGAAATTGGACTATTGTTAAAGGTCCATTTCATATTAAATCCGACATATTATGGATTAAATATAATTGGTTTAAACCCGAATGTTGGACTTATCCTAACCTAAATATAATATGGTCTAAATGAAATTGGGTTAAAACATAAATTAAACCCCAAGTCATCTTAAACCCAAGTCCATTAGGGTTTGTTAGGACGTTTTTTTCAAAATCCCACATCACCAGTTTATACTAAAGTCAAAGGATTTTTAACTTATAAATAGGGTCTTCCCTCAAAAGTTCAAAGTATCCTGAAGCATCAACAACAAAGGCATCTTTAAGCTTCAAGAAACAAGAGGCATTTCAAGTTTCAACAAACTCAAGCATTCAAGCTTTATCAAATTCAGGATTTATAATTGTTATTAAATCAAGATTCAGAATCTTCATCAAATATCATGGAGTTCGTATTGCTCTGCTTCAAACAAGTCTCGAAGTCTTGGTACTCAAGTGATCATCATCAAATTCTATTTGATCCGAGATCAAACTCTTCAGCCCTTGAATCAATGTTTTTCAAAAAAATAAGAATCGGATGACTTATCTTGCAATTTAGGACTTCTTCGGAAATTTGTAACCATTTTTCATACTTGCTAAATATTTTATATTTTTTTATCTTATTTGCATATTTGAAATTTGTCATCTACATATTTCTGGCATGCCCAATGAGACAATCTCCGCCTCTCATCTCTTCTCTTCAATCCCAAATTTAAGTATAAGCGCAAAGCAACTCAATGGCCCCAAAGAACAGCAAATCTGTATCCGCTCATTCAAAGGCTGTTGATGCTATGGAGGCTGCTACAGCTATTGGCAAGGCTCCACAAGCTTCAAACCAAGGGGTGCTAACAAGAAGTAAGGTTCTAGCTCTTTCACAAAGTGAGGCTCAAAACGTCAGCGCTGTCTCGTCGCCTGCAACTATAAAGTTGAAGCAAGATGATGCTTCTACAATACGCAAGATATCACCTTCACTAGAGAAGATGAACATCTCCAAGTAAGATTACCAAAGTTCAAGTACTGGCTCTGCACCTCAATTCCCCCATGTGGATCTCAAATCCAAAGCTTCATTCAATGAAGATTCAACTGCTTCTTCTATGGCTCCGGTTGTAATGACTGACACACAAAATTTGGAAGAGCAACTCGTGCACCTCACAAAATTAGTGGAGGGACTCGCCAAACATTCCCAAGAGTAAGATCTCGCCATCGTGCATCTTATTAATCACTTTGAGAAGACTGACGAAACAAGTCAAACTCCTCCAAAGAGATCTGAAGTGTACGAAGAAGTGAAAACGTCCAAGAAATCATAGGATATTAGATATCCTCTGAAGGTATAATTCCTGTTGATCAACACAAAGATTTCATCATGGGTACGATTAAGAATAAATATGAAGGAGATAGTAAATCCATTTTCACATATGCAAAGCCTTATTCGCAAAGAATTGATGATATGAGAATGCCAACTGGATATCAGACACCAATTTTTTAACAATTTGATAGCAAAGGAAATCTCAAACAGCATGTGACTCATTTCATTGAGGCATGCAACAATGCTAGAACTTATGGGGATCTACTGGTAAAACAGTTTGTACGATCCCTAAAGGAAATGCATTTAACTGGTACACCGATCTTACAACTGGTTCTGTCAACAGTTAGGAGCAACTTGAATAAGAGTTTCTCAATAGATTCTACAGCACCCGTAGAATCGTCAACATAGTAGAGCTCACTATCTCCCGTCAATGGAAAGACGAAGTAATGGTGAACTACATCAACAAGTGGAGAAATTTGAATCTCAATTGTAGAGATCGTCTAAGTCAATTATCTACAATTGAAATGTGCATTCAGGGTATGCATTGGGGACTCCAGTATATCCTTAAAAGGATCATGTCGAAGACTTTTGAAGAATTAACAACTCGTGCTCATGATATGGAATTGAGAATTTTGCACATAAGGGAAAAGAACCTATTCAAGACCCCAACAAAAATAAAGAAAAATAAGATTTTAGAAAAGGGAATAAGTCATTTTCTAAAACTGAAGTAAAGGAGTCCATGGTCACAGTTGTGGCTGCAATAAAGATTTCTTCGAAGATAACTTAGAAGGTGACCAAGAAGGTTGATCCTCTGCAGGAAAGGAAAAAGATAACCTTAGATGAAAGGCAGTCTAAGGAATATCCTTCCCTCAACTCTGATATTTCTTTAATGTTTGATGAATTATTAGATGCTAAAGCCATAGAGTTGCTGAAAGCAAAACGTCCAAATGAAGTTAGATGAATAAATGATGCCAACTACAGCAAATACCATCAGCTGATTGGCCATTCAATTGAGAAATGTTTTGTATTTAAGAACATGATCATGCAGTTGGTCCGTGAAGGACATGTAGTCCTTGAAAAAGATAAAACATCTGCAAATTTAACAACTATTGCCATCCTATCCATTGAACCTTTTATTTTCGAGGTTAAGTTTAGAAGTTTTGATTTTACCAAGGTTGAAGTTGATAGATAAGCCCTCCCTACCGAAGGATATCAACAAGAAGTTGAAGAACCTTTTGTCTATGGCGAAGATGAAAGTTGGACGCTTGTGACAAGAAGAAAAAAATGCACCAAATCCTCAAGAGATGGAGCTTCACTAGTAAGAAGCAAATTCACTAAGAAAAATGTAAGCAAGGTCAAAAGTAAGAGGACCAAACCTTCATCAACAGTAGATGATTTTTTTTAGAAGAAATCTCCAGTACCTTTCACGCTGAAAAAATTCATACCAAGGGAACTTGCTGAAAAGTTAAACATTATTTCATTCTATGCCATACATGATGAGAAAAGCGAAGAAGATAATGATGACTATATAAAGCAAGAAGACCTGGAGAGAATTAAGTCTTCAGTAGACCTTAGTAGCTATATGGCTGAAATTACATTTACTAACAATGATTTGCTGCTTGGCTCGACACCTCACAACCAACCACTATTTGTGGCTGGCTACGTGTAAGAATAGATAGTGAATAGGATACTGTTAGACGGAAGATTAGCAGCAAACATTTTACCTCTGCAAACATTAGGAGAGTTGGGCATTTCTATGGATGAATTGTCCCAAAGCCGCCTTATGATACAAGACTTCAATCAAGGGGGATAACGAGCTAGTGGTACTCTCCAACTAGACATACTAATTGAAGATATGCTTTTAATTGCTCTCTTCCATGTTATTGATGCCAAAACCTCCTATAATATTCTACTAGGAAGACCATGGCTCCATGAAAATGGTATAGTGCCAAAACCCTACATTAATGTTTCAAATTCTGTCGAAATGGAGTGGTAAAGAAAATAGATGATGATGATAAACCATTCACTGAAGCTTAAGCGCATATTTGTTATGCTAAGTACTACATTCAAAAAGATGGTGAATCAACTAAGATCGATTCATCAAGAGGGAAGAAAGATAAAAAGGTTACTTTCTCTAAAGATGTCAAAGCTATAGCATATACAGAAAGCTCTACCAAGCAACCTGTACACAGTAAGCCATTGGGAGGGCTCATTTTACCTCTTACAAAGGTTAACTCAGTTAAGTCACCAAATACTCATTTGAAAGGATTTGTCTAACTAAATAAAGAAGCAAATGTAGAGCATGGTGAATTACCTACTTCATGCATGAAGGAAGGATTTGACCCAAATGCTTATAAACTCCTAGCAAAGGCTGGATATAATTCACAAAGTTAATATTTGTTGGGAAAGATTGTTGTTGATATTGACAAGGAAAAGGGTCAAAACTCAAGATCTACCCGAAGCATGCCAATAGAAAAAGAGCGTGATGGCCTAGGTTACAAACAAGCATCTCCCATCCGACTCAAGATTAAAAGGGCCAATATACAGTATATTATTGTAGAAGATGAAGATACTTCAAAACCGCGATATGTTTTTGGTAGGATAAGAGGTACAAATTCGCATCCATATGTCTTCACTAGATTAGGCCCAAAGAGAAGAAGAAAATCTATTTTTAAAAGGCTTAATATCACAATCACTTCAAAGATATGACATCCTGGCAAAGTCTCCTCTAAGGTACAAACAATGGTGAATATCAATAGAGTCTTAAAAGTAATCACACAAGTGACGTCTACTGCGCCTTGTGATAAAAAAAGTATAGCTTCTTGTAATCACATCACCATCTATGATGAAGGGTGTACCAAGGAAGAGGATACTGAGCATGCTCCAGCAGAACTTGAAGAAGGCGTAAAAACCACAGTTGATGAGCTAAAAGAAGTAAATTTGGGCACTATTGAAGATCCTCACCCAATTAACACAAATACACTTTTATCACTCAAAGAAAAAAAGGCCTACATCGACCTGTTGAAGGAATTTAGAGACATCTTTGCTCGGACATATAAAGAAATACCTAGTTTAGACATAAAAATTGTCGTCCACCGTTTAGCTGTAAAGGATGGGACAACACCAATAAAGTAAGCCCAACAGCGTTTTCGACCTGAGTTGGTTTCATTAATTAAAGTAGAGGTGAACAAGCTAATCTAATCCAAATTTATTTGAGAGGCCAAGTATTCAATTTGGGTTGTGAATATTGTCCCTATGAGGAAGAAAAGTGGACAAATTCAAATTTGGATAGATTTTAGAAATCTAAATGATGCCTATCCGAAAGATACTTTTTCACTGTCTATTCCTGAATTGATGGTAGATGCAACCATTGTCCATGAAGTTCTATCTTTTATGTATGGATCTTCTGGTTATAACCAAATTAAAATGGTACTAGAAGATAAGGAGCTTACCTTTCATACTTCAAAAGGAATTTATTACTACACAGTGATACCTTTTGATCTGAAGAATGCTAGAGCCACATATCAAAGGGTAATGTAAAAGATCTTTGATGATATGCTACACAAGATCATGGAATGCTATGTGGATAATTTGGTGGTTTGGTCACGTAAACGAACTGATCATTTTCAAGATTTGAGAAAGACTTTTGAGCAACTCCGAAAATATTAATTGAAAATGAATCCTCTCAAGTGTACTTTTGGCATAATCTCTAGAAAATTCCTAGTATTCATCATTCATTATTGAAGTATCAAAATAGACCAATCAAATATCAATACGATTATGAAGATGCCTGAGCCAAGCCCATGAATTAAAGAGTTTACAAGGAAAGTTAGCCTAGCTCCAAAGGTTCATCTCCAATCTTACTAGACGCTGTCAACCGTTTAGTCATCTAATGAAGAAGGGTGTATCATTTGAGTTGGATTAAGTGTGCCAAAATACTTTCAAATGTATTAAATCTTACTTGATGAAGTCTCATGTGCTTGCTGTACCCATTCCGGATAAGCTATTGATTTTATACATTGCCGCTCAAGAACGCTCAGGGGGTATTACTTGCTCAAAAAAATGACAATGGAAAAGAAAATGCACTTTATTATTTAAGTTGTGTTATATTATTCACCAATTAAGAAGCTTTGTCTAACTCTGATATTTACAATTCAGAAATTGAAGCATTATTTTCAAGCTCATACTATACGCCTTATCTCCAAGGCTAATCCTATAAAGTATGTTATAACAAAGCCTGTACTATCTGATCGCTTAACAAGGTGGTACCTTCAACGCCAAAAATTTAATATTGTCTTCGTTTAGCAGAAAGCTGTCAAATGACAAGTGCTGGCTGATTTTCTGATAGATCACCCTATCCCTGCTGAGTGGGAACTAAGTGATGAGTTGCCTGATGAAGATATTCTTGTCGTTGAGATTCTCCTACCATAGTGGATATACTTTGATGGTACGGCACATCGTGAAGGTGCTAGAGATGGTGTGGTATTCATTACCCCTAAAGGAGATATATTGTTATACTCTTTCACTTTAACTAAAAGATACTCAAATAATATGGTTGAATACTAAGCCCGTATACTTCGGTTAGAGTTGGCTGTTGATATGAAGCGACTACATCTCGAAGTGTATGGGGTTCCCAATTGATTATTAATAAAATACTTGGTGAATACAATGTTAAGAAGCCTAAGTTGATCCTATATTATAATTATACAAGACGAATTATAAGATATTTGGGTGATGTGACCATCTAGCATGTTTTAAGAAACAAAAATAAGTAAGGTGACGCATTAGCAAATTTGACTTCTAATTTATGTCTACATGATCAAGAATTCCAAATTCCTATATGTCAAATATTAGTTATACAACCTATTTTTGAAGATGAAGATGATGAAGGGCATGAAATCCATTTTGTCTTCAACTATGAAATTAATGAAGAAGATTGGAGGCAACCTTTGGTAGACTATCTCAAAAATAGAAAGTTGTTGGATGATCCATGAAGACAGAGTGATATTCATCTGCGTGCTCCCTTCTTCTTTTGTTATAAGGGTACACTATTTTGACATTCTTTTAAAGGTGTCTTTTTGATATGTTTAGGTCAAGAAAAAGTTGTGCAAGCAATGGAAGAAGTTTATTATGGCATATGTGGAGCCCGTCAATTTGGTTTGAAGCTTCATTTTCGTATCAAAAGGATGGGATATTACTAGCCTACTATGGTGAAAGATTACCTAGATTAAGCTCGAAGATGTCAAGCATATCAATTCAATGCCAATTATCTACATGAACCTCCTGAGCCATTACACCCGACAATTGCTTCTTGGCCATTTGATGCATGGGGATTGGATATTGTTGGACTGCTACCAAAGTCTTCTGCGGGGCATCTTTATATTTTAGCTGCAATAGATTACTAGAAGCAATAGCACTAAAAGAAGCAAAAAAGGAAAATGTCATTGATTTTATATGTATAAACATTATCTATCAATATGGCATTCATTGATATATTATCACAGATAACGGCCAAGAGAACACTCGCTGCCTTAGTTCTCTTCCAACAATGATCTCTACTATTGGAATTGGCTTCTTCAATTCGATTCAACTCTTTTCGTGTTAAAGATGATGAAATTTTCTCTATAACCAAGTCATGATTCGAAGAAGAATGTTTATCATATTTTGAAGAATTTCTATCCCCTTTAAAGCATTGAGAGTGGTAATATCTTGATGAAGTTTCTTCTTAGAGTAAGATAAGTTTTCTACTTTCTTAAATATAGGTTTTTAGAAATTCAACATTGAAATGTGATTTTCAAGAAAGGTCTATGAACTTGTTCCCACCATATTTTATACTCTTGAGTATAGTGCTTCTTTATACTATAAAGAGTGGCTAGAAATGTTACCTTGACCATTATTTTGCGAAACATGCATCCTACCCAAAGATGTAAGCCATCTATTAAGGTGGCCTTATGGGTGGAAATCTCAAAGTAGCCTGGGATATCTTGCAAGAATTCAAATTGGGGACTAAAGCAATATGGGTTATAAGGCTCAATAATGAAATGATCATCCTTCCACAAAGAAGAAGACATGAATGAAGGCTCAAGAAGTAAAGTTGTTCCTCCAAGGGGGCTGCCTCATTATCAACAAAGACATGTTTTTTATGTTTGGTAAGGATGTTTGTAGCCCAAACAATGATCTTACCTCTATAAATCCGCTTGCGGGCTTCATCTTCACTAAAGTACTTTCCACTACTTTCACCAAAATAACTCGCCATTGAAGGGCTGTTTAAGCCTTGAGAAACTTCATAGTGAGTTTTGAAGTAGTGCGCAAGCCATCCATATATAAAATGTGTTAGGAAAATATATTTCTCCTCACTTAGATGTTGAGAATTGGAAATACGATTCAATCCTCTATAAATGCTAGTCAAAATGGGAATGGCCAAACTACCTCATTCCCCGTATGCCATCAAACTCGCCATTTTGAAGGTACTTGGATGAATGTTGTCTACTTCTTCATTAGGTAAGACAAAAGTGAAAAGCTAACATGATAAAAAAAGCAGAAAGAAATACTTGATCTTTGTTGTGGTTTCTAATCCCCAGCTTTGAAAACAAAGCTTCCTCTTCAAATGTCCATGCAACATTTGGTGGGATAATTCTGCATAGGTTGTCAGTAAATTTGGAGTGTGATCTCCTTTCTACCCTTGGAGGAGATGTTGTATACTTTGTCACTCTTTTGAACCAAAAGTCGAGCAACTTATTGATAGAGACACCACAGTCGTTGTTGTCCCTTTTGATCAAGTGGTGTGCATGGAAGAGATGTTCGCAACTCCTTGGAAGGAATCTCTTGCCATCATGGTCCATGCCGGTGAGTTCTGCAATATGGGGAACAACTTCGTCATAGTGAGTACGAAGTATTGGTAAGACTCCAAGTTCATGCAAGTCCCACAATAAGATGGACAACTTACCAATTGATGTTAAGAGCGAGTTAGTGAGAGGACACCAAGCTTCGCAAAAGGTTTTGAGAATATTGGGGTTATAATCATACGTAAAAAGTGATGCATAGACAGCCTCATAGATCTTTGCAGATCTTAAATGTCCTTTGCAACGACTTAAAGCGTCGTGTGCCCAGTCCTAATATCTTATACAAGTTTTAAGAAAAATAAGATTTTTTAGTTAATTAATCAACATTTCCTTAAAGAATCTCTCTTTTTATTAAGGAGTAATTAAATTCCAAAGCTTTATGTGTTGTAAGCATATTTAATTTATTTTAATTTTTCACTACAAGTGTAGAAGTACTTACTATATTAAAGAGGGGTATTCGTAGAAAATAACAATTAATATAGTCTTAATTTGCTAATGGGACAGATAAATTAGAATAAAAATCTTAGTCTTAATGGACTGATAAAAGAGGATAGAGGGAGTAGTTACATTTTGCAACCACCAATCTCGCTGTATTAACTGTTCTTAATTACCCAACTGGATCACAACTATTACCATTATTCATCACTTAACAACCAAAAACATTTTCACTAGTTCCTCTAGTTCAATTTACCTCTTATATATGGGAGGGAGGAAGGGGGGGACAAAGAATAATGAACCTTAGTTTGTTGAGATGTATCAATTTTAAACCTTGAGTGAAGTATTTAATATGGATTAAAATTTGAAGAGATTAAGACTTTAAACATTCAATTTCAAGTAAATAATATTTAATTTAATTGGAAAAAGAATAGACAAATTTATGTAGATTCAAAATATCACGTGGCAGCAAAGAGTAACGCTAGATGTCTCACTTACAACTTTATGCAGCTACTTATATATATAGATTTCCACGACTTTGGCTAAAATTTCCTTTTCACTTTTAATATGCAAAATATAATTTTTTTAATGATGGGTTCCTATAGAAGCCGTCCTTAGTTCAATAGACGTTAAGGAAGCTGCACAGTACCATGAAGAGTCTCCATCTTCTGTCTTAATCTTTGTTTTAGATTTTCTGCATCCATGGGATTAATAAAAGACTCCATTGGTCAACACTACTTGGCCCGTACAAATCTTTGACAAACTTGGAAGATTTAAACAAAGTTCATATTAGACATAGTTGGAGAGAATACAAATTGAAGCCGTAAAAAGTAAAAAATACAAAAAAATAAAACTCTAATAAAAAAGTATAGTAATATGTCTTAATCAGTTATACTCTTAACTAATCTCCTAGTTGAATATAAAAAATGAAACCGTGCTGAAAATGGGCTTTAAAGAAATCACTTTAGCACGCCCCTTGAGGCTTTAATCTTGTTGCTAAATATGTAAATAGGCTAGAGTAATCAAGGGCCTTGATGAAAAAAGATTAGTATTTGAATCTTGAAATTCTATACAACATAGATGAATAAATTTCTCTAACAGTTATTTACACCTAAATGTGTCAAGTCTTACCTGTCAACATCCTAGTACCGATCTTTTAGTGTTCAAAACTATACTTCCACGCGGAATGAGAAATGGAATTAATGAGTTCATATGCAAAGTTGAAATCGTCAGGAAAACAGAAGACCAAAACAGTATACTTGTTCTTACTAAAAGAAGACCAAAGTAGAGAAAGACTCCCCAGGTTTCTGCTAAATTTCCTTAATAAATGGTCAATCCACGCAAGGACGAAATAGTTAAAACTCAGGTCTTATCTTACAAATGTGTTATTTTTTGTAAATTTTAAAGGTTGCCATATACATAGAGAGAGAGAGAGAGTTTTACTATTTGGAGCAATCAAATTTACACAGTCCGGCCGCCAGCAACTTCTGCTTTTTCTAGTTTAGGTCCCTTTATTTTTTGTCTTCTTTTCCTTTTTATTACAGCCAAAAGAACCAGAGGAACCTTGTGGAAATCGAGTCAAATCAACAAAGCATCTTAACCAAGAGTACATCCGTCCGATGTAACAGATCAATGTACTGATAAGAGCTAGATATCACAAATATTACGTTTGTTGAATAAAAATTACATTTTAACTAATTGTGTTATTATTTATTATACAATTAAAAAATTCTTCTAAGTAAACAAATCTCTGATTTTATAGAATTAATCAACTTGATCTTATTTGCATCATAAGCTTACATTCCTTTAGAATTAATAATTTAAATGACAATATAATGGATACCTAAACTTAAATAAATATTTATCTTCATATTTTTGTGTTTTATTTTTCCTTTTATAATGTTGTTGAATTTATTTTTAAAAAAAATAGTAACTAAATCAAGCTACCATCTAAGTTCAAGATCAAAGCTTCACCTTTATTTTAAGCCATCAATTAAGACACTTCATTAATCAAAGACGTAGAATACATCAATACGACAAAAACGTTAGTTCACACTGATGACTGACCATTCGTTATTTTTTTATTTTTTATTTTTTGGAGTAGCATGGGGTTTCGGACCTTCGGCCCAATTAATCCCCACGTGTCTGGAGGGCCGCCATAGAAATTCTCCAGAATATTTACGGCAGGAATTGAACCGAGACCGCTTCCACAGATGGGTATCAACCTTTGCTAGTTGCTCCCAACCTTTGGACCACTAACCACTCGTTATTTCCTTAAAAGTCCCATGTTTACATTGTTTTCCTTCAACTGTTTCACACGTTTGGACCAGGAAACAACAAAATTAAAAAGGACTAAATTTGGTTAATACTGTAATTTGACGTTTGCATGATGATGTCACAATGACCCCATCATTTACATCACTTTGACTAAAATACTAATTAAGTTTTGATCAAAATGGGTCAAAATCAATTTTCAACACTATAAAAAGAGGGCCAAAAAAATAGATATGACGCAAACGGGTACCTCGTGTTTGCGAGATGCGAGGAACACCCTCTGACACGATGCGATAGAAAGGCTTCGAAAAGGAAATCTTGCGTCTGTGAAACAGAGGCGTATAGGCTTTTTCAACCTTTCAAGTGTCAACTTTTTCTTTTTTCAGCGAATTTCACTATTTTTGGACAAGCTTTCTCGAGCCAAACAGAATGTGAATGCCTATATACATACCACATTTCACATTTCTCACGGCCATTTCACATTACTTTCTGATTTCTCACTGGCATTTGCTTCAGCCGAAAACAATTTAGCCTCCTTCTCTTCTGTTTCACTCCATTCTTTGCTCTCTCTTTTCCATTTTATTCTCTAGCTTTGGAAATTTTGCAGACACTATGAAGAGATCAGCCGTTGTGGGGGCGAGAGCCAAGAAGAATTTCAGTTGGAGAACGTGTTCGCAGGAGCACATATACATTGACGTATATTTTATAGGTTTTTTCTTTAAATATTAGAATAGAGATATTATTTATTAAATTCTTGTGTGGTTTATTTTTTTATAATGATGTGATATTTATGTTGAAGTATGTATTTATAACTAAATTTTGTAGTTGAATTAGTTATTTAATTTAATTGTTTGAAATGTGTATAAACTATGTATTTTAATTATACTTTGTAAATATGTTTGCCGTACATTGTGACATTTACAGTGTGTTAGATATGTACCCAAGCAATTAGGTTAATATAGTAACCAACATTTTTAGTGTATATATATATTAAAGAAAGAAAGTTGTCCAAAAAATATTTAAAAAGAAAGAAGTATTATAATAAAAATGTTACAAATAGTATGCACTTGTCTCATGAAGCAAAAAACTTAAGTCAATAATAAGGTAGCAAAATCCACTTTTGGGATTCGGGAGTTTTTTTTTTTTTTTTTTTTGACAATTTTGACAAAGAAATAATAAGGTGTACCGTTACTTGCAAGAAAGAATTATTTAAATATTTAAATAAAAAATAAATATTTATAGCAAGGTGAAGAAAAATACATGTAAAAAATAAAAAATATCATATTTCTTTGGGCATAAATATTTAAAAAAATAAATTAAGAAAAAGATGAATAAGATCATCTTAAATTAAATAAAATATACTATTTTTATATTTTTAATAATTAAAATTCTATTAAAACAATAAATTAATTTCCTTAAAAGAGTAAAAAAAAAAATTATGCGGCTAATTTCTTAATTTGTCTTCTAATTTTTTTAAATAAAATTACTTATTATAATTTTATAATCTAAATTTTTAATATTTTACTCTTAATAAATAATGCGACTAATTTATCTAATATAATCCTGCAATGTAGTTAATTTCAATTAAGATTTAGCCAATGTTAAGCTTGAAAATCTTTTGTTATTAGCAGTATGAATCACTAGTTATTTTTTATAGAATTCCATAAGTAATGCATACATTGGAAAATTAATCTAATTTTTAAATATTATTTAATATGTCTATTTGAATAGTAATTATTTACATATATTTTTTAGCATGAAAAATTACATATTTTTTTAAATAGTCTATTTAATATTTTTTTTAAATACATTTGTATAGCATGAAAATTATTGTTTACATATATTTTTTTTTGCTATTAATTTAATAAAGATCCTTCATATTTTCTTTAATTTTTCACTTATCACTGAGATTTGAAAATTTATGTTTTTTCCAAACAATTGATAATACAAAATTTTGTTTAACTTCATTATTTAATCAATTTTCTCCAGTAATTATTTTTCTAGAATAAGAAAACCTTGAGTTTTAGGGAATTTGGGATTTTAAATTAAATATATGTTAACTTCTTGAATAATTAATCTTAATTATCTTAGTAAGTTTTATAATTGCTAATAATTAGTGTGGAATATATTAAATACTCGTTTTTTGCATATATCAAATATATTAGCTATTTGAGATACATTTGTACTAATTAGTAATATATTGCTTCATATATTAATTCAAAGTTGTAACGTGCTCTATTTTTTTAATAGAAAAATCATGCATCATTTATTTAGACACAATGTCATTAGAAGAACCTGTAAGACTACGGTTATATTGGGATTGTAAAATTATGCGCACCCCGTTAGAGGGGCAGATTGCGGACGTTGCGTATTCGAAATGAGATGGACGAACGTAATTCTAATTCACCGCCTCGTTGCGGCTTATGTCATCCAATGGGCACAATAAGAGAAATTGCACTCACGGTGTTGTAGAATGAACTAATCATGGATTAACCCTGTATCATGTTAGCTAAATTTGTTTAGATACAATGCTTATCTGTTTCCTAAATTTTTAATAGTGCATACCCAGTATTTGAATTATTTATCTTTAATTTTATGTTTAATTTTTTGTACTTAATTTGATATTGGTTATATATCTTTAAACAATTTTTAACTTCTATATATCGGTTCTATTAATTAGGACAGAATGTATGAGCCTACTTCTTACAAAGTGGATCCAGGTTCTATTATACCGGACGTATTGAGATTGCAGCACAAGTATAGATTGTCACATATTTGGATGGGGCAATTATATAGTGACGATTATTGCAAAGTAGAATGATAGTATATTTTGGGAAGCTCGACCATTCGATCATTGTGTTGAGCAACTCATGGACATTATTGGTTTTTGTGGATTGCGTCGTTTATGTTACATGAGGATCGACCATCCACTAATTACAGCATTAGTAGAAAATTGGCACTAGGAGACGCATACGTTTCACTTCACAGTTGGAGAGGCTGTTATCACCCTATAGGACATTGAGGTTTTCTTTGGATTACGTGTAGATGGTGATCCAATCTATAACAGTCAATTCGTACATACACCTGTAGAGCTAATTGACTTGTGCAATGAGCTATTAGGATTTCGACCAACTCCGACAGAGCTTGATGGATATAGATTGAACATCATTTCACTCGAGAGAGTATTGAATCAACCACTACCTGCACATGCGACGCCAGAAATGATAGGCAAGCATACACGGTGTCGTATTATGCAGCTTATTGGTGGTTTTCTATTCTCTTACAAGTCTGGCAATAGAGTACATCTACACTTCTTAAAATACATTCATGATTTAGAGGTATTGGGCACCCTTAGTTGGAGAAGTACAATATTGGCTCATCTGTATCATTGTTTATGCAATTCTACATCTTAAGAGCGCATAGTATCATTGACCCGTTATTGTTGGTTCAGGTATGAAATGCACATTTAAAAAAAAAAAATCTTATTAGTATTTTAAATTAATAATAAATATAGTATTTTTCTAAATATTGGTTATTAATGTTGAAATAGTTATGGGCTTGGGAGCGTATCCCCACTATCAGACCTTCTAGAGTTCGTTTGGTTGAGGATGTTGATCCACAGGCCCGGGGAGGATCAGCATGGGAGGGACCATTAGAGCTTTCCCACACCCTGGCACATGTGATTCTTACTTATAGGGATTAATTGGATAGGATGCAACATGATCATGTAAGTATTACTTCAACCACTTTGCTTTCAACACTAATAAAAAGTTCGTTATTTATTATTAATATTGATAATTTACCTTTATACAGTTTATCTGACAACCTTATAATGAACACATGTTGGATACCTTACCCTCGTATTGCACTCATGAGCGACACATTTGGGCATCTATCACATCCCTAATTTGTTAGGAAACAATAAAAGTGCATCGTCCAGATAGAGTTATGCGACAATTTGAATTGGTGCAGACAATACCTATTGCAGTTGACACCGGTGACAATTTGCATGCCCGTGACATGAGAACTAACGGTGCAGGGTGGTCTAACATTGATTCAATATATCTCGCAAACTGGATTAATAGGCATTGAACAGTTATAATTGGACAACTCGGTTATAATCAGAATATAGTTTCACCTGACTATGCAGCATAGTATTGGACTCACACTAGACGACTGATTGGTAATCCGACTATAACGCAACCTAATCCTTCGGGCTACCAATCGAGCAGTGGGGCAACAGAAATGTTGGTATGTAATTTTTTTTACATAGTACTATAACATATAGAATTTACACTTAAATAATTAATTGACATTTCGAAATATATATATAGGCTGATTCGATGCATCGAATATTGTACCTTGGCAATGAAGGAAATCAAGATGCAGATGTTGTGAGTAGACAAGTGTTTGCATCAATAACGGATCTCATCACGTGTTTGTTGACTGCCGCTAGTGAGGCAAGTCGTTTGAACCACCTACCTCACGAACCAGCTAGACGAAGCTACACTGCTGATCTAATTCCTCCAATCCTGCAAGAAGTCAATCGCGGAGTACCCTTGGTGCGGAGAGGGGGTAGACGGGCACGCAGATATGTTATACCTAATATTTCTATATATGATCACTACTCACCAGTACACGACGAAGAATATGATTATGAACAAGGTGGTCCTGCAGCAGTTGAAGATAGACAAACTGATTTATTACTCCGCAACATCTAATCTTCGATACTAAATGCCTATCTACAGCTAATGAATTTGCTTCCAACCTATTGAGTGGACGGTCTCGAATACAACACAGGTATTCTATAGATATTCCCGATCCATCCCACCGTTATGAGGAGCAAGATGCAATACAATCAGAAGAACCATCCGAAGAACAACATCAAAAATAGCCTCAGAGATGAGTTCAACCTCCAAGAAACCGTCGAGGATTTCATTGTGGGACTAGCTTTCATCCTTTCTTTTAGATTATTTCATATGTAATAAAGTTTATTGTTTATTGTTTGTATCGCGTTTTAAAGTTCATGTCCTTCCAATCATGTATGATAACCTATTAATATCATAAAGCCACAAAAGATTTCGGGACAATGTTAAAAACTCAACTCAACCAATATTAAAATATATACACCAATAAATTCGCAAATACAAAATACCTCAAGTAAGATAATTACAATGTGAATGAAGTTATGAATTACATTTCATTAACAGTCATATTTACGTATAAATTTTAAGTCAAAATGGAATTAATAAAACATCATTATCCAATTTTCTATATAATCAATATTTAAAAATTATAGAAAGAACAATAAGTTCGATTTAGTTTGGCCATTTAATAATAATAATAATAATAATAATAATAATAATAATAATAATAATAATAATAATAATAATAATAATAATAATAATAATAATAATAATAATAATAGAACTTTAAAGGCAAAATTAATAATAATATAACTTTAAAGACAAATATAATATAAATTTTTTAGAACTTTAATATTTCACACATTATTCAAATTCAGTTAAATTATAAATTATTTGGATTATGAAATTTAGATAATTGTGATTTAAATTTAAATATTATTTAAATAGTTGACACTATAATTGTAATATATTTAGATAGTTGAGAATTTATATTTTTTAATTTTTTAATAATTAAATATTATAAATTAACTATTTAAATTAACTAAATATTTAATGGTATTTAATATAAATATTAAAAATATTTAAATTTAATATATTTAAAATATTTAAAATATTCAATAAAAATATTTAAATTAACTATAAATTAATTCAATTTTAAATTAAAATTAAAATTTTATTTTAAATTCTAATATAAATAAAATTAATTGTAAACATAATTTTTTTTTCAAAATCATTATAAATAAAATTAACTGTGGTAAAAATACATATATTACATGTTATGGTAAAATTTAAATTAATAAATTTTAATTTCATAATATTTAAATTTATATATAATATATTTTGTGTTATTTAAAAATATTAATTTCTTTTAATAAAAAATTGGAACTTCATAAGAAATGAGTGGAAAAGTCACAAAATGATAAAATTCTTAAAAGAAGAAAAAATAAATTGCAAAAAAAAAAAAAAAATGAGACCTCGTGAATGTTTATACAAAATCGTGGAATTCGCTGGAAAAGAAAAGTTGGCGTTGAAAAGGCTGAAAAAGCCTGTACGCCTTGCATCACCTTGCGTTTCATACATGTGAGTTCTCCTTTTCAAAGCTTTTCTGTCGCGGCATGTTAGAGGGTGTTCCTCGCATTTGCGAGACACGAGGTGTCCGTGTACATCGCGTCTCGCAAACACGGGGTACCCTCTCTGCATCATATCCACTCTTTTTGCCCTCTTTATAGAGTTGAAAATTGATTTTGACCCATTTCAGTCAAAACCCCCATATCTCCTCCTTCCACGCTTTTGCTATATGTCGGAAGTTTCTTGGCCATAGATATTGCTACACATTTTAAAGTTTTTTTTTTTATTTGTAAAATGTCTAATCCATATTCTAACTATGGAATAATTTATTTTGTCCTTTTTCAAGATAGACAATAAATTATATCAAAATGGTAAAGAGTACGATCTCTTCTCATTTTTTTAACCTGCTACTATTAAGATCTAGCTGCACTAAAAAAGTGTATCGAAATATTCAATTTCTTTTATTAAAAGAAAAGGAAATTCATGAAAATCTCCTAGGTTTCTTTTTTTTTTTAATGAAAATGTAAAGTACACTACAACAAAAGTCTCTTTTAGCTACACTTTTTTTACGTCATTAATTAAAAGTGTCCCTATAATAATAATATTGCCGACATTTAGAATAAAACGTTGACAAATAAAAAATATCACATTATTTTTTACTTAAAGCGTCGGCATATTATATATTTTCCCCTACATTAATGAAAATGCATCGTAATAGTAAAAAACATTTTGACAATATTTAAAAAAGTAATATTTAATTAAATAATATCAAATAATGACGATACTTTTTGATATAAGTGTCATCTCATTCAAAATTACAGATACGCTTTAAAATTAATTGTCCAATTTTAAAAGGAATTTTTTTACCGACATTAGTTAAAAGCGTTCCCATAATAATGATATTCCTGACATTTAGAATAAAACGTCGACAAATAAAAAATATCGCATCATTTTTTAATTAAAGTGTTGGCATGTAATATATTTTTCCTCACATTAATAAAAATGCGTTGTAATATTAAAAAAATTTCCAACACTATTTAAAAAATAATATTTAATTAAGTAATATCAAATAACGACGATACTTTTTTATATAAATGTTGTCTTATTCAAAATTATAAGGATAATTTAAAATTAATTGTCCTAATTCAAAAGGGATTTTTTGGCTGACATTAATTAAAAATGTCTCTATAGTATAAATATTCTTGACATTTTATTATAAAACATTGACTACAATAAAAATCTATTCTAACTATATTTCTTTTTTACGTCATTAATTAAAAGTGTCTTTATAATACAAATATTCTTGATATTTAGAATAAAAAATTGACAAATAAAAAATTTCCCGTCATTTTTTAATTAAAGCGTTAACATATTATATATTTTTTCAACATTAATGAACTTACATCACAATATTAAAAAATATTTTCGACACTCTTTAAAAAGTAACGTTTAATTAATTAAGTAATATCAAATAATGATGACACTTTTTGATAAAAATATCGTCTCATTCAAAATTATAAGGATACTTTAAAATTAATTGATCTGATTCACAAGGAATTTTGTGGCCGACATTTATTAAAAATGTCTCCATAATAGAAAATTTTAACATTTAATATAAAATGTCGACTAATTAAACAATTTCTGATATGAAATAAAAGAGTCGACATATTTTATATATTCCCGACATTAACAAAAATTTGTGTCTAAATAAAAAAATATTTTCAATATTTTTTTTTGAAAAAATAACAATTTGGTCATGTTAAATAATAAAAAACTTAAGCGTCGTCTCATTCAAAATTTTAAAAACATTTTTAAAATAATCATCATAATTTTTTTTGAAAATGTACAATAGTAATAAGTGTCTCCAAAATAAAGACATTTATTACAAGAAAAAGTGTCTTTCTTAACATATTATAAAGATACTTTTTAAAATGTGCAATAATATAATATCTATAATAACACTCTATTTATACACATCATGATATTAAATACAAAACTACATAGTTTTAATAAATTAATTTAAATTTACATAATATTGTGATATTTATTAGTATCACAAAATATAACATATTATATTATGACACACTTTTAGTATCAATAAAAAGAAAAGGCACATTTTTTAAATTTCCTTCAAAAACAAGCGCGAGTTTGAGGGATTTTTTTTGGGGGGGGGGGGGGGGCGGTTAATGGATTGAGGAAAATGTCACCTTCTCAGTCAAAAGACTCAAAACTTATGCCCCTGTTTCCTTTCTTCTCCTCAAAACCCTATCTGTGTTTATTCCCTTTTGCCACTGAGTCTGCTGCTGTATCTGTGATGAAGAAGAGGTAAATTTCTTCCCCTTGATTGTTAGTGGGAACCAGTGCGCCAGAGCCCTTAAACGTCGACAGAGATTGCCTTGGAAAATTTGCCTATTCATATGTTCTCCAAATCGGTGCTTTTCGCATTGACATATGCAGTGGGGAAACCATTGAAATTTGATTACGCCACTGCTATTCTTTCAAGGCCGAGTGTAGCTCACGTATATGTCAAGATTGACTTGTTGAAACCGAATCCATCTTCGTTATGGATTGGAATTGAGAATCAATTGATTGTACCCAATTTGGTGGTTCCTGTGAATTCGCTTGTTGTGGGATTAGGAACTTCGACCGAGATCCAACAGTGGCAGACATCTTCTGGTGCTTCATATGGACATGTTGTTGATGCAGGTGACATTCTCAACTAGTGGTCCTGGTCCAAATGGAACAACACCCTTTGAATGTTCCACAAGATGATGCTGAGGTTCGGGGTTTAATGGTGGTCTGTCCTTCAACAACGGCTAAGGCTCATAATACAGTGGATAATAATAATAATAATAATAATAATAATAATAATAATAATAATAATAATAATAATAATAATAATAATAATAATAATAATAATAATAATAATAATAATAATAATAATAATAATAATAATAATAATAATAATAATAAGGAAGTTTCTATTGCTTCTAGTGAAGCTGTTTTTCAATTCCAAAACTCAATCTGAGCTTGTTCTTCATGGCCCAAATGGCCTTGTGCATTGGTTGCGGGTGATGATATTCTTTCTGTTGGAGTCAAGGTATTTATTCTATTTTGTTTACCATTTTTCTGATTTCTTAGCATTAATTTCTAAATTCCTTGATGTGATCTCTGATTTAAGTATGCCTTTTCTATCCAGTTTTCTTTGGTTGTCTAGTTTTCTAGATGTTCTATTATAAATTGTCTCTATTATCTTAGTTATGTATAATTTCTGATTTCTTTTTATTAGAAAGGCTTCCCTTGTGTGGTGTAGCTTCAAAGCATGTTCACCTCTATTAGGTATTTGATTCCTATTAGTGGAGTATCTAGAATTAATAGTAAAAATATCTGCAATACATAAAGCAGAAATGTCATGATGGTTGCAATATTGATGGTGTTGGAATTGTACAATCATGACTCTTGCCTTGGCAGGATGTAAAGTAGAAATTTTGTTTTCCTTTTGATTGTTAACAAGAAAGACATTTATTTTGTGGCAGATTTGAATATTTGTGCTCCATTTGGGAGTTGAGTGATGATTTGTAAATTCTCTATAACATACTTGCTTTCGACACAATTCCCATTTAACTAATTGTAATTGTTAGTTATTGTCCTACATCTGCCAAAAAGACTAGGTTACAATTTCATTTTCTGTTTCCTGTAGTTTTGGAGGACTTGCATCAAGAGGTCAATGACATTGCTTGGACCAAGCCTCAGCACAGCTATTGCTGTCGACTTTGCTTTCAGCCATCCAGAAGCTGTAAGGCTTCCTAGTTCCTACATACCTCAAATCTTTGTTTTATATGTTACAAGTATTCCTTCAGTATAAATAAGCATTAAGATACATCTAGTGGATGGATTAGCTACTTGTTTCCTTGTTTCAAATCAATAAACTGATCTTGATAGATGAAAGTATTTATGTGGAAGGCACATGAGATCTAGCAAATGTACCAAGGATATTAGCATATGCTGGGGTCAATCCTTGATTCAATAGCTTTTTCTGCCTATATTAGCTTTCAGATAGCTGTTTATTTTTTAGACTGTTCATAATTTTAGTGAATCTGCCTCCAGAATGACTCCTGTTTTTTGGTCTCTTCAAGTAAGCAAAATATCTTCTCAAATTATTTCAATTACATATGTTTCATTATAACCTTGTACCTGGTAAAATGATTTAAATCTTTTAAATGTTTACCATTTTTTTCTTTATTTGATGTGTATGGCTATTGGACTTTCCATCAACTTGTAGCAATATAAAGACTTTTTTTTTTTTTTAGTTTGCCAATGAAATTGAACATGTATATTTAGTCTGATTTATATTGTAGTTAGATATTTTTTAAAATGCTTTTGAGTATGAATATTTAAATTTTGTTTTAATTTATACGATTTATTTAAATAAATATTATTCATTTTGTTTTAAAACTATGATTGCTTTATAGCTTTTTATTGTACAATGTAAAAAGAAACATTTGATATGAAATTTTAAATTGGAAAAAATTTAAATAATAAAATATAATAATTGTCAATTTTGGGACGCTTAAAAAAATGTGAAGCTAAAATTGGGATACTATTTATGTAGTGTGACAAAAAGAGGGATACATTCATAAGTAAGCGTAGTTATTTCAGGAACACTTCAAAAAATATGGTCGTCTCAAATTAGCGACACTATGATTGATTGCTTGGTAAAAAGGGGATGAAATTGTATTTATGTGTCGCTAATTTTTGGGACATTTATAAAATAAAATATCGCCAATTTTGAGATGCTACAATCATAAAACGTAGCTAGAAAAGTGGAGAGAATCAAAATTTTGTATCTTAAATTTTGGGACACTTTTGAAAAATGTCGTTATATTAACGACATTAGAGAATTTAAGCATAGTAAATTTAGAGACGCTTATAGAAAAAGTGTTGGTAAATTTAGAGACGCTTATAGGAAAAACGTCGGTAAATTTAGAGACACTTATAGGAAACGTGTCGGTAACTTAATTTACCGATACAAAGTCTTGCATCGTAAAATTTCTTGGCGACACCACTTTTAGCAACGCATGTGGAGACACTTATAAAAGTGTCGGTAAATAATTTTACGACACAAATTAGCGTCTCAAAACAAACTTATTAGCGTCCCCAAATGCTAAATTTGTTGTAGTGGTATATTAATTTCAAAAGGAAATATGTACAACGAGTTTGACTAGTTATCAACCAAGCTTAGGTTGGAACTAGATCAACTTACATAATTTTCAAAAAGATTCAAAACATGAAGGTATAGGGTAAAAATGACTCTGTACATATGTGTTTTGATCCTAGTAGCAACGTCCCTCGGTTGGCAATGGAAGCTATCAAACAGCACACGGTTCCGACTGGACCATATATAGTAAAACGTGGCGCACAAGGCTGTGCTTGGCCTTAGCAACCCAGCTCGTTCCGCGGTTGTTTTGCTTCAACCATTTCAGGCAGGCGGTTGTTGATATCACGGCCCGTGGCAGTCGTAACCATGTCTGAATATTGGTCCATACTGATGGTGAAAAAGCGCATGCAAAGAACAAGTGTCTGGCAAATTCCGGTTCTACTTTGCAAAGTGGACACATGAGATCGTCCACATGAAACGGTAGTCTATCCTTGGTTTTGAGTCTGCCCCACATACACAGCCATACTGTGAATGAGTGCTTCGGTGTAAGTCCCTACTTCAAAACAGTCTGTGCCCATGGAACCTTCGGTTGGTGAGCACGAAAGTAGTCATATGCCTGTCGGGTACACAGCTTGGTTACGACGGCCCACGATTGTAAGGCATTTGCAGCACGTTGCTGGTCACCTTCCTTGATGGCTATAGCGTCTCGTATAGAGAGAAGTCTTCTGAACAATGGGGACTGGGTAGAGTTTGGCTGCACATCCTATAAAGATTGGCTTTTCATATAATAGTGGGATACCCATCTAACCCACAATGTCTATTTTTCCAGTTGGATGTCCCAGAGCACGTGAGCCAATAGTGCATCGTTCCATAGCCGAAGGTCCATCAGGCCCAGCTCTCCTTCGGTTTTCGGGGCGCATATGTTGTGCCATGCAACCATTGAATTCTTTGAGTCCCACAAAAAATCTTTGGCCATTCGGTTTAGTTGGTCAATCACCCCTGCCGGTGATGGTAAAATAGACAGCCAGAAGCAGTCAATCCCTTGGAGAACTGTCCGTATGAGTTGGACCCATCCAGCATACGAAAGATAGCGTGCGGACCGCCGTCCGATATAAGAGCGAATTTTGTCCAATAAAGGCTTATAGTTGTTGAGATGGATCTTGTCAAACATAATGGGCATTCCCAAGTACCAGAATGGAAATGTGCCCAGTGGAATGCCCTAATCATTGGCCATTACTTCCTTATCCATTTCTGTAAGTCCGGCCAAGTATAGGTGGGACTTGAGCTTATTGACCTGTAGTCCCAAGCAGTCCCCGAAGTCCGCCAAACACTTGAGTAGAGTTCCTACTGATGCTTGATCAGCCCTAGCAAAGAACATTAGGTCGTCCGCAAAAGCTAGAGGCGTGATGCCAAGACGTTCACATTTGGGGTGGTAATTGAATCCAGTCCCCAATGTGGCAAGCCTGATGGCCCGAGAAAGGTATTCCATGCATAACACAAAGATAAGCAGGGATATCGGATCCCCCTGTTTGCCCGGAAAGAAACCGTGAATGCTCGCATTGATGACAATAGAGTATGATGGAGTAGTGATGCACTACAGTATCCATCGAGAGAACTGCTCCGGGAAGCCCAGCTCGATCAGGAGGTCATGTATGAACACCCAGTCAATGGAATCATATGCCTTCCGCAAGCCCACTTTGATGGTACATCCTGGAGACGTTCGCTTCCGACTATACGTCCTCAACAATTCCTGTACTAAAAAGATATTGTCGGCCATAAGTCTATCTTGAATGAACGCTGATTGTGCAGGGTCGACCAGAGATGGCAGTATCAGACGTAGCCGGTTAGCTAGTACCTTGGAGATTATTTTGTAGATCACATTACAGCATAAAATCGGTCTATAGTCCCCCATTGATTCCACTGTGCTGGACTTGGGTATGAGTGTGATCAAGGAGTGATTGAGCTACTTAAGGAGTTTGCCCGTGCGAAAGAACTCCTTGCAGACTTTCACAATATCGTGTTCCACTGTAGCCCACGCCTTTTTTAAGAAGGCGGCTAAGTAACCTTCTGGTGCCGGTGCCTTTGAGTACCCTATGTCCCAGAGGGCCAGCTTGATTTTAGCCTCTGTGACTTCACGGAGCAAGTCCCCTGTGTTGTTTGCTAGCAATAAAGGTCTGACACGGACTACCTCCGGGTTGAGCTTGCTACACCGAGTTATCGTTCCCAAAAGTAGCTTGTAGTATTCCACAAATTCCTGCATGACCTCCCCCTGACTAGTTGTTTTTCTCCCGTCCGTCCACGCCACTGAAGCTATGAAGTTCCTCTTCTTATTGCGGTTCAATGGCATGGAAGAACTTGGTACGCCGGTCAGCATTGGCCACATAATTCGACTTTGCCAACTGTTGGAAAAATTTGAGTTCTGCGTCTGCTAGTCGCCAGGCTTCACGGCGGGCTGCTTTGAGCTTTTCTGACAGAACGTTGTCTGCGGGGCACCGCTGGTGCTGTAACTATGTAGCCTCAATTGCCCTGTTTGCTTCTTGGACCCTGGATGAGATATGTGAGAATTTCTTTGCATTAAGTGCCTTGGGATGCCTCTTTAGATTTTTGAGCCTCTGGCTCATAATATACTGCACGTGGCCCTCCACCGGAACAGTCCAATCGAGTCGGACTAGATCCTGGAATTGGGCGTGGTCAGCCCAGATATTAAGAAACTGAAAAGGCCTGCTGGCAGCAGCCTGTGGTTGTTCTAATTTCCAGAGACATGGGCAGTGATCGGACAGGGCAGAGATGGGAAAGAATTCCGTTGTAGCCTGGAGCGGAGAAGAAAACCAGTGGGCATTGGCCATGATCCGATCAAGCTTTGACCACACATATGAATTAGACCAAGTATAAAGCGGTCCTGAGAAGGGAATGTCCGCCAGGTCCAGGTCCCGGCATATAGTGGCAAAATCCTTTATTTCATAATTCGTGAGGGGGGCCCCATTGAGTTTTTCCCCTGGAGGTAAGCTCCTAGGTTTCTTATTCAGAATGCCAATAGTAGACAATCAGGGAACCAACGGCTAGGGGGTGGCATCTGCCCTTCTTTTAGAAATATTTTAAGATTTTATATTTCTCTTCTAAGGGGTTTTTTAAAATTGTCATTGATTTTTTTTAAATATAATATTAACTTCTAATATATTTTTTAATATAATTTAAATATTAGCTCCACACATCTAATTTCATCCTTAGTGTTGAAGAGATCTTCGACTGGGTTTGCAGTCTACAAATAATGCACGAGAAATCACTCTGGAAAATTATAGACGCCAACACAGAGTCCCTTGCAGCTTTAATGCCGTCAATGATACTTTTATTTGAGCACGATCAATATTACAACCATCAACATATAGGTAAATATTATATATTATAATATTTCAATATGCTGGCCTAAATAGATTAGAAACATGGAATAACCTGATTGGATATATATATATATATATATATATATATCACGTATATATACATACGTATATACATATTATATATATATATATATATATATATATATGTAGGTATGTATGTATGGAAGTATTAATTAAGAAGTATATTTTAAGTTCACAGCTCCATTCACCTTGGGCTCTTCCTATTTTTAGGATTTAATTTGTAGCGAGCTTGAACCCATAAGTTGTGGGATTTATCTATAGGTTAGATGAAGTCTAGGGGGACATTAGTAAATAGTTTTGATTAAAGGTTTTATTTTTCTTAGCGGCTTGTCAGTTACATATGTATTTACGGTAATGCTGTTGTTGTTAAGGAGGGTGCTCAAGAGAAGGAAAGGAACAACACAAGAGTAAAGTCTGAGGAGAAATTAGAATCTAAAGCTCTGAATCTTAGTGAGTCATGGCTTAATCTATTTCTTAATGACTATCTTTGGTGGTTTATGAGATTTTAGTTTTGAATTGGGTAATGTTTTGTTTAAGGTTTAAATTGAAGAAATAGATTATGTATGTAATTCTAATCGTAGTCTGTGAATTATAAGGTTTGTAGGTGTGTAAAGGAATTCAGAGGCATTAAGGGTATGTGATTTTGATTACATCAATTATCTGGAAAGGAGGTTTTGGCTTTCTTATGTTTTAAGCATGCTTGATTTCTAAATATGTATCAGTTTCGAAATTCATGAAAAGCTTATGTTTGCATATAAATTAGATTAAGCATGATATTTAAATATTTTCAATGTCATGAGTATGGTGATAGTTCTGAATTATGCATAAGAATTTTTATGGAAGTTCCGTGCTGTATTGAATTTTGGTTCATAAGATGTAAAATGCTTGTAGGTGGTTATGGTGGGGACTCTCAAAAAATTTATGTATAGCCCTTGGCTAGGGGATACAACACCTAGTCTTCTATATGGCCCTTGTTGAGAGGATACCATACCTTGTTTATGTTATGACCCTTCTCCTAATAGGATACAGTAGTTAGGAGACTGATATTAATTAATTACAACTTTACCCCAAGCATGTTTTAGCTTTGATAAGGAAATTGATACAATTGCCCTCAATTTAATGAATGTAAAAGTATGTTTTGTTATGAAAATAGGTTGTTCTTGAACTTCTTAGTATTTTTGAAAGCATGAATGGAGGTTTTTGTTGCTTGAATGACAAAGCTTGGCCTGTGTTGCCTATTTTTGACTTGTTTTTTCCAGCTGGCAACGTCTGTCTCTTTCCAGCTAGCGCCACCCAACCCTTGTTAATCCAACCGGCAATGGCCGCTTTTATCCCCTACCTTATTTTTTTAAAAATAATAATAAATATATGTCTTGATCTATGTTCACTTAGGTCATTTGATCCATAAATACTTGTTCTTGAAAAGCCAATGAGTCATAAAGAAAAAGGTATTACTTGAAAGTACATTTTGTAACATCCCACAACCACAGGGTCTGAATGGCTGTAGATGTCGCTCTATCTAAATGACAAGGAGTCTTTATAATAAAAACTAAATAAAGGAAATATCTTATATTTAAGAAAAATTACTGAAATAAAAACCTTACGAGGCCTTTTGAATAATACATCAAATCCCAAAGTAATAATATCTCAATTAATATCCAACTTAATCCTCGAACAGCAACTATAGAATATAACCTTCGGATACAAAGCATTAATTGAGAAACATAGTATTCATAAAACTCCTTCAGTTTTACTTCTAAACATAATCTCCTATAAAACATGAATTAAAATACGTAAGATACAATCTCATTAAGTCCCGTGTGTTACTTGTGAAAATTTGCAATAACCTTTTTCATGATGCATGATAATTTATCAAAACGGATATGGAGTAATAGAATTTCATGCTTCTAACAAATAATATACAGAATAATTCGTGAGAAATTTTAATGATCAAAATATACATCTTTACTTTATTTTTGGAAAAATAGATTATTTCCCAAGAATATAGTTTAATCACATTAACTATATTGAGCTTTTACCATCATAATCGCAACATACAATCCACAAATAACAACACATATTTCAAAATCCATGTTTCAAACATTATGATTCAAATTTGTGCATCACAATCTCACATCATTTGTCGACGGGACCTTATCACATCAATAATAGTACCTGGAGGGATCTCAATGCAACCGACAATGTTTGCACCAAAGGATTTCAATCCTATGAATATGATAATATATAAACATATGACTAACTCATGTGCTTGCTGTACCCATTCCGAATAAGCCAATGATTTTATAAATTGCTGTTCAAGAACACTTAGTGGGGCCATTACTTGCTCAAGAAAATGATAATGGCAAAGAAAATGCACTCTATTACTTAAGTCAGATGATGACGCTAAATGAGTTGAATTATTCACCAATTGAGAAGTTTTGTTTAACTCTGATATTTGCAATTCAGAAATTGAAATATTATTTTCAAACTCATACTGTACGCCTTATCTTTAAGGCTAATCATATAAAGTATGTTATGACAAAGCCTGTACTATCTGATCGCTTAGCAAGGTTTGTCTGTACTATCTGATCGCTTAGCAAGGTGGTACCTTCAACTCCAAAAAATTGGTATTGTATTCATTCAACAGAAAGCTGTCAAAGGACAAGTGTTGGCTGATCATCCTATCCCTAATGAGTGGGAACTAAGTGATGCGTAGCTTGATGAAGATGTTTTTGTCATTGAGATTCTCCTACCATGGTGGATGTACTTTAATAGTATGACACATTGAGAAAGTGCTAGAGCTGGTGTGGTATTCATTACCTTGAAGGAGATGTCTTGTCATACTCTTTCACTTTCACTAAAAGATGCTCAAATAATGTGGTTGAATACCAAGCCCTTATACTTGGGTTAGAGTTGGCTGTTGATATGAAGTGACTGCATCTTGAAGTGTTTGGGGATTCCTAATTGATTATTAATCAATTACTTGGTCAATACGATATTAAGAAGCCTGAGTTGATCCCGTATTATAATTATGCAAGACGACTTATGAGATATTTGGGTGTGTGACAATCGAGCATGTTTTAAGAAACAAAAATAAGCAAGCTGACGCGTTTGTAAAATTGGCTTCTAATTTATGTCTACATGATCAAGAAATCTAAATTCTTATATGTTAAACATACGTCAAACTGCCTATTTTTGAAGATGAAAATGATGAAGGGCATGAAATTCATTCTGTCTTCGTCTATGAAATTAATGAAGAAGATTGGAGGCAACCTTTGGTAAACTATCTCAAAAATAGAAAGCTGCTGGATGATCCACGAAGACGGAGTGATATTCATCGGCATGCTACCCACTTCTTTTATTATTAGGATGCACTCTTTCGACATTCTTCTGAAGGTATCTTTTTGATACGTTTAGGTCAAGAAGAAGCTATGAAAGCAATGGAAGAAACCCATTCTGGCATATGTGAAACTCATCAATCTGGTCTAAAGCTTCATTTTGTATCAAGAGGATGCGATATTACTGGCGTACTATGATGAAAGATTGCCTAGATTATGTTCAAAGATGTTAAGCATATCAATTCAATGCTAATTATCTACATTAACCTGCTGAGTCATTGCACCCAACAGTTGCTTCTTGGCCATTTGATGCATGGGGATTGGATGTTGCATGACCACTACCAAAGTCTTCTGCTGGGCATTTTTATATTTTGGCTACAATAGATTACTTCTCTAAATGGGTAGAAGCTATAGCAATAAAAGAAGCAAAAAAGGAAAATGTCACCAATTTTATATGTGTAAACATTATCTATCGATATAGCATTCCTTGATATGTTATCACAGATAACAAAAATCCATTCTGTAATAATTTGATGGACAAGCTGTGTGAGAAGTTTAAATTCAAACAGTATAAATCTTCTATGTACTATGCCCAGGCCAATGGACTTGCCGAAGCTTTCAATAAAACTTTGTGCAATTTGTCGCAAAACATGGTGACTAAGTTAAAAAGGGATTGACATCTTTATATTGGAGAAGCACTTTGGGCATATAGGACCACTTATCGCACTCCAACCCAAGCTATCCTATATGTATTGGTATATGGTGTAGAAGTTGTCCTTCCACTAGAGCAATAAATTCCTTCCTTAAGGATCGCTATTTAAGAAGGACTCACCAAGGAAGATGATGTCTATCTCAGACTTGAAAAGTTAGAAGCACTTGATGAAAAGAGGTTAGAGACACAACAAAGGTTAGAATGCTACCAAACTCGTGTTTCCAAAGCCTTTAATAAGAAAGTGCATCTTCATTCTTTTCAAGTTGGTGATTTAGTCCTCGCTGTGAAAAAACTAATCATTACTGGACATAAGCTAAAGAAGTTGACATCAAAGTGGGATGGCCCATATGTTGTTCAAGAGGTCTACTCAAATGGATCTTACAAGATAATTACTAATTATGGGTTGAGAATTGGCTCGATCAACAGTAAATATTTAAAGTGATACTATGCATAAATGGAGGCTCTTCGACAACATGAGTTTAAACTGCAAGTTGCTCTTCGACTGCACGAGCTTAAATTGCAAGTTACTCCTGGCCCACATGAGTTTAAACTGTGTAAAGGCAACCACCAACAATGTTGTACGTGGTTAAACTATTGAAACACTCTATCAAGTCTAAGTTGGTAAATAAATAAATACTCCTGACTTACACGAGTTAAAACTGTGAATGGCCCCCCAAACCATACCTATCTATTTTGAACCACATTTGACTTAATTCTTAAGTTATTCTTAAGATACGTAGGTAATCTAAGTTCAGTCACATCCTTTCATCATTCTCCAGTTTCTCATTTGTTGCAATCAAGTGATAATTTATTGTGAAATCGACATTTGCAATAAATGGAAATACATATATGCGAGAAAAAAAATGAAGGTTGAGACAACATGGAAGAAGTGTATTATTGATACTAATAATGAAGTAATCTTGTGTTATAAGAAAGGAAAAATACAACTGCTTAACAAAAATATTAAGTGCTACAAGACATGAGGAAAAGAATTTGAAAATTTCTAAATCTTGTTGAATTACCACCAAGTGTTCTATTATGTTCTTCACATTAGCTTCATCCTCTTCATTTACTATAGAGGCATTTTGAAGTAAAACAAGCTCTTCTTTGAGGGAAGAACAAGTGAACTCCATTTCTAAAAATTGTCCATTCTTTTTCTCAAAAGGAGTTAAAAGTTTTCTCTCCTCTTTCTTTAAATGTTTGAGCTTCCTTTTGAGTGCAGTAATATTGGCTTTAACTCATTATAAGTTGGCCTTACTTTCTTTAACTTGACTTATGAAGTCACTTTTTTTAGCTTCAGCATCATTCTAGTGTGGGTTAGCACCAAAAAGTAATTGTGCTTTGAGGCTTTTTCTAAAGAAGTGGATCTAGTGTCGTCAAATTCACGCATTTTAGCAAAGAAAGGCTTCAAGAGATTATCCAATATGAAAAATCAACAACAGGGTCCTTGTTCAATTCTTTAAGGATATAGCAAGCTTGATCCTCAAGTAAAGATACCTACTCGATAGACATTTGTTAAATCCTTTAATAAAATTACTTCCGTACTTTCATGACAAACATCTTTTTGCAACTTAACTTAGGGACTCTCCTGGGAAGGTAGAGATGGCTGAACAATATTGATGAGCTACTATCTTAGATTTCAAATCCTCATACTGAGAGTAAGGGATGTTCTTGCAATCATCTTGCTTCGAGTAGTGAGAATCATTGATTGAGCCTTGAGAATAAGTGTCCTCATCATGACTACAACATTGTTTACCTAATAAAGAAAAATAGCCAAAATGGGAAAAAATGGGAAAAGAAGAAAGAAAAAAAATGGGAAACTAGTTTTACCTAATCTTTAAAGGTCTCTTGATCCTTGGACTATTGGCTCAAAGTTGCAGTTATTGCCTTGGTTCTCTTCCAACAACAATCTCTACTACTGGAACTGACTTCTTCAATTCGATTCAACTCCATTTGTTTTAAAGATGATGAAAGTTTCTCTATAACCAAAGTCATAATTCGAAGAAGAATGTTTATCATGTCTTGAAGAATTTCTAGCCCCTTTGAAGCAATGAGAGTGGTAATATCTTGATGAAGTTTCTTCTCGGAGCAAGGCAAGTTTTCTACTTTCTTAAATACATTTTTTCGGGAATTCAAAATTGAAATGTGATTTTCAAGAAAAGTCCTATGAACTTGTTCCCATCTTGTTTTATACTTTTGAGTATAGTGCTTCTTTATGCTATAAAGAGTAGTTGGAAATGTTACCTTCACCATTGTTCCACGAAACGTGCATTTTACCCAAAGACATAAGCCATCTATTATGGTGGCCTTACGAGTGGACATTTCAAAGTAGCCTGTGATATCTTACAAGAATCCAAATTGGCAACTAAAGCGATATGGGCTATACAGCTCAATGATGAAGTGATCAGTCTTTCGCAAAGTGAGAAGACTTGAATGAAGGCTCAAGAAGTAAAGTTGTTCCTCCAAGAGGACTACCTCATTATCAACAAAGTCATGTTTTTTGTACTTGATAAGGATGTTCATAGCCCAAACAATAATCTCACATCTATAAATTCGCTTGCAGGCTCCATCTTCACTGAAGTGCTTTCCACTACTTTCACCAGAATAACTCGCCATTGGAGGGTTGTTTAAGTCTTGAGAGACTTCATAATGAGTTTTGAAGTAGTGCGCAAGCCATTCATATATATATATAATGTGTTTAGAAAATAGATTTCTCCTCACTTGGATTTTGAGAGTTGGAAATACGATTCAATCTTCTATAAATGCTGGTCAAAACAGGAATGGCCAAACTAACTCGTTCCCTGTACACCATCAAACTCATCATTTTGAAGGTACTTGGATGAATGATGTCTACTTTTTCATTAGGTAAGACAAAGATGTAAAGCCAACATGATAAAAAAGCTACAAGAAAAGTTTGATCTTTGTTGGGGGTTTCTAACCTCCAACTTTGAAAACAAAGCTTCCTCTTCAAATGTCCATGCAGCATGTGGTGAGATAATTTCGCATGAGTTGTCAGTAAATTTAGGACGTAATCTCCTTTCTTCCCTTGGAGTAGGTGCTGTATACTTTGTCGCTCTTTTGAACCAAAAGTCAAGCAACTTATTGATGAAGATACCAAAGTTGTTGTTGTCTTTTTTGATCAAGTAGTATGTGTGGAAGAGATGTTCACTAGTCCTTGGAGGGAATCGCTTGCCATCATGGTCCACATCGGTGAGTTCTGTAACATGGGGAACAACTTCGTCGTAGTGAGTCTGAAGTATTGATAAGCCTCCAAGTTTATGCAAGTCCCACAATGAGATGGACACCTCGCTAATTGATATTAAGAGCGTGTTAGTGAGAGAACACCAAGCTTCGCAAAAGACTTGGAAAACATGGGGTTGCAATCATATGTAAAAAGTGATGCATAGACAGCCTCATAGATCTTTGTAGATCTTAAGTATCCTTCGTAACGACTAAAAACATCGTGTGCTCACTCCCAATATCTCATACATGTTTTAAGAAAAATAAGGTTTTTCAGTTAATTAATTAACATTTTTTATTTTACCCTCAAAGAATCTCTTTCTTTATTAAGGGGTTATTAAATTTCAAAAATTTATTTGTTGTAAGCATATTTAATTTATTTTCATTTCCCACTACAAGTACAGAAGTACACACTATATTAAAGAGTTGTATTTGTAAAAAAATAACAATCAATATAGTCTTAATTTGCTAATAGAACAGATAAATTAGGATAAAAATCTTAATTTTAATGGACAGATAAAAGAGGATAGAAGGAATAGTTACATTTTGCAACCACCAATCTCACTGTATTAACTATTCTTAATTACCCAGCTGGGTCACAACTATTACCATTATTCATCACTTAACAACCAAAAACATTTTCACTACTTCCTTTGGTTCAATTTACCTCTTATATTTGGGGGTGGGGGGGGGGGGAGGGAAACACACACAGATTAAGAAACTTCAAAATTTATAGACTTGAAAATAACTAAAGTAAGCTTATTAATTCTCAAAAATAGCATATAAAATAATTAATCTAAATTTTTGGTAAGATAATGTGGCAAGGTTAGAATTGAAAAAAAAAACATAATAAATTCTCCTTGAACAAAGAGAATATTAATTTCCAGCGAATGGTATACTCTTAAAGAATTTACATATATGAAAAAAATTTTACCATCTGTGTAGTTTAAGGGTGTATTTGGATTGTAATTTCTAATTTGTATTCTAATTTAATTTAATAATAATAATAATTTAAATCATTCTTATTTCTTTAAAAATATCATATTCTTACAACTCATCATCTTCTCTCTTTTTAAGCCCACATATTTAATAATTTTTTACTACTTATAGTAAAACTCATCTCAATCTAATTTAATAAAATCTCAATTCACTTACAACTTAAAAAAAAAAATTGAATTACTCTTACCCAAAATTTTATAGCTGGTTTGAAAATAAAAAATAATTCATATTATTATTTAAAAATATTAAATTATAAGAATATAATCAAATAATATTATTAATTTTTCAAAAATAATAGATAATTATAAATAAGAAATGTATAAGTGACAAATAAAAGAGAATGAGCATTAAGAAATTGATCTTCTGTGTGTTTGCTCCTTCTGATGTCTCTACAGTCTAATTGACCGAGTTGAAATTTAGAATAATTGAAGTTAGTGTCTCTACTAGTTTCATTTGACACTAGTTTGAATCCCCGTATGTTGCACAGGTTGTTTAATTTGTGTATTTTAATACTTTAATAAATTTAGATAACTTTTTATATGAATTTAATAAATTCAAATAACGTTCATATCTTCTTTTCAAAATTTAATAAATTTAATGAATTTAAATAACCTTGATCTAAATTCAATAAATTCTTATGATCTTTCACATTTTCTTTAAAAAAAAAAAAAGATAACATTCGTTTGAATTAAATATTACTATAGTTAATGGATTCAAATAACCTTTAATTGAATTCAAAAAATTCAGATAAATTTTACATTTCCTTAATATTCTTTCAAGTAGAAAATATCCAAAGTATGAAAGATCTTTTGCTGAATGGACAATTTAACACCTTTCTTGTGTCGTGGGGTATGGATGCCTTGGCTCAATAGCTTGTATTACTTCACACAACTTGCAATTTGACAATGAATCCTTCATCTCCGAGGCTAATAAGACCAAAGAATTTCACAAAAGAGGGAGAGGGTAAGAAAATAGTTATTATCACTATCTTTCAAGTAGGTGGCTTCCTCTTAACTAATGAGGACAGAATACAACATGGCAGTCCTATTAAATATTGAGGAACTAATGGTAATTCATTGACAAATATCTCTCTAACTGCCAAAGAGACTCAAATAGCAAGTTTTTCTCCTTACGAAGAAAGTTTGGTACCTGGAAAAGACACTGGAAAAGTGATGGAAAATGTATAATACAACCAACATTCGACATCACCAACTAACCTGTTCAGGAAAACAATACATCAACAAAAGAATAAAGAAGACAAAAGTAGATGGAAACTATATTCCAGGATCCCCTTGTGAAGGTACCTAAGCTTCTCAAATGGTTACTGGAATATGACTTGCATTCTGGGAAAGATGCTGGAGGCAATTTTGAGGGAAGTTTTGAGAGGTTGTAGATAAAATCTATAAAGCATCGTCTTTTGAAACATATATAGCTTAAAGGATAAATAAATAATGAAGAAAAGAAGGAAGAAAAAATAAATAAAGATAGGAATTTTAATTGAGAAGGTGAAGATACACAAATCACCAACCATAGCTAAGAAGCACAGAATTTAGAGACTGTTTTTTTTCCCACAAAAGCTTACCCATAGTCCAAGCCCGGTTGTCCCATTGTACAGTCTCTATAGTTTAGCAGAGATCTTCCTCACAAGGAACTATTTAATATGAAGAGAAATTTGAAGAGATTAGAGACTTTAATTGAAGTTAAACTTGTTACATACATTGCATCTGAAGATATTACACAAAACAATAAACCTTCATTTGTTGGGATTAGGAATGAAAATTTCCCCGCTTAAACTAGGAACCCAGCCTAGCCCGACCCGATTAGGCTAGGGATTTCCCGATTCAAGCAGGGACGGGGTCGAGGGCGGGCTTTATTCCTCGGCCCGCCAACTCGGGCCTGGCTAGGGACAGGGATTACATGATCCCAGCCCCTAACCCGCTCCAAATATATTTTATATTATATATATATATATATATATATATATATAAAAATTATACACACACACACACACACATACATATAGAGGTCGATTTTATATATATATTTTATATATGTATACATACTATATAGATTTTATATATATTATACATATACACATACCAATATACATACATACATATATATATTATAGATAGATTATATATATTATATATGATTACATATACATATATATAGCTAGATTATATATATGTATATATGTATTTGTATTTATATATAGTGTGTGTGTGTGTGTGTGTGTGTATGCATATATTTGTATATATAGACATATATGTATATGTATATACATGTATATGTATGTATCTATTTCTTAATTGCTATCTTTGGTGGTTTATGAGATTTTAGTTTCAAATTAGGTAAGGTTTTGTTTAAGGTTTGAATTGAAGAAATAGATTATGTATGTAATTATAATCGTAGTCTATGAATTATAGGGTTTGTAGGTGTGTAAAGGAATTTAGAGGCATTAAGGGTATGTGATTCTGATTACATCAATTGTCCAGTAAGGAGGTTTGGCTTTCTTATGTTTTAAGCATGTTTGATTTCTAATTATGTATCAGTTTCGAAATTCATGAAAAGCTTATGTTTGCATGTAAATTAGATTGAGTATGATATTTAAATACTTTCAATGTCATCAGCTGGTGATAGTTCTGAATTATGCATAAGAATTTTTTTGGAATTTTTGTGTTATATTGAATTTTAATTCATAAGATGTCTAATACTTGTATAGATGGTTATGGTGGGGACTCTCCAAAAGTTTATGTTTGCCATTGGCTCGGGGATACAACTCCTAGTCTTCCATATGGCCCTTGTTGAGAGGATACAATACCTAGTTTATGTTATGGCCCTTCTCCTAACAGGACACAGTAGTTAAGAGGCTGATATCAATTAGTTACAACTTTACCCTAAGCATGCTTCTCCTTTGATAAGGAATTTGATATGAATGCCCACATTTTAATGAATGTAAAAGTAAGTTTTGTTATGAAAATAGGTTGTTCATGAACTTTTTGGTATTTTTGAAAGCATGAATGGAGGTTGTTGTTGTTTGAATGACAGAGCTTGGCCTGTGTTGCCTGTTTTGGCTCGTTTTTTCCAATTGGCATTATCTGCCTCTTTCCAGTTAGCGCCACCCAACCCTTGTTAATCCAACCAACACCGGCCACATTTTGCCCTCTACCCTATTTTTTAAAAAATAATAATAAATATATATCTTGATTGATGCTTATTTAAAGGCAACCTAATTCTACTAGATCTATGTTCATTTAGGTCATTTAATCCAGAAATACTTGTTCTTGAAAAGCTAATGAGTTATAAAGAAAAAGGTATTACTTGAAAGCACATTTTGTAACACCCCCCGACCGCAAGTTCTAACTGGTTGCAGATGATGCCCCATCTAAATGACAAGAAGTCTTTATAATAAAAACTAAATAAAGGAAATATCTTAGATTTAAGAAAAATTACTAAAATAAAAACATTACAAGGCATTTTGAATAATACATCAAATCCCAAAGTAATAATATCTCAATTAATAGAAAACTCAATATCCAACTCAATCCTCAAATAACAACTACAGAATATAACCTTCGGATACAAAGCATTAATTCAGAAACATAATATCCATAAAACTCCTTCAGTTTTACTTCTAAACATAATCTCCTATAAAACACGAATTAAAATACGTAAGATAAAATCTCAATAAGTCTTGTGTGTGACTTGTGAAAATTTGCAATAACCTTTTTCATGATGTATGATAATTTATCAAAACGGATATGGAGTAATAGAATTCCGTGCTTCCAACAGATAGTATACGAAATAATTCATGAGAGATTTTAATGATCAAAATATACATCATTTACTTTATTTTTGGAAAAAGAGATTATTTCCCAAGAATATAGTTTAATCACATCAATCACATTAACTGTATTGAGCTTTTGCCATCATAATCACAACATACGATCCACACATAACAACACACATTTCTGAAATTCTGGTCTGCTCTAATATGTTCTATAATAACTTTGAACCCATTCCCTACAAGAAAGTCAACAAACATTAGCCATCTATTAACAGATAACTTAGAATGTGACATTTTGTTATAAAATGAACAATTGATTTGCAATAAGTTCTTAAAGTAAACTCTCGTGCAGGATTTCGCAAGTAAACAAAAAATTTCTTTAGAACAAATATACATGCCAAAATTTCAGCATTTATATTAGTTACCTTACTTTTATATAGGTCGCTGCAATAATTACTAATTTTTTCACTATTCTGCTTATCCTCTTTAAACAGTTTCCATTTTAAAACTCCTCCCTATCCATCCAAACTTCCATCGACTTCTACTATAATTCTTAGAACAAAGTAAGGAGATACAATCTTCAATAGAAAAATATTATAAACTGATATTAGAAATCCATAATGAGTGATCTATTAAAGCAGAAAATATTTAGAAGAATCTGTAGGTATCTTTGACAAAGATAATGATATAAATAAAAATATCACAACTCCAGGTGATAAAATTCTTATCAGGCAAAATAATGTAATAATTCTATTATTGCTTGAAATAATTGAAAAAATAGAGACTCCAATTAGAGATACTGAAATCTCTAATAAATTGAAACATTATGATTCAAATTTGGGCATCGCAATCTCACATCACTTGTCGACGGGACCTTGTCGCTTCAATAATAATACCTGGAGGGATCTCAGTCCAACCGACAATGTCAGCACCATAGGATTTCAATCCTATGAATATGATTATATATAAACATATGACTAACCCGATTCATCCATCACAATTAATCATGCAATAACCATCATCATGATTGGCCCTACGGTTCGGATGTCCCACGTTCGCCCTATATTTTTTCCAATAGAAAATGTGTTGCTAGTTAAGAATGAGAAAATATCAAATACTAACACTCTACAAAGAAAGAAACCACTACTTGATGGAGGCCTCCAGCTGGATAGCATCCTCAAACCCGTGCAAGTTAGTATAAGTGCAAAATTCCTTTGAGTACTCAAGAATCACCACAACACAAAGCCTTATGAATATATCAACAAAATGTCTTTTTTTCAAAAATAGACTTAATACCTTTAAAATATTTCACAAACATTCCCGAAAATATTCAATATACAAAATACTCCCAAATATTTAAACAATATACTTCATCGATTTGAAATCACATCTTAAGATTTTATCCATTCCAAGATTTCATAAACATATAGCTCATAAATACCATAAATAGATTTCATATTATTATGAAGTTAATGAAGCTTGGAAAAATAAAAACAAAAGCATGCATATAGAGAACAAAAACAAAAACGCACAGAATACAGCGGAAGGATGTTTAAGTTTATATCTCTGCGCATTAATTTTTTCTTTGGCACTAATGGATTCAAATAAACAACTGAAATGCTGGCTACACTCGTAGAATCTTTTGGTTGAAATCTTACTATGTGTCTGCTGCATCTTGCTTGCATGAATGCCAATTGCTTTTGAAAACTCAGAATATTCCACTGCCCAAAGCTTGTTAGTGAAATAATATGGGCGAGAAAAGCCGGTCTCTATCTTCCTCAGATTACTGTTATTAATTAACAAAACTAAGAAAAACAACCAGAAAGGAAAATGAGAGAGAGAGAGAGAGAAACCAAAAGCCTCAATTGGGTTTTTTCATACGTGCATTTTCTACAAATGAATAACACACGACTCATATATAATAACTAAAACACCAGGGTTTTGATATTTAACATCCGGAAGATATAAACAGAAGAGGTTTGGCTTCCGTGAATTTAAAAAAAAAAAAAAAACCCTTTTGCTCTAAGCTATTGGGCCATTAATATTATTTATTATTTTTTCTGGACCTAAGAACCTAAAATAATAAATTTTAATTATTTATTTTCTGGGCGTATAAAAATAACTTAATAAATAATTAATGAGCCCAAATAAATCTAAATAATTATTTAAGCTTTTTTATCTAGTTTAGACCCAGGTTCATTTTTTCAATTATTCAATCCAGACTTAAACCCTAAATAATTAATTAACCAATTAAATCAGACAATAAATTTAATTTAATTTATCTCATTCTTTTATTTTATTCTAGTCTAATAATAAATTAGACTTTCTAAATAAAATAAAATCCTTTTTAACTAAGACCATTTCCTCAATCCAAAATTAATTAGGTCTTACGGGCTATTCCGAAGATAAAAAAAGACACATTATCTTGGCTACTAAAATGGCCAAAATACCTCTACTATATAAATAGTTGTATTTTACATTTTAAATATTTTCTAATATCATCATATGGAAATATTGACCCTAAAGACAATGCTACGTTAGCTATATCTCCGACCTACATGTGAAATGACTAAAATACTCCTCTATACATCTCATACATTTAGAGAGGAAAAAGTGTACTAACACCTCTCTAAAAGACATCTATTATCCTTAGGCTTCTAGTCTAATGATCCAAACTACTTCGAATATTTTCACTTAGCAAGGGAGCTACACTAAAGCAAATATCCAAGTCATATTCCCCAGGGCCCTGGATTATTAGATCATTCAAACAACAACAATGGGCGATATAGTATAGAAGCTCTCTTGTATAAATTTATTTTAACTAACTAGTTACATATACCCAATATATAAGTATATTGGTCCTACAACAGAACCTCAACTATAGTACATCAAAGCATACGCTTCTAGCTTCGTCAGATCACCAACTCATACTCAAGTTGTAGAGTACAAGTCCGTGTTATAGCGATAGTAGTCTAGGTTTCTACCACATAGTACTTTTAAAAACCACTACTATAGATCAATTTCTATGTATTCGAAATACTCTTATGTTATGAAATGAGAAGACTACTTATTGGCTAAAAGTAAGCCATTTCCTATTTAGAATTCACGGCACAATAACTTTACCATGATGAGATTCCCATTCTCATCATTTGGTTAAGAACAATAGCTTATGCGTTAAGTAATCCATGGTCCATACCTTACTGTGAAAGACCTTCATTCACAATGGATCTTTTCTAATGAAAATTGTGCATAAAAGTAAAAAAGAATTCACAAACAATTTTTGAGAATAATACTTTTATTAATACAAGTCAAAATTACATAAAAAAACCTAGTCTATGATGGTATACATCCCAACAGTTAATGATTGAAAAACATACTATTTATTTTGCAATTCATTTATGCATGAGAATTCATACTTCTATATACTCAATAAAATGATGTAAGATTTTATACTCAACATATCAAGTACATATATAATTGCTCAATAATGAAGCATAATTAAATATTTCATAATCAATAATTCACTATCTGCTTCACAATAGAGGAACGTGCTGACCATAAATAATTCCCAAATAAGGATCATATATAATGGATAACATATCACTTGCATAAGTATCATTCACAATAATGATTTTTAAGTAAATAAATAAATCATTTCATAAATAATGATTTTTGAATAATATCAATTGATTCATAAACAATTTTCATGATTGAAACATTTCGTATATATTTCTAATTTTATAAAATCACGAAATGTAGGGACTTACCTTAAGTCTAAGAAAAATCCAACTTAAGTTTGTGGATTGTACCTTTGATCCCCAATTAAATCTAGCACATAATATAAATATATATCAATTTCTTATAATAAATTTCATACTTAATAGCATTCCTCCAAGATAATCATAAACTTAGGCGATCATAATCTCACAATCTAACTCTCAAGAATCCCCGATATCAAACAACACATAATCTTCAAAATTCAAACTCAAATATTGTGAAACTAAGACATATATACACTCAATAAATTCACATTAACATATAGAACATTTAATTTCACAATGTATTAACACATTAACTAGTTATCAAGCATAGTTTAATTATCATATAAAAGATTAGTGCAATCACATTATCATATAAGTATCAAAGTACTGAACTAATCATTTCATAACATTCTTATATTAATATTATAACATATCAAATTGATATAAGAAAGATTTCATAGTTAAATCATAGTTTTCACATTGCTTAATTAAAATAGTTTTTTAGTGAAATAGGACTTAACAGAGTACAATTTCGGGTAATCATATCACCAAGTAAATCAACTCAAAATTCAATAAAAATTTATAGAATATAACTTCAATATGTGGGATGTTACTCTAAAATTTTCATAAAAATAGTAGGTGTCCAAATATGTTAATTTAAAGCTCAAGATTGATGATACACACAATAACTCTAAAATTCTGTTTTGGAAATAATTTTGTAAAAATTATTGAGAATAATCTACGAGGTGAAATCAAGTGATTCTTGGTGGCTAATTACTCTTAAAAAAATGTAGTTTCATGTGTAACAATTTTCGTCCAAGATTTAAAGTAAAAGGGGTTAAATCAGGGGTCCAAAGTCTCAACAAAATCAGGTTTCGTCAGTCACAGAATAGATAGATTTCAAAAATTCATATAAAATAAACCAAACAAGAATATTATTAGATTCCAACAAAAAACAAAATACTTCTAAGGCAAAGTAGAATGAAATAGAAATAGAGTGTAGCAAAATTCCCAATTCAAATTTTTGGTGCTAAGACCAAAACTACACAGGTCCAGTGTATCCAGCACACAAGCTTGTCTCCCAAGCAACATTTCACCATCAAAACTCCTTCAAAACATTTCTATGCCCCCAAAATTCACAACACAACTTCCATACAACTTGTTAATATCAATTTCACATCATTTCCTCCATATCAAAATTAGCAAAACTAATTTTTCTTAAGAACATAGAATTTGTCTAGCAAGGACTTTATTATTTTTTTTATTTTTTATCAAAGACCAAAGCCAAATTTATTTATTATGCAGGAAAAAAAATATACAAGGAAACCCCTCATAGTGAAGCCGATGCTTTTACATAGAGAGAGGGGATTTGTATCTAGTCAAGATTGCATAATCCCTAAGCCTCAAGAGGAAGTGATGTGTATGAATTTGGGTATAAAAATCATATAAAAATAAGCACATTTCCAATCAAGTTTAAATTAAAATGTTAACCTCAAATTACACATATGAGCAAGCGTATTCATCATTAAGTATAGCATAGGGTTTAAAATGAGTGTCGATCCTCAAGGAATAAGTATGTCTTAATCACTTTTCTTTCATTGTTTAACCGACTCACAATAAAGTAAAAAATAATTAAAATAAAATAAAATAAAATAAAAGAATATATACATGTCAATGATGGAGAATTATGTAACTCAAACCATTATTTTGACAAATATGACCTTAAAGTACCCAATCATTATCATAACTAATTATTCTCTTAACATCATGAAGGATTAAGATAGATTCACTCCTTTTTCAATCCATAAAATCACTATCTTCTAGACAAATTAACATCACATATCCTGTCTCAACTAATTCACCCAAAAGATGCATTAAATACAACCCTTGATTAAATCCCCATATCATGGCAAACTTAAAACATGAAATTAACCAATAAATCCATATCTTAGCAGACATTAATTAACATTTAATTACTCAATTCTTAGCAATTAACCCCTTTTCCAAACAAATTACTAGACAACAAATATGAAATTAATGAATTGAGACCACCATTAACCCCTTTTCCAAGCAAGTTAATAGAAAGAAACAACAAATTAATCTCGTAATCAGCGTAAGTAAATAAATACCAAGAATAACAATCAATTAATCAAAAGATCAAAGTAACTCTAAAAATTATGAATATCTAAAACAATATCAAATTATAATAAAATAATTAATACATCATTGTTCAAGAAAAGAAAATAAAGTTAAAAAAAAAAAGCACTCATAGACAAGCCTCCTTCTTCTTCTTTCGTAGACTCTCTTATACCATCCTCCTTGATTTGATGAATTTCTCCTTAATTTTAAATTATTTTTGTTTTGATCTGTGAATTCATCTCTATGACTTGTGTTTTTCCCTCTATTTATAGGCTTTAGAAGTCCTAAATTCATCCTTCTAGAGTTTCTGGCCGAATAGAAGTAGGAAAATATTAAAACTCTGTAAATTGAGGCACCGCCTCTGTACCAGTGCATAGCCGGCACCGTCTATTCTATCTAGGGCCAGCGCCTATTGTGTTCTGCTTCTCCATCTGTTAGTCAATTTTTCTTGATTTTCGTTCTAACTTTTTCAGACTACAGCTGGTGTCGCCTCTGGACTTCCAACCAGCGCCGGCTGTGTTCTGTTCAGCTCTGTTTTGCCAATTTTTTATCGTCTCGAAGTGCGTACTAATAGTACGTGGCTGGCACCGGTTCTCCTGTTCTAGCCGGCGCTGCCTCTAGTCTGTTTAGCAATGATTTTGCCTTATTTTACCCCTAAAATCTGAAATAATGCACAAAATACCTTTCTAAGGGTAAAATCTTAAATATGAAGGAATATGACCAGTTATTGAATAAAATGTATCACAAAATGGTCTCAAATAACTAGAAAATAAGTGACTAATTTAGGCCCTATCAGGAAGCTCCAAAAAAGAAGAGAAAAATACATAATAACTAATGGTGCAACCGTGATTAGTTGAACAGTCAGCTACTTTGTTACCTTCCCGAAATACATGCACAAACTACCAATCGTGGAATGCTTTTAGAAGAGGATGGATTCGTTGAAATGAATCATGTAATTGCAATAGTTGCAGGTATGATCCACGAAGCTGATGTATCAATGCCTAAGAGTCAAATTGTAAAACTAAAGTTTTATAGCCAAAATGGGTGCACCATCTTAAATCGGTAGGCATTGCTAAATTTTCAACTTTGAGGTTGGTTCCAATACTGATGTTTTGCTCAAAAGCAAACAAGAAGAAGCCTCTCGAGTCTCTTATAACTCTGCCTATTCGAGAAGTCCCTGGATTTCCTTTAGATGCTCCATCTATATTGAGGATTACTCCATAAGTAGCAGATTTCATATAGGACACCACTGTGATACTTGGGATAGAAGGGCTTTTCCAATGAATTGGCCAAGTACTTCGTAGTAAAGCAAGCGGTAGAGAAATAGGACAGCAAGAACTTTATTTATAAAATATGAATTTACTAGAGAAAATGAGCTCAAATCTCTTACTTTCTTGAAGAACACTCTTAATTACGTCAATATTGAATTTTTAATAACTTCAATATACAATAATTAAGCTAGAATCATAGTGTTTGTGTGAAGAAAATCAAAGAAGCAAAGAGGGGGAAGAGAGTGATGGTTAAGAGAAGAGCAAGAGGAGAGCAAGATAAAAAAATTTATAGGGAGGATTGGCCGACATAATGAGGGCTAGGTCTAAGAAAATTTTAATTTTAAGTGTTAAATAAATTATCTAGTTTGATTAGCTTGTTCTTAAAGTAATTTTAGATGATTAGGAATTAATATAATTTAAGGATCGATAATATAACACATCAATGGCCAAGATTTGATGAAGAGTGGAAGCCCCTAGAAGGATATGGTGGAAATTTCACTCATTTAGGACACATTATGGTTTAATGAAATAAAAAAAAATTACTCTTGTATAAAAATAATGAGTAAATATTTAAAATATTCATGCATAGGTCAAAAGGTTCAATGAATTAAAAGTCTTGGTCAATTAGAAGTCTAAATCAATTAAAGTCAAAAATTAAAATGGTCAAAATATTGAAATAGGGTTTTTAATTAATAAAAATTAACATTGGGTCCTATATAAAACTAGTTTCTCATATTTGCCTAAGCAATAATGTTTTTCACTAAAGAATTGCTTAAAATACTTTCTAATAAGTAATTCTCCATTCTAGACATAAATTAGTCATTATTATAATATATTCACATAAGTGTATACAAATTTCCTACACAAATATTTCACTCATAAACAAATAGCATAAAAAATAGTCATGTATTTATTTAAATAAATTCTCTATAAAAATATGCAAATATATTCCTGCATAAATATTCAAATACATTTTTAAATAATAATATGCTAATGAAATGCCATTGTGTGTGTGTGTGCGCGCGCGCGCGCATATATGCATGATTATGAGTGATGTTACTCATTTGCAATTTTAAACTTGAGAAAAAACTAATTTTGTATAACATACTTAATCCCAAGTAAGCTATATTTCTTTACTAAGCTAGTGAGTTCATTACTTTCTAACATTTCGCATGATCTCAACTACATGAGAATGAGTTGGATGAATGGTTTGATAAGGATTTGGAGTAGAATGAAGATGGTGTAGTTCTTTTTAGGACTGAAATTTAAGTTAATATTATTAAGTTAAATTTATGTTTTAAATGTTTTCCAGAAGTTTGGATTTAGCTTGTTAAGTTTTAACATGTTAAATATTTTTTTGGTGTTTATCTCCATGATGTGGAGATTGTGTATGTGAGTTAATGGAAGTTTTCAATTATGAATGTGTGGAGTAGACTGATACATTGAGGGTTCAACATTGTTTTTGGATGTTGTCATGTCATTTCTGATTTCATAGTGTGACTTATAAAGTTATTACTCAATAGTTCTAATTCGTAAAATGTATTGTGTCCATTCTAGCTATGCATAGAATGAAACATTACAATGGTACGTTGTATACAAAATAGAATATTATGATGATTGAAGCTAGGGTTGCTAATGGTTTGGTTCAGTTCTGATAGGAATTCCCCCGGGCATAAAGGCCACTTAAAAGACGACAAAGAGAAATCCAAGCTACAATTCATAGGACCTTGGGTAAGCTCTATTTTCAAGAGGTTTCAATAGGAATTTAAGGCCAACCAAGCTAACAAACCAAGGGATAAGAGATTAATGAAAGAGTGGATAATAAAAAAAGGCCAAAAGGCGTACAAAGAAGGCAACAATCCTTGTGGAAGGTCAAGCAAACAAATAAACAAAGATTAAAGGACAAATGGGCAAATGAAGGAATGCAACCCAAGGGAACTTCAAATGGAAACAATCTTGGCTTCAAAACTATTTGGAAGATCAAGAGGATACATGAAAAAGGAATAGAAGGAATGGAGGTCAAATGAGAAGGGATTGGAGTACAACAAAACAAGAGAGGCTGCTCAGAGCTGACCTAGCACCGCCCAGATCAACCAACCAAGCGCCGGCTGTGATCAGCAAAAATTTTTCAAATTTTGATGCAAGTACTGTTCCAACAGAACAGACCCGGCACCGGCCCCAACAACCAGAACCGGCACCGACTGTGGACTGAAAAAAGCCTTGTTTGTTTGTTCTGACTATTGTGCACTAGAACTATTCCTCCACATTGGACCCAGCGCCACCCCCAAGAGACCTACCCAGTGTCGTCCCTATTCTGGCTAAATCCGAACTTTTACAAATTTTCTTGTTTCAATCTTTTTAGTTGTAATTTTATTTTCATGACTTTTATTATGTTTTAAACCTATTTTAAGGCATCTAATGGGGCCTCAAAACATGTATTAAAGCCATTTAATAGTTAGGATTAGTTGCTAAATAGTTTAGGTCAAAGTAACTATAAATAGGCTATTATAACTTTGTAAACATTACTTTGGTATTTTGGAAAGGAGAATTCAAATTTTCTCTCTAGAGAGAATTCTTGAGGGTGATCCTCATGGGTGATTCTGTTAAACATCAAGACTAAATTAAAAGTTTTAGTCCCACCTTTGATTTTGTCTCTAAATCTTAAGGGATAATCTATACTTCATCTCTATTCTATGTGTTAGGTTGCCTAGTGTGTTTGATAGGATTAAGTTAGATGCCTTCAAATTTCTATTCTTGGTGTTATAATCTCTAGTTAGATTAAGGTGTTAAGGTGGTTTTTAAGTCGGATAGATTCACATTATCACAAGAGTGTTAATTTCTTTGCATTTTGGTGTTCTTGTGTATGAATTTGTTACGGTTCTTATTTTGAGCTTAATCCACATTTTTGGAGCTTCCCAAGATCATATCAGGTTCGGATATTTCGATATCTTTGATACTGTACCGAATATTCAGTTCTTTCAAAATTTCGAAACAGGTCCTGAACTGCGGCTCTAAAATCTCTGTCCTAACTTGTCCTGAAATTATGGATATTTAGATCTTTGTTGGGACCAGATCAGGATGAAGATTCGGGTTTAAATTCGGTTTCAGTTCCAACGGGACAAAAACCAATACCAAATCATATTTAAAAGATTTTTAACATTTTTAACCAAAAAAAAAACTAATTATACACAAATATAAAAAATGTTGAAAAGGTTCATAGCTAATATCATTCCAAGATATTCATGTGTACTAATAATTTTTTAATAATTTTATAAGTGTACAAGAAAATAAACATGCCAATAGACTAATTCCAACTCAGCTTGCAAAATGAGTTAGAAAAATTGATTTCCAAATGTTTAACAACAGTAGTTAGTACTACAGTTCTTGTGCAGTTTGCTAGCTTTGAGCCTTTGACAGTCAGAGTTTCTTGCCACTTGCCCTCTTCAATTTCAATATCTTGTTCTTCAACCTAGAATAACAAAAGAAATGACAATTTTTTGAGAAGCAAGCACTAAAACATCTATTTAGCCATCATAGAAGCCCCAAAAAAAAAAAAAATGAAGAAGTTGTAGTTCCTTAATATATTTTTTTGAAATTTTAATTATTTAGTGTAATTATATTTTACAAATATAATTATTAATATTAGAATATACTATAATGATAAAATTGAACAAAATTTATTAACACAAATTTATTCCAAAAATTAGTAATTTGAATATTAATTTTTATATGCAAATAGTATTGTAGACAAAGAATTTTGGGAGAAAATATATTTTATTTAATCAAGATTAAAAGAAAATTACATATTTTAGTCTTGATTAATTAAAATTAATTCATGAATAAATATAATTATTCTTGAATTAATATTGTTGGGCCATTATTAAAAGTCCATTAAATCCAATAGATTATGAAATTGGACTATTAAAATTGGACTATTGTTAAAGGTCTATTTCACATTAAATCTAACATATTATAGGTTAAATGTAATTGGGCTAAACCTGAAGGTTGGACTTTTTAAGAATCTCCAAACCTAAATATAATGTAGACTAAATGAAATTGGGTTAAAATATAAATTGAGTCCAAGTTATCTTAAACCCAAGTCCACTAGGGTTTGTTAGGAGGTTTCTTCAAAATCCCACATCATCAGTTTATGCTAAAGTCAAGAGATTTTTTACCTATAAATAGGTCTTCTCTCAACGGTTTAAGGCATCCTAAAGCATCAACAACAAAGGCATCTTCAAGCTTCAACAAACAAGAGGCATCTCAAGTTTCAACAAGCTCAAACATTCAAACTTCATCAAATTCAAGGTTCAAAATTCTCATCAAATCAAGGCATCAAACAAGTCTCGAAGGCTTGGTAATCAAGTGTTCGTCATCAAATTCTATTTGATCCGAGACCAAGCTTATCAGCCCTCAAACTAACGTTTTCCAAAAAGAGAAGAATTTGAGAACTTATCATACAATTTAGGACTTCTACAAAGATTGGTAACAACTTTTCATATTTACTAAATATTTTATATTTTTCGATATTTTTCTTATCTTATTTGCAAATTAAAAATTTATCGTCTACAAGTATAAAAATATTTTATACAATATTATTTTATATCATTCATTCATTCTTTTTTATACTTATAATTTTGAATGATAATCAATTACTATATTTTAAATTATGATAATATATATTTATATACATGCTATGTATATATATTTATATTTTGTATATATAAATAGTGGATATGTAGGCACACTTGTCGTTAATATGTCCAACAATAAGCTATATCTATCTAAATGAATACCTAAACTCCAAATATTAATAGGCTCATATTTGATAATCAATTTACTTATCTCTTATAAACATTATTGTTGTTATAAACTTATAAATATTAAGTGAAATAAAATTAATTTATTCATTGATAAAAATTATTTTTAATATTATATTGAGGCTAAAATGATTAAAAATTAAAATTTTTATAAAAAATGTTGCACTTAAAAAATAAAAGAATTAAGTTAATGATTTTATCTTACAAATGGTACAATTGAAAATGAATAAAGTTTTTGAAATTATCTATAATGAAAAAAATATTAATTTTCATTGAATAAATCTCAATTGACCATATCGCACAAAATATTATCAATGGAAAAAATAGTAATATTAAATTTCAATATACTTTTATCATTTAGTCATTAATATTAATTTTTTTAATCATTAAGAAAAATTATAATTGATTCTGTTATTTATAATCTTTTACTAAAAAAACCTAAAATTCATTATCTTTATATGTGTGTGTGTGTGTTATGACTATATATATTCAGTTCTAATTTCGATTATTTTGTTCGGTAGGGTTTTCATATGATTCGTAACAATTTTCGATACGAATTTTACATAAAAAATTTCGAGACGATTCAGTTTAGAAAAAGTCAAAAGTCGGTAATTTTTTTAGTTTTGATTCTTTTTGATTCAGTTATTCAGATTGAATCGGTTATTCTTCAATTCCGTAAACAGCCCTAATTGAAGCTTTAACAAAAAAAGTGTAGACAAGTCTATAAATAAATAAAATCATGACAATATTTGTTTTCCTCTAATAATTTTCACTTTTAAAGAGAACTCTTGAGGGATATCTTCACTGTACAAAGATTTTTGAATCTGTATAGAAATGATTTTTTTTTAACCGTGCAGTAAAATAATAGAGAAGGGGTAAATATCAATTGAGATAGTATCATTCGCACCTAAAAGCCATAAATTTTTTGTTCAATACCAACTTATTTTTCCAACACAAATATGTTGCAGTCTTCTTATAATCAACTTATTTATTATTTTGAAATATTTAAAAAATAATTAACACTTTTCACCAAATTTTTTTAAATGTATTATATATCATTAAAGAGCTATGTCCTCATTATAATTTTTATATTTATATCTAAACAATGTACTCATAAACTTATATATATTTTATATTTTATTATACTATATTATAATTTTAATTTTTATATAAAATCTCGTATCAAATCAAATATATTTAATTACATAAATACTTAATTTAAAACTTAATTGAATCACCGAACACATACTTAACATTCTCAAACTCAGCTTGTTAAACCGGCCTAAGTAACTGTACATGTTAAATATTTAAATACAGAAACATATATGTAATATATGAGATATAAGTATTATATATTCATATTATCAGCAGACCTTTTTATTGGTTAATGTTAACATACTTACATATTTTAAAATATATAGCTAAATGACTATTTTTCTTTGACAAGAATTGATTTATGTGTTCATAATATATCACAGGAAAATTTTTTGTATTCAACGGAAAAATTAGGAATGCCGACAATATAATTTTTAGCGGATTTCAATATATTATCAACATATATAATGCAAACAATGAAGAATATAAAAATATTTTTTCTATAATTTTGTACACTAAGTTAATTATGTATTGTTTGGATTTCAATATTTTGTACTGATTTTTTTTTCTTTTCTCCACTTTTTTTTTCATCCATATTATCCTTGAGTCTATAATATACGTAAGAATTGCATCTAATTCAAGACTATGATATATACACATGCCTCTTACCTTTTTTTTCTTTTTTCTTTTTCCTTCCTATTCTTCCCGCGGCACTAACTTATTATTAAGCTTAATGATTCCAAAGGAATTACGCTGGCCACCCAAGTGGACATTCATACTTATTTAAAAAAAAAAAAAATGAAGCAAACAAACAACAATCGGGCATTATAACGTGGAAAGTCTTGAAGAAATACATTAGAAAAAAAAAAAAAAAATCAAGTAGAGAGTTGAAGAAAAGCGAGAATGACTTTCCGAGATGGCTTGCAGCACGGAGAATGTTAATAGTTCTAGGATTGAATTAATGTCAAAACATTTAATCAGGAAGACAAAAGGAAGCCAAGGATAAGAGGCACCCTCTCTTACCTCTAGAGAAAGTTTATATTTTGCAATTTGTTTTCTGTCGATATCTTATCTAACAAATCATTTATTAGAAAAAATATATACTATATTCTTTTGATTCTATATAATGTTATAATCTGTTTGATAACTCAAGTAAATATTTAAAATTAATTAATTAAGTATTTATTTTATTAAATTTATTTGATAATAGATAATATTAAGTATTTTTTGTTATTACTTAATTAATCAAGATGTATTGAAATCTTTTTATAAATTTTATGTGAAATAAAAATTATTTAAAGTTTGAAGTTTAAATATATAAAATACTCATATATTAATATTCTTTTATATTTAATAAAATATAGTATAAAAATAAATTATAATAAATTCGCACTTAATATTGAAACTTTAAATTTCAAATTTTAGTATTTAAATATTCAAATTATAATTTTATCAAATTAGGCCTTAATGAACGGTAGTTTATCAATTTTCTCGCTAATTACAAATTTTTTCTTGAAAAAAAAAAAAACCTAACAAAAAGTGGGGAAATACTGATTATACAAGATAGTATATTGGAAGAAGCTTGAACAGAGCGTTAGAAATATACTCTTAAAGACAAAGAAATTTTATAATAATAAAAGTTTTTTTCCATTCAATTTGTATTCATATTTTTCATACATGAAGGTCTAAATATATAAATAAATGATTTAAGTGTTGGATCGTACTTCATAGCAAGATACAGATCATGGTTACTCAGTATATAGTAAAAAAAAAAAAAGAAGAAGAAGTTCTTAATCGATTGATGAAGTTTGGTACTTTGTTAAGGCTTAAATCATTAATGAAAGTGTGGTAAATTAGTCCAAAAGTGTGGCAAATACATTTTCGCCATAGAGAGGACATGGTTTCAATGGCGTAGGCATTGCGGACGTTGCAAAAAGTTATGTAACTTTGTGAAACAGTGGGGAATACTTTTTGTTACAAACTAACTATAGTTTTGGAATTGTTGTAAATAAAGTGTGGTGTTTGTGCATGAATATTTTGCCATAGTTTTTCCCAACGCTTAGTAACTGTAGACAAATATCTTAATTTTTTATCACGGGTTTTTTAACATTTTCACAACTGTGGACAAAGATCATTTGTTACAATTTTGTTTTCGTTTGAATTAAAATTTTGTCATGGTACTTATCCAAATTGAGGTAACCGCGGGCAATGCCCATTTGTTATGATTTCCTTACAGTTCCAATTAAAACTTTTGCCCACAAAGTTCTCAACAATAGAAAAAATCATTTGTCATAGTTTTGCCACAATTTTTTTACATTGTTATAAGTTAATCTTTTTCACCACAGATGCATATCCATAGTGATAATGTATTTATTCTAATAATCCTATTTGAAATTATCCATCATAAATGAAAAATTATAGTGAAAAGATTAAATTATTGGGTTTATTATAATTTACCCCAATTAAGTTAAGGGATAGTGGTACTTTACTACTACAAGTTGTAAAAAGGACACCAGAAGTCCATTAGTTAGTCAATGACAATATTGAATAACGGAATTTAGTTTTTTAATAAAATGTCTATTTTCCCCATATTAACTATCTTTTTTCATTCCTTAGAATTTTAAATTTAATTATTTTATACTAATTTTGCAGCTTTTACTCCACCAATTATTATCCTACCAACTCATCTATCTGTGTTCTAGTTTCATTCTAAATTTTTGACAATACAATCGGTTGATTTGTATGTTTATGGTTTAGAAAATTAATATTATTTTTATATGAAGTTTAATTGTGTCTATTATACAAAGTTTAAAGGGTTGTATTTTTAACAATAGTCATAATTATGGCCAACATTTTATAGAAAAGAAATTTTTATGTGGTCGTACTTGAAAAAAATTGTAATGCTAATTATTTTTTTCCATTATGATAAAAAGGGAGAAAGGAAAAAAAAAATTATTAGCATAAGGTTACATTTGAGTGCATCATAACTCAAGTTGTTTTAATCCCTATGGTGTTTCTTAAAAAAATAACAAAAAAACAAAATGAGCATATTAAGAGTTTTTTAATTAAAATATTATGACTTTTTAATTAAAAAATAAAAGTATTATAACTTTTATTATTTTCTAAAATTACAGAGACAGTTTCAACAAATAAATACTATTTATTTGTATTAACGTGAGATCATGAAATCAAGAGCTGATAGTCAAAATTTTATAATTAGTATCAGTAAAATAGATAATTTATTACAAAAGTAACTTCCGTTAGTCAAAACCATCATTGACAATTGGTCAATGTACCTTTAATGCATTTTTTATAACTTGTGGCACTAAAGTGCCACTACCTCCCAACATAATTGGGGTAAATTGCAATAAATCCTAAATTATTTTCTCTCCTACTTTAACAATATCATCATCTATTGCACATATAGAACCATGAAAAGCTCCAATGCTAACAATCAACTACCATCCATTGATCATTACGTCAACATTCAAAATATCATCTTCCAATAATAATAATTAATATACATTAAAATATATATATTAAACGAAGTCTGATAAGTAATATTAATCTAACTCTTGATATTAATTCAAAATACTCCAAATCAAAAACAAAATTCTATCCATGATATCCATCAGAAGTCATAAAAATTCATTAAGAACAAAAATTAATGTCATGGTTAAATGAACTTTCAACCACCTTGATCTTCATTCCTCCTATCATTAAGAAAAAATACCATAGAAATAATAAGCAAATTTTGAACTAATTAAACATTATTTAGATAGTTAAAATTCAAACAATAATAAAAAACATAAAATTTATTACAGATGATTAATCATTTTTAATAAACAATGAGACATGTTGTGCATGTTTGCTCTATGAATTGAAAAACCAACTTCTCAAAAATGTCTTGTTTTTCCTATATCATAAAAAATAAAAAAAATAAAAATAAAATACTAGAAATCAATAAACACACCATGTATGCTGCACTCTCGTATTTAGGAATATGCTTGTTCCAATTTGAATTAAGGCGTTGAACAATTGATGCATTGGTTGCCTAAAATAAATGAAATGTTGGTATAAGTATAATATTAGCAATTAAAATCACTTAAAACATTTAATTTAGACTTGGTGACCATTGTTTGTGCAAGAAAGGCTATGATTTTTATCCATTGAAGTGACTATTGCATCCATTCTAGCATTAAGTATGTTAATTTGACATTGAAAATTTGATAGCATGCTATCAAATTTTTATATCAATTCATTTTGGAATTTCTCCAAGAACTTGTTTATATACTCTTCAAGGCCAGAATGTATGTTACTTCCATCACCAATAACTATTGAGCGAGGTCCTATTGTTTTGACATAGCCATGCCATTTAGATCCTATAAATTCTTAAAAATTTGTTGTCTACATTCCACTATTCACTCTTCAGGAGGCAGTTCCTCAAGCCGTGCATTCATTAAACTCTTCACAATTAACAGTTTGTGAAGATGTCATCAAGAAAAAAGGAAAAGAAAAGTAAAGAAACAAAAATCAATCTTTAGGCATTATAAATAATACAACAAATAATATCAAAGAGGTAGTAGTATGTTACAATTAGTTTGGCTGCTTCTGGATTTCTAACGATGTCATTTGCATCTATTCGCGTTTTCATATAGACAGAGAGTGGATTTGTTTCCTCACCTTTCTTTGCCATCTAAAATATGAAAAGTAAAAACATTGTGCTATTTTTTCTCCAAAAAAGTAATTGAAATGTAGTATATGAAAAGTTGACCACTTACATGTGGTGTTCTACCACATCTGTGTGGAGACCTATGCATACCACAATTACGCTTATTTCTTTCAGCAACTTCCTACCAACATGTAATAAATAACTTATTAATTATGTATCAAATTAGTATAAATTGAAATAAATAACATGGATACCTAAAGTAAAAATGAAGATTATTAATGGAGAACTATAAAAATTAAGTTAAGATTGCTTTGGAATTCAATAGTACTTGCACTCGCTCCAAACTCCAATAATCAACCAACACTTTTCACATCTCAAGCTCAACCCTTGAAGAAACATTGGCTAAAGTTTCCTTTTTGGTTTTGTTGATAAAGTGGTTCTTATTTAATTGGCTCTTCCATGGTCTCCATTTTTCATCAAGTGATTTTTTAAAATTAACCTTATATGCAGGAGGGACTGTGCTTTTTGACTTCATTCAAAAAAAAAAAAAAAAAGCTAAGGATATACTTATTCTAATAAAATAACAATCATATCAAAAAATGTTATAAAAAAAATTGGAATATACTAGTAATTTACCAGAATATTTGACCAAACACGATCTAAGATATCTTCTAGAATTTCTCTCCATGTCTCATAAGTAAGGGGTAGTTGGATACCATTACGAGCAAGATTACCAAGACAGGTCTATTAGGTCTAATTGGCTGCATAAGCTCATTAAATGCAATTGTAATAATTTCTCCTTTTGCAAGATTTATGGGCTTTGAAGGACCCCTTCCTTTTTTCTTGGAGTTATTCTCAAGTTCTTGTCCAAAATAGAGAGAAAAAAAAATCATCCAGTACCTTCTTGGAAGGAAGATATTGGAACATTAAATTCTAAATAATACATATCCTTTGGTTGAGAAGTTCATGAGATTCAAAAGCTTCATTAGCTTAACACATGAGAATGGCCATCTTTTTATAAAGAAAATGCAAATTATTTGTATCACCATATTTATCTCAAGGCAGCCAAATGCATGAATAGTATAGATATTAGACTTGCTTATGTACTACCAAATCCGAGCTACAAATTGGAAAAGAAAAGATTCTATCTATTTATTTGGTAAGTGAAACTTCCTAACATGGTTGGCTCTATGTTATACTAAATTGACAAATTTAGTGATTCTATTCACTGAAGTACATTAACAGACAATAATTGATGGTCAAGTACTTCTGTCAATGTCGAAAATCATTAAATGTTGAAAAAGAGCAATTAGAATTTTAGTAGTTTTTTTTTTTTAATGCTATTCAACTTAAACATGTTTTTAGCATCTTTTATTTCCAAAAAGAAAACTTCTAAAACTTGCAGTACTCAATTGAAACACTTTTCAAGTTTTCCTGCTTTGGTTTCCTTTTTCACATACAAACATAGTTCACATTATTAAAATAATTTGTATGCTAAATGGAATTTAGAGCACCCCCAAAAAAATAATATAATGTGATTATAACATTGAGATGTTAAGATATGTACTTGCTTCATTAGTTGGATGTGAATCCATCCTTGTTGCATCAAACATGCCATTTCTACATCGATTACCTATATCAACTTCTTCAGATGGGCCTCCATAAGCATTTTAAGTGCTTGCATCAGCAACTTGAGTACTATCAAGACTATTCTAACCATACAAATGTACATTAGTGGACCATTTGTAACATCTACCCCTTGTGTGTTAGAAGAAGCAACTAATGTAGGCAAATTAGATAGAGCATCTAATGCTGAAAGATTAGATAAAGCAACTATTTTACATTTTTAAACTGGATGCAAAACATAAATATTTCTTCTAGTGGATATACCTCCAACTAAATTAGGTGCACCACTAATAGCTAGAGTAAAGCTGGCCTTATCAAAACTACTTGGAGTGATCAAGTTGCAGGCGATGTGGCACAAGTAACTATTGTGATTGCTGCTTCTCTAATTGCACTTCAATCTGCAAATTAATTCTTTGGCTATTAGTGTTTCTAGCCATGTCAATTTTAGTGGATAGTTTTTCCATCGACAGTTTTTCTAACATTGTCACACCTCGAGTCTTCCTCTTTGACATATTCACCTATATAATATGTGAAGAAAAATAAGAAATTAGTTGAGTAACAATAAAAAGGATTTGAAAAACAAAAATTAAGATCATTAAACAATATCAAAGAGGTAGTAGAATCCCCCCTTCCCCTCCCCCCGCCACCGCAGCAAAAAAAAAATAAAAAAATCATCATGCACATTACAAATTTGACAATGTAAGATAGTAACATTTCATAATATATCTTTGTGACCAAAATATTGACATGTGTTCATAAAACTAAAACACAACTAAAATTAAAACTAATAGGTAATCCAATCACAACTAAAACTAATCGGCATATTCTTCTCAATCAGCTCTTTCTATTTCTATATCATTTTCATGTGAAGCAATTTCATCAACTGTTATTGCTTCTAATCCCTGTCGAACCCAACTTTATCCTCTTCCTAAATTGCAACATCATCATCAAGATATTGTGAGAAACGAAGCTCAACTTCTAACATATGCAAATTCATATCAAATTTATCTCTTGGAGTCATTTTCATCACAACTACCCAATCTAGTTCAATAGGGTCTGGCACATAGTAAACTTGTTTTGCTTGAAATGCTAGTATAAAAGGTTCATTTATTGGGAGGTTGTCTCTATATATCAAATGATTGAAATTCACTAAAGTAAAGTTAAACATGTCCTCATTCACTTCTCATTGATTACCAACCCAATCACACCGAAAAAGGATAAACTTAAATCGGGAATTATAAACCAACTCAATAATTTCAGTCAATATCTCATAATAAGTTTCACCCCCAATCATTAGATTCTTATCTTTCCTGCTAGCAAAACTAAGTGTTGCAGCCTTGACAACAACCCCACTATTTTGGGTAGTGTTACAAATCTCAGAACTCTTTATTCAAAAACGATGATCAATTGATAGTATATGACTTAAAGCATCTCTTATCAAGATTTGGACCATCTGCTAATATATTTATTTCTTCATAAAACATGACATTAAATTTCCTCCTCTGATCTTGAACCTGCATGTACCATAACAATAAGTTCAAGATATTATATTTTAGAAAATATTAAAATTATTTACTTTACCAACTAAGGTTTTAACTTCTATAGGTTTTAAACCATCCATGAAATTGTTTATTATGAAGATTGTCAATATAATGATCACCAGCTCGTGACATCACACTTTTGAGTTATGTAATATGTTACTACAACAAAACAGGTTATTTCCTACCAAAAAAAAAAAAAAAAATCCTACCAAAGCTAAATGGTAGCAAATTAGCTACCCATTTCCGACAAAAAAAAATAACTTGGAGGGGATTTCCGACCACACTCATGTTGCTAGGAAATGGGGTTGGAAATTTCTATCCAACATATATTTTGGTAGGAAAATATGGCTACATTCCCACCCAACACACATTTTGGTAGGAAAGTTTAGATACATTTTCATCCAACATACATTTTAGTAGAAACATAGCTACATTTCCATCCGGCACACATTTTGGTAGAAAAAATAGATGCAATTCCATCATATTTCCATCCAACATATATTTTGGTAGGAAAAATAGTTACATTTCCGTCCAATGTATATTTTGGTAGGAAAATTTAACTACATTTCCATCCAACATGCACAACATGCATTTTGGTAGGGAAATAGCTACATTTCCGTCCAATATATATTTTGGTAGGAAAAATTTCCATCCAAATGTTTATGGATAGGAATAGTAGTAAAAACTTTCCTACCAAATTGAGATTTGGTAGGAAAATAATATATCATTTCCAACCAATGCTATTTTGGCAGGAAAGTAAAAATGCATTTCTGACTATATAATTATTTGGAAGGAAATGAAAATGAAAATTTTAAATTATTCATATTTTTTCTTCAGAAAAATATTTGTTTCCAACCAAAATTAATATTTGTAGAAGTTTAAATATATTTTTCCAGCTATTCTAAAATTTGTGGGAAATATGAATTAGTTTTCTAACAAATTATTTTATTTCTCAGAGGTGGAATTAAATTTGTGATTTAAACATTTTTTTCTTGAAGAAAATGTAATTTTGGACCAAAAATAATTCTAGTAAGAGTTTTTGTTTTTCCAACCATTTTGAAATGTGTTAGGAAATATGATTTAGTTCTCCAAAAAATTATTTACTTCTCGAAGATGGAAATTAAATTTATAATTTCTTTTTTTCTTGAAGAAAATGTAATTTCTGACCAAATATTATTTTTTCATAGGAAATGGATAGTTATTTTCTAATCACTTTTATTTAATGTTGGATATTTAATTAATTTTTAAATTTTGGCTAAAAATTAAATTTAATATTTATTTAACTTGAAGTATATGTTCCAACCAATTTTTATTTGGGAGCAAATTGAAAAAAAAAAAAACAAGTTTCCAACCACATTAGTATTGGTATGAAATTAAATTTTCAAAATTCATTCTTAATTTTTAATTCAATTGAAAAAGATATTTGAAAAATGAACATAGTAGAATAATTTTTGAAAAAAATTGTAAGATATTAACATGTTGCAAGAAACTAATTTGTATTGTTGGATAGAGTATATGTAGCGTTTTTGTCGTTTTGGGTTATTCACATTTGGTTACAAAAAGAATTTCATCACGTGATCTAATAAAAAGTAGTTAACATATATCTAAACTTTACTTTTAAGAAATAAATAAAATATTAAAAGAGGTAACATTTTGAATTTAAAAAATTGAAAGAGGTACATCCTCCATTTGAGTTTGAATATTCACTTTTGACTTGATCAAAATTACTCAATTATCCTTATTATAGTTGTGATTAGTGGCATGACTATATGAGTTAGTGAGATGTAATTCCTTTAAATGAAGAAGATTGTTAGTAGAATTTTGAATGAAAAGTATATGTATTTTAGAGAAGTGAACATTCAATTCTGAACATCCCAAATTAGAAATATGGATATGCAATTCTGGATGGAAGGAGTATTACATTTTCTTTTTGAATTAAATTATTCATATATTCATTTAGTCATTCCGTCATTAACTTATATTGAAGTAAGTCTAACATTGATTCATCTTTTAATAGAAACTAAATATATACTATTACTTCCTTATGTTAGGGAGAAGATTAAAATGATATGATGTGATTAATAAATTCTAATCTCAAATGATTATTTAATTTAACTATTAATTTATTTTACTACTAATTATTTTTAAAAAAATATATAATATCATACCTATTTTTTGAGGCAATCTTATGTCATAGCTAAATTATAATATAATATAAGTAATAGGAACGTATTCACGTTTAACCGTATAGATTTCTTGGTATAAAAAATTAACATTTACAATTTTATTAAATTAAAAAAAAAGAAAAAAATTATTAAGTTAAAACAATATAATTGTAGTAAAACATAAATTGCAAAATTTTATATGTTTTATAATTTTATTACATTATTAAAAAATTATTTGTATTTTCTATTTATAAATAATTTATATTTTTAATAATAATCTCTCTCTCTCTCACATACACACATATATATATTGTGTGTATATTATGAATATCTATAAATAATTATTTTTAAAACAATTTTATATATCTAAATTATCATGTTTTGACTTATATATCCAAAAAATTAAGTAAAAAATTTACAATTTAAAATAAACCTTTTGGGGGGGGGGGGAGGAGGTGGGGGGTTGGAAACTATATCAAATTCCCTCTTCTACCTCTATGCCATGTGTACCCTTACTAACCATATGAGACTGAAGTGATTGACTCTCTTTAGCACTCTTTTGCCAGTAGACATTGAGTATTTTCACTATTAGAAACCACCTTTTAAAATGGTAACTAAACACAACTTATAAAGGAAAAAGAATACTCAAAAAAATATTTCTTTCACATGCATTAAAATTTAACACCCAAAAATTTTAGATTTTTCATATTTGAATAACACACAAAAATAATGAAATTCCTGACACCGAGATATTTTAGAGCAATAGTTTTACAAAATCCTAACAAAAGCTTAATGAACCTCAAATTCAAAGCAAAATAGACTAGAAAAATAGAGGGAGGAACTTACCTTAACTAAGGAGGAATGAAAGAACTCTTCAAATTAAATAGGCCTAATCTAACATTCAGATTTTGTCAAACCACCCAAGAAGAAGATGAACAACTACTTTGGAAACTTGTTTGAACTTCAGTTTTGGTATGACAGGCATGAGAAATCTAAGAGGTTTGGACCAACCCATTACTGCTCTACTTTGATTGTGTTAATTTTGTGAAAAATAGGAAAAGTTTTGTGAATTTGTTTGCACCAAACTAAGATTGGAGGCAAGGGTTATAGAAATTCAAAGGTGGAGGGAAAGTCAAAAATATTTCAGAATTTTCTTTAAGTGTGTTTTTATTACTCTATTCTTTATTATAAAATAAATTTTCAAGTTACTTAATTTATGTTATTTGTTAAGAGAATACCCATTGTTCAATTTCTAAACATTAACATATCTAATTAATTTTCTCTTTTCCAAAAATTCAAACTAATAGTTGAAAAGTTTAATTAGATCTCCTAAATACCTTTTGACCAACTCTATATATGAAAAGTTGAGTTTTTAACATTCAAAATCATAATATAAAAAAATAATTATTCTTTATGAAAAATAATATTTATTAGTTATTATCTGTGCGACTAAAATAAAATATAAAATGATATTGATTTATCCATATAAATCCTCCCCCAGAAAAAAAAAAAGCATTACAATTTAAAAAGTTTAAAATGTTATACTATGGTTACTAGACAAAAATCACAAAGAGTTTAGTAAATTTCACGTACTTCTCTTTTCTAATTTTATTTTTCTTTGATTGTTTTTAGGAAGTAAATTATATTTCACTCGGCAAACATGTGTAGTTTAGTTGGTAAAGTTTGCCTATGGCTATAAGGTCATGAATTTGAGTCACACTCCTAACTATTGTCATGGTATTGGGTCCACAATTGTGATAATAATTTTTAAAAAAAAAAATATTTCAGCCTTTAAGGTAAGACTTTATATTTCCTTTTTGTAAGACTTTATATTTCCTTTTTGTGTTTACTCTTATCTTAAATAAGATAAAATGTTATTTGTTAAAACATAAAATAGGAATAAGAATGAATATTTATTTTTAAAAAATAAAAAAAAAAAGAATTAAGTAACATAAGAAAGGAAAAAAACCTTAGGCGATGAAGTTGACAAAGAGAATTAAGACATTTGAACCACTAAATCAAACAAATATATATTTAGTAAATGATTCTTAGTTATTTGTTGATAATAATAAAGATGTTAGGTATGTAGCCTTAAAAACTAGAAAAAGATATTAATTAAAACCTTATTATTATTATTATTATTATTATTATTATTATTATTATTATTATTATTATTATTATTATTATTATTATTATTATTATTAACGACTTTATTTAAGAAAGTTTAAGTTTTGAACAACTAAACTCATAATATACAAAATATGCTTAAACACAATGCAAATTTTATAGCTGAAATAATTTGTCATAGCAGTAAAAGACTTGTTACCTAAGAAGAAAGTCTCAGGTTCAACACCAGATTAAATCCTATTTATTCCTTCTCCTTCGGTATTTTTTTTTAAAATATAAATTTTAAAAATATAAAATAATATTTTCTATCCATTTAAACTCGTTGCTCCCTCCCCCACAAAACAACCACATAATCTATTTGACAAATTTAAAACATAACAAAAATATCCCTCTCCATACCATGGTCATTAGACAAGATTCACAAAATGGAGTCTACTAAAGTTTATGTACACCCACTTTCAATTTTTATTTCTTTTTGTTTGCCTATAGAAAGTAGATTTTGTTTTATCTAAATAAAGTAAGGTAAAGAGTATACATAGGTAGTTAGTCCAAAAAACTATATATAAATTAATAACATAGTAAATATTTGTAAATATAAAGATTTGAACATACAACCACTTGAATATAAATGATTACCTCAACTATGGTGCCTAATGATAACTTTCATTTTATACTAGCATTTTCTAATATTTGATAAAAGAAGAAAAAGCATTTTTTTTTTTCACAATTTAGTAAAACTATGAGTAATTAAGTTCTTTTACTAATACTTTTAAATCTCTGTGGTAAAAAATTATTTTTACGAACAAAATTTTTAAATTTGTGATGAAAAGATCTTTTGCCTATAGAAAGAGTTGTCATAAAACAAACTGTTATAAAAAAGTTTATATGCCGCAGAAATCAAAATTGTAATAAAAACTAAATTTTTACCAGAGATTTTGCTAGGTTAAATAAAAGGACAAACTATCCTGGTGACCCTCGAATTATTTCAAAATCCAAGTTTTGACCTTCAACTAAAAAAAGTGTAAAAATATTCTTCGAACTTTTTAATCATCTAGATCTTACGCTTTTGTCAATTGACCAACGGCCAACTGATATTTCCATTAAATATTAATGGTATTTTGGTTTTATATTTTATTAAAATAGATAATTATCATTATTTTTAATTCATTTTAAAATAATATTTTATTTTTATTTTTTCTTTTTCTTTCTTTTCTTCCTCTCCTTCCACTGTAATTCCACCGTCGTCACTGTATGATCACAACTCTACTCTACAAATAGTAGCTACCAATGGCTAGATCTGGTGGGTCCAACAAACATTGTCATTTGTTGGAATATATGCCCAAAATGTACTATGTATTTCTGTATTTTAAAAATTAATAAAAGTTTCATTCATTAATGATTATTTATTTACATATATTTGCCCATTAAAGATCTAAGTGTGTTAGTAAGTAATTTACGTGACTGAGTCATACTTTCACAGTACGGTGTAGATTATAGGATATTAACACATAAGCGAAAAATTGTTCTTAATCGATTGATGAAGTTGGACACTTTATCAAGGTTTAGATCATTATACTATAGTTTCTAAATGTGGAATAGTTTACCTTTAACCAGTGAGTAGTCCACTCGCAGCAATAGTGTAAGCATATTATGAATACATAGAATTGGACCACGCAATAATAATCTTTAGTGAAGTACTATAATAAATAAATATTGATTTATCGCAGCTATTGCATGGATGAGTACCCTAGGACTTGAATATAAGTTGGTGGTCTGGTGAATTTGAACTTATATACTTTTATATATGTTAGGTGAGGTCTAATTGCAAGAGCAATAACCTTACATGTCGAGTGTATGACTCTAATTAATTAAGACAAACTTATATAATAGAGTTCTATGCTTCATTACGTGAAAAAATAATCCCATTGAGTTGTCTGGGATAATCTAATAATACAGGGCCCTAGGAAACATGACTAAGTATGTACACTTTTGGATAGCTCCCCATGATAAGTGGATACGTAATGGAAGTCATGGATTATCGAACTAGTTATCAAAGGATGGTAGATGTCATTGAGAAAGGTGTTAGTACTATTTTTCTACCTCAATAATGGTTGTTACGTAGAGGGATATTTTCATCATTATACCTATAGGTTGAAGATATTGCACTTATAATATTATTCTTGGGGTCAATATTTTCATATAGTAATAAATTGAATATTTAAAATGATTAAAATATAGCTATTTGTTAGTAGAGGTATTTTGGTCATTTTAGTAGACAAGAATAATATATCTTTTGATCCCCAAAGTAGCTCAAATAATCTTAGTAAATTTATTTACTATATGGGCTTATTGGATGAATTTATTATTAGAAAATTTATTTTAGGAGTCCAATTATTTATTTATTTATTTGGGTTAGAATAACTAATTGGGCTAATTTAATTAATTAGTTTATTAATTAATTATCTTGGATAATTTTATTAACCCTAAGGGCTTTCTTCTATGTTTTGACTTATGACAAATATTGATATGGACTAACTTGTTAATCTATTCTAATAGAACATGTTTGAACACTATTCTTTAAAAGTATTCAGATAAGATTATTTTGCAACTTTTTCATGATTGAATTCAAGAATGGAAGATCAAAAGAGAAAGAATGAAGTATATGGAGTTGCATATCAAGAAGTCCTTTATGAAGAACTTTAGACTATGAAGTGTTATTAAGGTATGTCGATTAATTCCTATATCTCTTTATCTCTTGATTCATAAGCACCAAATGGGAAGATTTCAAAATTTTTGAAAAATCTCAGAATTTTAGATTGAACAGTTTGAATCGAAAAGGTTCATCCAAAATCTTGAAAACTATGTTGAAATATTCTGATTGATTAAGTGCCATTTTGGACTTACCTTTTAGATGCATCATCGACCAAAACCCGAGTCCAAAATACGGATGAGTTTAAATAGAAAATTTATAGCCGTTTCTTTATGACCATTGGCACTCCACTTTTTAGCTCTATAAATAGCCCTTAGAGCAAGATTAATGATATGATTTTTGAAACATTCATCTTAGAAACACTATTGCTCAATATTTTTAAAAATCTCTTTTTATCAAAACTTCAAAGTGAATTCATTTTGTATCAAAGGTAAAAGTGCTTATACTTTGTATCCAAGTGAATATCTACCCAAGTGAGCTATTTACTGTTCTATTAATATTCAAATCTCTATTGTACTAAGGTTGTGGTGTAAAACCCATTGGGATGAGCCTTGTGTTGGTTAATGTTCAAGGTTGTGGAGTAAAACCCATTGGGGTGAACCTTATTTAGTGTTTGTATCAAGGTTGTGTTGTAAAACCTAGTTAAGGTGATCCTTGATATATTTGCATGACTGAGAGGTTTTGGAAAATCTAGTGTGGTGATCCTCTCTTGTATGTGGTACTGTTTCAGTAAGTGAACTTAATGAAATCGGGTTGAAAATCCTTAAGTGCGAGTTTAAGGTAGTGGACGTAGATCTTGGTAGATCAAAGCACTATACATTCCTTATCTCACTCTTGTTCATTTTTCATTTAATGCTTCGAGTTTCTTTCTTTGTCTAAATCTGGATACACATCTATGAGTGCTTGGATAACTTTCTATGTTTTCATAAAGTCCGTCCAAGTATCTTGGTGATCATCATTATTCAGCCTTTTGGACAAATCAAGAAAATTGTTTTTACTTGCCAAAAACCTTATTCACCCCCCACCCACCCCCCCCCCTCTAAGGTTTTTCAAATTTTATATTAAGCTCAAGTAGTTTAATTAATAAATAAAATAATTAATTTAATTAATTATCTTGAGTAATTTTCTTATTGGGTCCAAGTAATTAAGAAAAGAGTTATTTATTAAGTCATTTGACTAATTAATATCACATGGCCCAACAGGGTTTGATGTAGCCTCTATGTGCAAAGAAAGAAAAAACGGAAATAGGAAATTAAAGGAGAAGGAAATTTGGTGGCTATTTTGGAAAAGGAAAGAAAAGCCATTGTTGCAAAATAAATAGGAAATTGCGTGAGATGTGATTTTGGAAGGGTTGATCGAATTTCACTTATTACATACAGGAAAATAGTGCTTTCAATTTTTCAAGTGAAAAAGAAATAGCCACCGATTTTTCGTGGTTTTGGTTTCCTTCATTTTTCCTTAACGTTTTTCTCTTCCATTTTTGTTCCAATTTTATTCACCATAATTCTACTTTCATTGGTAGAGGTCTATAGTGGTTAGAGAATACTCTAGAAGTTCAAGAGCTTGCAAACGTGGTAAGTGTTTGATGCGAAGGAGTGACAGTTAGCTGATATCCCTGCAGAACAAGTAGTCGTTCCTGTTCAACAAACGCCGTTAAACTCGAATTTGACTCCAGTTATTAAAGTAAATTGCCCTAGAAGTAAGTATTCCTAAACTTTGGCTTGGAAAAATTTTTAATTTGTTATCTTTCGCTACGTATATAATTTTCCTGCGATCCTTCAAGTAGTGTCAAAGCCATGGTTAAATCTAGGAGCATACCTAGGGTTAATAACCGGAAATGTTGGTTCATTTACTAATAAAAATATAATCTTTGCGATTGTATGAATTCTCGTGGTTTTTTATATGAGTAGATTTTGTATATGCCTGCACATGAAGGCATAGACACCTGCAATTTATTTTTTAATCGTTTTCGTAGAAATCGTGTATGTCTTTTTTTGAAAGACAAAGGTGTTGAAATTGTATTTTAATTTATTTATGAATTTTCTATAACCAAAAAAAAAAAAAAATTGGTGCCTAGAAGGCAAAACCATTGAAAAAGATGGAGATCGCACAGGAAAAAAAAAAAAAGGAAAAGTTGCTTGAGAAGACCCGCCATGCGTGAATGCTGGTGAGCCTTGCGTAGCTCAACAAGTGAAAGTCTTCCTAGAGCCACACTGGCATGCCTCCCAAGTCAATCCCGAGCACTGATGATCAAGGCTAGAAAGCTTTGATCCTTAGGAGGCTTATACTTATAAGCCTCCCAAGGCTTGTATGGTCCAAAAATAAACAAAACGCAAGATGTTCAATGCTTTGCGGGTCAAGGTTTGGGTTGTAGCTTCTTTTTTTATGTTATTTTTCTTGTATTTTCTTTTCTTTTGGGGCCCATATCACATGAGGTTATTTTATTTTTTGCAGTGGTTATTTATTGTGATAAATAATTCTGCATGAACATGGTTAGTAAAAGGGAACTACCTTAGAATTAAATAAGATCATTTTAATTTTATTATTATGACATTTAATCTATTATTCTGTCACATAAGAATTAAAGGCTAAAAATAGCATGTAAAAATTTTATTTTTAGAACATGTCTATTATATTTAATTTTGTAATCAAATGCACAAAAGTTTTAGAGAAATTAATTTTTTCCTCTAGATAAAACAATCAAAGAAAATGTTTTAAATTGGAACTATGTAATTTAAAAATAAATTCATGGTTTTTTCTTTCAAAGGTTTTTTTCCTTGACATGGAGAATAATTTTGAATTCAAATATTTTAAATTTAGTTCTTAGAAAATGTTTTAACTTAAGTAATGAAATAAAAATTCATGATTTATTTTCTTAAAGGGTTTTATCATTAACATAGAAAATAATAATTTTTGAATTTTCACTAAAGTTAATAAAAGCTAATTAATTTTAAAGAACCATTTTTCCTAAAGCCTATTTTTCTCAAAAGATTAAGTGGGAGAGGAGTTCTAACGGCTTCCATCACGAATTCCTGTTATAGATTGTAGTTTTCCTCACGTCATTCTGAGCATGACCCCCTACAGGATGGATTTTTACGAGAATCTAAAACTAATGGATAAATTATAATTAAAGCCTAGGATAAGTATTAGTGTCGGTCAGCCTATCGTTGGAGGCATTAATGCTGGATTATTCGTAGGTGGTGAGAGTAGTGGCCATCCTATCGATGGAACTGTTTTTGAATCATTACCTATTACGGAAGTTTAATTTGTGATGGTTACACAATTAACTTAGAAAATTGTTAACCTTCCTATAAAGTTCTGTCAATTTTTCTAAGATCCAAATTATTCATATTTTTTTATAATGGTTTTAATAGGTTAACCATATCATGTAAATAATATGATGTTTTAAATGTGCATTTATATGTGTTTTTCAAAACAAATATTTTTTTGGATAAAGTTTTTTTCAATCAACAGAAATGTCTGGTTCAATCCTTTGTCCATTATTCTCAAGAAGAATAAGTTAACTGGACCTAACTACATGGATTGGAAAAGGAATTTAAACATAGTACTCACTGCAAAGGAGTACAAGTATGTTCTAACCGACCCCAGTCCTGAAATTGGGGAAGATTCTACGGACCAAGATCATAAGGCGGAGAAAACATAAAGGAAAGTTGATGAAATGGCTTGATGCTATATGTTGGCTTTCAAATCCAATATTCTCCAGTCTAAGCACGAGAACATGCCTATTACGTATGATATCAATGTTTCGTTGTACACCATGCTTGCTGACAAGAGCCGGCCCACAAAACAGGAAACTCTTGGAGCAATCATGAACACTAGGATGGTTGAGAGGGCATTGGTTCATGAGCATATGCTTAAGATGATTTTCCACTTTGAAAAGGCCAAGGTCTTAGGGGCAACAATCGATCCTATAGACAAATTGATAAGGTTCTTGAGACTTTACCAAAATCATACTCTCAGTTCAAGTTAAATTATAACATGAACAAGTTGAGTATATCTTTACCAGGGTTAATGAAGGAACTTCAGGCTTTAGAGAAAATTATGAAGCCTGACTCAAAGATTTTAGATACTCGTTCTAGTTCATCTTCTAGAATTGGGCTAAAGCCTAAAAAGTTCAAAAAGAAGAAGGCCCAGAACAATGCAGAGGCCCAACCCAAAGCATTCAAGCCCGTTCCATCTAAGCCCAGCAACAAGCCCAATGGCAAGTGTTTCAAATGTGATAAGAATGGGCACTTCAAAAAGAATTGTCCGAACTTCTTGGCCAAGTCCTCCTCAGGTATTACTTATTACTTAGAGTTTATTTTGATAGTTGGATCATCATCCACTTGGATTGTTAATTCCAAAGCCACTGACCATAATTGTAACTCCTTGCGGGGGTTCAGCAAAATAAGATGACTTAGTAAAGGAAAGCATGGACTAAGAGTGGGCAACAGAGTACAAGTATGGGCTAAAGCAGTGGGAGGCTTAAAAGTTATTATTTGATTGTAATAGGGTTTTAATTTTGAAAGATATTTTATATGTTTCTAGTTTTAAATAGAATTTGATTCCAGTTTCTAAATTGATTAATCAAGGATACTTTTTTTTTCTTTCCATTTTGATATTTCAATCAGTAAAAATAGAAATATTATTTGTTCTGGAAACATATATGAGAATCTTTTCTATATTAATCCTATTAATTATCAAATAAGTAATACTCAGATGGAACCTAATAATAAGAAAGAAAGGCTATATCAAACAACTCTTATTTATGGCACTTGAGATTAGGATATATAAATCCTAATCGAATTCAAAAATTAATCCAAAATTGGCTTTTGGACTCATTGGAATTGGAAGGATGGTCTCAGTGTGAATCTTATCTTAAGGGTAAAATGATCAAAATGTCATTTACTAAAAAGGGGAAAGGGCCAAAGAAATATTAGAGTTAGTTCATATTGATGTTTGTAGTCCTATGTCTTCACCGACTAGAGAAAGTTATAATTACTTTATCACGTTCACAGATAATCACTCGCATTTTGGTTATGTTTACTTGATAAGGCACAAGTCTAACTCATTAGATATATTGAAAGAGTTTAAGGCTAAGGTGGAGTGTCAAATAGGCAAACTAATCAAAAAGCTAAGAACGGATCGTGATGGAAAGTATCTCCTTAGTGAATTTAAAGACTAATTGACACATTAGGGTATAGTATCTCAGCTAATTGTACCTGAATCTCCCTAGCAAAATGGAGTAGCCGAGAGAAGAAATAGAACTTTGATGGAAATAGTTTGGAGCATGATGAGCCATACTTCTCTTCCTATTTCTTTTTGGGGATATGATTTAGAGACAGTAGTATATATTTTGAATTTGGTACCTTCTAAGTCAGTGCCTAGGACACCTTATGAGATGTGGATTGGACGAAAGCCCAATATCAATCATCTCAAAGTATGGGTTTTCTAACTTATGTACTAACTAAAGGAAGTAAGCTAGACCCAAAATTAGAATTGTGCTACTTTGTAGCGTATCCAAAATGAACAAGGGGTAGATACTTTTATCATCTCCAAGAGCAAAAGATACTTATTAATATTCATGCTTAGTACTTGGAAGATGAACAAAGTGTATCCACTAAGGTTTCAAGTAATGTGAAATTGGAAGAGAAGTTAATTGATACTTCAATTTCTAGCACCCTGATTGAGGAACCAAAAGAAACATAACCAGATGTTCTTATACTGACTGAGTTGCATCAATGTGGGAAGATATTTAGGGTTCTTGAGAGATGGAGTGGAGAGACTTTTGAAGTCATCTCCAACCATTAGGAAAAAGATCCCGCTAGATATGATGAGGCCATTATTGATGTTAATACAGATAGATAATAGATTGCAATGGATGCTGAGATTAAGTCTATGTACCTCAATCAAGTCTGGGATCTTATCACTACACCTGAAGGGATTAAACCCATAGGGTGTAAGTGGGTATACAAGAGAAAGAGAGGTGCGGATGGAAAGATGGAAACCTTTAAAGCAAGCTTGGTCGCAAAAGGTTATACTAAAAAAAAATGGATCGATTATGAGGATACATTTTCACCTATTACTATGCTTAAGTCCACATGCTTTCTCTTGGCCATCACATGTTACTATAACTACGAGATATGACAAATAGATGTCAAGACAGCCTTTCTTAATGGTTATCTTAGCGGAAACATATATATGTCCTAGCCTGAAGGCTTTAGTTTAAGAAATCCATTTATAAACTTAAGTAAACATCACGAGCATGGAAAGTGCATTTTGATGAGACTATAAAGTCTTATAGTTTTAAATAAAATATGGATGAATCATGTGTATATAGAAAGTCAGATGGAAATAATGTGTCCTTTATGGTATTTTATATAGATGACATTCTACGTAGTGAAAATGATATAGAGACTTTGTCATCTATAAAGATTTGACTATCAAGTCAATTTAGCATGAAGGATATGGGAGAAGCTAGCTATATTCTTGGTATTAAGTTTCTTAGAGATAGGAAGCAAAGAATGTTAAGCTTATCCTAAACAGCTTGTATTGACAAGATACTGGCTAGGTTTAGCATGGATCAGTGCAAAAGAGCAATCATACCCTTTAGGTATGGATTGACTTTATCTTCCAAATAGTGTCCTAGGATATAAGAAGAAAATGAGAGGATGAGTAGGATTCCCTATGCTTCGGCAGTGGGAAGTCTCATATATGTCATGCTTTGTACTAGGCTGGATATCTACTTTGTGGTAGACATGGTTAGCAAGTATCAGTCAAACCCTGGGGAAGAACATTGGCAAGTTGTAAAGTATATACTCAAGTACCTAAAGGGAATGAGGCATTATATGTTAGTTTACAGAGCCGATGACTTAGTTCCTATAGGTTACACGAACTCAGATTTTCAGGCAGATAAAGATGAAAGAAAATCCACTAGTGGATATATCTTCACTTTGTCTGGAGGGGCTATTTCATGGAGTAATATCAAGTAATCTTACATTGCTGATTCTACTATGGAAGTTGAGTATGTGGCAGCTTCGAAAGCTTCTAAAGAAGCGGTTTGGCTCCAAAAGTTCCTCACAGAACTTGGAATTGTACCACATATGGACAAGCCCATAACAATATATTATGACAATTCTGGAGCTGTGTCACAATGTAAGGAGCCAAGAAATCATATGAAGGGCAAGCACATTGAAAAGAAGTATCACTTGATCCTTAAGTTCATCCAGAAACAGGAGATAGTGGTTGATCAAATTTCCTCAGAAAACAATCTTGCGAACCTATTTACCACTCTTTTGATGGAGAAGATGTTCAAAAGACACTTGGATGTCATAAGGGTAGGTGCATACAAACTATTATAGTCCATTTAGTGCAAGTGGGAGATTGTTAGAATATGTACCCAAAATGTACTGTGTATTTCTGTATTTTGAAAATTAATTAATGATTGTTTATTTACATATATTCACACATTAAAGGTCTAAGTGTGTTAGTAAGTAATTTACGTGACTGGGTCATACTTTAACAGTAAGGTGTAGATTATGGACTACTAACAAATACGCGAAAATTTGTTCTTGATCGATTGATAAAGTTGGGCACTTTATCAAAGTTTAGATCATTACACTATAATTTCTAAATAGGGAATAATTTACTTTTAACTAGTGAGTAGCCCATTCGTACCAATAGTATAAGCGTATTCAAATACATAGAATTGGACTACGTGATAATAATCTTTAGTGAAATACTAAAATAAATAAAGATTAGTTTATCACGGCTACTACGTGGACAAGTATCCTAAGAGTTGAGTATAATTAGGTTGATAGTCTAGTGAAGTTAGGCTTGTATACTTTGATGTATATTGGATGAGGTCTTATCGCAAGACCAATAACCTTGTATGTTGGGTATATGACTCAAGTTAATTAAGACGGACTTATACATTGGAGCTTCTATATTTCATTACGTGAAGAAATCACCCACTTGAGATTGTCCGGGATAATCTAATAAACCAGGGCCCTGAAAAATATGACTAAGTATGTACACTTTTGGGTAGCTCCCTGTGATAAGTAGATACGTATTAAAAGTCGTGGATTATCGAATTAGTTATCAAAGGATGATAGATGTCATTGAGAAATGTGTTAGTACTATTTTTCTATCTCAATGACAAGCGTTACGTAGAGAGATATTTTCATCATTACACTTGTAGGTCAAAGACATTGCACTTGCAATATTATTCTCGAAGTCAATATTTCTATATGGTGATAAATGAAATATTTAAAATGATTAAAATACAACTATTTGTTAGTATGGGTATTTTGGTCATTTTAGTAGCAAAGAATAATATGTCTTTTAGTCTTCAGAGTAACTCAAATAACCTTAGTAAATTTTTTACTATATGGACCTATTGTGTAAATTTATTATTGAAAGAATTATTCCAGGAGTCTAATTATTTATTTATTTTGGCTAGAATACTTAATTGGGCCAATTTAATTAATTAGTTTATTAATTATCTTGAATAATTTTATATTACGTCCAAGTAGTTTAATTAATTAATAAAAAACTAATTTAATTAATTATCTTGAGTAATTTTTTATTGGGTCTAAGTGGATTAATTAATTAATAAGATAGTTATTTAATTAGTCATTTGACTAATTAATATCACATGGCCCATCAAGGTTTGATGTAGCCACCATGTGTAAAGAAAGAAAAAATAGAAATAAGAAATTAAAGGAGAAGGAAATTTAGTGGCTATTTTGAAAAAGGAAAGAAAAGCTATCGTTGCATAATATATAGGAAATTGCCTGAGATGTGATCTTGGAAAGGTTGACCGAATTTCAATTATTACATACAGGAAAATAGTGCTTGCGGTTGTTCAAGTGAAAAAGAAATAGCCACCGATTTTTTCTTGGTTTTGGTTTCCTTCGTCTTTCCTTAACGTTTAACTCTTCTATTTTTGTTCCAATTTTATTCACCGTAATTCTACTTTCACTGATAGAGGCCTATAATGGTTAGAGAATATTTTGGAAGGTCAAGAGCTTGCAAACATGGTAAGTGTTTAATGTGAGGAACCGACAGTTAGTTAGTGTCCCTACGGAATAAGTTGATGTTCCTATTCAACAAGTGTCGTCGAACCCGAATCCGACTTCGGTTATTAAAGTTAATAGTCTTAAAAGTAAGTATTCCTAAACTATGGCTCAGGAAAAATTTTAATTTTCTATCTTCCGCAGCATATTTAATTTTCCCACGATCCTTCATCATTGGCATTGTCATTTGAAATTTTGATAAATGCTGTAGATTGATAATTTTTTCTTTATTTCCATCATCTATGAGTGAAAGAACATGGGAAGGTAAGAAGCAATTTCTCATTGAATAGTTGTTGAAGTGCTAAAACAAAACAGCTTTGCACAAGCAGTCTCCCAAGCACAACTATTTGCAACTCTCAACATTAGCTCCTTTTAGGACTGCTATATCAGAATCAACATAATTGAAGTAATAGACATCTACAAGTTGTTGTAGTTATGGGATTGGGGACTATCACACTTTCTTGGATTAATCTCCACATATTCACTATTGTTTTGATAATTTATGCTTTCAAATCCACTAGGACAAGAACAGTATATAGAGTAAGAGTACCATTAACTAATTTAACATAAGCCGGTTCAATACTATCCCTTTCTCCACAGACTGTAAACTTCAAATACACAACTGGGATGCTAGAATTGTAAAATGCAAATATGCCTTGATGATTTATGCCTGTTGGACCCATCTCGATCTGGCCATTGGCAGCCGCAATATGCAGAGCAGAGTTGCGATTATACAATGGCAACGGCGGAATTGCAGCATAAGGAGAGGAAGAAAAGAAAGAAAAATGAAAAATAAAAAAATATATTTTAAAATGAATTAAAAATAATGATAATTATATATTTTAATTTAAAATATGAAATTACCAAAATGCCATTAAAATTTAATGGAAATATCAGTTGATGGAAGGGCAAAATTTAGACAATTAAAAGTTTGAGGAAAGTTTTTATGCTTTTTTTAGTTAGAGGGCAAAACTTGGATTTCGAAATAGTTCGAGAGTCACCAGGATAGTTTGCCCTAAATAAAAAGTGTAGCTAAAAGTCATTTTTTTTGTAGTGATTACACTATAGTTTTTAGGTGAGGAATGGTTTACCTTTAATTGGTGAGCAAACCTCTCACACCAATAGTATAAATATATTTGGAATACATAAAATTGGACCACGCGATAACAGTCTTTATAAAATAATTATAATAAATAATGATTGAACTATTGCTACTAGTACATAGACGAATACTCTATAGTTTAAGTATGAGTTAGTGGTCTGATAAGGCTGGACGTATATGCTTTGATATTCTATAGGTGAGATTTCTATCATTAGAACGATATCCTTGTACCTTGAGCATATATCTTTAATTTGATCATGACAAACTTATATAATAAAGTTTATATGTCTTACTTCATTAAAGGAGTGATCACCTCTTTATGACAATTTAAGATAATATGTGAAAATTTAGGGTTCTGAAAAAATGACTAAAAGTGTTGCTTTAAGAGTTGCTCCATTTAGATAAGCGGTTATACTCTTAGATATTATAAATTATAGACTAGAATCAATCTTATCTTAATGATGATAGCACCAATTTGTCCTATCTTAATGATAGGCATTGCATAGAGGGATATTTTCATAACCATACCTATAGGTCAAAGACAATGCTCATGCAATATTTATGGTGATAAATAAAAATATTTAAAATTTAAAATAAAGCTATTTATTTAGCATGAGCATTTTGACCTTTTTAACAATCAAGAATAATATGTCTTTTGGTCCCAAAAGTATTTCTATAAACCCAAATGGCTATGTTTGTCATTGTATAAATTATTTGGATTGTTTGCAGAACGAGAGAAATTGTTTTATTCTAGAAAGTCCATTAGGTTAGAATAATTAATTAAGTCCAAGATTTGTGCATGGGTTAGATTAATTAATTAATTTTATGAAGTCCAATTTAATGCATGATTTTGAATACAATAAATAAGGATTAGTCTAATAATTATATTGGTTCATATGTTTATTATTTTGAGTTTTATGTTGAATAAAAGACTCAGATAAAATAATAAATAAAATAGGTTAAATTTTAATTAAAAAATCAAAATAAAAAATAAAAAGGCCAATTAGTGGAATGCAGCCCTAATCCATCTTGAACTAGGGTAGCCGACCAGAAGGGTTATGGAGGCCAGCTAGGCCAAGGAACAAGAAACCTAGCCGCCATTCTTCTTGTCCTTTCTCTCAATTTCTTCCTCAAAAAAATAATCCTAATATACTTTTATCAGTAGGGTAATTTGTGAGGTATAGAAAATACCTTAAAAGTTCAAAAACTTCAATATTGTATGCGTTTCATGCATAGGTGCAAACGTTTAGTAGGTTTTTTAGTCAATACTACTCCGGAAAGTCACAGTTTAGATGAGTTCTGGACAACCTACTAAATAGTAGAATTTAGTTATTGTTATGGTTTCTTCTTATTCAAGAAGAAAAAGTAAGTATACAATCATAAGCTCTAATTTTATATTAATTTTTTTGCTGCACTAGTGTGATATTCGATCCTACACAGAGATAAAAATTGAAGATGAAAAAAAATTCGTCTCTAATTGGCAACTGAATTAATTTTTGTCACCTATTTGTACCAAAGTCTTCATATATTAATTATTTAATTTTGTTTATTGCTTGACATCACTAAAAAAAAATAAATATTGACACATTGTAAATAGATAATAAAAATTTAAAACAAAAAACAAAAAATATATGGATTTTTCAATTTTTTTTAAATCCAAATAAAAACCATATTAGTCGAAGTCCCCCCTCCCCCTCCCTCATCATGGCCCAAAAGAGAAAAAATATATATATTGTAGTTCAATTGGAGAGTTTATAGGAGTTTCAACAAATAAATTAGAGATAAAATGCAAGAGAAAGGGAAATGAATATTAGAAAAAAATAACAAAGAAATAGAAAACAAAATCATTTATATGTATGGTATCATGTAATAAAATGGTAATTGAGTTGATTTGAAATACGTCTCTATAGTTAATAGGCTATGAGTTTGATTCATATTCTCGTACATCATAAGAGAAATATAGAGAAAAACATTATTAGACGGAAACACAATAATGTAAATGAAAACTCTAAGTAAAGAATTAATAAGATTCAGTGATAATGTATTTACAATTATGAAAATATTTTAGAAAAATAAGTGTATAATACATACATATGATGGGAAATATACCTCCAGAAAGAGCGACAACAAATCAAGTTTAACACAAATCATAGTTTATCCCAAAATCAAAACTATTTCCCAAGTGCTAATAAAAAAAATAGGAATAACCAAACACACTAAATAATATCATAGTAGAAAATAAAGATAAGCACAAAAGTAAATATAAGACACCAGGGTTTTTAATATAAAAAGCCAAGATGGGAAAAACTAAGGAAACTAATCCAGTAAAACCTTCTACTATCAACAACAATAATGGGTAATACAAAAATTTTCTCTAGATAAAACTACAAGTACACCAAACAAACCCCAATATCAACTTCTAAAACTACAACCAAATAAGAAGCATATTTGGAAAGATATTATTAAACAGTGATCAAAATAGAAATCTGAAGCAGTAGATGGGTAGTTCTTGTTAAGAGGAACACGTGGCACCAAATTTCATCTCAATCGAACTCTGAATCACCGTCCAATCAATGATTGAAAAAAACAAGTTGGAGAAGTCACTACGCCTCTGTTCTTCTATCTGTTTTCCCGTCTTCTCTCACACTCACATGCCCACCAGATTCGTTAACTTCACTATTTTTTTTTTCTTTAGTTTTTTTTGTGTTTGTAGACTTTTGTTTGTCATGGACTTTATGATTTTGGGGGTTTTGTCCAACCAAAATAGGCTGGAATTTTTGCCCCAACAATCTCCCCATCCAACTCATTTGGGGGCATATCAAGCGTACTTTCTATATGCAAGACAAGAATCTCCTCAAGTAATACTTTTGTTAGCATATCAGAATCACTATTATTCGTATGCACCTTCTCAAGCATTAGTAGCTTAGAATCCAAAACTTCTCTAATCTAATGATAACTCACATCAATATGTTTAGATCGAGAGTGACACGTAGGATTCTTACACAGATTAATGACAATTTGACTGTTATAATAAAGACTATACTTTTCTTGTTTCAAACCCAATTATAGAGGAAATCTCTGCAACCAAAGAATATCTTTATAAGTTTCAGTGGCTACGATATATTTTGCCTCTATGCTAGAAAGAGTAATAAATTTTTGCAACTTACTTTGCCACAATACTACTCCTCTTACAAAAGTTATCAAATATTCAGATATAGATCTTCTCTTTTCAAGATCACCTCCCATATTTGAATCAAAATATCCATGAAGTATGATCTTGTCATTTCCAAAATACAAACATAATTTAGAAGTACCCTTGATGTACCTGAGAATTCACTTGATAACATTCCAATGCTCTCTACCAAGATTAGAGAAATACTGACTAACCATGCCAACTGCATCAGTTATATCAGGCTTCGTGCAAACCATAGCATACATTAGACTACCAACTACTGAAATATAAGGAACCTTTTCCATATCATTTTTCTTTTTCTCACTTTTCGGACACTACTTGACGTTTGGCTTGAAATGACCCACAAGTGGAATAGAAACTTCCTTAACATTGTTCTTTTTGAACCTGTTAAGTACTTTCTTAACATACTTTTCTTGAGACAACCAAAGCATTCCATTTTACCTTTCTCGAGTGATTTTCATCTCCAAAATTTGCTAGTAAGACCTAAATCTTTCATTACAAAAGATTCGCTTAACTCATGTTTCAACCAATTAATCTTCACAGTATCATGGCCAACAGTGAACAAATCATCCACATACAATAAGAGGATAATAAAATTACTATCTAAAAAATTCTTCATATAAATGCAATGAACTAATGTGGTCATGTGGTATTTCTATCATGAAAGAGTCAAACTTTTAGTGCCTTTGTCTCGGTGCTTATTTTAGTCTACATAGACTTTTTTTTAGATGGCTACCAAATTCTCTTTGCTACCCCTCCGACTGCTCATATAAATTTCCTCTTCCAAATCACCATGTTAGAAGGCTGTCCTTACATCAAGTTGTTCAATCTCAAAATTCAAATTTGTAGCAATTGATGTGGAGGTTTTGGTACATATAAAAATCAATTCTTTTTAAGCTCATTGCTCAACCAAGTTTAATTAAAACATTAACCCCAAAACCACCCATATAGAGCAAGTATACTCATTGCAAGCACAGTATAGCGAATTAACGAGTATCAATCCACAATAAGCAATACTACTAATTACTCTCATTCTTTGCCTAGCTTAATAAAACTAGAAGGATGAAAAATAATTACAATTACATAAAATATGAATCATGGAATAAGATAAGGATTAGAAACATGTATTTAGACAAAATTCTCTAAAAACATGACAAATATTAAGCTAACAATTATGAAAATTAATCACCAAACCTATCATCGTGAAGGATCACAAATATAGATTTTACTCTCTCTCTCAAGTTATGGATTCTCTATCCCTTAGCAAAATTAATGGATATCTCTACCTTATAATCAACCAAAAAATGAATTAAAATCATTACCTTAATAATAATATCTCTATCTCTAGGTAATATCAATATGAAAAAAAATTAACATCCCTATCCCTAGGTGATATTAAAGACCCTTTGATTACTAGTTCTTAACCCTTAACCTCTCTCTCGAGTTAATTGAAAGATAAAAAATATAGAACCAATTGAATTGAAACTCACCCATAATCTCTCTCTCTCGAGTTAATCAGAAGAAAGTAACAAATAATCCATTCAATCAAATAATATCCAAGTAATCAAATACTAGAAATTGACAATTAATTGATAAAAAAGTAAAACTTAACACAAAACCATAAGCAAAACATCCTTCCAAAATACAATAGACAACTAAAACAATATTGTCAAGAAAAAGAAAACAAAGGAAAAAGAAGAGGAACTCATAAACAAGCAAATCTTCTTCTCTTCATGAAAACCCTTATTGAACAATAATCCTATCTTCACCAATAAAACACTCTAACTATCCTCTCTCTTTATGATCTTAATCTTGTATATTGATAGTTGATTGATGGATAGACGATTAGGGTTTTTTCTTGTTAGATAGCTTTCTTGGTTGACAAAAACTGTCCCAAAGAGTCCTTTTTTGTGTCTAAATCAATTTCTAGAGAATCCCAGCAAAAATTACCTAAATTAGGTTAAACAAGAAAATTATGCCGCCTTAAAAACAATAAAGAGCCAACACTTGGATCCTTAAAAAAGGCCAACGCCAGCTCCTCTATATTTTGCCTCGATTTCTGTTATATTTTTCCCTATCTCTTTTAGAAGGCAGCTAGCCATGGTTCCTTCCTAGGGACCAGCACTAGGTCTTAAGGCTTGAGAACTGTAAGTCTGAAAAAGTATTTGGTTCATTCTCTTATCTCTTCTTAGTTCTACTTACTTTTGTACTTCTCTTCCTTAATTTGGTTTTTTTAACTCTTCAAATATCAATATGTTTTGGACTTTTGGTTATTCTTACAACTTCAACTCTTACTTGGCTTGTACTTTGCACTTTTCAACTATTAATTGTTATTTACTAATGTTAGTTTATTAATTTTTTTAATAGAAATTTATATAATCTTGGGATGAATTCTTTGATTTGTTTGCACTTACCATTTATTGATTGTTATGTATTAATGTTAGTTTGTTAATTTTTATATAATCTTGTGATTTTTTTCTATTAGATTTTTGAGTATATGCATGAGTAATTTATGTTTAGTAAAGTATTTGCAAAAAAAATATATATATTTATTTATTTGTCTTAGGCTTATATTATTAATAATATATGTATGTGTGTGTGTGTGTATATATATATATATATATATATATATATATATTGGATATCTAACTTAGATTAAGACTAATTTTATTTTTCAAAAATTTTAGAAAAATACAAAATTGTATTGATGAGTAAGAAAATCAAACTAATAGAAAATAGGATAGTGCGTGTGAAAAACTTGGATGAACTAACTAACTTTTAGAAATATTTAAGGATTTAAAATTTTAAATCATTTTTATTATTGGCATAAAAAGAAACAAATTGATATTGTTAACTAAAAAAAAAAATGCAGGTCTTATGGAGCTCCTTATTTATGGACAAGCAAAAGGCTTGACTCATTTTTTAAAAAAAGAAAAGATGAGGATAATTCTAATAGTAGTATATTGCTCAAATCTTCAAGGCTTGAGAACTGAAGTCTTGATCACCAAAGCCCCACTAAGTCTCCTCTTAATTCTTCTAGTGCTCCTTAAAAAGTTAATATTGTAGAATGTGATCTGGAATTGCATGGACCAATGTGGAAACGTCTATTTTGTTTATTATTAGCATATTAATTCACTACCAAAAAAATCGAGATTTAGAGACAAAACTTATGAGATGAAATTATTTCATTTCTAAATAGAGACAAACTAATTTTTAAAAAATTAAAATGGGATATTTGACACAAAATAGAGACAAAATTTTTTCGTCTCTAAATAAAAAGTTTCTATTTGATCTCTAAATAGCTGCAAAATAGAGATGAAAGTAATGCCGTCTCAATTTTGTTTCTAAGTAGAGTCAAAACAGCAACGACTTTCAATGCGTCTCGAATATCAGAGACAAATTAGAGACGGTTATTTTTCATCTCTAACTAAAACATTTCTATTTAGTCTCTAAGTAGATGCAAAATAGAGATGATAGTAAAGCCGTTTCAATTTTGTTTCTAAATAGAGTTGGAACCACGACAATGGTCAATTGTCTCTAATATTAAAGACGAAATAGAGACGAAAAAGTTCTTAGTGTCTAATTTTTTTAAAATTAGAAACTAATTAGAGACGAATATGTTCGTCTCTACCATTTCATTACTCTATTTATTTTTATAATTGGTCTCAAAATTAGAGATTATCAATATGTCATCTCTGATTGGTCTCTAAATAGCTGTTTTAGAGATTATCAAATCTGTCTCAAATATTTGAGACTAATTAGAGTCTACATTTATTTTTCTCAAAATTTTATAGACGAAAAGCATGATTTATATTTTTGTCTCTAAATGGACTCTAATTTCAAATCTGTCTCTAAAATTGGAGACGATCTTAGTCATCTCTAATTGGTCTCTAAATAGAGATGTTTTAGAGATTATCAAATCCGTCTCAAATAGTTGAGGCTAATTAAAGTCTACATTTTTTGTCTCCAAATTTTAGAGACGAAAAGTATGACTTACGTTTTTGTCTCTAAATTGACTCTAATTTCAAATCCGTCTCTAAAATTGGAAACGATCTTAATCGTCTCTAATTGGTCTCTAAATAGAAACGATTTAGAGTTTTTCAAATTTGTCTCAAATATTTGAGACTAATTAGAACTTATATTTTTTGTCTCTAAATTTTAGAGACAAAAAGATTATTTACGTTTTTGTCTCTAAATTGGCTCAAATTTCAGTCAATGGTCATTGTCTCCATTTGGTTTTTAAATTTCTATTTAGAGACAAAATAGACACCAATTTGAGTCGTCTTTATATCTCAAAGTATATTTGACAAATTCAAAAATAAAAATAAAATTTTATTACGTTAAAACAATAATAATTATAGGAGATTACAAATTGAACATGAACTTATAACAAATCAAACAATTGAATCGTTAATTTGGTATGCTAATCTTTGTAAATGTGTTAGGTTTTAGGCTTTTATATGGAGGTTATACAATGGTATGTGGCAAATCATATCTGATTACCGTCAAATTTTGATATAATACTTTAATTTTTTTTACCAATTTTAACAAATCTAACAGTTGGACTATTAATTTAATATGTTAATCTTTGTAAATACATTAGGTTTTGAGCTTTTATATAAAGACTGTGATAGATCATGTGGCAAAACAAATAAGATTACCTTTAAATTTGGTCATAATACTTATTTTAGCAAATTTAATAAATCTAACGATTGGATCGTTAATTTGATATGCTAATATTCATAAATGCGTTAGGTTTTAGACTTTTATATAGAGATTATACTAGATGATGTGAAAAAACTTATCCAATTACCTTCAAATTTGGTCATAATACTTTTTAAAGTAATTTTAACAAATCCAAAAATTGCATCGTTAATTTGATATGTTAATTTTTTTTAAATGAGTTAGGTTTTGAGCTTTTAATGTAACGATTATGATAGATGATGTGGCAAAAAAAATCGATTACCTTTAAATTTGGTCATCATACTTATTTTAGTAATTTTAACAAATCTAATGGTTGAATCGTTAAAATAATATGCTAATATTCATAAATGTGTTAGATTTTAGACTTTTATATAGAGATTATGTGGCAAAACATATACAATTACCTTCAAATTTGTCTATAATACTTTTTTAATTAATTTTAAAAAATTTAACAGTTGGATCATTAATTTGATATCCTTATGTTTCTAAATGTGTTAAGTTTTTTGTGTTTATGTAGAAATTATGCTAGATTATGTGACAAAACATATCCAATTATCTTCAAATTTAGACATAATACTTTTATTACTAATTTTAACAAATCTAATTGTTCAATCATTAATTTGATATGCTAAGCTTTGTAAATGCATTAGGTGTTTGGGCTTTTATATAGAGATTATACTACATTATGTGAAAAAAAACATATCCGATTACCTTCAAATTTGGGTATGATACATTTTTCAACAATTTTAACAAATGTAACGGTTGGATTGTTAATTTGATATCCTTATATTTCTAAATGTGTTATATTTTGGGCTTTTATGTAGAGATTATGTTAGATTATGTATCAAAATATATCCGATTATCTTCAAATTTGGTGATAATTTATTTTTTTACAATTGTAACAAATACAACAGTTGCATTGTTAATTTAATATGCTAATATTTGTAAATGCATTAGATTTTTAGCTTTTATATAGAAATTATACTAGATTATGCGGCAAAACATATCCGATTCCCTTCAAATTTGGCCATAATATATTTTTTAGTAATTTTAAGAAATCTAATAGTTGGATCATTAATTCGATATGCTACTCAATGTAAATGTGTTAGGTTTTGGACTTTTGTATAGAGATTGTGCAAGTTCATGTGGCAAATCATATCTGATTACTTTCAAATTTGGCCATAATACTTTCTTAGAAAATTTAGCAAATTTTACAGTTGGATCGTTAATTTGATGTGCTAATCAATGTATATGCGTTAGGTTTTGTACTTTTATATAGAGATTATGATAGAGCATGTGGCAAAACTTATTTGATTTCCTTCAAATTTGGCCATAATATTTTTTTTTTACCAATTTTAACAAATCTAATGGTTGAATCGTTAATTTGATATACTAATCTTTTCAAATGTGTTAGGTTTCGAGCTTTTATGTGAAAATTATGATAGATCATGTGGCAAAAGAAATTCGATTACTTTCAAATTTAGCTATAATACTTATTTTAGCAATTTTAACAAAACTAATGGTTGGATCGTTAATTTGATATGCTAATATTCATAAATACATTAGGTTTTGGACTTTAATATAGAGATTATTCTTGATTATATGGCAAAACATATCCAATTACCTTCAAATTTGACCATTATACTTTTTGAAGCAAGTTTAACAAATCTAACGGTTGGATTGTTAATTTGATATCCTTATATTTCTAAATACGTTAGGTTTTGGGCATTTATGAAAAAATTATGTTAGATTACATGGCAAAACATAATTGATTACTTTCAAATTTCGTCATGATACTTTTTTTTAGCAATTTTGACAAATTCAATAGTTGGATCATTAATTTGATATTCCTATCTTCGTTAATAGATTAGGTTTTAGGCTTTTATATAGCGATTATGCTAGATTATGTAGAAAAATATATACGATTACCTTCAAATTTAGCTATAATATTTTTTTAGTAATTTTAACAAATCTAACGGTCAGATCGTTAAATTGATATGCTTATCTTTGTGATACAAAAATACGTCTTTGTTTCAATAATAAGTAATATATAAAATACCATAAGTATTTATGAACATAATTTTTTTAATTCAAAATAATTCTCTTTCACCAACTTAACTTTGAACTTATACTAATAGGAGCTCACCTATCCTAAAGGGAATAGGCAACTATATATCAAGAAATCACAAATCCTCAAAATGATTGGAGACTATATAGGAAGCTTATTTAGTATAAATAATAATATAAACATTATAATAGTACTAATATAACTATTAAATAAAAAGATGAGTATTATTATATTTGATTTTTAGATTTATTATTTTTCTAATTTTCTGATTTTTTATTGGAAATCGTATGGGAATTCTTTTTATTTTATTATTATCAATAGTGTTCAATCTGAATCCCCAAATCTAAATTCTAGTTCCATCTGTGTTTTAATTATATGAAATATATGAAAACACTATCTATATTTATGTAATATATGAAAACACTTTAGTTAGGAAATTTTGACTTCTAGCTAGGAAATTTTTTTTTTTCACGGAAGCCTATTTTTCTTGTAATCATTTATACTTCCAAATCATTTTTTTTTTTTCTTTTCAAATCTCTCTATCCAAGCCAACTCGAAAATATATTTAATTATAAATATACAACTTAACTTTGGTTTAAAAATAAACTAAACATAATAAAAGAAAATTAAATTTAATAAATATTTTCATGAACTAAAATATTTGTATATATTATATACGTAAGATATTGTATATGAAATAGTAGTGCTATTTAATATTTGATGATTAAATTTATTCATAGTTCATAAATTAATAATTTAAATAAGTTACATAATAAACATTTTTTGGGGGGAAAAAGAAACTTTACATGACAGACTTAATTATTCATATTTTAATTAAAAGAAAATTAAAAAATTGTCAAATTTTGATTTTGAAAATTAGAGACAAATTTGATACGAAATAGAGACAATAATAAAATTTTAGTCTCAATTTGGTCTCTGACTGATCTCAACATTATTTTGGCGGGATATGAAAACTTAAAGCTTTCTTCTAAAATTTCTCTCACATTTCTTATGAAGCCTTCAAAATTTCCCTCACATTTTTTCTAAAAGCTTAACAGAACCCACAGTTCTTATTCCTCTTCTACTTTCCACTTTTCTTAAATCACACTTTAAATCCTTCACACCCATCGCAGATTATGAGTAGTTTAAAGAAGAAAGAATCAAAGAAAATCTTGAAAGAATGCAAAAATTAGAGATTTTTTATCTCTTTCTCAAAGTTAAGACTCTGTGTTTTTACCTCTTTCTCCCACGACTCCTGCAAATTCTTACCAGAATGGTGCATCGTGTGACTCATCATAAGAAGCACAACCAACAACCGTCAAATTAACCTCCCGCGGTAATGCCCTATTACTAGTAAAAGGATTGCAAGAGTAAGCTTTTCTTGTGTATTCCCATGCATTTTCTAAATCTTTTAGCGTGATGTGTGTTAGGATTTCATCATGCTTATCAAATAAGAACGCAGCAGAAATAACCATAAAATCCATGCCCAAGGATCACGTGTTTGCAATTAAAATGGGAATAGAGAAAGGAAACAGAGATTACCTTCTGTAACAGAAAACAAAATTTTCTTGCTCTAACTAAGGAATCAATTCCTCTATTTTGATCGTCCCCCCGGCGCCACTACAATCCAAGAGTAGGATTGTCTCTAGTAGTAATCCACACAAGGTTGAATTGCTCACAAAGCCTGCTCAAAACTATGCTAGTAGAAGAGGAGCGGCTAGGTTTTAATTGGAAAAGAATAGGGAAGAAGAAGGAACGTCCGAAATCCTCTCATCTACAAAAGGGAAATTTTCCATATTTATAGTTTTAGAATTTGTGTTAATTGCAATTAAGTCCTCCAAAATCTAATGTCTACAATTGGACCCTTGAAGTTTATATAATTACAACCAAGTCTCATGAATTATAACAAACTTATATTCACCTATAAATATATTTTCTTCTCTTAATTAACCCCACAATATTATCAAATACTATAAATTGAGCATTCAAGCCTTTATTGTGTGTGACCCATTAGGTTTCCTGGTCTTATTGGAAGCATAATATGAATTAATTTTAACAATTTTAGAATTAATAATCTTAAATAAAATATAGGATTAATTTATTAATTCTCTAATTAATAAATTCATATTTAGCAGATCAAGAGTGACATCTAGCAATGACTCTTAATCACCCAAAAGTCCAGAAAGTCAAGTGGCTTGACATGAACCTTTCAATAGCAAATAACTAGTGCAATAAACTTCTTTCACCATACTATATCTTATTCGATTTAGAGCATGAAATTAGTACCAACTCCATCCAAAATATTATTAATTCTGGTCAGAATATTTTAGTACTTGTTCAAGAAATCTATTACTCAATATGTGTGTCAAATTTGAAACTATTTCCATCATATAGTCGCCTTGGCCAAGAATTTCATGAGTAATGATTTATACAAGTGACCCTAAGATATACTCTCCTACTATTAGGAATGGTGAATCTTTTATTGACCCTCTCAACTACTTTCATTTACTTTACATTGTACCTAATATCCATCCCATAGGCAGTCCTTGTAAGATTCCAAAGATTAGAATTAAAGTACAACGCTCGATAAATAAAATACCTTGGAGATCTCAAGTCTAAGGATACTTGCACACTTGCTATAATGAGATTCTATCACTGACACTCAATAGCTATCTAAGTGATTATCTCATAGCTAGGTCATCTAATGAACTTGTTCATATAACAAGCATCCACATATTAACTCTAAATATCACGATACTCACGATTATGAAAACTACTGCTTGATCTAATCAAGGGATATAACATGTGCTAGTCTTAGTGTATTAATAATGTTCCATCTCATTAATCCTATGACTAGGGATTATTCAACCACAAACACTACATAGTGTAGTAGGAAGCTCACATCATTATCTCTATCATGATTTCCTTAACATTGTGTTGTACTAGGGACTTTATCAAACAGTTTATATGCATATTAAGATATAACAATCAAACTGAAAGATAAAAAATGTCTCTTTTATTAACTATTATACAATATACATGGTATAAGTGATTGTCTCTAAGGCACAACACTAACAATCTCCTACTTGCATTAGAGCCAATCATTCATATATCGAATACCGAATGACTCAACATGTTTATCATGTTTCTTCTAGGAAAGTGCTTTAGTGAGTGGATTAGCTATGTTCTGATCCATGGAAATTCTCTCTATCTTTACTTCTCACCTATCTATGATCTCTCTAATCAGACGATAGCATCTAAGTACGTGGTTGAATCGTTGATGAGACCGTGGTTCCTTTACTTGTGCAATGGCTTCATTATTGTCATAATACAAAAGTATCGAATCTACAATGCTAGGCACCACTCCAAGTTCAGTGATGAACTTCTTGATCTACACTGCTTCTTTAGCTGCTTCAGAAGCTACTATGTACTCGACTTCAATTGTCGAATCGGTAGTAGTCCCTTCTTTGAAACTTTTTCAACTTACTGCTCCACCACCTAACGTAAATACGTAGCTAGATTGTAATTTGTAGTCGTCCTTATCGGACTGAAAACTGGCATCAGTATACCCTCTTACTTTCAAATCACCTTCTCCATATACTAAGAATATATCCTTAGTCCTTCGTAAGTACTTGAAGATATTCTTTACAGCTGCCTAATAACTCTCTCCAGGGTCAGATTGGTATCTGCTCATCAAGCTAAAAGCAAATAATACATCGGGCCTAGCACATATCATAGCATACATGATAGACCCAATTGCCGAAGCATATGGAATTCTACTCATACGATCCCTTTCAACTTGTGTCTTTGGAAATATCGACTTTGAAAGGTTTACTCCATGTGTCATAGGTAAGAATCCTCTTTTGGATTGATCTATGTTGAACCTCTTTAGCACTTTATCTATATATGTAGACTACAAAAAACCTAGCAACCTTCTTAATCTATCTCTATAGATATTTATTCCCAAAATATATGTAGCTTCTCCAAGGTCTTGCATGGAGAACATCTTGGATAACCAAATCTTTACAGCTTAAAGAACAAAAATATCATTTTCTATTAGTAATATGTCATCTACATAAAGCAATAAGAAAACAACTGCACTCCCACTAACCTTCTTATACACACAAGATTCATCCATGTTTTGAATGAAACCAAATTCTTTAATTGTCTCATCAAAATGGATGTTCCAACTCCTAGATGCTTGCTTAAGTCCATAGATAGACCTTTACAACTTACATACTTTTGTGCTATCTTTGGATGTGAAACCTTCAGGTTATATCATAAATACTTCCTCGATCAGGTTTCCATTAAGGAAAGCTTTTTTCACATCTATTTGTCAAATCTCGTAGTCGTAATAAGTGGCAAGTGCTAGGAGTATTCTTATAGATTTTAGCATAGCGACTGGTGAAAAAGTTTCATCATAGTCAATACCCTACTGTTGTCAATAATCTTTTGCAACTAGACATGCCTTATAGGTAACTACATTACAATCCATGTCGGTTTTATTTTTGAAAACCCATTTGTAACCTATAGGCTTGATTCCTTCGAGTGGATCAACCAATGTCCATACTTGGTTGTCATACATGGAATCTATTTCTGACTTCATGGCTTCAAGCCATTTGTTAGATTCTAAACTATTCATAACGTCCTTGTAAATAGTAAGCTCATCTTCTTCTATAGTAATACGCCATTGTGGTCACTTATGAGAAATCCATATCTCTCAGGCGCCACTTGTATCTTACTCGACCTACAAGGCTCTTGTGTGTTAGAAGGTTCATCAATAGGTGTGAGTTCAGATGGTTGATCAATATTTATTTGTTCTTCTTGAACTTCATTAAGTTTAAGCTTACTCTCACTATCTCCTTTAAACATGTGCTCCTTCTCTAAGAAGATAGCATGTTTCGAAACAAAAACTTTATTTTTAGAAGGAAGATAGAAATAACATTCAAAGGATTCTTTCGGATATTTAACAAACAAACATTTATCAGACTTACTTTTAAATTTGTCTGACATTGCCCTTTTAACAAAAGCAGGGTAACCCCAAATCTTTAAATGAGATAACTTTGGTCTCTTACCAAAGAACAGCTCATAAGGAGTGGTATCAACCATTTTTTATGGAACTCTATTTAATATATAAACAGTAATCTCCAGTGCATATCCCCAAAATGATTTTAGTAACTCTACAAAAGCCATTATGGTCCGTACCATGTCAGAATGGTTCAATTCCTTCTCTCAAATACACCATTATGTTGAGGTGTATGTGGTGGAGTCCATTAAAGTAATATCTTATTATCTCTAAGATAATTTTGAAACTCTTAACTTAAGTATTCACCTCCTCGATCGAATCTAAGAGTTTTAATACTTTTGCCAAGTTGTTTCTCTACTTCATTCTTGAAGTCTTTGAACTTGTCAAATGCTTCAGACTTATATTTCATTAAATATAAATACCCATATCATGAATAGTCATCGATGAAGGTTATAAAGTAGTGATAACCTCCTCTTACTTGTATAGACATTGAGCCACATACATCTGTATGTATTAGTTCTAATAACTATTTATCCTTTTCTCCTTTTTCAAAAAATGGACTTTTAGCCATCTTACCAAGTAAACAAGATTTACATGTATTATATGATTCATAATAAAATGACCTAAAGTTACCAGCTTGTATAACTTAGACACGCATTTTTCATTTACATGGCCTAAACGACAATGTCATAAGTAAGGTGAGATTGAGTTATCCTTTCTTTGTTTTTTTTTTTCATTTATATTGAGAATTGGATTATCCATGTCTAGAACATATAACCAAAGTTGCATAACCATAATGGATACATTTAATGAAAAAGAACAACGTTTATTCTTAAAATTTAAATGAAATCCAAATAAGTCTAAACAAGCAACTGAAATAATATTTTTCAATAAAACTAGTACAAAATAGTAATTTTGAAGTTCTAAAATTAATCCAGAAGGTAGATTAATATGATAAGCCCCCAAAGCCAGTGCAGCAACCTTTGCTCCATTTGCAACTCAGAGGTCCACATCGCCCTTTTCCAGCCTTCTACAGTCCTTTAGTCTCTGCAAATTATTACATAAATGAGATCCACAACCGGAATTCAATGCCCATATATCATTATTAAAGGCAGTATTAATATCAATCATAAATATACCAGGAGTAGAAGTAAAAGTGCTTGCAAGCTTCTCTTTCTCCTTCTTTTCCTTCACGATCTCCAAGTAGGCTTTGAAGTAGCACATCCAATGGTCCATCTTGCCACAATGATGACATGGACCTTTAGTGGCTGCTTCCTTCTTCTTCATGCCTCCTTTGGGTTAGGTAGGATTTTTATTCTTCTTTTTGAGAACTTTCTTCTTCTAAGACGAAGAACCTACTAGCAAGATCACTTTATCATCCTTCTTCATGGATGATTCAAAAGTCTTAAGCAAATTGATAAGCTCAAGTATGGTGGTCTCAATATTGTTCATATGGTAGTTAATCACAACTTGTGAAAAACTACTTGGTAATGATTGTAGAATTAAGTCAATACTTAAATCGTGATCCATTACGAAACTAAGAGACCCAAATTTTTCAATATAACCCAACATCTACAGCCCATGAGTGGCCACTAAAGCACCCTCAACTATCTTAGAATGGAACAGTTGCTTAGAGATCTCATAACTCTCAGTTCTAGCTTGTTTATCAAACAGCTCTTTAAGATGGAAGATAATAGTTTAAGCATCCATATGCTCATGCTGTTTTTGTAACTCAGGAGTTATTGACGCCAGCATAATACATGGCGCAATGTCACTGTCCTCCTTGTGCTTCTTGTGGACAGCATACTCATCAGCAGGAACATCTTGGGCTACAGGTGGCAGAATAAGAGTATCTAGTATATAGAGCAACTTTTTCGACTTGAAAACGATTCTCAAGTTTCTATACCAGTCCAAATAGTTTGATTTGGTGAGCTTATTTGTTTTCAAGATGCTACGTAGGTTTAGATTTGTCGACATGATACAAGTGACCTAGGTGTAAAGATAAAGTAGTTAGAACATGTATATGCTCATGATATGCAAACAATTAGGTCTTTAATTAAATGCATTTTTATTCCACTATTTTACTCAAATCAATAACCTCCACTATTGACTTGGAAAATCCCATTGAAAGCTTTCTTAGTGGACCAGTATCCAAATTCTTTAAGAATAACCTTAAGTTAGCCCAATAAGTCACTCTTAAGTTTAGTGGTAGGTATCTGATACCAATTACATCAAATGTAACTACTGTATCATTAGGTGATTAACATCTTTTAATCATTAAAGTATTTAATACTATCCCAACCTTATCTCTAATATTTTTTATGCTTGGGTTAGCCTAACCGGGATAAAGAAATTCGTTAAACCCAACCCATTAATTAGGAATTAAATTCTATAGCTTAAACATACTCAATGTCAAGTATGTTAGGGATATGTCCTAGAGTCAATTTGTACTTATACTATTGTCGTTATATTTTATATAATAATACGAGGTTTTCTTTTTCATGAATAGTGCATTCTGTTTTTTTGTCATCAAGTACGTGACTTGATAGTAAACCCCAATAATAAATACAATGACTATTCTAAAATAGTCCCCAATCGATTATTATTATTGGAATAATAATAAATTAAGATTGGTATGTTTGTGACTCGATGGCTATGTTTTTCTGGTCATGGATATTTGTGATATCAAGTCAAAATATAAATAAATGTTAGAGAACATTGTATTGGACATGACCCACTGTGAGAGTACTTCATGGAACATGACATAAGTACTTTCTAGCCATAATGATATTAAAAGTCCTTCGACCTAAATTCATCATGGTTTCCTACTTGATAAGTTTTATATTTTGACATTGTCTAAAGTTGTCTTTAACCAGATAATAAATTAGACTACTGTTGAATGTAGAATAAATCGAGAAGAGGAATATGATTGATAGTGAAGGAATTTGTCCCTCTTAATTATGGGAGAGATATCCATGGGCCCCTTGATAAGTTAGACTGTTAAAATGCATGGTTGTGCTCAAATATATTAATCTAAGATATTGATATTATTTGTTTGAATAGTCTACTATGAAATCAAGAAATAATTGATTAAGCTTAATAAGGATGACATGCTCCGTGCCTTATGCTTAATCTGGATATCGTGTGACAAAAAGACTAAATATAAAATTGTGATTTGGTTTAAAGAGATCACTAATCTTTATTTAACCTGGATAGTTATAATATTTTGCTAGAAATCACTTATAACTTGTGGGCCATTTAAATATGATTTAGGTACACTGCCAGTGTTAAATGAACCTATAGGGTCACACAATAAGCGAACTAGTTAGGTTATTTTTCTAGTAACCAGATTCGATAAATTTGGAAATATGTCTAAGTTAATCGAACTTAGAAAATTTATCAAATAAAATGAATCTGGAAATATGTTCACATTCGATGTATCTGGGTGATGTCCAGATTATAAAAATCTGACTCGGTAAATTAATTAGTTAAATTACCGAGATAATGGAAAAATCTTATCATATCAGGTTTTAATTTAATTTGAATTTAAATTAAAATATGATAAGATATTATCAGATTTGGACTCTAAGAGATTCGGGGGTTTATAACGAAACCCTAGCCGTCTTCTCAATGGTTCTGTTCTGTTAAAAATTTCGTGCCTCTATTCACCAGGGAAAAAAAATACCTCTCAAACCCTAGGCGCTAGCACTCTTGGGGTAACAAGTCAGTTCGTCGTGTATACCTGTAGAGGACGTTCGTACACTGTCGCGTCTGGTGATCGTTCAGGTTGCACATACGACAGCACAATCAAAATCGAATGATCTTGATTACGCAGAACAAAAGTAATCTTGTAAACCTTAAGTCTTCTTAATCGTTTACTTGGATCCTCGGAAGGGATTCATGAATGTTTTTCGCGTTTAGGAGTCCACGAATTCCAACAAAGTAAGCTTTGGTATGCTAAACAACTTGGTCTCGAAAAAGGGTTCTCGTTCTTACTATATTAATAGAAGGCATTAGATTTAATATTATTTGAGAGATTTATTCTTTTTAGTTGTCTCATCATTGGCATGCATACAATTTATCAATAAGCAGCATAAATTGATAAACATGGTAAAAAACAATTATGTGGCATAATTATAGACTCTCTAAATTAATTTTCTCAAGCTATCAAGGAAATTAATATGGTCAACCCTATATGTTCATGCATGATTTAAGTAGAATGTCTTACCATCTCGTTTCGTTTTGATTGTCGTCTTCAAAATCTTGTAAATAAAATTCTACCTCAATCTAACATATATAAACTAATTACATAATTTTCTAAAGGAAGAAAGCTCGGGTTACATTCGAGGGAAGTTAGATGAGAAGAGAATTACACAAGAATTTGAAATAAGGTATGATACGCAAAACCTATTTAATTAAAATAAAGGGTTAAAGATGGATGAACAGATAAGTTTAGTCTTAGTCCATAACCATCCACCATGCTAATAAAACATGCTTAAAATATAGCATAAAATATCCAATGCACAATCATAAAAAATTAGTATTTTGGATAAATTTGAGTCTAAAATCGAATTTTAGAAAGTTCTAAGCCAAAATCAAATTTTAGAAAATTGTAGGTCCTACATGTAATTATAAAAATATTTTAATCCAAAATAATGGGTTTCAAATAAATTCTAATCATTATTAGAACTTATTCTCAAAATTAGAAAAGATCAAAAAAAAACTTTTTTTTTTTTATAAAATAGTGCAAGAACAGAGTGCACCTAGTGTCAAGTGGGTAGAAGGTACCCCGCGCCAGGTATGCTCTGGAGGCACACGGCTAGCACATAAAACAAGGGAAGAACAGAATGCACTGGTGCTAGGTGGGTTGAACGTACCCAGCGCCAGGTATGCTCTAGAGGTAGAAAAATACCACTGTTCATCTTCTTCTCCGGATTCTTCTGTAAACTTTTCATGAATAGTAAAGTGATTTTCAGACCGTTCAAAATAATTTTGATATCAAGCATTGTAAATCAATATTAACAACTAACTGTAATCTACATCACAATTTAAACAACAATCCAAATTGTTGAATCAAAAGCTTGATTGTAGGAAGAATCTAAAGCAGAAAAATAGACCCATATATGGAAACAACTTCCCAACCATTTTTCAAAAACCCGGACTCTTCAAACCAGAAAATCCAAACACACCATACAAAGCAGTAGATATACAATAGCCAAGATCATACAGTTACATGCTCAGAAACTATTTCAAAACAATTAAAGACCCATTAAAACACAAGCACGAAGTCTCTGATACCACTGTTGAGATTTCATCATGCTTATCAAATAAGAATGCAGCAGAAAGAACCATGAAATCTATACCCAAGGATCACGTGTTTGTAATTAAAACGGGAATAGATGAAGGAAACAGAGATTACCTTCTGTAATAGAAAACAAAATTTTCTTGTGCCAACCAAGGAACCATTTCCTCTATTTTGATCGTTCACCCGGCACCACTACAATCCAATAGTAGGATTGTCTCTAGCAGTAATCCACACAAGGTTGAATTGCTCACAAAGTCTGTTCAAAACTATGCTAGTAGAAGAGGAGCGACTAGGTTTTAATTAAAAAAGAATAGAGAAGAAGAAGGAACGTCCGAAATTCTCTCGTCTGCAAAAGGGAACATTTCTCATATTTATAGTTTTAGAATTTATGTTAATTGCAATTAAGTCTATCAAGATCTAATATCTATAATTGAGCCCTTAAAGTTTATATAATTGCAACCAAATCCCATAAATTATAACAAACTTATAATTCACCTATAAATATATTTTATTTCTCTTAATTAACCCCACAATATTATCAAATAATATATATTGAGCATTTCAACCTTTATTGTGAGTGACCCATTAGGTTTCCTAGTCTTATTGGTAGCATAATATGAATTAATTCTAACAGCTTTAGAATTAATAATCCTAAATAAAATATAATATTAATTTATTTTAATTCTCAAATTAATAAATTCATATTTAACATATCAAGAGCGACATCTAGCAATGACTCTTGATCACCCAAAAGTTCAAAAAGTCAAGTGGCTTGACATGAACCTTTCAGTAGCAAATAACCAGTGCAATAAATTTCTTTCACCATATTATACCCATTCAGTCTAGAGCATGAAATTAGTGCCAATTTCATTCAGAATATTATTAATTCTGGTCCGAATATTTTAGTACTTGTTCAAAAAATCTATTACTCGATATATGTATCAAATGTGGAACTATTTCCATCACATAGTCACCTTGGCCAAGGACTTCATGAGTAATGATTTCCACAAGTGGCCCTGAGATATACTCTCCTATTATTATGAGTGGTGAATCTTTTATTGACCCTCTCAGCTACTTTCGTTTACTTTACATTGTACCTAATATTCATTCTATAGGCAGTTCTTGTAAGACTCCAAAGATTAGAATCAAAGTACAATGCTCGATAAAAAAAATACCTTGGAGATCTCAAGTCTAAGGATACTTGCACACGTGCTATAATGAGATTCTATCACTGACACTCAATAACTATCTAAGTGATTATCTCATAGCTCGGTCATCCAATGAACTTATTCGTATAACAAACATCCATGTATTAATCCTGAGTATCACGATACTCACGGTTATGAGAATCACCGATTGATCCAAATTAAGGGATATAACATGTGCCAATCTTGGCGTATTAATAATGTCATATCTCATTAATACTATGACTAGAGATTATTCAAGAACAAACACTATATAGTGTAGTTGAAATCTCACATCATGATCTCTATCATGATTTTCTTAACACTGTATTGTATTAAAGACTTTATCAAATAGTTTATACACATATTAAGATATAACAATCAAATTGAAAGATAAAGAATGCCTCTTTTATCAACTATTATGCAAGATACATGGTACAAATAATTACCTCTAGGGCACAACACTAATAATATGGATATGTACCCAGAGAGTGATTGATTTAGCTGAAATAGTTGGGTTTTATTTATATTGTTGCTTGGGTTTAATGTGATACAATTAGAATAGTTTCTATTTGCAATTTCTTTGGTGTTTTTAACTGCATGAAACCCTCATGGGGTCGTTCAAAGTTTTTAGACATATATTAATTTATTGTTTTGTGGATTTTGGGTAATTTTTCAACCTATGCCTTTTTTTTTTTTTCAGCTTTAGCATGTTGAACTTTCCTTTATTCAATAAAATTATTAAACTTTTGAATAATTGAAATATAATTACTGTGAAATTTTGATTTGAATATAGTACATTAAGAGTGATTGATTCGACAAAAATAGTTAAGTTTTGTTTATATTGTTGTTCGGGTATAATGTGATACAATTGGAATAGTTTGTATTTGTAATTTCTTTGGTGTTGTTGATCAAAGGATATAATTCGAATGGCTTATGACTATAGATAGTTGCTATTACCATCAATTGGACAAAGCAGATTGTCACTTACTTTAATACCTAGTTCTTAAGCTTACTTCTCGCATTCTGCAATCTCCAATCACACACATGCTTGAAGTTAGTTATTAATTATTCAAATATAATAGGATTCTTCAGTAGGTCTATATTGTAATGGCAAAAGATAAAACATCTTCTTCCACTGGATGTCACTTACATTGTCTATTTTCGCCCTATGTTTTTGAAACATTGAAGTGATGGTACTTCACTGTAAATGTCCATTCTTTGAAATCTTACGTACTATGTTACCAGCTGATGCAGGAAGATTTGCATTAAATTGTGCCAAACACTAAGACAGCTCCCATAGGGAAGAGTTGCATTGAATTTGCCACTTTGCCTAGTATTTCACCTTTTTCATTGGCACTTCATACATTTTACTCTTCATTGAACTATAGCATGAAAATGGTTCTTGCTTTGCTTAACAATCTCCTTTAGCCTGGTAGCTATGTCATAGGCCTTTTTGTCTTAAGTTATTACTATTCCCTTTAATTGCATTGCCTTTAACTTTGAGGGATCTTTTTGTTAAATTTGATTTGATTATTATTATCTTATCGCAACCCCTGTGTGAGAAGAAAATGGAGCCATTAAAAATTTCAGTGTTTTTGATGTTTTCATTCACTTCCAATAGTCAAGGATGCCTAACATGTACTAAGAAAGATTAAAGGATAACTCATGTTTAATATTTAAGGGATTAAGCATATGCGCAATCTTCTGGATAAAATTTGCTTGGAAATGTACATGAATTGGAACTCTATTCTTATCTTTTATCATTTCTAATATTGCATCTTCTGAATCTTCTCAATGGTTACTTCCCCTTGTTTAAGGTTCCCAATATATTGTCCCAAAAAAGATTATGATGTTCTATCATTTTAAACCTTTGTGTATCAATTTCAAATTGTATAATATCTGCCTTTTTTAAAACTCTTTTGTTGAAGTTGATAGGTTTTATAGGTATGTATAATTTAACATATTATTTTTGGTTCATTCTTCTTCTTTTTATTCCTCCATCTCATAAATGTCATCAAGTTCCTGTTACTATTTTATCTGTAGTATGAGTTATTGATGCTTATTTTACCTTTTGTTAGATACTTGTTTAGTCTTGTGTTTTGTTCCTATTTTAAACGTGTTGTGCTGATATAGTATTTTACATTATCATGCTCTAAAGTCTTCTATGATTTAGAGAATTCTTAGGCTTCTTTGCTATTTTCGTTCTTTTGTTTTGTTCCCAACCTAGCTGAGATGCACTCAACTGGATGCAAATTGATTAGAATTCCGACACTTGTTATGGTTATGATACTCACTTTTGGATGGTATATTTATGAAGGAACTGTGATTATATTTAGGCTAATGGTACTATCTCCTTTTATTTTGTACATTTAAGAATATTGCAATAGGGAGAAGACAGATATTTTAATGAAATGCGTACAAATTGGCAATTTTTTGGATATTTCAGGTTCTTTAGGCAATTATTCAAACTATTTCTAGCTATTTGAGTACATTGTTTACCAGTGACAATTGATGTTAACTTGCTTTAGGATTATACTTTGCCAATGATAGGCTATTTGGGTGTGGACTGTGAGTTTACCTGTGACAGTTGTAAATGCCAGTGAGAGAAATCCATCTCTTCAGGTTGTGGATATCATTAGGTGGATTATGTAGTCTGTGGGAATCATAGTTGAAGCAACAACTGACCAACAAAAACTAGTGTTCAAAACCTCTGTAGAGAATAGGGAGAAATGATGTACTATAGGGCTCTGGAAATATTATCGTCATCCAAATTACTTTGGTGAGATAAAGTCACTCGTCTATTTCTTATCATTCAGAAAAATAACCTACAAGTATGATGAGTGCAAAGTGTTTGCTATCTGATATGAACTCAAATATTTTTATGACCATGAACCTGATTATCTCTTAGTGTACAGTGGCCCTTTACTGCCCAATAAATGCCACCTGAAAGTCCTTTTTCTAATTGTGCTATTTTTATAAGTGATTCTCTTCAATACCTGAAAGTGCAATTTAGGAAGGTGTTAAACTATTTTTCAACTTCTAACCGATGGGAAACATTTGAGGTGAAGTAATTTGATTAGGTTGTCAGGCCTTGCATGATCAGTTATAATTATATGTGGCTTGCTGAAAATCCTGCTTGTGTAAATATTCAAGCTGCACACTTGTATCTATTGTACTTTTGTTTATTAATCCTCATATCACTAAACATGACATGTTAAAAAATTACAAAAAGAAGTAGCAACTCAAGATCAAAGCATGAAGAAGAATAAGCCAGCCATATCTGTGGAACAAATGTGGTGAAGATCATGAGGCGTGTTATCCTTGCCAATACCAAGATAACAGATAAAGCTAAAGAAGCAGTCCAAGAATGCATTAAAGAATACATCAATTTCTTCACTAGCGAGGCAAATGAATCTTAATCCTCCATGAGTATTTTGCTAATGTTTTGTAATGGTACACATTTTTTTTTTTAACCATATTCTTTTGGAAATAATTTGTAATATTTAATATTATACATTTTTTTTTTTTTTGTTTAGCATTCACATAGTGAATATAATATTAATATTATTGAATATACTATTATTTTTGTCTCTAAAATAGAATTGTATATTTTCGACTCTAATTTTTATCTCTATGTTCTATCAAAGAAGAGTCAGAATGGAGAAGAAAAAATAGTCTCCAATATAGTGGCGGACAAACTAGTTTCCAATTTTTTTTGTTTCTAAATAGAGATAAAAGATTACTTTAATTGGTGTAAAAAATTTGTCTCCAAATCGAGTCAAACAATAGTGATAAAAATTTGTCTCTATGTTAGAGACAATTTTTTATGTTCGTCTCTAATTAGAGACGGATAAATTAGTTGTTATTTTTTTTTTCTAATTAGAGACTAAAATTATTTTGGATAATTTAAAAAATTTGTCTCAAAATCGAGTCAAAATAGTAACAAAAGTCCGTCTCTATGTTAGAGACAAAATGTTCATATTCGTCTCTAAAATTCGTAACGGATTAGAGACGAAAATTGTATCTCTAATGAAACGTTGACTTTGGTATTTAACCTGATAAATTAGAAATGAATACTAATAATTTAGAGACAAATTATTTCCGTCTCTATAATTTAGAGACCAAATTTTCGATTCATCTCTAATTAGAGACACCCATTTTAGAGACCACGCTCCTTTTGTTTCCGTTTTGTCTCTAACGTCAATTTATAGACAAATTTCAGTGTTTAGAGACGAAATTTTTTCATTTCTAAATAGTAGTTTTCCCGTAGTAATTCCATAAATAGTTTCTATTGTTATTATAATATGTTAACATAATGTAGTTGGCACCCCCCAAGTTCACAAGTCAAGATCTGCCACTGACTTCTGATCAGTTTCTTTTTAACTGGATTATACAGTCAATATCCAAACTCTGCATGTACTAACCTAAAAAAATACACTACTTAGATTTTACATCAAGTTTGATCTCTCATCTTTGAGAATATGAACAAATACATGACAATAAAAAAAAAATTCTCAAATAGTTGAAGGATACATCTTTTTTTGTTCATACTTGTTTTGGAATATTACCATCCAAAGAAACTAAAGAAGAAAGATTAATCAGGTTGACTATAGTCTTTATTGCTTTACCCTAAAAAGATCTTGGTAGCTTGGCATTGGATAGCATATATCTGATCCTCTTAGTGATAGTACAATTCATTTTTTCTACTATCCCATTCTCCTATGGTATTTTTGGCACTATTTTCTATAGTCTGATCCTATAAGACTTACAGTAACTTTCAAATGGTCCTCTATGCTCACTATTATTGTTAGCCCAAACACACTTCAACTAGGAGTGTTCATTTAGTTTTTTGTTTGATTTTTGATTTAAATTGTGATTTTTAACTTGGTTTCATAAATTTTGGACAAAACTGAACCAAATCATAATTTCTATAAAACTAAACAAAATCGAACTGAATTTTAATCGAATTGAATCAAAATAGTTGAAACCAAACCAAAATATTAAAAAAATCATAGTTTATATACATAAATAAATGAGTAATTAATTAATATTAATTATATGTTTTACATTCAAAATTATAATTTTGGTTTTTTTTTATTTTTTGATTTTTTATTTTGAAATTTTGAATTGAATTTTTTTTATATAAATCTAAAATTGAACCAAATAGAACCAAATTTCACTAAAACTGAACTAAAAATAAAATTATATACGGTTCAATTTAATTTTTTAGTTTAAACCAAATAATAAGCACTCCTAACTCCAAATATTTACCTGTCTCCCTTTCAACTTTACTATAAAATTCTTTAAACATATCCAAGGCATAGTCTTTAAATTTCAAAGAAGTACACCAAACTTTTGTAGAAAAGTCATTAATAAAAGTGACAAAGTAAAACTTTCAACCAAGAGACTTATCTTTCACGTAGTAGACATCAATGTGTATTAATTTTAATGTATTCAGCTTTCTTGATAAAGGAAGTCTTTGAAAGGCAACAAAGGAAGTCTTTGAAAAGCAACACTGTGTTATTTTCCATAAATTAAATCAATACAAGATTTAAGAGAATTACTTGTTACATTAAGGAGGAGCTACTCGTGAACCAGTATCTGAATTCTTTTTTCGCTCATGTGTCTAAGTCACTTGTGTAAAAAATCAACAGAGGGATCTTGAATTATATTCACCTCTCTTATTCCTAACTTTTGTTTGTATCAAGTAAAAAGTATTCTATTTCTTTCCTATAGAACATTCAGATTTTCTTTGCTGAGTTTCCATTTACCTCCACCATGAGAGTTATAATAATCTTTATCATCAAGCTTTCAAGTGGAAAAAAGATTAAGGCAAATATTAAGAACATGTCTGGTATTTCTCAAAACTAATTGTCATTTAATATCTGTATCCAAGCGTATATCACTCTTGCCAATAACTTTGTAAGAAACTTCATTTCTCATTCTAATATAGCTAAAGTTTCCTTCAGTACAGTTTGAGAAGAAATATCTATGTGGAGTAATATAGTATGATGTACTTGAATTAGTTATTCAATCACTATCTTAATAGGTAATATTGACATGACTATTATCACAGAATACCAATATATCATTATCGACTACCACAATTGTTGTAGTCTTTTCTCCATCTTTATCTCTCACTTTGCCATTACCTTTTTTCTTAGCAAGTTCCAATTTTAAGACTCTATAGTACTTCTTGTATGTCCTATTTTTTTTTTTACAATGATAGTACTCAATATTTTTTAGTAACTCATGCCTGCACTTGGATTTGTCATTCTTACTGTGAGGACCTCAGCTCTTATTTCTCCATTTTCTTTCTTTCTTTCTCATGATCTCCTCATCTAACACTGCCTTCTTTGCCACAGCTATGGTTTAAAAACCATTTAGAGCTGAATTGCTAACAGATGCCACAATTATTTCCCAGCTGTCTAGTAGTAAACTTAAAAAAAAAGCATAGTCTGCACCTCATCATTCAGGTTTAATTTCAATGAAGCTACTTGGTTAATCAATCCCTAAAAGGTACATAAATGTTCACTTATATTTGCACCATCTTTGCATCTCAACTAAGTAATGTTTCTCAAAGAAAAAGACTTATCCACATTGATTTTCCTTTCAAACATATGTTCAAGTTTTTCCCATAGCACATCAACTCTAAGCTCCTTAACAAAATGTTAAAATATGCTATAACCAATTCACTTTCTGATATTACCCACTATTTTTCTGTACATACTAACTGCCCATTTTTCATCACTCATGTTAGATAGTTTAGCTTTATCCCTTAGAATATGCTCAAATAAATCTCTACAATACAACTAGTTTTCTAATCTGAATAGTTTGATATATTCAATTTTATTATACACTCACTATCTGAATCATCTAGTTTCAATTAGCACAAACAAGCCAACTGATCAACCAGGCTCTAATACCACTTTGTTGAGAAATACGACTAAGATAAGACCAAAAACTAAGCTCAACACAAATCGTAATTTATCCCAAGATCAAAATAATTTTTCAAGTACCAATAAAAAATAAAAATAACCAAATACACCAAATAATATCACAGTAGCAAATAAAGATAAGCACAGAAATAAATATGAGACACTAGAATTTTTAACGTAGAAAACTCAAGATGGAAAAAACCACAAGACCTAGTCTAGTAAAACCTTCCACTAGCAACAACAATAATAGGCAAAACAAAAGTCTTCTCTAGATAAAACTAAAGGTATACTAATATCAACTCCCAAAACTATAACCAAATAAGAGGTGGGTTTGGAAGAATGCTACTAAATAGAGATCAAAATAGACATCTAAACTAGTAGATAATTAGTTCTTGTTGAGAGGTTCAGAAAACTTGGAGGCGAAAATAATGGCTTCTGCAACGCCTTTGTCCTTTTTCCCGTCTTTTCTCTCATTCACATGCCTACCAAATTTGTTGACTTCACTCTTTTTTTTCTTTAGTTTGTTGTGTGCTTGTAGGCTTTTGTTTGTTTGTGGACTTTATGATTTAATGGGCTTTGCCCAACTAAAATAGGTTGGACTTTTTGGCCCAACAATATATATATATATATATATATATATATATATATATAATTAATTAACATTTATATATGTTAATTATTTTTTTATGTCTTTCAACTAAGTTGAACTAGATCAATCAAAAGGATTAAACCAGGAATTTTTGTCACTAAATGTCATGTCCCTTCCCAATGAATGACATAAGAACACCCCAAAAATGAATGTTGAATCCTAAATAGAATAGACTACCCCATAAAATTCTATACTTGTGAATTTCCTTTAACTGAACTCAAATAAAAAGTCTCTTAATGTACAACTAAGTACAACAAAGATTAAACTTACTTAAACATAACAACTTGAGTTCTAACTTTTGGAAATATTCAAATGTACGAGTATTTTAACAGAAATACCATGAAAGTTAGCCTTAACATAAACTAAACACCAATTTTACCCTATTCAAGATCTTCATCAAACCAACTATCCAATTCATTTTCATCTAATTGGGACATGCTAGAAATGAGTAAGCTCATTAGCTCAATAAAGAAATGTATCGTACCTGGGTGATGCGAGCATAGAAGCCCTTTAAATGATGCTCAAAACACAAGAAAATATGCTTGAAATTCAAAACTAAAAAGACACTTAAAACAGTGAAATTTTGGCACTTAAATATTCAACAAACAAATGTATAAAACCTAGCCCTTAAACCCATGAATTTAACCACTCAAAAGAACAATATTTCAAGGCTTAAACAACATAAATGAATGCCCAAATTTGTGGTTAAAAATCTGGTAACAAGAATACAAGAATTAGTCATCCAATTCCCTACCTTTTCCTACAAAAGAAGGATCCTAGAAAATTGAATGACTAGGACCCAAATTCTAGTAGAGATTGGCCAACTACTTTAATACTCAAATACCTTTAATCTTACAAGAGATTAAGAATAAGTAGTATGGAGAAAAGTAAGCACCCAAACAAAAAGTCTCAATAATATTAGATAAGCTAAGCTACCCAATACCCAAGTTAGAGAAATAAGATAGATTAACACAAAGGGTTTAGAGACTTTAAATAAAGATGGGCCGAATTCCTTTATTTGATCTTAAAATTTTGGAAGAACTAGGGAGGTTCACCTCTTCAAGAGTTCAAAACACTCTCTTCAATCTTTTATATATGTTAATTGTGTTCACGAGAGTGTTATAATGGCATATATATAAACGCCTTAACCTAAACAAATTAACAAACTAATCCTAATTATTAAGTAGCTTTAATATAAGTTTTGAGGCATTAAAAATTTATACGAGTTGTGGAAATAAAATTATATCAAAACAAAATCTATCTGTCACTGGCATAGCTGTGTAAGGTAATACTACATAGCGTACAAGATTTTGCATGGTCGTGCCAAGTCAAAAATTGGCCAGACACACTTCTAGAATAGCCTGTAGCACGACCATGCCACTGACCGTGCAACCCTCAACATTTTTTAGTTTGAAATGATGCCTTTGAAGCCTCTATGTCTTCTATTTGCATTTATTTAGACTTCTTTAACTTTCCATATAAATTGTTATTCCTTTTGAACTCCTTTTGGACCTCCTTTCACAACCTATTTCTTCAAGAACTTCTTGGTTTTTAGCTTGTAAGATTTGTTGGCTTAAATATCTTATTGAGACCTTTTAAATATTGATTTTGCCTAAGTAATCATGAGTCGTATCTTTACCTTCCTTTCCCATTCTTTAGATAGTTCTTTATGCCTGACATAATTCCTATCAAATCCCCATTCATTGAAGAGATTTGTTCTCGAATCGATACCTACATTATAATTCAAACAAGTAATTTTATGTGAAGGTAAAACTTTTGACTTTTGATCATCACTAACTCCCTTATTTTCTTTCTTCACAACACATGCTTGCTTTCTCATTTTACCTCCACTCTTATTGTTTTTCTTACCCCACCCCCCTCTTGTTTGGCTCTTTTTTGCACTTCACTCTTTCGTTTTTGAATCTCTCTTTGCTCTTTTTCTCTTCTCTCTTTCCGTTTTCTGTCAAGCACTTTTACCTCATGCTTTTGTTTTTCACTCTTCTTTTGCTCTCTTCTCTTTTCATCTTTTTTCCTCAAAATATTTTAATCTCTAATCACCTCACTAGGAGACAATTGAAAAGCGGTGAATTTCTTTCCATTCTTAAACAAAGTTTAAGTGTTTCTCCTCCAATTGTAAACAACCTCTCTACCGAATTGTCAAGACCTTCCTACCAATAATTCTCCAACATATATGGAAATCACATCACAAATCACCTCATTTTCATACGACCCCATGTTAAATGCAACCTTAGCTTATTTTTTTACTTTTACTTCACCACAATCATTCACCTATTGAAGCTTGTAAGGCTTAGAATATTTCATAGTCTTCATACTCAATTCATCTACCAATGTGGTATTTATGGCATTAGTGCAACTTCCCCCATCTATTATCATACTATATGGCCTTTGATTAATTTGACATCTTGAATAGAAAATGTTATCCTTTTGTGAATCCCCTGTATTCTCCACAACACAAATATCCAAGACTCTACTAGCGATACTAATTAGTGAACACCTTTGCCCAATCATATTCCTTTCTTTACTATCTACTCCCTCATTAGGCCTTGTGGTCTCCTTAGAAAATGGTCTTGATGATTCACTCTTTATGATTTCTCCTTCCTCTTATTTCTTTTGTTGATATGAGTTTTCTTCCAAGTCATATGTATTCAAAGTATTCTTTATCACTTCATGCGTTGTACCTTTTTGCTCCTCAACACACTCATCATCTTTATGCTCCATATCTTCTTACTTCTCCTCTTTCTCAATTCATTCATCTCATTTTGATCATTCTCATCAACTTCTTGCTTATATTCTCCTTTTTCATCTCATAATTGCAATTTACCTTCTTTTACTAGAGTGTCCAACGACTTTATCTAGCCATTTAATTGAGATGTTTGTTCTTCAACAACCATATCATTTCCATCATTGTCTTTGGCTTCTAACTTAGCTTTTTACCTTTCATCATATTTCTTCAACATCAACTCAAATGTTTATTCCATTTTATTACAAGACGACTCCAAGGAATTCCAAAGACAATTAAGTAAAGTGTGTTTATAAGTGCAATAATGTCTACAAGGATTCACACACACTCCTTGATAACTCATTCCTACTTCCTTGACTTTTCATTCTTGGACAATCACATGTGTCATAGTCATAATCCTAACAAGTAGAGCAAACATAATCTTGTATTCTTTGTGACCTCTTGTTTGAAATTTTTCATGGTTCTCCCACACAAACTCCCTTATTCCAATAATTTATACTTTCATATTCATCCTTTTCATATTCACATTCTCCTCCATCAAATCTATCATACGTTTTACTTGTGCTTGACCCCTCATTATAGTCATACTTTTCACTTTGCACCTTCTTAGACAATTGATTCCAACTTTGCAGGGTGTATCTTTCAAAAGAGTTTTAATATATAAATTTTAAGCAAAGTACAAGGAATGTACCTCACTTCACTCCCTTACATGTTTATACTCAAAAGATGTTCATTCAATACTTGTGTATACCCTCTTCTTGGCTTTTGTCAAAATGGGCTCACCATCTTATCTTTTTCAACTCTTAATTCCACACTCAAGTACTTCTCAAATTCTCCCCAAATAAAAAAATTTAGTTCCACTAATTAACGTCAACAAAATTTCAAAGGTTCAAGAAGTTGAAAGTTTCTAGAAAGAAATGAGCAAATACTTAACGGATAACAAGGATGAGACACAATTAACAAGAGTTTCAAGTAAGGAGTTGCTACATAAACTTATAAATTTCAAGAAGGATGTATATTGGTATCCACTAGGCAAGTACTAGAAGGATTTAAATAAATAAAGATAATAAGATGTAGAATTTAAAGATGGACAATATTCAAATCAATCCCAAATATCACAAAAAGATTTTAATCTGGGTATTCAACCTGCCAATAACAAGAAATATAACAAAAAAGTCTAAAAGAAGTAATGGATGAAAACTAAGAGCTTATATAAGGCACTATAGAGTCACTTAGGCAATTCATCAAATACTTGGTATGCAACTATTCAAATGAAGGATTTTTTAAAATTGGAATGTTATCTCAATCTAAGGAAACAATTTTTTTTATGTTCAACACTTACTCAAGACAATTTATCACAAAGAATTCAAAGATACCAAGAGACAAAGTAGTATGAATTCAAGAATGCACCAATTATTTTCAAACAATTGTCAAGTTAAAAAATATTATGGTAGCAAATAGCAAGTTATATCCCACTAAAATCGAGTTAACAAGTAAGAAAATTATAGAAATTCAATAAAAGAAGCATTGGTAGTCATATATGAGCAATCACAAGTCATTAAAGCAACACATCAAATACCTTTGTACATTTTCATAACTCAAGACAATTTAAATTTTTACTCTTGTAACAGTGCTAATACTCTAGATTCACAAGAAAATTTTATTTTCAATGACAGTCATAATATCAAGGAGTAATTTTATAGCAAGAACATGACAAAAATTTGAATTTCATAGCTTACAAAAATACACAAACATGAGTTACGGGATTTGTTGTGCACAGAAATTTTTGCAATAAATAAACTCAATAAATTAAACCTTAAATGACAACCAAACATGTAGACTCAATTCCATAACAAGTTCATGGTTGAATCTTAAGATATTGGTCACAAAAATTGCAAGAAAAAGAGTTTCGAGATTTTAAATTTGCAAGCAATGTTCTTGAAGAAATTTGTACTTTTTACCTAAAAAAAGAAACTTGATTGGAATTATCTCTAATACCACTCTAATGCATGCACGAAAGCCCTTCGAATGATGCTCAAAACACAAGGAAATATGCTTGAAATTTAGAACTAAAAAGACACCAAAATAGTGAAATTCTGGCATTTAAATATTCAACAAACAAATGCACAAAACCAAGCCCTTAAACTCGTGAATTTAACCACTTAAAAGAATGATATTTCAAGGCTCAAACAACATAAATGAAGGCCTAAATTTGTGCCTAAAAAATCTAGTAACAAGAATATAAGAATTGGTCACCCAATTCTCTACCTCTTTCTACAAATAAAGAACCCTAGATGATTGAATAATTAAGACCTATTTTCAAGTAGAGATTGGCCAACTACTTTAATACCCCAACATTCTTAATCTTACAAGAGATTAACAACAAGTAGAATAAAGAAAAGTAGGCACTCAAACAAAGAGTCCTAACAAAAACAATAGGTAAGCTAAGCTACCTAATACCCAAATTAAAGAAAAAAGACAGCTTAATTCTAAGGATTTAAAGACTCTAAATAAAGGTAAATCTAATTCGTTTACTTGATCTTAAAATATAGAAAGAATTAGAAAGGATCTCCTCTCCAAAAGTTCGAAACCCTCTCTTTAATTTTTGATATATGTCAATTGTGTTCACATGAGTGTTATAATATTATATATATATAGATGCCTTACCCTAAACTAATTAACAGATTAATCCTAATTATTAAGTGGCCTTAATACAAGTTTTGAGGCTTTAAAATTTAATACAAACTGTTAAAAAAAATTACATTAAAATAAGTTCAAAACTTAACAAAACAAAAGAATTGCTTTATACCCGTTACTACATGGCCGTGTAGAACCTTGCATAGTCGTTGTTCTGCATGACCGTGCCAAGCTAAAAATAACTATGCAAGGTTCTAGAATAATCTGTTGTATAACCCTGCCACTAGCCCCTGCATTTTTGAATCCGAAATATTGTCTTTGAAGCCTCTATGGCTTCAATTTGCAGTCCTTTGGACTCCCTTAACTCTCCATATAAATTGTTGTTCCTTTTTGAGCTCTTTTGGACCTCTTTTCACCATTTATTTCATCACAAACTTCTTGGTTCTTAACTTATAAGATTTGTTAGCTTAAAAATCTCTTTAAAACCTTTGAATGTTGATTTTTCCCAAGCAACCATAAATTGTGTGTTTGCCTTATTTCCTCATTCTTTGGATGTTCCCCTATGTCTAAGATGATTCCTATCATGAAACAACTATCTGTAGCATATCTACACTCCCCTAGATGTTTCCTGCCACAAGTGGAACATCCTCTCCACCGTAACGTTGAATGTTGTGGCACCTACGACACTTTTCATACTAGCTCCTAAAATAGCTAGTCCTGTAAAAATTGAAAATGACTCTCCTCTTAGTATCATTCTAAACCATCAAAATCGGTTTGGATCCCTACCCCGACTGAACCCTGATTTGGAACCTTGTTCTTAACTGATCACTAATCTGGAGCCTTGCCCTTAGTTGAACACTGATTTGGGCCTTTTCTTATCTCTCTCAGAATATATTCTTTTTAATGCTGCCTCGATGTCTAAACTTCTCTGATAGGCCTCCTAATAACTGTTAGGCTTGACAGCAACAACCTTCTATGAATTTTGGCTTGTAATTATCAAAAAAAACCTATTAGTTCTCAAGGCAGGGTCACGAGTGACTACAGGAGTATATTTCCCTAAAGCATTAAACTTGAGGGCGTAGTTCATCATACTCGTCTGGTCTGTCTACACTAACTCAAAAAACTGGTTCTTCTTCTCTATCTTGAATGTATTCGGAAAATATTATTTTAAGAAGATCTTTCTAAACTTCTCCCAAGTAAACAGTTCCTTTCCTTGGTAGTAAATGAACTTCATCTATTAAAAATGGCACTACCACCTATGGCTTGACCTCACCTGGAATCTCTATAATCTTAAAATGGTGCTTCAATTTCTTTATCTATTCTTTAAACTTCTCCAGGCCTCCTACACCATTGAATGTACGTAATCCATCTTCCTTATCCTTTCATATAATACTTTGGCCCCTAAATCATTCTTCTAAAATCTTCATTTATGATCACACTATGGCCTCCGTTGTTTAGCTTGAAGCCAAATTTGTTCATGCTGAACCCTCATTTGCTCCTATTGCAGCATCTATTGGCTCTACAAAGTGTGAGAAACCATCGCCAGAGCAATGGGCATATCTATAGGTAGGCTAACTCTTGACATAGTTGAAGAGACAAACGTGGGAACTCTAGTTGGCCGAATAGATGTGGTTAGAGGTAATCATAAAGTAACCGGAGGAGACATAAATGGTGGAGATGGAGGCAAATTTACTTTGGTGTAAGGTGCTCTCGAAGTCTTGCAAGGGGCTAACACGATGGTGGGCTAACTCTATTCTCAAGCTGCCCTACTAGTTTGTTCTCAAGCCCTCGTGGCTGCCGGCCTATCCCTATCACTGTCTCCAGTACCCTCTTGAATGATTCTTCTATTTCCATGTAACATCTAGAAATCCTGAAGTTCTTGCATGCTAGAATTTCAAAATTGAAGGAAATAAAATATTAATGTAACAATAAACAAAAATCATACTCAGCACATTCTTAATCAAATAGAAACTACATGATACTGCTGATAATTTTGCTCATCTCGATTCAAACTTATTAAATCGCATACTTAATTTTGCACTTATATCACCATGATAAACCTTAAGGAGACCATAACCTATGGCTTTGATACCACTAAATGTCATGATAAGTGCCCTTAGAATGACATGGCAATATCCCAAAAAAGAATGTTGAACCCTAAACAGAACAGGCTACCTCACAAAATTCCGTACGTAAATTTTCTTTAATTGAACTCCAATATAAAGTCTCAAAATGTAGAACTAATTACAAAAAAAAATTTAAACTTGTTTATGTTAGGAGTATACCCTTTTAAACTAGGTTTCTGATGTAAATATCGAATATTTTATTAAAAGAATTTATTTTCAGAAATTGTTTGTGAATTCATTTGCTTTATTTGTGCACAATTTCATTTGGAACAGACCTATTATGTTTAAATAAGTGATTCATGTGAATGGAGGTCTTTCACAGTAAGGTATGGATCATGGGTTATTTAAACACAAAAATTTTTGTTCTTAACCGATTGATAAGAATGGGAATTTCATCATATTTAGGTTATTATGTTTAGGTTATTATATTATGAATTCCAAATGGGGAATGGCTTATCTTTAGCCAATGAGTAGGCCACTCACTTCATGACATAAGCGTATTTTGAATACGTAGAATATGACTTGTAATAGTAGTTTCTTAAAAGTACTATATGGTAGAAACCTAGACTACTACCGCTACAGCGTGGGCTAGTACTCTATGACTTGAGTATGAGTTGGTGGTTTGGCGAAGCTGGAAGCATATACTTTGATATGCTATAGTTGAGGTTCTATTGTAGGGCCAATATACTTACATATTGGGTATGTATGACCAGTTAGTTAAGACAGACTTGTACAAGATAGTTTCTACACCATATTGCCTCTTGTGGTTGTCTGAATGATCTAAATATCCAGGGTCCTAGAAAACATGACTTGGATGTTTGCTTTAGGATAGCTCCCTTGGAAAGCGGAAACACTCCAAGAAGTCGTAGATCATTGGACTAGAAGCCTAAGGATGGTAGATGTCATTTAGAGAGGTGTTAGTACACTTCTTCCTTTCTAAATGTACGGTGATGTGTGGAGGGGTATTTTAGTCATTTTACCAGTAGGTCGGAGACTTTGCTAATGCAGCATTGTCCTGGGGTCAATATTTCCTTATGGTGATATTAGAAAATATTTAAAATGCAAAATACATCTACTTATATAGTAGGGGTATTTTAGTCATTTTAGTAGCCAAGGCGATGTGTCTTTTTGGTCCTCGGAATAGCCCGTAAGTTCTAATTAATTTTTTGGGTTGAAAAATTGATCTCAGTTGAGAGCGTTTTATTTTATTCAGGAAGTCTAATTTATTATTAGACTGAAATAAAATAAATTGAAAGAAATTTATTATTTGGTTTAATTGGTTAATTAATTATTCAGGGCCTAGGCCCAGTTTGAATAATTAAAAAATTAACCGGGACTTAAACTAGAGGAAAATAATTATTACTTAATTATTTATTGGGTTATTTATTTAATTAAATCCCAAGAAATAAATAATTAAAGTTTAATTATTTTTTATTCATTTGGGTTCATTAATTATTTATTGGGTTATTTATTTAATCCCAAGAAAAATAATTAATGTTTATTATTTTGGACTTTTCGGGTCCAAGAAAAATAATAAATATTATTTTGGCTCAATAGCCTGGGCCATAGGATTTTTCCGAACACAATTCAGAAGAGTTTATGGAGAAGCCAATTTTTATTTTGTTAATAACATTCGGATATTAAATCTCAAGAATATTATTTTTATCAAAATAATTATTTTTTGTTTCGTGACTCTTAACTTTCTATGTGAAAAAATAAAATAAAATAAAAGAGAAAAAATTTTCTCCCGAGTCTCTTGGCTTTCTGTCTCTCGTGGCTTTTGGTTTTCTTCACTGGCTTTTGTTTTGTTACATAAGAAGCCATGGAAGCCAGGCTAATGGATGAGCAATGAGTGGAAAAATTTGAGACTTTCTTCATCCCATTTCTGTGTTCACCAACTGAGATTTGGCTGGGTCATATTCTGTGAATTGAAAAGCCTAGCATTATTCATCACACCGGAGGAGAAGAAAGAGCTGGACAGTTTTTCACAAGAAGCTTCATCTCACAGTGGAGAAGGAAGCCGTTTCTTCAGGTTCAAACCATTCTTCTTCAATCTTCAAGTTTTAAGGCTCCAAGAGGTATGTGTTTCAAGCCTCCATGCTGCTGCCATGCCATTTTATATGTTTGTTCTTCCATTTTTGCTGTCCACCGTGCATGCTCTGTCTCTGTCAAATTCCTTCAGTTTAAACATAAGGACTTGAGTTCTAACTTCTGGAAACATTCAAACATACCAGTATCTTAATATAAATAACTTGAAAGTTAACCTTAACATAAACTAAACACCAATTTCACCCTATTCAAGATCTTCATCGAACCAACCATCCAATTCATCTTCATCCAGTTAAGACCCTACAAAATGTTAAAAATAAATGAGCTCACTAACTCAATAAAGAAAAGTAACTTACCTAGGATTGAGTATGCTACACACACTAGTTTTCCTTCCAAAGGTTAAGTCATACAAATGCACTTTCAAAAAAAAAAAAAACAAAAGTGGATTGCATTGATCAGGTATAGAGCAATTTTTTTTAAAAAAAAACAAGAAGGGAGTGACACCGCTTAAGCTGAATGGAGTAGTGTCGCTAGGTGAAAAAAGGCCAGGCAGCGCCACTTGGGTTCTGTAAAGGCACAATCAAACAAAAATAGGGTAGTACCAGCCAAGATACACCATTCAAACAACAAAACCTTAGTTCATGCTTTCAGAAACACCAAGGAACAAAACAAAACATACATTTGCATACAGATGATTTCCTTCATTCATTAAATTTAGAGCATTCATATCAAATTCCTTTTTAAAGCTAAACCGTTCTTGGAGTAAGGTCATGGCTAACTGATATTATTCTCCTAATTACTATATTCCATTAGGAGAATGATCGGAATTGAAACTAGCTATTATATCCCCCTAACAAGGGCGAGATAGAAGACTATGTACTATATCTCCCTAGCCAAGGGTCGGAATACAAAAAGATTTGGAGAGACCCCACCATAACCATCCGCCTGCATCAAACATCTTATGAACCATAATTCGGCACTGAACAGAAACTTCATAAAATTCATATGCACAGTTCAAAACATACATATTATGATTGACTTTGAAAGCATCTAAACATCATACACAATCTAATTCATAATCAATATATAGGTATTTCACGAATTAAAAGACTAATACATAATTCAAAATTTGGAAGAACCAAAACACTAGAAAGCCAAACTCCTTACCAAAACAATCACAAAATCAGAACAATCCCTTACCGCCTCCGAAATCCTCTAAACACCTACAAACCTCAGAATTTATAAACTAAAGTAGGATTTGGCATTACCTAATCCCCCAAATCTCTCTACAAACCCTGACCCAATCCCAACTAAAATCCCAAGAACTATAAAAGAAAGCCATCAATGAAACGATTACAACGTGAATTTATCAAGGTTCGAAGCTTTTGATTTCACTTTCTTCTCTCATTCCTATCCTGTATTATTCTTCTCCTCTTCCTAATCAATTTCTGAAACGTTGATAGCGTTATCCTAAGAATACGCATAACTAACTAGACTCTTAATTAAATTAAAGCCTTTTGACTAATAATTAATTACTAAAAAGTCTGTAACTCAAAATAGCTAGCAACTGACCGCTAATAAAAAGTACTAATTGCTAACTAATCCTTAACTTACCATAGCTGACAATTAAACTCCAAACCTCATGGGCTGCAAGCCCACTCACTATGGAGCTATTAAAAGGGAAGCCAAAAAAAACAAAAGGGCTGTGGCGCACATTATTCAGTATGCTGTTTCAGTAACCAATCTAATTCAAAACCATAAGTCCGACATCAAAGTGGATTCGAGAGGCTGCGTAAGTACTGTTTTTATTCCTCAAATAATGTCAAGGGTCTCTTTCTCACTTTTTGTATTTGTCGTACAAATATTTGTATGTTTTAATTGGTAGAATATTTTGTATCTTTTTTTTATTCCCCCAATTTTTTAATATTATATTTCCTTCAAAAAAAATTTAAAAATTTTTAGAATTTTTTTATTTGTCTTTTATTTTTTAAAAAAAATTAATTATAATATTATTCTCTTATATAATAAACCCGTTATATGTATTGAGTGTTTAAAGGGTTGTAAGAGTGTTTGTTATGTGTGCGCGCTCGTATGTATAGAAAGGAAACATTATATTCTTTTATATCACTTATTATTATAACTTTAAGTTCTAATTCCGTCCCTACTCAATATATAACTTCTCTTTAATCGCATCTTATCTAGTACCAATATAGACCAGATAAAATAACCCCAAAAATGCATGAAGGTATTCTAGCATTCAATTGTCCAATTAAAATGACCGTAGGGACTTTCACATTAACTGCACAAGCAGTGGGCATTCTACCATATCCATCTCAGTGGTCCAATGTTCATTTGAGTGATGGTGTGGTGACTCTCATCTACTGCCTACAAAGATATCAAAAGCGGGGTCAAAATTTCTTTGATAGTGAAGACTCCAAAAATCTCATTTAGAGTAATAAGCATCAAATCCATCAAGTAGGAAATCCTGTGTATGTGATTTGTAGGGAAGGTTTATTCATATCATTTCTACAGTCTAAAACAAAAAAGAAATTAATATTAATTCTATTTATAACAAATTTTAAGGCTTCATAAATATTTCTAAAATTTTAATACAAAGGATTTTTAAAATTATTAACACATTTCATCACAAATATCCATTTCGAGTAAACACTTGGTTGGTGATCCTATGTTACTACATAATAGGAATAACTTTGTTTTGATAAATTATTAAGATAAAATGCTAAGACATAAAGACATTTTATTTTTTAACTTACATTTTGTATATACCTAATTTCATCCCTAGCAAAGCTTTTTATATCCAATAAATGCAAAACATTTCATCAATAGGACAAAAAGGTAGCCAAAGGAGAGGCACACTACCTTTCCTCTACAGAAAGTTAATTTTTTTGCAATTTGTTTCGTGACAATATCTTATCTAATAAATCGTTTATTAGGAAAAAAAAAACAAAAATACTATATTCGTTTGGTTCTATACAATGTTATGCCCTATAACACAATTAAATATTTATTTCATTAAGTACATTTGATAACAAATAATATTAAGTACTTAATTAATTAAATATATTTGATTATAAATTTTTATTGTTATTTAATTGATTAAGACGTATTAAATTTTTTAATAAATTTTAAGTGAAATAAAAATTATTTAAGTTTGAAATTTGAATATGTAAAATACTCATATAATTATTAATTTTTTTTACATTTAATAAAATATAGTGTAAAAATCAATTATGATTAATTTAGACTTCCTGTTCAAATCTTAATTTTCAAAAGTTCAAAAATTAAATATTTAAATTTTAATTTTATCAAATAAACCATTAATCAATGGTAGTTTGTCAATTTTGTCTCGCTAATTACAAATTTTGCTCCACAAAAGAACCTACAAAAACTGGTGAAATACTGATTATAATAGAGAGTATAGTATTGGAAAGAGCATGAACGGAGATGGAAATTGAAGGTGAAAAAAATTCTGTATCTGATTGGCAACTGAATTATTTTTTGTCACCTATCCGTCACTAGAAAAATTATTGTTCCCAACTTTTATAATAATTTTTGTATTTGTTCCATCACCGATTTGCTATGGATCAACAACAAAACATGAATAAAAAATATTTTTTAAAATTAAGTTAAAATTTTCGAAGCCAATCCATAGATGATTAGATATGAACTGGCAACGGAATAAATTATTATTAAAATTTACGCTGCTAGTATACAAAAAAAAAAATCATTTTCTCTTACAAAAATTTACGTCGCTAAGGTCCTTTGCAATGGCTGTCGACATTTTTCCGCTAGTGGTAGGTGATATTAATTAAAATTATAAATAATATATATATTGTTATAAAATTAGGGTACTGTTAGAATAAAATCTTCACACTACACACTAATAAAACTCTAACTATTTTGCACAAGAATTTCTCTCTTTCTTTTCTCTCGCAATTTTCTCTAATCTTTCTTCCACTAATCTTTCTTTCACAAAATAATGGTGTATTACAAGCTTAGAGAATAGTTCTATTTATAGAGCTCTAATTAGTGGATTACATCATGGTATACATCATCTTCCACTAATCTTAATTAGTGGTGTCTCCACTAAATGGTGGACATCCATAAAAATCTTCTAATAATTCACATAAATCCATAATTAGTGGAGCCTCCACTAATTAATAAAGATTCCAATAATTCATAATACTCCCCCTTGGATGTCCATCCATTACATAAAGAATATGCCTCGTTAAAACCTTACTAGATAAAAACCTAGTGGGAAAAAAATCTAGTGAAGGAAAAAGAGTACACTATTCTATATGTCCATTTATCACTCCCCCTGATGAGATGATTCCTTTAAATCTTTAAACCGACGCATACCGATTTTATATCTCAACTTTTCAAATGTTGCGATCGGTAAAGTCTTCGTGAAAATATCTCGCGAGGTTATCACATGACCGAATTTGTAGCACATCAATTTCACCTTTCTTCTGGAGTTCATGAGTAAAGAAGAATTTTGGTGAAATATGTTTTGTCCGATCTCCTTTAATATATCCTCCTCGTAATTGAGCTATGCAAGCTGCATTGTCTTCATAAAGAGGAGTTGGAATACCTTTGATTGATGATAATCCACAACTTTCTCGGATATAATGAATCATGGATCTTAGCCACACACATGCTCGACTTGCTTCATGAATGGCTATAATTTCAGCATGATTTGAAGAAGTAGCTGCTATAGATTGTTTCGTAGAACGCCATGATATAGCGAGTATTTCCACATGTAAATAGATAGCCCGTTTGAGAACGTGCTTTATGTGGATCAGATAAATAACCAGACATCTCGCATAACCTATCAATGTTGGACTGGTTTTATTTGAATAAAATAATCCGAGATCAATTGTACCTTGGAGATATCGAATGACTTGTTTAATTCCATTCCAATGTCGTCGTGTTGGTGAAGAACTAAATCTTGCTAATAAATTGACAAGAAAAGCAATATCGAGTCGTGTATTATTAGCAAGATACATCAATGCACCAATTGCACTTGAGATATGGTACTTCAGGACCAAGGAGTTCTTCATCATTTTCTTGAGGTCGGAAAGGATCTTTATCCACATTTAATGATCGCACGATCATTGGAATACTCAATGGATGTGCTTTGTCCATGTAAAATCTTTTTAGCACTTTTCTTTGTATATGTTGATTGATGAATAAATGTTCCACTCTCCAAATGTTCAATTTGTAAACCAAGGCCAAATTTGGTTTTACCAAAATCCTTGATTTCGAATTCTCTTTTTAAATAATCAATTGTTTCTTGGAGCTCTTCGGGAGTTCCAATAAGATTAATATCATCAACATATATAGCTAATATCACAAATTTAGAACCAGATTTCTTAATAAAAACGCATGGACATACCCGGTCATTTTTAAATCCCGCTTTCAATAAATATTCACTAAGACGTGTAAACTACATGCGCTCAGATTGCTTCAGGCCATATAATGATTTACGCAACTTGATGGAGTAATTTTCACGAGGATAATGTTTATATGCTTCGAGCATATGAAATCCTTCGAGGATTTTCATGTAAACATAATTTTCTAAATTTCCATACAAGTAAGCGATGACAACATCTAATAGGCGCATATCTATCTTTTCATGTACTTGCTAAACCGATAAGATATCGGAGTGTAATAGCATCAACAATAGGAGAATAAGTTTCATCATAGTCAATACCTGGTCTTTGTGAAAAACCTTGGGCTACTAATCGCGCTTTATATCGAACGATTTCACTCTTTTCATTGCGCTTTCGCACAAATATCCATTTGTAGCCAACGGGTTTTACACCTTACGGTGTTCGGACTGCAGTCCGAAGACTTCACGTTTTGCCGGTGCATTTAACTCCGATTGAATCGCATCTTTCCATTGCGACCAATCTTTTCTATGCCGACATTCATCAACTGATATTGGTTCAAGATCATCATTATCCTGTGTAACATCAAGAGATATATTGTATGCAAATATATTATCAATAACGGTTTCTATCCGATTCCAACTTCTACCGGAAGTGGTATAATTGATAGAAATTTCGAGTGTTACTTTCATCAACTTCGGTTCTTTGTCATCGGTTCTCTCTTGGTCTTTATCATTCTTTTTTTCAATATGATCTTCTGGATCATTTAATCCTCTTTTCTTTCAAGGATTTTTATCTTTAGAACCAAGAGGTCGGCCATGCTTCTGGCATGCTTTTGGCTCAGCAGCTATATGTAAAATCTTTTGTTCTGTTGGAACTTCAATTAGAATATGAGCATTTATAACTGGCATATGCGATTTTATTACTCTTCTAGAGTCAACAAAAGTGTCTGGCATTTGATTTGCAATGCTTTACAAATGAATTATCTTTTGAACTTCAAGTTCACACGCGCTTGTATGTGGATCAAGATAATTTGATGATGTTGTCCAATCACGATCTTTCTTGTACTTGTTTCTATTCTCCCCTAATTTAGGGAATAATGATTTCACAAGAGAATAAGAAAAGAAATATAAGAAAATGATGACAAGTAGGAAATGCCAAGAAAAATATCTCCTTTTTTTTTCACTCTTCCCGATCTGACTTTTCCTCTTCCTCTCTTGTCTTTTCTTCTCCTCCGACCCTCTACCTACCATCTACCTCTTCTTCTTCCTCATACGATATATATATATATATATATATATATATGTATCGATATATATCTCAGTTATCAGTCATTAGTAAACATCAAAAACAAAAATAACAAAGTAGATATGGAGACTCGTAATTCATTTGAGACATGGTCAAATTTTGACTCGGTTTCTACAGCAGATGTTGATGTATTTTCATTTCCAAACCAATCGCTTCTGCCTAATTCGAACACAGAAGATTTTGATATGTTTTCCTTTCCAAACCAACCGCTTCTGCCTAATTCGAACGCAGAAGATTTTGATATGTTTTCCTTTTCAAACCAACCACTTCCTCCTAATTTCAGGTGAGATATCTTTGAGGGCTTCCATTTGTTTTAGTGTGCTTGATAATGAAATTAAACTCTCTTTTGGTTTGTTTTTGATGTAAATCAGTGGAAGTTTTGAACATACTGCTTTGGACCAAGTTGATCTGCTCCTACAAGAGACTGCTTTTGATACTATTCCTCTTGATACTATTCCTTTGAATGAGGATATGCTTGTGCATGATCCTTTCTACTCTCTAATGGATTTTGAACAAAGCCAGAATATGTTTCCAGGTTATTATACATTTAAACATAGATTTTGAATGGTATTACATTTACTGATATTATTTTCTTAGCTCTATTTATTGAGCTCTAATTAGTGGATTATATCATGGTATACATCATCTTCCACTAATCTTAATTAGTGGTGTCTCCACTAAATGGTGGACATCCATAAAAATCTTCTAATAATTCACATAAATCCATAATTAGTGGAGCCTCCACTAATTAATAAAGATTCCAATAATTCATAATATATATATATATATATATATATGAGTGTATATATAATGTTCATTTTACATATATACATAATATTTATATAAATGTTCATTTTCATAAAATAAACTTATCTTTCATCCAAATATTTACAATTAATCTCCTCATATACAAGTCCTTATTAACTCATTCCTTTTATTATTAATCCTGCTTAAATTTTCATCTTAAGTTAAAGTAGAATATTCAAATACGAATGCTAATTGTATTAAAAAAACAACCATAACTAACAGTTGAGTATATTCAGTCCCAGAATACAAATAAAGCCAAGGGCAGAAGAACACAAAATTCTTTTAATTTCCCCCCCACAAAATTATTCTTTTTATTGTGCTGATTGCTCCTCTAGTAGTCGATATAGCAAAAGACAATCCAGTGAACAAAAAGGCATTATAATTCAACCCTACACTTCAAAGCCACATTTTGTCTTTGTTCAAACAAACCCCCCCACATACATGCCAAATAAAGGAACATATATTCTTTTCTTTTCATTCTCTCTCCTCATCTTTTATTACTAATCTTCTACCCTTTCCTCCTTTTCCTACTACTAGTAAAAGTCTCCAACCAACAAAGCAGACATTAATTCAACGGCCTAATGAGAGAATTCAAGACTAAACCAGTCTACAATCTGAGCTCGAACATAGTTTTTTTTTTTAATTTTATTACTAGATAAATGCGATTTGTGAACTATATTTTGAGTACGAAATGAAGTAGGTTTAGTGCATATTCAAAAGATGGTAGCCACAAGAATAAGAAGGTACCCAAAAAAAAACTAAAATTGGCTTCCTCATCACCATTCCCAAACCCCTATCTTAGTAAATTGTAATTTGCATCACTATCATCCACTAGTGAGTAGAGAAGCCTCTCTTTTTCAGGTTGAGTTCTTTGAGGCAAAAGCTACAGTCGCTCTCCAATAGAGGTCCAGCGCTGCTGCAGCGGCAGCGCAGCAGCAATGGTTTCAGCTGCTTGATGAAATTAGCTTTTACTCTTTCAAATCAAAATCAGCTTAGCTAGCACTAGCGCTGCTGAGTCTGGTATGGGACAGCTGATTGTATGTGTTTTGGCTACTGAATCCACCAATCTTTCGGCGTTTCACGTCTTTATCGAGCCTAAGTGTAGCAGTTGCTGGAGCTTCTCCAGCAGTCGTCTTCTTGCTCTGACTCTGCTCGTTGTCCGAGCTTGAGGTGCTAGAGCACTGCAAGTCAAGCACATTTGCCGGTGTACTTGAGCTGGACACCATATCCAACACTGACTCGTAACCTTCCATTGCTATCTCTTGCACCACATTGTAACAGATTGACAAAATTTTCCTGTTCCATCTATTACAAATCAGTTTATAATGGCGATTCTTGGACTAAAACAAGAGGATGAAGTAGAGTGGGTTTCTGACCTTATTTACAAACGAGCAGTTCAAGATTGCATTTTTGAAGGATGGAAATTGTAAAGGGAACAATTCGTGAGAAGCAGAGAGCAGTGCAGAGGCTGAGATAACTGAAGGCCTGAAATGTAACAATTTGATATCTGCAATACAAAAATGAAAATTAATTTCATGAGTTTCAGATTCTGATAATGATTAAAAGAAACTTGTAGAAAATATGTGAAGCTGAGATAACAAGAATGTAGTACCATTTTGTGCTTTGAGGATGATTTCAGTGGCTCTAGCTTTGAGGGCTTTTGTTGAAGGAGGGTCTTTGAATTTGAACAATGAGACGAAGAAATTAATGAAACAGAAGGGTGTGATGGACCGCATTCGCCATTTCAGAGCACCAAGAATCAACAACTCCATTCTTTCTATGGTTCGCCAATCAAATATAATACCACCATCATCCTGGTAAAGGACGTTATCCATATCAAATTCTGCAATTTTTTTTTCAAGTGATGGAACGTAAATGTTGCAAAATTTACTCACCTGTATATCAGAGATAAAAGACCCTGTTTTCCTCATCTTCATTGCTATGGAAAGACAAGAAATTGCGACCAGTCTCAAGATCCATGGCTTCTCTTCCTACATTAGGGAACACACGTATTTCAACAAAAACATTTCTGGCAGCAATATAAATCCTATCTTGAATCAAAATTCGAAGCAAAGAGTTTGCATACCGATATAGATTGTGTAGAGAGGAATCGATCAAGATAATTGATGGCAAGGTATGATAAGAAAGGATCAAACTTTCTAGACAAGTGCAAGATTAGCGAGATAATTTGACCTCGAATGGTACAACAACTTGTAGCTTTGAGGCTCTCAGGATATGTACATGAAGCCATATGATCAGACTCAATGTCAAACAGTGAAGCCAATCTTTCCTTTAGAGATTCAGTGGAGATTGGTAATGGGTTTTCGATGTTGAACTCCATTGAAGCTTTTCTTGCTAGTTTCTCTGGTTCTGTCCTCAGTTACTTGTGCATTTGATGAGGAAAGTAAAGAGAGAAGAATACATTGTGGGATAATTGGGGGACTGGAGAGAGAGAGAGAGAGAGAAGAGTCAATGATATGAAGAGAAGAAAGGGTGAGAGTTCACTGTCTCTTCTTAAAAGATAAACGAAAGAAAAGAAGGCGTAGGGAGACCTCAACTTCACTTTCTGAGTACTCACTAATATATCATCGGGAAGGAAAATTGGGAGGGGCTGTTTGTATGTGGTGTGGTGGTTAGATGTGTTGTGGACTAAAATATGCGTTGATGAAGATATGTCAGTTGAAGAATAGTTTATAGTTGCATTGCATTTTCATATCAAGGATTTTTTTAATTATAAATTCATTATATATAAATAAATATAGAGAGAGAGAGAGAGAGATTTGTTTTCTTTGTTAGAAAAGGAAAATATGGGGTGTGAAAAGATTGATCGATTCTACAAAATCATGCATTTGGTCGGTGGAAGGTCTATTCTAAATTGTAGTTCCTATTCAGAGCCTACTGTCTGGTGTTAGTTTATCCTTTTTGTTTTGGAAAAAATGTGGATCCATTCTAGATTTTGTCTAATAAATATGCATTAAAAGGAAATGTTTGGATTATTTGTACATTTGGATGGTTTTTTCAGAACTAGAAGCACAAGGTAGATAACTAGTAAAATGATTTTGATGGATGAGAGAGAACAATATGATAAAAATAGTTATTGTTTGTTATGTAAATAGTAATATTTGGGTATGAAATTTTTGCTAAATTAATATTATTTTAAATTTACCGGATGTCAATGATTTGTATGGTGCTATGAATACCACATTTAATTGGTAAAATAGGAGTGTAATTAGATAGCAACAATTCTCAAAAGAAAACTATTTTATTTTTTATTAAAAAATAGATTTAATACAAATGAATTTCGTTTGTAAAATATTAAAATTTTTATTTTTCACTCTAAATAGATCGCAATGTTGATCTTTGAAATTATAAATTTTTATAAAATTTAAAATTATGCTTATATTTTAAAAAATAGCATATAATCTATATATATATGTGCATGTGGGTGTAGAGTAATTTATTCCAAACTTGTAAAAAGTAATTGATGAATAAGAATATAAGATGTGAGTGTATAAAAACTATATTACTAAATATTTATTTTTTAAAATTACTATCAATATCTACAAAATATAGAAGGTTGAAACTAATTGTTTGACTAAAGTTGTTAGTGGATCAAATTTGAAAGTTTAAAAATATTTTCAAACTAAGGGAATTACCAAACTTATCATATAATCTGTTTATGTTTTCAATTTCAATACACATAAGCTCGGAGAAAGTATATTTTTTAAAGTTTAATACTAATTGATAACTTTATTAATAATTACTGCACCCTCAAAAATTACAATACGTTAGTAAATAATCATGCTATCCATCCACAGGCTATTAAAAATAATTAAAATTGTGAAAACATTGGGAAGAAATTTGTATACTCTCTGTTACCATAATTACAAATAATAAGTAAACTTCTCGTATTTTGAAGACAGGAAAATATAATATTATGAATAATTATTACTTACCAATCCAAGATATTATTTATCACATTTACATATACACAGAGAAAAAGTTCGAAATATTGCCTGTTCAGATAACAACAAACGACTATTGCAAAATGAAACAAGTCTTAAAAATGCATTGTCCCCTTCCTTACAAATGATAAACTCCAAAAATCTTAGTACCTTACAATATTGTTTTTTGAACTATTGACAGAGTGACAGCCTAGTTTTTATGTCTTTGAATGTATGGCTGTTTTCTCACTAGTTGGAAGAAGATGATCAATAGGACAAAATGTTTAGGAACTCCTATGCATGAATAATAGTTATTATATTCTAGTCTAAAGTGCAAGTTCTTGAGGTAGATCATTTCTAGGGTTTTGGAGAGGCAAAAGTCAATGTGGGAGATGCCTTGAGTTTGAACTAAGTCATGTGATTAGGTTTCAAAGTTCATCATCACCTCTTGTTAGTTTTTCTATAATGCCAACTTTTAGACATAGGGAAAAGATTCAAAGATTAGGTTAATGCTTTATGGTAATCTAACCTTAGAAACTGTAAATTTTTCCCGGTTGGGGGGGGGGGGGGGGGGAGGGTTACACTAGGATAAGGTAGAGATTTTCAACCACCAAATGTTCACAGTAAAACAAACATGTACAGCTCTATTGTTGTACAATGATTCAGAAAATTGTATGATGATACAAAGGAAATTTGAGTTTTCAATTTAGGCCTCAATATGGGACCATTTTTGCCAAAATTTTCATTTGAATTATCCATTAACATGATTTTTTATGATGAATCCATGCGTGTCCTCAGAAACAGAAACACCCTTGCTGGATTTACATCATTTTTCTCTAACTCTTGCCAATTGAGAATTTGCAGCAAAATGGTTTTCTTTATAAACACTATTTCAACAAAAAGTGGGATTTTAATTTGAATACGATGACCCCTAGACAACTTCTAAATTTTCTAAACTAAAAGTCAAGCACTTAATAGTTGAGCTATTCGGAGAAACTGAAGTTTGAACATTGATGACAAAGCAAAAAGCACTCAATTAGCTGACAAACAGCTTGAGATTTGGATTTTTTTTTTTCTCAATAAGACCTTACACAATTTCTTAAGGACTCTTTTATCATCATAAGTACAACTATATGAATTTCCAATATAAAGACTTTGTTAACCATGTGGGTATTTTAGGACATAAAGGATTATTAAAAATTAAGTGAGAGATGATAAAGAGCTTACAAGCATGAAAAATTTATAAATTTGCAATATGAGAACTAATCCATACAAAACATCCTCTTGAATGCATCGAACAATATTAATTAAATTTTAATGATTAGCTATCTTATAACTTTAGAGAATCAAAATGTCATTCTTCTCATAAGTCCTCAAACTTCTACGCAATGGACTCATAAATGGATCATTGACTAGTAGACTCTATGCAATAAATTGCCAAATAAGTATTGCAAGTACTTAAAACTCAAACTAGGGTGGCGAGTGATGTACTATAAATAATAATTTTGAGGGGTACAGACGCAGAGAGACAGAGGGTTCCAACCTTTTATAGATTGCCAAACATAAAAGTTATGGTTAGAATGTATTATCTGTCAAATGCTTTGTAATAGAAACCTAACCTTTATGGTCCCCTTGCTCTGCCTGTACATCGAAGCAAAGGCCAGTTGGAAGGGCTCAAATTTGGAGTTAGTTCCCCTAGGTATAATTGGATTGGGATTTATCTAGTTTTTTAAAACTATAAGTATATTTTTAAATTTCAATCAAAAAATTATAAATTTAAATATCAATATTTTAATATATTTAGAGTGAATAATCAAATTATTAATACTTAAGTAATAGTTTTTTGAAAAGAAATTTCCATCCAAATTCACCAAAAATTGAACAGTTAACTTATGTCATAATCTATACATAATAATTAATTTCACTCTAATATATTATGTCACTTCATATAATAAGATATTATTTCATCCATTCTCAAATTATTAATCATTTACGAAATTTTTTATCTTTCCATTAAACGCATAGAAGAGAGAGAGAGATTTGGTTCAGTAATTTTTTCGAGAAATGTAAAGAAAGAAAAATTCAGGAAATTATTTAGTTTGACTAAATTTAATAAGTAATATTAAAAATTATTAATTATTGATATATGAGAATGTGTAAAGAATCAAATATTGTGAAACGAAATATAAAAATCAAAAAGTCAAATAATATAAAATGGAGAGAATAATATTAATTAATTTTTAATTTTTAAAACACTTTTATAATTTTCAATAAAGATAATTTAGTTTTTTCTCCTAAAAACTCGATAAATGTTAAAACTTTTTTAATACATGTGAATTATGTAAAAATAACACTTATTTTGATAATAATAATAATAATAATAATAATAATAATAATAATAATAATAATAATAATAATAATAATAATAATAATAATATGAATTGTAAATTAACAGTATTAGTTGTTATACATTAATTGAACTGTACAATAACAGAATCAAATACTCCATCCGTTTCAAAATACTTGTTAACCAAACTTTTTTATTTTATTTCAAAATATTTGTTCATATACATATTTTTAGAACTAATGATTAGTTTTTTCCTATTTTACCCTCATTTATTCTAAGTTAATTGCATAACTTTTCAAAATTCTTCTTTCTTCTTACTTCTTGAAAATTTTTACCAACCAATAACTATCATGTTTTTAATATAGGTAGAATAAGAACTTTTTCTAAATTGTTATATTGTTTTCAACACCCTTAATTTATGTGCAAAATGCTTCATGAACAAATATTTTGAAATGAAAGGTGTATCAATTAAGGGCAAGAATTCTCTTACTCTGAATAGATAGGAATAATTATTTAAGTTGGAGTATTCTTTAACAGCTGTAGGGCCCTCACATAGCCAAAAATACACCTACTTTTTGACATAATTCACCAATCCTTTGAATAATTTGACCTGCTGTTTTTTTGCTTGAGCTGAAACTCACATGTCTTGAGAATGGCCATCAGAAAAGCTTTGTGATGGAAAAGGAGAACCTCTTCTATGGCTCTCAAAATCAGATCTTGCCTTTAATATTTATAACAAAGGCTTGCTAGCTGGACAGGTACAGTCTCCCACTTTGACAATTGGATAGGGAGAAATTTGGTCAAATTTGACTTTTTTGTTCATGACCTGGTCAAAGGAATTATGGCATGCTTCTGCTAAAGTATACTTGTTGAAACTAATCAATATCCTATAATTGTATGAAGGTAACCAAAACAGTATTCACACTGGAGAGTTGAAATCCCATAAACCAAATAACACTTGCATAGATTTGTTGTATGTTTAGTTGGAGTGTAACGAAGAAAGAAAAGTAAAGGGGATGTAATTTGAACGTAAATAAATAATTTATGTCATTTAGTTAAAAAAAAAAAGATAGAAGAGAAATAAATTAGAGAGAGGAGAGTTCCTCTTTTACGTCAGGAAAACGGTCTGTCCAAATTTAGACAGATTGAAATGTAAATTATCATTTACTTTTCTTCCACTCTAATAAAAAAAAATAAAATTATATTTACTCCTCTTGATGGAAATAAAAATTTCTCTCCCCCTCATTTCCTTCCCCCTCTCCTTCCTCCTTTGTGAATCAAACATAGTATTAGTTTTTATAAATTTGCATACTTTTAAAAACTTATACTTTTTTTAAAAAATATACAATTAATATATTAGGCATATAATATTTTTTTTAATAAAGATATATATATATATATGTATGTATATGTGTGTGTATTTTCTATGTAAAGGGAATATGTAAAAACAAAACGAATTTGTAAGAAATTAACTTGGGGTGTAGTAATTAAGCTATCATAACTTTCTATGCAATCAACAATTGCCTAATTGTAGTTGGTTCGTGGGGTTTGACAAACAAAATATAAAAAGGGCATTCGTTATTTGATTTGAATCTATTAACATCATCAAATGTAACATATACATGTATCTTGACTCTAGAGGGTTATATATAAAGACAAAAAGTGATTTATATGTAAACACTAGTGATGGATGGTTACAGAAAGAAACTTGCCATTCTTTGTATCATATCACATCATTTCAACATCTAGTGTTCAAATAATCAATAACAAGCTACAAATTATTCAGGGGAGAAGACTAAGCTTATAGCAATAATGCATTTTTGCTTCTTTTTTTTTTTTTTCCTTTTAGGATATGAACTCTAATTTGTATAAAGAAAAGTTGACCAACCCTTTTGAGTTACCATTAACAAACTGCATGCTTCATAGGATTCTAATTGTGAATGAGTGAATTTAGATTATATTATAGTCACTCATTGTAATAGGAAAAGGGAACAAAGATAAAATTATGTTAAGACAGGACGAGAGACACAAAAAAAGAATGGGGAAATGAGAAGAAGCCAAACAGCTTTTAAGTTTTCATTACTTCGAAATGCCTTTGAAGAGTGTTCCCTTATCTTTTTTTCGTTGTTGTGAGATTGCCCATCTCGTACGTTCTGTTCTCTTCCTTTAATTATCTATTCATTTTTGGAAGCTTTAATTGTATTGCGATCTTCTGCTTTCTTTGCCTACAATGCAAATGGAGATTCTCTCACCCACTCTCTCTCTCTCTCTCTCTCTCCTCCATGCATTGGTGCGAGAGAAAGCATAACCAAAGCAAGAAAAAAAGAATTGTGTTTTTCTAGTTTTATTTTCATTGGAAAACGAATTTGGACTCGACCCCCCAATCAATTTGTCATAGATTGATCTTTTAAGTGAAAGACTTGTTTTGGTTTTTGATATGATGTCCAAAGTTTCAAATCTTCTAGTTTTAAGTTGTAGTAAATTGTCAAATAAATTATTTACTAGATTAATAAAAGAATTAAGAAGTTTGAATTAATAATATTATTGCATCTAAAATGATGTTATTACTTTAGAAGATAATATTTTTTTTTGTCTTTATTTGAATGTCTCATTTTACTTTTATAATAAAAGTGTGAACAAATTTAGACAAGAAATATACTAGAAAATTTATAGCCATTTTATTGTTAAAGTAACCTTTTTTTTTTGGGGGGGGGTGGGTTGGTGGAGGGGGGGAGGGGGAGGGACTTCAAAAGGTACAAAAGAACGTGCACACAACAATTTTTTTTTTTTAAATTAGAAATCTCATAAAAAGTGTAAGGATTTTTATTATCAAAGAAGTCTTTTAATTGTATTTATTACATTTTTTGAATAATTTTATAAACTATTCATCATCAGAATTTAATTAGGACCGTTTTTCTTATTAATTTCTTGGTCTATTTAATAAAATTGAAAAGTGAATATTAAAGTTTGAATATCTAACTCCTAAATTCTAAATTTTGAAATCTTAAATTTGAATATGAATATTGAATTAATTATAATTTTTCTTTATATCATGTTTTATTATAATTTATATTAAATAAAAAATAATAATACTTAAATACATATATGACGTATTAAGATCTTATACTTAACTAAATTTTATTTTATTTAAAATTTATAATACGATTTCAATAAGTCTTACACAATCAAATAATAATAAGAATTTATTACTAAAAATATTGAAATAAATAAATATTTAATACTGTAATATACATTATTAAATATGTTTAATTAATTAATTTTAAAATATATACTTAATTAGATATCAAACATGCAACTTAACGTAGCATTTTTCCCTATTAGCCCTTTTGTGCGTGAAGGTGATTTTTTGAAAAGGTTTGAAGAGACCGCTTCAGCCTTTCTACATCATGTACTTTTCTTGCCAGGTTGAGACGAGACTGATTTTGTTGCATCTGGGCCGCGCAAGTTGGGCGGTGATTTCACGACCCAAATAAAAAATGGTAAAAATTTAACGTTTGAAAAGGTGATCGCGTGTAAAAAAATTTTTAGTAGAACGACGTCGTTTTAATGTTCATATAATTATGTAAAATATTCATATAATCGTGTGAAATGTTCATGTGATTATGTCAAATGTTTATGTAAACTCAAATAATCGTACGAGTTACCGTACGACAACTTACGTGTTCCGGATCTGAATTTGTTATAGAGGAAAGAGAAAATAACGAACCAACAAACTCATAATAGTGTTACATAATGCACAATCACTATGGAAATTTAGTTTTGCAAAATTATAATAATTTTGTTTCTAAGTAAATATATCATTAATTTAGAAATAAACAAATTACACAGCGGGCTAAGGTCGAAAATAAATAGAAAAAAAACTATATCCAATAAATTTTAAGTAAATAAAATATATAATACGATAAATAAACAAATTACCAGCCTTGCCTTCGTCGTCCCTGAACAATGTAGGTAAAGAAAATTTTGCTTTATTACTTACCTTGTAATAGAAAAGACTTTGAGCGTATTTAATGACTTGAATATCATTTAAGTAGGAGATAAAACACCAAAAAATGCTCTAGATTTAGTTTGGATAGATAATATTCTCTATGGAAATGGACCAAAAGATATTAGTATAAGCTTTGGATCTTATAAGACAGTGTTAGATGAGAGAACTATAGGGATTTGTGGGCAAAAATTGAGGTATTTTTCATGATTTTGCGATGGAGAGAAGGAAGAGGAAATGAAAGGGGAAGTAGAGATAGACACATACAATCACATGATGAGTGCAAAAATCACGCCATTCCCCCATGCAGAAAACACCATCATTGTCTTTCTGTTAGCATTTGATTGCTGGGGAGGTGGTAGCAGTGGGCCTTCTTCTATTGGGACAACATCAAAAACCTACATCCATTATTTATGTCTTTTGGATACATAGCCAGGCTACCACACTCCCTTTTAGGCAACCATGCAGACACTTCATTTTCACTCATTTCATTTTTTTTTTCCTTTTCTTTTCAAGATCCCCAATCTCCTATTGGAGAAATTTTAAAAGAGATAAAAAGAATAGGCATATGTTGTATCACTATTAATGCTATAGATAGAGGAATGGACAACTAACTAAAAGATTGAGAATTGATCTTGTCCGAACAAAAATTCAGTTATGAGAAGTTCGAGGGGTCGTTGCCTAAATGATATAATAGGAATTATTACCATACAAGAAATTAATGGCTATGAGACATTAAGACTGGCCTAAATTAGTTCTTCATTATTAGGATAAAATTCAATAATAACAATATAATGAGGTAGTCTTCTTTCGAACAAATATTTGGCAATTAGTTTGTCCTAGCTCCCACATATTTATTGTCGATTAGCATTGGAAAAAACACTAGAAATTTATATTCATCTTTAAAAGTGTAAAAAAATCAAATTCATGGTTGGAATACTTATGCATAGATTTAAATTTGATTTTCAATTCAACTTATTGATTCGACCTTAAAACTCAAATTTGTTTTTATATAAAAGCCTCCGAGCTCAAATTCATTCTCGACCTTAGTATTAAAAAAATAATAACAAGTTCTCAATTTTATAATAAAAAACATATAAATTATCAACCAAAAGTCCAAGACCAACTCCCGGTGGGCCAGAACCCAGTAACAGGCTTTTAAGGTAAGCGGGAGCCAATTGATCGTAGACAGCCCAAACTTTATTTGGGCCAGGCTGTGAAAATCTGTTCTAAAATAAACTTTAATTTTTTTCCCTAATTCTGAATATATGAGCAAGACGAGATGTAAAGAATACCCTAAATCACAACTTGGTAAGGATTATTTTTAACTAAATAGCGTATCATTTTATTACAAATAAAATTCAATTTTGTAGTGGAAAAAGTTGAATGGGATTCTGCCCTAAAACACTTATGAGAAAAATGAAAATATTTTCTCCTTTTCCGAATTAAATGTAAACATTTTCATTTTTTTTATCATTCTCAAATAAATATTCACCTTTTTAAAAATGATCATATGTATAAAAGAAACTTATGTATGTCTAACGATCACTCGTGAGTCTTCATGATATTAAGGGCACAATGATAAAATGTAAATAATCAAACACTTTATTTCATTAGGTCAACTTATAGACATTTTGGAGAAAAAAAATTAGAGATAAAAAATCACTTTGCCATTTTAATTTCATACTGCCATTTAAAGTTTATTTTATGTTTAATTCATTTATTAATTTTCATTTTTTCGAATTATAAATCAATTTATTGAAATCTTAAAAAAAACCAGTAAAAATTAACAGCAATAATTTTGTTAGTCAAGAAGATCTGCATAAACTGTTAGTTAATAGGATCGACATGATTATGTATTAACTAAATTAAATCTCGAGAATACGTGAAAATGGAGCATACCTTTGTAGATATCGTCTTCACCAATACGATTTTTGAATTCTTTGGCCTTCTGGTAATGCTCCAAACCCCCAAGTCTTCTTCAATGTAATCTCCTTGGATCAGAAAACTGCTAATCGTATTTTGTTTCTCTCTTTGTTGAGGGTGGACTCACACAAAAATTGAGAGAAAAGCTCAGAGAACAACAATGTATCTCATGTATCTCTGAAAAAGAGTTATCTCCCAATATGTATATTGGACTCTATCTCATAATACAAATCCTGATAGAATAAGAAAAGTATAGTTGAATACAACTATTTCCACTTATCCTATTCCATCTAAAATACGATTTTTTATTTCCTACAATTTTCATTAATAAATTATAAACAAATTATAAATTATTATTTTCCCATAATTAGGAGCCACTGAAGGAACCTGACCGGATACAATTAGACTAAACTCCAATAAATTATTTTGTTACATTCCACTCCACTAAAAGAACGTAACTGCACTCTTAGTCTAATCGCAATTATTGGAGTCAATAATTATATCCATTAATTGATCGATCCAACAAATTACCCACGTCGATCAATATAATACTTTGAATGAGACAGTATGACCACAGTGCCCCTCATTCAAAACCTCAATTCTCATCTTCAATTTGACAGTACCATGTAACCACGTCACACTTACAAATTGAATTCAATAGACACTATTGAATTACTGAGCTCAGATTTAACTGTCCCTTAGAAGAACTCATGAGGAAATGAGCTTGCCTATTAAAGGTGACAGATTCCATATTGCATAGCAATTATTTCATATGTATTTCACTTTAATTCCCAAGATGTCGAGATATTGATTATTAAGTTAATCTCACTCTTTGGCAACTCAAGGAACTTCAAGTTAGTAAATATAAATAATTGTTTGCTCAGGATTAAGGTATTATGTACGACAATCTTTTAATATTTTATTTGTATGGTCTATTCCACAAATAAATATTGATGGTCCGTCCAATATATCAAAATATATCCTTAATTTTATTACCAAAGTCAAAGACAGACTTCAATAAAATTAAGACGATCTTCCAAAATAAATTGTCCAAATTTATCTTAAATCGCGATTAATTTATTTCGAATTAAACTATAAATCAAGTCTTTCTGTGTTTAACAAATAAACACTTGATTTATAATAGCTAAATAATTCATGGACAAAACAAGCTCATACATAATTCATACATATAAATATATAAAGATATATTTTATTTAATTTCAAAATATAAACATTGTATTTACTCGATGGACATATCTAACAAATTCTCCCACTTGTCCTAGAGTAAATGGGATATGTCAGAAATACCCATACTTTCTATATGACTTCCAAAAATATTTACAGGTAAACTTTTAGTAAAAGGATCAGCAAGATTTTCAGCAGAAGAAATCTTGCACACTTCTACATTTCCACGTTGAACAATCTCCCTAAGTAAGTGATATTTACGTTCAATGTGTTTACCACGTTGATGGCTGCGTTGTTCTTTTGCATTTGCCACTGCACCACTGTTGTCACAGTACAAACTAATGGCTTGAGATGCAGAAGGAACCACTTCAAGTTCTATCAAGAATTTCTTCAACCATACTGCCTCTTTAGCTGCTTCACAAGCTGTCACATATTCAGCTTCCATTGTAGAGTCAGCAATACAAGATTGTCTGATACTTCTCCACACAACTGCACCACCACCTAAGGTGAAAATAGAGCCTGAGGTGGACTTGCGAAGATCTCTATCAGCTTGAAAATCAGAATCAGTATAACCAATAGGTACCAATTCTGGAGTTGAGTAAACTAGCATATATCCTCGAGTTCTGCGAAGATACTTGAATATATGCTTGACTGCTGTCCAGTGTTCCAGTCTAGGGTTTGACTGATATCTACTGACCATCCCAACAGCATGACAAATATCTGGATGAGTACGAAGCATAGCATACATGAGACTTCCTACAGCTGATGCATAAGGAACTCGTTTCATGTATTCAACTTCATTAGGAGTTTTAGGACTATACTTCTGAGATAACTGAATTCTATGTCTGAAAGGCAATTGACCTTTCTTGGAATTTTGTATAGAAAATCTCGTTAGTATTTTGTCAATATATGAAGCTTGAGATAAAGCTATCTGTCTGTTCTTTCTATCCCGAAGGATCTGAATGCCCAGAACATATCTTGCTTCTCCCAAGTCCTTCATATCAAACTGTTTACCTAACCAACTTTTCACCAATGTTAATGTTCTTACATCATTTCCAATGAGAAGGATGTCATCAACATACAGTATGAGAAAAATCGCCTTACCATCTATAATTCTCTTATAGACACAAGGTTCATCAGGATGCTGATCAAAACCATAAGTTTTAATGGCTTGATCAAATCTAATATTCCAAGATCTAGACGCTTGTTTAAGCCCATATAAGGACCTATTCAACTTACAAACTTTATGTTCTTGACCTTCCTGGATAAAACCATCTGGCTGTACCATGTAGATACATTCGTCAAGATTTCCATTAAGGAAAGCTGTCTTGACGTCCATTTGCCATACTTCATAGTCGAAGTGAGCTGCAATGGAAAAGATGATTCTTATAGACTTTAGCATGGCCACAGGCGAGAAGGTTTCCTCATAGTCAATACCTTCTCGTTGGGTATAACCCTTAGCAACCAATCTAGCTTTGAAAGTTTCCACTTTCCCGTCTACTCCTCTCTTTCTTTTGTAGACCCATTTGCATCCAATAGGTTTTACCCCATTAGGCAGGTCCACAAGATCCCAGACAGAGTTAGTGTACATGGATTTCATTTCCAAATCCATTGCACTCTTCCAATAGTCTGTGTCTACGTCCTCTACAGCTTTTTTATACGTAGCGGGATCCTCTTCTTCCTCAAAAGAGACTGCTTGAAAAGCTTTTCCATAGAGTAAGTATCTAGAGGGACGTCGAATGACTCTACCACTACGTCTAAGCTGTGGAGGTTCCTGGACGATTGGACTTTCCTCCTCCTCGTTGACTGGAATTAGATCTGCTGATTCCTCAACGACTGGATTTTGAACAGGGGCAGGAGATTCTTCCACTCTATGTCCCGAAGAGTCAGTGGGTATAGAAGGTGTAACATCTATTTCTCTCCCACTGGAATTTGGCATGTTAAGTGTCATAGATACGAATCCTCCACATGAATCTTGAGTATGGGTCTCAATAACCATTTGCTTGGGATTATCTCCCTTGGTTTCTTTCAAAATAACCCTACTCTTAGATCCTCGTTCTTCTATGTACTTGTCCTCTAAGAAAATTGCATTTGTGCTTACAAATATTTTCTTATCTTGAGGACTACAGAAATAGTATCCCCTTGTTCCTTTTGGATATCCAACAAACAGATATAAATTTGATCGTGAATCCATTTTATCCATCTTTCCCTTTAGCACATATGCAGGACAACCCCAAATCCGGATGTGCGTTAAATTAGGCTTTCGCCCATTCCACAATTCCAATGGAGTCTTAGGGACAGACTTTGATGGAACCATATTCAATATGTATGTCACAGTTTGTATAGCATACCCCCAAAAAGATGTACTGAGTGTAGAGAAGCCTAGCATTGTTCTGACCATGTCTAACAATGTCCTGTTTCTCCTTTCTGCCACTCCATTTTGTTGAGGAGTGCCAGGTGCACTTAGTTGAGATAAAATCCCATTTTCTGATAAGTAATATCTAAAGTCATGGGATAGATATTCTCCACCTCGATCTGATCGAAGTGTCTTAATGTTCTTCCCTAACTGCTTCTCAGTCTCAGCCTTAAATTCTTTGAATTTTTCTAAAGCATCAGACTTATGAGTCATTAGGTAAACATATCCATATCTTGAGTAATCATCCGTAAAAGTAATGAAATACTCATACCCACCTCTAGCTTGGACACTAATTGGTCCACATACATCAGAGTGCACTAATTCTAAGACTTCCTTTACTCTATTTCCTTTGGAAGGAAATGATCTTTTGGTCATTTTACCTTCCAAACAAGATTCGCAAACTTGAAGAGGTTCTACCTTTAAGTCACTTAAAAGCCTTTCTTTTACAAGTCTTTGAATCCTATTTAGATTAATGTGACCAAGTCTAAGATGCCATAGGAGAGTGTCATTAGTAGGAGATAACTTAATGCGTTTATTAGTTTCAGTATGATATAATGAACTGTTGGTAGGTTTCAAAGCATACAGATCATTATTTAAATTTCCACGACATATCAAAGAATTATTCAAAAATATCTCTACTGAAAATTTATAAAATTTAACAGAATATTTTTGTTTGAATAACAAAGAAACCGAAATCAAATTTCGATAAATGTCGGGAACATAATAACAATCTTTCAAAACCAAATGTTTATTATCAAAATAAAAATAAACTTCTCCAATAGCTCTTGCAAATATCACTGATCCTGTGCCAACCCTTAGAATATGCTCTCCTTCATTGAGATGTCTAGTTACTTGGAACCCCTGCAATGAATTGCAAACATGGTTAGTGGCTCCAGAATCTACTATCCAAGTATTTGTAGAATCAACCACTAAACAAATTTCAATGTAGGATAACTCACCAGTACCTTGTTTGCGTTTAGCTAAGTAATCTGGGCACTGTGACTTCCAATGTCCCTTCTGCTTGTAGTGGAAACATTTACCTTTAGGCTTTTCATCCACTCTTGCTTTCTTAACCTGCTGCTTAGGCCCTTTATTATTATTCTGCTTCCTCTTATTTCCTCCTTTGCCCTTAGGCTTGGAAGAGGAAGATCCAGTATGAGATAAAACAAGAGCGTTGCCACTTCCCACTTTTAGGGTTGTCTCGGCGCTCTCAATCTCCTTCATTAACTCTGTAAGAGACATCTCCATCTTG